>JANKKI010000063.1:4948142-6185178 GCA_025175665.1 Cinchona pubescens | reverse complement strand
TTGAATTGAAGTAGATAGAGTTGGGGATACAAAGTATCCTAAATAAAATTGATGGTACAAAGTAAAAATTAAGTATAAATTAAATAGTGCAAAGTGAAATTAATCCTTTTTATTTATCCACTCCATTTCAATTACAAGCCTAAAGTGCTAAGACATTAAAACATTACCTACATTTTTTTTGTTCCCTTTTTAAAAACTTTATTTTTCTTTTTTGGGCAGCAAACAGTGAACATGGATTTTTACAACAAAATGGCAGCCCTCTACAGACAACATGCCAGCCAGACAGCATCAACAACGAGCAATCCATTGCATCCAAATTTCAACCAAGGGAAATGAGTCATGATATATATATCCATTTCAAGTTAATTAGTTTACTGGAAAAGAAAGTTGAAAATTTCAAGATCAAAGTTACATCTTGAAAATTTACTCTTTTTGTTGTAAAAAGTAGCATTTTAATTAGTAAGAAATCGTGGTGCACTCCTTCATCAAGTGATGAGCAACTACATAGTTTCCTTTGCTTTTGGTTTCCATATTTAAATGGTTATTTAATAGTCAACGTTAATTACAATTTAAATAGCCATAGATAAATAAAACTTGGCTAAGAACTTATTTTCTACTTATCTACTGTCTTAGAAACGAATTACTAAATTCTACATGTTAAGGATTTATCTCTTTAATCAAATATAATTTTTCATTGGAACCCCTTTCAAAATCAAAATTCCATATAGAATACCTTCTGGTTATTGGGTCAAAATTTCCTTTTTTTTTTTTTTTTTTTGCATCAATAGTTTAGGAGGATGGTATTTTTTTCCCCTCAAAACAATAACCGCCACTCGCATATATTTCAGTAGTTCAGAGTAGTAAATTATAGATTACCCATCAAACGAAGAATTAGGGCAGCTAGAATTGAAAATAAAATTGGAAGTTAGCCAAATAAAGAAAGAGGGATGAAAAGAGACTAAACAAGACATAAAATGCGTAAGATAAAAAAAGTTTTTTTAAAAAAAAAAAAAATTGTTACCATTTTTTGTTTTTTATTGTCTTTTAAAGGTTATATAGAGAGAGAGCTTTTTGAATCAAGAAACAGTAGAATTTGGTCATGAGAACTGAATGGATGTCGGTGTAGCTTGTTATTCCAATTTATTTGTTTCAAATTTTATTTTATTTTACGTATGTTTCAAAATTGGTACTCGAATTGAAAAGCTGCATGTTGAAAAGTTATCGGCAGAGCTGCCGACAAGATAACAGGATTCTAATAATATATAATTGACAATACTTGAAAACAACTACTTTGTCTTTTTCAATCAAGTGATTTGCCATTTCTGACCAAAAAAACAAAGGGAAAAATCCCCCAGTTGAATTTTAGAAGAGATACAAAATTAAAACCTAAACATGCTTTACATAAGTATGACTTTTTTGCATCCAATTACTGGAGAAAAAAATCATGCTTTTTTTTTATATTTTTTATAGGGGTTGTTCAAATATAGCTTATTTAGAACTGCTTATAGTTTTTTTTTTTAATTGAAAATAAGTTTTTAAAAAGAATTTATTGACAAAAACTGAAAAAATGTTTTTGTTGTTTATGATTAAAAATGTTAAAAGTTGGTTTCAAGGGCAAAATGATTTTTTAAATTATAAATAAGTTTTTTTTATTAAAAATATCTTATTAATAACAAAATCATAATCTTTTATTTTGGTCGAAAGAACAAACTTCTAGCACAATAAGGTTCATAGCAAGTCTGTCAATGTAGAGAAAATAAAAATTGTTTTCAAAAGAAACCGTATAACTTTTTTTTTTCTAAATTATTTTTTAATTTTAAAAAAATAATTTATAACTTTTCATAATCAGTCGAAAATAGCGCGATAATATTTTATTTTGGTTGAATGGGGGTATGAAGAACAAAATTCTACAAGAATAAGGTTGTTTTCAGTGTTGAAGAAATGACTATATTTTCAACTTTCAACAGGCCAGGGACTTGGGATATAATTGGATTTAGAACAAGTTAAATGCTGGTATCATTTTCTTTGTATAGTATGCAAAGAGTTTCTTTCATGCTATAAATAGCATTTTGGTCCCGGGAGGGGACACTAAATATATGACTAATTCACTATTGTTATTGTGCACCACATGATCTCCCAAAGTGGTCATTGCACGAATGGAGTATGGACCAATTTATCGCATCAAAAAGATTTCATGTTGGTTTACAAGATGCGCTTCCATTTGAGCCTAGAAAAACATGTTTATCCTTAAAGTCTGAAGATAAAATTTATTTATTTATTTTTAAAAAAAAAATCAGTAATACTGAAATTTACAAAAAGAAATTTATCAATGTATTACTTAGGGATGTTTGGTTCAGTGGTAGAGGTAAGGTTTTGATGTAGGGACAGTAATGTAAATTTTTCAAAACTTTAGATGAGATAGACAAGATACATATACTTTAAAATTACTATGTAATATTCTTAATTTTTCCAAAATATAGGGGTGGTTGTCCCCACCTACCCCTTATTAGCTACGCTCCGGGTTTTTTTTATGAGCATGAAGAATAGGAATAAAAATCAAAGTTAATAATAGTCGTAAATATTATTTGATTGAATACAATGGGAATTATTATATGAGAATCAAAGTGTAGAAAATGTTCCCTTTCATCCCTCATCAATGATTTGAATTTTAAATTAATTAATTTATTAACATACGGTTTAAACAAAACAAGTAAAGTAAAATAACTTAAACTCATATAAATAGTGAAATTTATGATTTCTATAGTTCTTATTATGATTTCCAAATACAAACCAAACAGCTCCTTAATTTCTCGCCTCTCATCTCATCTCACAATGAGTTTCCCAATCATGAAATTGGTAATGGAGCAAGAGGGAAGGGCTTGGATAATTTTTAAGCTAAACTGAAAAATTTTATGCCTGATTAGATACAAATGGATATTTTAGAGGGTCAAAATTAGATAAAGACATATTTTATCTATGTCTACTTCATAGAGTGAACGAGTTCCCACTGAATGAAGTTGACAATAGAATTTGTAAGAAGGGCTGGATTGATGGAAATTAAGATGTTTTGAGGGCTAAATTAGTAATAAAAGTTGCATTTGGATCAATAGATTTGAGGAAGAATTTGAAATCCACTTATTTGTTGGAACGATTTGTATAGGCTGAAATGGAGTAATTTCAAATTCACCTAAATTAAAAAGTATTAAATTAATGATTTTAAATAATTTTTTAATTTGGAAGATTTGAAATTCATCCATTTTAACTTATACAAATTCTTCCAATATATGAGTAGATTTCCAAATTCATCGATCCAAACACAATGAAAGAGAGGAGGGCTTGATCGACACAATTGAATATTTCAGACAAAGTCCCAAAAAAAGGTTAACCCATATAACATTAGGTGTTACGGGAATACTTATGTAGATTTGGTTTTTGACTCAACTCGTAAATTTTGTGATGTGTTAAATGTTTTGTAATTTATAACATCAACGTAAATAAAATTTTATAAAATTTAATTCTAACAACAAAATCTACAGATAAAATTTAAAACTAAATCTATATTAATATTTTCCTAGGTGTCACACCTCATACCATTAATGAGTTTCTCAGAAATGAAGTTGGCAAAGGACCATTTGCATCTTTGTCACAAGCTGGATATCATCAAAATGATTGGGGCAAATTGCACTAATGAAAGGAATGTTATCTTTTATTTAATAGGAGTCACTTTCTCGTATTCTTTCTGTCCTTATTGTTTCCACGTTCCACCAAAATTTAGTCACAGAAACTCCTAGCGACACTAGATAAAATGTTTGAATTGTGAAAAATACTTCTTTCAAGACCAAGGCATATAAGAAAAATAATGGGATTTACCAATTTTTAAGTACTTTTGGAAAGAGCTAAATAGGATTTGAATTGGCAGACAAATTAAGAAACACCTAGATAACTTTTAACAAAATTGTTTATAAGACCACAAATTTAAAATTAATTATCAAAAGCAATTTCTGCGACAAAATCGTATCAAATCATCAATCCATAATTTTATATATTTAATAAGATTTCATTTATTTTTTCGCAAATCTTATAACACAGATTTTGCTCATGTGTTACCTTGTAGAGATTTATGTAACTTTTGTTAATGGTTCAAAATATTTACATCAAGCGAACTGAGCCGGCTTGTTAACTTCGTTAATAAGATTGACTGAATTAAATATTAATTTGGGCTGAACCGTATAAACTTTCATACAACATTGTGTGATATTTCCTGGATCAAAAGAGAATTTAACTACAAGGGAATTTTTGGAAGGCCTGACCCACTTTTGTACGTATGTATATTTAAATGTATCAAAGAAAAATTGTGCATTTTGTACAAAAGTTAATACACGTTTTCTTTCTAGGAAATTCTACAGTTCGTTTTAGGAAATTATTTTTTTGTACTTTAAATACTTATATAGTACAATACTATGTGTATAAAAAACTTGTAATGTACAAGTTTTTAAAGACAAGAGAATGGTTTCTTAAAAGAAACTGTAGAATTTCCCTGTCCTTTATGCTAAATAGGCCACAAAAAAAAAAAAAAAAAAATTGGATCCTATTATAAGTTAGAGATCCAAGTGCAGCGTGCTAAAAATTTGCTCCCCTTTAATTTCTCTAGTAAGGGAAGAAGTTAAAAATATATTTGTCTCTATGAATTTTTTTTTTTTTTGGAAAAAAAAATATGAAAATTTCAACTCTATAGTTTCATTTTCAAAAGTTGTTTCCTCTCTTTTAATTTTTCTAAGTCTCTTGTTCTCATTTACAATAACATTATTTCATTCTATTATTTAAAATTTAATTCTTTAGTATAACTTTACGTACCAATTAAAGTTTGTGCAACTCCTAGCTGTTCCTCAGATTTACAAATTTTGTGTATAATCAAATATTAAAATGAACCATATATTCATAATTCAATCATTTGCACGGTGTAACAAAATAAATTAATTATCACAAAAGCTAAAGGTTCATTTCATTACTATATTTCGATTAATTAAAAGTACAAAAACAATGTTTCACCAATATTATCAAGCAACATTTTGCCAGATTAATATGTTATATAATTATTCTTCTTGTTGAGAAATAAATCACATGAAATCATCTTAAAAGACATTCTTCTTATCGTTCAATCATATTTCATGCAAGTTATAGTTTCAATATGATTACACAGAGAAAACAAAAAGAAATCATTCATATTTCATTCACCAGACTTGGTTTCCTGTCTCCTTAGAACTCAAGGACACAGAGGTACGAGCCTGTAGAAGGGACAGATCCTGTTCAAGTAAGGTTGTGTCAAAGAAATCACCCTTAGTAATGAATAGGTGCTTCTTAATTTGCTCAACTGGACTAATTCTATTTTGCATCTCTTAATTTATATCTGATTCTCATTTTATATTTCAAATTTTAGTTTTGAACACTTTGTATTCCGAAATCTCAAATTCGTTCTACTTCAACCTTTTTTTTAACGCTGTTTCAACCCCTTTTTTTAACGCTGTCTAAATAATTAACGAAATTTTTTCATGTGGATGAAAAATGCAACAGGATGTACAAAAATATTTTTACATAAAAAAACAAATATTCCATTAACTTTGTTGATAGGGTTAAAAAATGGGCTAAAATGAAAAAAATTGATAGATTCGGAATATAAAGTGAGCATTAGGTATAAGTTAAGGGGTGCAAAATAGAATTAACTTTTGCCAATTAAACTATATGTGTCCTATATTGACAATACTTTAGTACCTACTAATCAAGGAAGTAAACCATGCACCTTCTCCTTATAGTTTATTGAAGATGAACATAGCATGGTTCAGAACTTTTTCTATCAAATATTGTAACAAAATTCCTTGTGAAGCCATTATAATCTAATTGCTCCTGGGTCCTGATGAAGGGAAATTACAGTTTCAAAGGCACCAATTAAAGTATTAACCTTACCTTTTCGAGTCTTGGCCAACTTTCTTGCCGTCTCTTCAATCACATAATTGTATGAACTCTGAGTAGATCTTTTCTTTTTCGGATTTTGACGTCGAAGAACAACTTCATTCATTTCATTTCTAGCTGCATTTATTCTGCATCCAACATTTCTATTGTGCTTTTCGCCTTGCCTGAATTTGAGTCTTCTTGGACTCTTCATCCCAGATTGGATTCTCTCAGGGGATAGGTGTTCATAGTTCTTCATGGTGTTCAGCTCAGTGATGTATAGTATCTTCTCTGGAATATTTTCATCACTTGGTTGCTCCATCTTTTCATTGATCTTAAGAGACCGTGATCGAGTTGCAACTAGATAATGAACTAGCAATATTCTTGTTTCTTTTAAGAAGAGATACATCTTTTGTCTTTGATACCCTTTTTGCATCAATTTTGCGTGTCTTGGAACTAATTGTGGGAAGCAAATATGTTTTCTTGGTTCTTTTGGAAGTTCCATTTCCAATGCCTTTGCTTGTATAAACTCCTCTATTTAGTCCACTGTTGGATGTTCCCTTCAATGTATTGATTTCACTATTTCTTCTCCTTGTTAAGTGTTTTCTAGTTGGTAAAGTGGCACTTTTTCTGGGTGAGGTCTTGGATATCTTCACCATAGGAGTCCATGCTATTGTCTTAAAATGATGTTTAGAACCATATTTGCAGTAGTCATGGCAAGAGCCTGGTGAAGCTCTAAGATAATTGGGCCACACATTCACTTCATTGGGCTTTTTAGTTAGCTTGCTTATTAAGTTCCTTCTCAGTTGACTAGTTTTACAAGTTGTCTTCTCCAGGTTCATAGGAACAACTATGGCCACCTGCATCCATTATAGTATAAGTTGGTGAAATCGTGCACTAGATCTTGGAATCCTGCACAAAAATGAATTTGCATCTTGAGACTGTTGTTACTGAATATGTTGGTTAGGTATCAGAACATAGTACATCACTTTATTTATTTATTTATTTATTATTTTTTTAAATATAGTTACTGAATACGTAATATGGGTATCAGAATATAGTACATCAATTTTATTTTTTTTAAATACATATATATAATGTATCAGCAACCGGTATGGTGTACTGGTAAGCGCATATTGGTACGCAGTACGAAAGGTTATCCAGTTAATCCAGTAGTTATGGTTGAGAGAGAAAAATATTCATATAGGGAAAAGATCAATCTAAACTATAGAAGATTATCTTTCTTTTTAATTTTTTCTAGGGTTTGGCATCCCCTAATCTAGAAACTGTATCACACAACAATGCCCAGAGACTAATTGGAGTCTACCATGTTTACAAGGTTAACAGCATGAGAAAGTAAATGAATAGTTGAGATCATATACATGCTGTTAAAATGTGGTCTATTATTGTAAGTCCATGTTCTTCAAGTTGAGACTTAAAGAAGGTATTGATGTTTGTTTATGTTATCCGTGTTAGTGTATGTCCTAAAGTCAATTTGTTTTAGGGATAAATTACACTTTTATATTTATGTATATTTTGTAATATGGCATTTTTCGAATAAAATATTTATATGTGAAATCATAAAGAGTTATGATATAATTATATTTTATTTATGTATATCCCTAATCGTAGTGTATGACATTTATAGATTAGCACATACGTGTATGTGGATGCTTATTAAAAATAAGTGCACCGGATTGACCCGCTAAGAGTACACGGATTATTATTTAAATGCCATTGGATTAATAATCTCTTTATGATAGTAGTGTAATGGTCCTTTAACTTGAGGTCATGAGTTTATCTTAACTGTGGATTATTATTCTTTGGCTCTATTAGTCGTTACTCTTAGTGAGTCGCACATACTGTAGAGAGATTCGGGTATAATATGAATCATTATAAGATAAGATATGACCAATAGAGGATTCACCACTCCTTATAATAGGAGAGTATATCCCAGTATGGCCACTTCTTGAAATACGATTCGGAAATCTTTGCGTAAAGTGGGAATAGAATTAAGAGTATCTTAAATTTTATTTCAAGTGAGTTGTATTTTGGAAAGAAGTAAAATTTGATTAATTCGATAAGAGTTGGCATTATATCTGTACTCTTAAATTAATCGGGATATAGGGTTGGTGAAAAAATAATAATTACAGGGGAACTAGTCACGGATGAGTGATGTCGAACCACTTGACATATCTCAACACTTGGGTGGTCATGATGCTTTGCTAGAAGCCAATCTTGATCTATAAGTGTAAATTAATTAATTGGAGAATTAATGATAAATTAAAAATATTTAATTTATCTAATCCTAATTAATTTATGATTATAATTTATACTTATTACCAATGTGATTGGGAACCTAAAGGGTCACACATAATGGTTACCAATGTGATTGGGAACCTAAAGGGTCACACATTTAAGGATAATTAATTCAGGATTAAAATGATTTGATAAGTATGAGATACTTATATGTTAATAATTTGTGAGATAAATTAACTTTTGGGTTTAATTGTAATAAGTTATAAATATTAGGAGTTAATATGTAAGACATATTAATAGTTCTAATGGTTTTATAATTATTCATATGCCCATAACCCAAACTAATTAGAATTAGTAATTCCCTGAACCCAATTTGATTGGGATTCTAAATTATTATATATATATATATATGTATATATATATTATATTATATTATAATATATATAGATGGTTTAGTAGTACTAAGAGTAGTACTAGTACTTACGGCCAAATTGACGAAAAAGCCATCAAAAAAATTCTTTTTAAATCGTGAGTGTCACGATTGAGAAGAAGGGAAAATAATTTCGGAGTTAACATTCTGTGGTTTGGGTCAATCAATTTTGTGGAGATTTCTGATTTAATTATCTGTGTCTCTTACGATTGAGAAGAAGGGAAATAATTTCGGAGTTAACATTCTGTGGTTTGGCTTAATCAATTTTGTGGAGATTCCTGATTTAATTATCTGTGTGGATACCATTAGAGGCCGGGTACTTGTGCGACTTGTGGATCGACGTCCCAAACATATTCGAGATTTTACTGCAATTTTAAGGTATAATCTCTATACTTTTCTACTACGCATAAATTAATCAAGGTGATCCGTAATAAAAAAAATAAAATTTTTAAATTTTACTACGTTATCTGTTTATTTACTTTCTTACAATCCGTACATGATTATCACTTACCCTTAAGAAAGAGGGAACCTGTCACCATCTTTGCTTGTTCTTTTCCATTGAGATATCAATAATTATTTTTCATTGATTTCCTTTCTACTAATATAAACTATTACCAATCTGTTAATGCTCAATTAACTTGAATCAGATAACACAAAGATAGCACATTTCTCCGCTTAATTAGGAACTAATTGTCATTACAGGAGAATGTATGAAAGAGGGGCTGTGAGTAGGATACATCAATCAAATTTCTTTTCCAAACAAGAAAAAAATTGACATGCAGATTATCAATCAATTGCCATGTATATTAAGTTTCGTTTTCTAGTTGTCATTGTTATTCTCCATAGTGTCATGTATATTAAAACAAGTAATCATGACTATAGTTTTGTATTAGATTCCCTAATAGGTTATCATGTAGATCATCAATCAATACTAGTACTTTCAAAAGAAATGTCCCTTATGAATTGTCATGTTCTTTGCTTCATAAACAATGAGTCACTTCTTATCATGTTCATGTAAAAACCTTGAAAAGACATGAACTTTTGCCTATATTAACAGATTTACCACATAGAAGTGCCATCATTATCTTTTCATCCCTCATGCATCCACAAATGCTAGTCATATCGATATAAAGATCTAGCATATTAGAGATTTCATTCCCTCCAAAATTGACAAAAGAAATAAACAAAAACAACGTTCTAATTTTAGAAAAGAAAAGAAGTTATCATCATGAGCTCAGAAAGTAGGGAAGATATTTGGGATTTTGTTTGACTTTAATATAACATCACCACAAACATAAAAAGAGATAATAGAAATGAAATCGAATGATTTTTTGCAATTCTTTTTTACACAAGAATTAGGAGATATAAATCGAATGTTGTAATAATCAATATATTAAATTCAGACCTACCTCTTCTTTGGCCATCTCTAACATTCAATGTCAAAAGAAGCAATTCGCCATTAAAAATCAATGGTTATCCAAGAGGGCAGGCTCAGAGGTTTGTGATTTTGAGCTTTGAAAGCGGAAAATGAAAAACTAAAATAGAAAATAAAAAAAGGCCTAGAAAGGTATGAAGGATTTCCCCTATGATTTTACAGGCATCAAATTAATATATTCTTTTTTTGGGCTTTTCTATGTGCATTTCTTGTTAGAATGTATTGATTTGATGGGTACATAAGCTTGTCATGACACCAAAGACGAAAGAAATGATCAATGACATGACTAATATGTAAAGAGGAAGGGTATGGGGAATGAGAGAAGTAGAGTACAAGGAGGGATGATATTATACTAAATATAAAAAAATGGTTGTTTAGAGGATTTTTCCATTTTTAGTAATGAAGTTAGATACATTTTGTGGGTGTTTTTGAAAGTATCAACAAGAATTTAGGTAGAAGGGAAAAAAGACTAATTTATTCCTTTATTTTTAGAGTATTAATTAATTTGATTCTTTATCCATCATAATAGATCAATTTGGTCTCTTATCTTTAAAAAATTAATCAATCTAGAACCTATGACGAAAATTATAGACAAATTAATGCATCAAAACACGTGATAATTATGTACTCGTTAACATACCGTAAATGTGTTGTCAAAAACTTTGTTAGTCTATCCACAATTTTCGTCACAAAACTTAAATTAGTTAACTTTTATAAGGATGACAGATCAAATAAGTCTTTTTAATAAATAAAGGATCAAATTAGATGATACTCTAAAGATAAAGATACCAAATTGATTTTTTGGATGAAATAGCAAGCAAAAACTATTCAGTAGCACAACATGTATAAAAGGAAAAAAAGAAAAGAAAAGTGAGAACAAGAAATTAATTGGCCTTTTTGGGTCCAATTTTGTTGAGGCAATTCTTAATTTCTTTTCTAGATACTCAATAAATCTCTTCCTAACATTACTGAGGCATTTTTCTTATCTTATAATGAGGCTTGCGCAGATAATTTTTACACTTGTCTAACTAATGGGGTGCTTGGTTAATGATTAGGAATTGAAATCGAAACCGAATTCTTACCTAAAAAATAAGTAAGAATTTTGTACAAAGGAATCATTCAAATAATTAATGTTTTGGTAAATATTTTTGATTATGGGTATCATATTAAAATATTAATATTTATTATTATTTTTTTAAACCTTCTTCCTCACCTCCTTTTATATGCGACCACCGTGGTACCACTATACCCATAAATTGCTCCATTATTATTAAATCATCACCTCATTTTCATCGATTCATTCGTCATTATTGCAATTTCTTCTGATTCATTTATTGACAACCATTTTAAAGAATCGTCAAATGTTGTTGCTAAGATGAGAAGATGAAGGAGAAAAGAGGGTGTTAGTATATGCCGTAAACCTAATTTGTTTTAAGGATAAATTACACTTTTATATTTATGTATATTTTGTAATATGGCATTTTTTGAATTATATATATATGTGTGTGTGTGTGTGTGTGTGTGTGTGTGTGTGTGAAATCATAAATAGTTATGATGTGATTATATTTTATTCATATATATTCCTAATTATAGTGTATGACTCTAGTAGATTAGCACATAAGTATATGTAAATGCTTATTGAGAATAAGTGCATCGGATTGATCCGCTAAGAGTATTCTATACGGATTATTATTTGCTAGTGGCTTAATTTTTTTGTGATAGTAGTGTAATGATCATTTGACTTGAGGGCATGAGTTTATCTTAACTGTGAATTATTATACTTTGGTTCTATTAACTCTGTCGTTACTCTTAATGAGTTGCACATATTGTAGAGTTCAGGTATAATATGAATTTCGATAAGATAAGATATGACCAATAAAGGATTAACCACTCCTTATAATAGTAGAGTATATCCCAGTATGACCACTTCTTGAAATACGAATCGAAAATCTTTGCGCAAAGTGGAAATAGAATTAAGAGTGTCTTAAATTCTATTTCAAGTGAGTTGTATTTTGGAAAGAAGTAAATTTAATTAATTCGATAAGAGTTGACATTATATTTATACTCTTGAATTAATCGGAATATAGGTTAGTGAAATGATAATAATTACATGGGAACTAAATCACGGATGGGTGATGTCTAACCATTTTGACATATCTCAACACTTGGGTGGTCATGATACTTTGCTAGAAGTCAATCTTGATCTATAAGTGTAAATTAATTAATTAGAGAATTAATGATAAATTAATGGGTTTAATTTTCTAATCCTAATTAATTTAGAATTATAATTTATACTTATTGAATTCCAATGTGATTGGGAACCTAAAGGGTCACACACTTACGGATAATTAATTCAGATTAAATTGATTTGATAAGTATGAGATACTTATGGGTTAATTTATGAGATAAATTAACTTTTTGGGTTTAATTGTAACAAGTTATTAATTTTAGGAGCTAATATGTAATACATATTAAAAGTCCTAATGGTTTTATATTTATTCATAAACCCTTAATCCAATCTGATTAGGATTATTGTAATTATCTAAACCTAGTTTGATTGGAATTTTAAACTATTATGTTTGTAGCCACGTGCTCTAATCCTCTGAGCTATAGGCCCCACTCATCTCCACCGGATCTGTTCCTGGGAGTACCCTCAATAAAAGGACATTTTCCTCTCGTGACAATGGTATGATAATACGATATGATGACAATGTTGCAGTTGTTATTGATCAAGAAAGCGAAAGGTTGCTTTGTTTATTTGCAATTGGAAAAATATCGATTCGATCTATTCTATTGAAATGCCTTTTTTGGCTTAAACTTAACCCCTTTTTTGGACCAACGACTTGCTGACAAAATTCTATCCTTTGTTTCCGATGTCGAATTGGGGGAAGGAGAACTTTGTGCCAGAAAAGAGGATCATCTTTCGAAGGTCAGGGTGATAGAGAAACTGGCCAAGCTCCCCAACATATATTTAAGTTAGTTTAACTTAGTCCATATCTTCACTTTTGTTGACCCCTTTCAAAGAGCTCTTTCTCATTCAGTCAGTAAGATATGGTTCCTCTTTCTTTTTTATTTGAATCTTCATATAGAATTTACAATTCCTCATAACTCCTTCCTTCATTCATTGGTAAGGCATAAGTCATCGGTTCAAATCCGATAAGGGGCTCCAATTTTTTCATAAAACTCCAGTTGTAGTTCATACTTGAAGAAAGAATAGAGATAAGATTTTGACCGGATTGTACACCTTTGTGTTTGGCTATGTATATGGATCTGCATAAAGAAGGAACGGGACATCTCTCTCCTTTTTTGGGGGAAAAGAGAGTAGGGAAGAAGCTGCAGCAGCACCTCACAAATTTCTTACTGGGGCAGTACTATAGGCATTTACGAGTGTTTGGATGCAGGTGTTTTGTTCATATTCCTACGCAGTTAAGAGAAAAATTGTCCCCAATGCAACCACTTGTGTCTTTCTTGGATATTAATTTGTATAAGTCTCTCTTCTATAAATTAAATTGATATAAATCGACATTCATATTCATTTATAATTTAGATCATAATACATATTTTTATCCACTTCGTCGAGATATACCCTATCTATTTTATAGATGGATAGAATTTTTTAGATAAAGTATCTCTCTATGTTGTCCTTCGTACCTTTCCCATAGTAAACCAGCCAATCCCCCTGTCGCCCATTAAGATCCACCCATGACTCATGGAACCATTCCTAAAATTTGCGAAAAAGAGCCCATTGTATGGGAAATACTTCAGGATGTTATGCAGGGACATTTTGTATTGTTGAATAGAGCATCCACTCTGCATAGATTAGGCATCCAAATGCCTGGCATTCTAGCCCTGCCATGGTCATCCATATGGAGTATATTCATATTCTAATGCCCGAAGAGAAGGTGGTAGTCTTGAAGAATTACCTTTCTTTTTTATGGTATTTGTTTGTTTGTTTGCTGGCACAGGTAGTGGAGGCATTATCCACTCCAGTATATATATATATATATATATATATATATATATATATATATTTTATGTATGGGATACACATAGATTAGAGTAATACTAAATAGTAATACTTATGCGGCTTTGAAAAAGCCGTGAAAATTAAAATCATGAAAGTCATGATTAAAAAAAAAGGAAAAAATAATTTAAGAGTTAGCACTCCGTGATTTGGGTCAATCAATCTTGTGAATATTCTTGATTTAATTATCTATGTGGATGCCATTAGAGGCCTGGCATTTGTGCGGCTTATGGATCGACGTCCTAAATATATTGGGGATTTTATTATAATTTTATGATATAATCTTTATACTTTTCTTGTATTACGCATAAATTAATCATCAGGTGATATGTGATAGAAAAGCAAAAATTTTAAATTTCACTATGTTATTGGTTATTTACTTTCTTATAGAGGGGATGGAGACTTTGGGAAGAAGAGGGAGTAGGGGTAGAGAGCTACAAGAAGGGAGGAGGGCTTCAGGAGAGAGGAGGAGAATGAGGGGAAGAAGGGTTGTTGGGATAGGAAGGAAAGGAGAAAAAAGATAAAAAATACTTTTACCCCACATTTGGGAATCAACACAAAACCCCCAATTCATTTGGGTATGCAGAGTAGTTGATTTTTTGGGTATGATTCCAAAATTTTAATTCCTGCACTTGATAACCAAGTAATAAGTATAGATTTTACTCTCATTCTTAATTCTCATACCTTCCAACCAAGCACCCCTAAATTAGCCAGAAAATGCTCTACATTGCATCTCCTACGAACACTTCCCTATTTTTGGAAATTGTCAAAACTTCTAAGTGGTTTAAACTTTAGGAAAAAAAAAAAAAAAATACAATTTTAGCCTCCAAAGTTTCTGACTTGTGGTCCATCTTGGTCTCCGAAGTTTCAGGCAAAATACATTTAATTCTCAAACTTTTCAATTTCTACCAATTTAGGACAAATTTGAAAATTCCGGCAATTAGAAATAGATAAAGTCACGTGCTTGTTAAATCTCAAGTTTCAAACGTGGAAAAATGCAATATTGATCCTCAAAATTTAGATTATGGTCTTTTTTGATCCCTGAAGTTTTAAATAAAACGCATTTAATCCTCAAACATTTTATTATCTTCTAATTTAGGACAAATTTCAAAATCCTGTCAACTATAAAGGGAAAAAGTCACGGGCATTACATGCAACTATTAAATCTATCTTAAGATATAATACATCCCAATCAATTTAAAACCTATTTAACCATATTTTTACTTTTTTCTTTGACTATCAACATCTAGCGATTCACTATTCTTATCTATCTTATGACACTTCCCATCCACATGACTATTAAATCTAATTTGGGTTATAACACTTGTCAACTGATTTCAATAACCATTTAATCTGGTGTTGGAAAATTTATATACAAACGAAGGATAATAATAGCACAATAATAATTTACTAATAAATTAAAACAATAGTTTAATTCAAAATTAATCTTTGAGTTATAATAAAACAATAATAATTCACTTTTTACAGTATAATGAGACTCATTTATTAAGGTTAATCTTTGGAATGTTTGTTGAAGTTGGCATAGTAAATAAAAACTCAATATTTAGTTACTAATATTGAACAAGATTAAATGATTAATATATTAGTTCAAATTTATACTTCATGTGCTTATAAGTAACATATTTTATAATATTTTTAAATTAGTGATGTATTTTTTCATAATTAATAGTTTTTTAATATTTTAAAATATCAATTATTGACGAATTTTCTCGTTGCAACTGTTACTCTTAGCAACGGATTTTCGGCCGTTAAATTTAGCAAAAAAAAAAAAAAAAAAAAAGAAAGAAAAAGAAAAAGAAAACATGTTGCTAATTTAAGATTTCCATAATGTTTTCAAAACCAAATTCAATATGATTTGTCGACGGAAAAATCAGTCGTTGAAATTTTGCCGGTAAAACCATTGCTATATTTTATCGACGAGACATTTTTCGATGGATGGATTTTGTCGTCAAATCTGTCAGTAAATTGTTTAGCAATAAAATCCGTTTCTAAATCCGTCGTTAAATGGGTTGAAATCGGTAATAAAGTGTTATAATATAGATAAGAATGGTGAATAATTAGGCGTTGATAGTCAGATAAAAAGTGAAAATATGTTTAAATTGGTTGAAATCAGTTATGAAATGTTATATCCCAGGATATATTTGATTTTTTTTGTTTGTAATTGATAAAATTTTTAAATTTATCCTAAATTAGAAGATATTAAAAAGTTTAACGATTAAATATGTTTTGTTTGAAATTTTGAGGATTAAAATAGACCATGACCCAAATTTTGTAAGCCAAAATTGCATTTTTTTTTAAACTTATAATTTAACAGTCACGTGGTTTGCATGTGATTTTTTTTATTTTTTTTTTTCCATTTCTAAATGACGAAATTTTCAAATTTGTCATAAATTGGTTGAAATTAGAAAGTTGAGGACTCAATGTATTTTGCCTGAAAGTCTGGGACTAAGATGGGTCACGATCCAAACTTTGGAAGTTAAAATTATATTTTTTCCTTAAATTTTAAGAATAAATCTTTTATGTACGTACAAAAATTTTGACATGATCAGATCTAAATACATGGCATATATATAAAAAATAGCTTTTGAAAAAATTAATTACGAAAGCATGATACATAATTGAAATAATGACTTATAAATTTAAAAATAATTGAAAACCATCCCATAATTGAAACTAAGACTCCCAGTATTGCTATAATTGACCTCTACCACATGGGATGACTCTTCGTTGTTAGTCTTGGTCACGTAGTGTATCTCCATTACGAGTTAAATATAACTCTTAGGTGATAAATTAACATCAAGCTAATTCATCATGAATCTATGACTTGTAAAGTTGAAGAATAATTGAAACCAGACTCATCACACGAAACGACAGTAGGAAAACTTTTTGATGCATGTACCACGTGTTTCTTAGGGGCATCGGGATTTGTCCATCACTCCAATCATAGAACGACTTTAATTCTTTATGTTATATTTTTAGTGTTATATTTACGTATATTATATAATATAATAATGACTGTCTTGTTATGATAATTAAATACTAAATGATGAATACCAATTACTCTAATAAATGACATAAAATAAGTATTATACCAAAAAATATAACAATTAGAGGTCCAAAACCACTTTAAAACCCCATCAACTCTAATCATCAATACCCAAGGTTCACTGCGGATAATTTATCCACTTACACAAATTTCTTTTCTACCCGTTCAATCTTTGGATGTGTAATTTGACTTACAAATAAGGTGTGTTAATGATATGGAATTATAATAATATGGCATGTAAATATGTAATTGATGTAATTACCCTAATTATTCACTTAGATTAGGTGATTACCTTATTAATCTAATTGTCTTAAGATATTAGCAAGACTTACTATATTTATATGATCTAAAATATTCTCTTATAAACTTATATAAAGATACATTATGTACCAATTGTATTGAGGACTGATTTATACACATTGTAATATACTTTCTTTGGTTTCTGACATGGTATCAGAGCCTCCGCATGTAAATATATTTTGAGCTTCCGCTTATTTGAGCGTTTGTAAATATATTTTGCTCTGATTCTACTTTGATTCTTAGTTTTCAACCTTTGAGTTTTCCTGATTTCAATATTCGGGTCTCCCAATTTTCAACCTGCGTGTTCTCTTGATTTCAACCTTCGGGTTCTTCGGTTTTAAGTCTTTTGGTTCTCTCGTTTTTGACTTTCGAGTTCTCTCGATTTTGAATTTTCAGATTCTCTCGGTTATTAACCTTCGCCTTCCCTTGATTTCAGTTTTCGGGTTTTCGATCCGTTTCGGTTTTGGCTTTTGGTTTTCTTTTTTACACAGTTTTGGTTTTCTATTATCAAGTTTTGTTTTGAACTCAATATCATTTGGTTTTTCATAACCATATTGAGTTTGAGGGGGATGTTAATGATATGGAATTATTATAAGATGGCATGTAAATATGTGATTGATGTAATTACCCTAATTACTCCCCTAGATTAGGTGATTACCTTATTAGTCTAATTGTCTTAATTAGCAAGACTTACCATATTTATATGATTTAGAATATTCTCTTGTAAATTTATATAAAGACACCTTATGTACAATTTGTATTGAAATCTGATTTATACACATTGTAATATATTTTCTTTTGTTTCTAACAAGGTGGATGCAAGGAACTTGCATCTTGAGATACAAGTCTTAATAATAACGTATTTATAGGGTTAATTTATATTTCTTTTAAAATTTAAAAAAAGGAAAAATGCATAATATTGCAAATTAAAATTTTAAAGCTAAAAATACAGTTTCAGAATGTTGAAGGGTGACTTCCCGGCCCGCTTCCTTATAATATAACCGCCATTGCTTACAAATATTTAATATGTACAGTACAATAGAGTGAGCATACATAGAACAAGAAATGGAAATGAAAATGGATCTTGGTAGTGATAATGAGATATTTTTGTTTTACTTTCTGTAAAAAAATTTTTGTTCTTATTATTTGAATATTTGATACGTATATTCTGACTTATTAATATTATAATTCCAGAGTATATATGTCCACTATGTATAATGCTTATGAAACAAGACAGAGATAGAAAGCGTCAAAAAGTCATGTGTAGTCAAGATCCCATTATGTACACTAAAAGTTTTATATCACTAAAAATTTTCTATCTCACATTTTACTTCACTACTTAATAAATTATTTAAATTTCTTTTAAATTTAGTTAATTATGATTTTTAATAGATAAATTTTAATAGTTCATTTAATAGTAAGATCGAAATTAAAATAAAAAAAGTGAGATAGAAGATGTTTTATCGTTTTACATGCACAACCACTACGTACTCCATCAGTCATTTATGAACCACGGCTCATATTTTATATATGGTGGTTATATACGTTATTCCTTTGTGTTCACCAACTCCATAAAAAAACCTCCAAGTCTTACATCCAAAATGACCAAAAATATAACCTACAACAACAACACAATAATCAAGCATAGAAATTAACCATGGTTTCTGAGAGACTTCTTTCGAAAATTGTGTGTGTCATTGGTGCAGGTCCATCGGGGCTGGTGGCCGCTAGGGAACTAAGAAAAGAAGGGCATAAGGTGGTTGTTCTTGAACAAAATCATGATGTTGGAGGGCAATGGCTTTACGATCCAAGAATTGAAAATGAGGATCCCTTAGGAAGGAATAATTTCCTAAAGGTTCAGACTAGTGTATATGCATCTTTGAGGTTGCTTAGTCCTAGGGAAACCATGGGTTTTATGGATTTTCCATTTAAAGTGAAGGAGGGTAGGGATAGTAGGAGATTTCCTGGCCACAGGGAACTTCACATGTATTTGAGAGATTTTTGTGAGTGGTTCGGATTGAGGGATATGATCAGGTTCAATACTCGAGTCAACAGACGACTACGTTGGAATGCTGAATTATTCGGGATATGATGATGATGGTGATGGTGAGTTGAGATGGATTGTGAAAAGCATAGAGAAGAAGGAGGCTGATGATGATCAGAAGGTGGTGGAAGAAGAATTTGATGCGGTGGTTGTGGCCTCAGGCCATTATTCTCAGCCTCGGTTGCCAACTATATGATTGTATCATAGATCCTGTCCCTCTCCTTCCAAAAAAAAAAAAAAAAAAGCTTTTAATACCAATCTTCTATCTACCTCTTTGTATACTTATCACGTGTGTTTTGATGTGATAAAACTTCTAAGGCAGAGTGTATAGTACACGTAACAAGTATTTAAAATGTGAAATAGAAGTAAAAATAAGATGGAAGATCTAGAAATGTAATAGTCTGTAGATATAACTATGCTTGTGGCCATAACCACTGTGAAGGTATGGAAGCATGGAAAAGGAAGCAGATGCACAGCCATGTTTATAGAGTTCCAGAGCCGTTTAGTAATGAGGTAAGAATATACGCAAGCCCGCCCTTAAAAATTTAGAATTTATACTTTTTATCCTTAAAATTTTCATTTATATTCATATAAAATTTATATTTCGCTCATTTAAAAACTTAAAAGTAATACAAATTAATTTTTATAAAATGTTTACTAAATTTTACTCCTTTAAGATATGATTTCTACGTCCGTCCTTACTTTATTTCCTTTTTATTTTTTATTTCACGTTCTGAAAATACCATGCATGGCCTCATAATTTACTAGGTCGTGGTTGTAGTTGGAAATTCACAAAGTGGGCAAGATATATTAATGGAACTTGTACATGTGGCTAAGGGTGTACATTTGAGTGTCAAAAGTTTGGATATCACTGAGGGCATATCAAAAGTTATTTCCAAACATAGTAACCTTTATCTTCATCCACAGGTGAGTAATTAAATTCAGTTGACGAGTTAATGAATTAATTAAGCCGTTGCACCTACATGTATATAACTAAGAATGAAATTAATTAATACACAATAATCTCATAAAAATTTGCTCAATTCAATGCAGATAGATTCTCTGCAAGAAGATGGACGAGTTTTATTCGTTGATGGATCTTGGGTCACTGCTGACACTATTATATATTGCACTGGGTAAAAAATATTTCACTGTCTTTGAGCTAATTTAACAAGAAATTAAAGTAGTAAATTAAGTCCAGAAGTAGTAACTTTAGATGGGAAAAAGCAGTAAGTTTTGGTCCTAATGTTGTGGAGGGAGACCAAATAATCCCCAAAATTTTAATAACAATAAGTTTGATCATTAATGTTTTTAATTTTGGCCAGAATAGGACAATTAATAAAAATTTAACAATGACTAATGGTCAAATTGAAAATCATGACGTGTCACTAGATTTATAAAAGAGGAAGTAAATTCAACCAACTATCTAAAAATCATGAATTGGTGGTTTAATATGATTTTGCCGTATGAGTTGATTTTGGCTAATGATCTCGAGTTTGTGGTTTAGAAATTGTTGTCCAAATTTATGATGAATCAATAAATGAAAATTGTTCTTTTCCTTATTTTTTTTTTTTATTCATATTTTCATGTCACTGTGTAACTTACATGTTTCTTCTCTTTTACATAGTTGGAATCAACTTATTTATTTGTTTAACCTTTTTTTTTTATATTGTATTAATGTATATATTTGTTATTTTGCAGTTTGTGCAATTGATTAATAACGAGTTATAACATGTTTTTACTTATTATGGTAATTAAAGAATTGATTAAATATTCTGTTAGAAGCAATATATGTTGTACGTAAATTAGTTGATAATCTAATATTTTTTAATGTAGCCATGTATTATCAATTAACTCCCAAATAAGATTATGTTTTATAAAATTATTGAATTATTTATTAGAATTATCAATATACACGTAAATTAAAATGTTATATTTTATTAAAAATACTCTAAAATTTTATTATTAAAATGTTATATTTTTAATACCAAAGAAAGATAATCAAATACAAAAGAAATCTTTCAAAAATTTGATCAGAGAAAAAGCTTCACATTGGTAATACTATTTAAAATGTAACTTCGCTAGTTATTGCAATTACAAAATTAAGTACAACTATTCGAAATAAACGTTCCCTAGTCTTGTATAAATTTGTGTAGTAATAATTATTTAGAATAAAGTTACTCTATTACAACGAGAATTCTTCATTATTTTACGAATGGTTTTTTTATTTGTTGTTTGTGTATTATTAATTAATTTGAACTAATTCATTTATTAAATAAGGGATATTTTATTCTTATATTGATACGAAGTGCTTTTAGAGATTTTTGTAGGAAGTTTTGAAAAAAATTCCTTGTTAGTATCAGTAATATATCAGGTACTTTATCATTAAAAAAATTCATGGTCTTAATTTTTATCTATTAAGTGGTATATATTATAAAACATAAGGTTTAATTAATTTTTGCACATTTTTTTTTTAATTTTTTTTTGGAATCCTTTTATGCCTTTGGATTATATTTAATTCGTTTCTCAATTCATTTCATCCGTAAAAGGCTAACTATTCTTATTTGAAAGTTGTGGGCCAAATTAATGTAAAATCCAAACTTTAGAGATAAAAAATGCAAAGTTAAAAGGTTTGACTAACCTCAATTTGATTTTGACTATAACTAATTGTTAAAAATTGTTGTTAATTATCTTTTTTTTGCCAAAATTAGAGACATTAGGCACCAAATTTGTTTTTGTTGAAATTTTTATGACTATTTGGTCTCACTCCCAAACATTGAGAACTAAAACTGCATTTCTTCGAACTTTCAATTGTCAATGGAGCTATCAGAATTCTTGGATGGAATTACTTTCATACTTATCTATTAGTCATATTTTGGCCTCTTTTACTGTTAGGTATGTCTTCCATTTTTCAATCATCGTTGTGCCTATAGATCTTATTGGTTTAATCTTTTGTTGTGTCTTCAGTTTAAGGTTAAATGTCTTATTTCCAATATCTTATTAAATTTAGGTTAATTAACATAATCACAGACATGTGCTTTTTCAGATACATATTGATTAAACTATAAGGCTGCATTTGATTGAAGAATTCGACGAAGGATTTGAATTGCGTTAATTTTTTAAAGTAATTTTTATGATTAAAATGAGAAGATTTATAGTGGTTATTGAACAAATAGTGAAATTTTAATGGTTACTGAATGACCAATTAGAGGAATACATTTAAATTCGGTGGCCCACTTTGTCACAAATAGGGGACCATGTTTTGTTCAAATGATAGATTTTCATTGATTTTTGAGTAACTATTAAGATGTCTAGTAGTTGTTTAACAACCAAATAAATTTTGCCGATTAAAACAAATAAATTTTATATTTACCCAAATTAAAAAGTATAAAAGGAAGGATCTCAAATAACTTCAAATTTGGATGATTTTAATATTCATTCACTTTAACCTTATAAATCCCTCCAACAAATGAGTAAATTTTAAATTTTTCTTCAATTCATCGATGCACTAAGAATCTTTCCTGATACTCATGAGTAGGGGAATTTTTGACATTTGATTGTATTTGTAATCATGATAACCCGAATACAAATACGATATGAAATTAATAAAAATTAATAGATAGGGTTAAAGTTTCATGATACAAATATTATTATGACATGGTATGTTTACAATACGATGATAAATTGATCTACACGACTATAAGCGTTTTCATATATTTGACACGTTTATTGTTTTACGTGCAATAAAATATGAAAATATGTTAAGATGTTCTTAATATTATATTACAATTTCTATTACCGTGCAAGCGGTTTACGTTATATGTTAATGCAGGTACTCGTATTCATTTCCATTTCTCGACACCAAAGCAATAGTCTCTGTAGATGATAATAGAGTTGGACCCCTTTATGAGCACACATTTCCCCCTTCACTGGCTCCTTCTCTCTCCTTCATTGGTATACCCACAAAGGTAAAATTCTCTAAGATCAATCTTTGGGAAAAAATTGTAATTTTAGCCTTCAAAATTTAGATCGTATTCAATTTTAGTTTTTAAAATTTCAAGTAAAATATTCCTCAGTCTTCAAATTTTGTAATTTTAACTAATTTAGGATAAATTTAAAAATTCTGTCAATTACACATAGAAAAAATCACGTGACTGTTAAATTTTAACTTCCAAACATGAAAAAAAATGTAATTTTAGCCGTCAAAATTTAAGCCGTGGTCTATTTTGGTTCCAAAAATTCCAAACAAAATGCATTTAATTCTCATGTTCTTTAATTTTTAGCAATTTAGGACAAATTTGAAAATTTTATGAATTACAAACTAAAAAGGTCGCATGCATTACACGTAATTATTCAATCTACCCAGAGCTATAACACTTCCCAACCGGATTCAACTTATTTAACCATATTTTTACTTTTCCTCTTACTTCAATGCCTAACCATTTACTAGTCTTGGCTACTTTATAATACTTCCCATGCATGTGATTATTAAATCTAACTTGGTTATACACATCTCAATCGCTTTTAACCCAATTAATCTAGTATTGGAAAAGTTATATCCAAAAAAGGATAATAATAACAGCAATAATAATTCATTAATGAAATAAAACAATAATTTAATTTGATATTAACCTTTGAAGTATAATAAAACAATAATAATTCATTTTTTACAATACAATGGGGCTCATTTATTAAGATTAATCTTTGAAATATTTGTTGAATTTGGTGCAGTAAAAGAAATCTCAATATTTAGTTGCTAATGTTGAACAAGATTAAATGATTAATATAGTTCAAAGTTGTACTTCATGTCCTTATAAACAACCTCTTTTATAATATTTTTTAAATTAGCGATAGATTTTTCCGTAGCTAATATTTTTTGAATATTTTAAAATATTAATCATTGACGGATTTTTCCGTCACAACTATTATTCTTAACAACAAAATTTTCAGTTGCTAAATTTAGCCAAATAAAATCGCTAATTTAAAGTTTCCACGATATGTCAGAACCAAATTTAGTAATTGAATTACCGACAAAAAAATCTGTCACTGAAATTTCATCAGCAAAATCGTTGCCATATATACCGACGAAGCATTTTCGGATTGATGGATTCCATCAGCAATTCTGTCGATAAATTTATTTAGCAACTTACCCAAAAAAAATCGTTGCTAAATTCATTGTTAAATAGATTGAAATCGATTGGGAAGTGTTATAATGTAGACAAAAATAGTAAATGGTTAGGCGTTGATAGTTAGAGTAAAATGTAAAAATATTGTTAAATGAATTGGAATCGGTTGGATAGTATTATATCCCTCGATAGATTTAATTTCACATGTCTTTTTTCATATGTAATTGACAAAAATTTCAAATTTGTTTGAAATTTTGGGAACAAAAATAGACTATGACGCAAACTTTGAGGGCTAAAATTGAATTTTCTCACGTTTGGAACTTGAGATTTAACAGTTACGTGCTTATTCGGTTTGTAATTAATGAAAATTTTCATATTTGTCCTAAATTGATAAAAATCGAAAAATTTGATAACTAAATGTATCTTGCATGAAATTTTGGAGATCAAGATGGGCACGACCCAAACTTTATCTAAGGGGTAAAATTGTATTTTTCTCATCAATCTTTTATACTTTTTAAATATTGTTCTTGTAGTTCTTTGTACAGCAAAGTGAAATTTTTAAATTTTTATTATTAAAAACAATTAAACACAGTAAAGGCATTTGACTTGATTTAATTCTTTACCGTTATTCAATACATGGAGGAAGATATGCGTAAAATTATACTTGTAACATTGATAAAACAAAGGATAAATTACTTTAAACATAACGCTCAAATATATAGCCTTATGTATTTAGTAATATACCTCAAATCCTATGCGATTTAACTTAAAAGGGTAAAATGAATAAAAATCATCTAAATTAACCGTATTTGAATTGCACATGCCCCAATTGTGAAGATTTAACAAAAAACACAATTTTTGTTGAAAATATAACATTTTTTACCAATATACCCTTCTTCCATCTAAAAAAAATATTTTACACTAGCACTCTATTCTCCTCATCCTCTTCCACCACGACCACCACCACTAATGACCTACAACCTCTCCTCTCAACACCTCTTGCTCCTCCTCCTTTTCCCCACCTTTTCTATTGCACAGTGCCTCTCCCACTTCCTCCTATAACCCACCCCTTCCCCCTTCCCCCTTCCCCTTCAACTCCTCATTCTCTATTTTCTCTTTTCCTGCTGCCCCTACCTCTTTCCCTTCTTCCCTTCAACCCCCAACTAGTATTTACCTGTAATAGTGATCCTACCTCTAAGATCAAGATTGATTTTGTAAATTTCGATCATAAAATTATTAGATCGAGATTCTAACATCTATGCTTCTCAGACACACAGATATACTTGTCTACCTTAATTATCTGATTATGTAACTTATTTGTAATATCAAATTGTTGATTTTTGTCATTTAAAGAAAGTTTTTACGGTGCAGTTACTGTCAAAGCAATTCCTATCTAACTAGCAAAAGTAACTTTACCTTAACTATCAAAATTACCCTTTATAGTTCAATCAAATTACTCAAACACTTCCCTCATGGGCCCTTCATCTTTTTCTCTCTCTTCCTTTCCTCTGTTATCTCTCTCTCCCTCAGTCTCTTTTCTTCTCCATTTTCTTCTCCTCATTCTTTCAATGTTTTGAAAACCAGATCGGGTATTGAACTGGTGGCCTGTCTGGTTTGTGGTTTAATCAATCGGACCGGTTGATTCACTAATTCAGTTTTTTTTTTTAATGTGGTATAATTTAAAATGACTTAAAATATATTTCTATGAAATTCAAAATAGAAGAGAAGCACTATTTTTTGAGAATTTTAGTTTTAATACCCAAAAATATTAATCAAATTTCTAATAAGAAAAATGAAACTTGTACTAAAATAAGTATAAAAAAGATAAAAAAAAAAAAGTTAATAGTTTAGGCTTTGGTGTGTTTATTGCTTTGCCATTTTGGAGTTTATTTCACAATTTTTTGATTTTTCTCTTTATTAAAATTATTTTTTATTATGAAATTTAAAAAACCGCCAAAGACCGGTTGAACCGATTTTCTACCGATTCATAGTTTTTTCGGTACTATTTGGTTTTCTATATAGACCGGAAATATTAATGGACCAGACCAGTGACTCTTCTGTTTCGCTGTCCGATTGGTTGAATCGGCCAATCTAGTTCGGTTTTTAAAATACTGCTTTCTTTCTTCCTATCTTTTCACATAACACACATTTACACACACAAAGACACATACACACACATAGAGACACATACTAAAAAACACATTTATAATAAAAAAACATTTCTTTAATTCTTCCTTTCTTCCTTTTATTGTTGTGTTTGGATTGATAGATTTAGGAAAGATTTGAAATCCATTCATTTGTTGGAGGGATTTGTAAAGTCAAAATGCATGAATTTCAAATCTACTCAAATTAAAAAGTTATTTAATATCTTTCCTTTCAGACTTTTTAATTTGGGTAGATTTTAAATTGGACTAATTCCATTTTGCACCTCTCAACTTATACCTTATTCTCACTTTGTAACCCAAACTTTAGTTTTGGATACTTTACAACATTAACTCTCTCAAATTCATCCCACTTTAGGACATTTTCTTAACATCCTCTAAAAAATTTACGGAATTTTTTCCTGTGTATAATAAAATCAACAGGAAGTACAATAATATTTTTGCATGCTAAAATAAAGATTACGTTAACTTTTTTACGGGGTTAAAAAAGATGATATATTGGGACAAAATTTGAGAGTTAGGGATACGAAGTGTTTAAAATTGGAATTTGGGGTGTAAAGTAAAAATTAGATATAAGTTAAGAGATGTAAAATAAAATTAGTCTTTTTAAATTCATCCATTTTATCGTTACAAATCCCTCCAAAAAATGAATGGATTTCAAATCCTTTTCCAAATTTATATATAGAACTGAAGCAGCAGCCTTTATTCACTTTTTTTTTTTTTTGTCATTCACCTTTTTAGTTATCCGATAACCATTATTCCTTCAATTCCAGCTTAAAATTAGAGCCAAGCAGCCAATTAAAAAATATCCGAATTTCAACTACCTATATGTTTCACTTTTGCGCATGATGTCATGAGTCTCTGTATACTCATTAAAATGACATATATAAATTGAAAATATCAAAATGAAATGTAAGGGAGATGAGGGAAATCATTTTCTGTCTTGTTATGAATCTGATTATCTGGATTTTGTGTGAAGAAATAAATGGAAGATGTCAAAGGGGTGAAGTTTGTGTGTGGGAGAAAAAAAATGAGAGCTGGGGAATGGATTTATGGCTTGGTGTTTTGGCCAGTGAGGAAGAGGAAACGGGAGAGGAAAAACTTGTGGGGAATAAGGAAAATTTCTATTCACTCCGCATCGGTGTGGAGTGAGTATTGTAAACCGTTAGATGATTGAAAATAGTGAAATTTTCTATTTTTTAGTCATGTATAACGTCTGTCATACCCAATCCGCAATGTAAAATGAGTAACCAATACTTACTTAGGAATAAGAATGTGGTGGGTCCAACTAAAAATTTGAGGGGAGAACTGATCTTTGACATGAGGAGGGTAAATCTATCATTTGAGAAAAGTTGCTTTGTGACTGAATAGGAATTGCACTTGCAATAACCATACCCAAGTTTATAATCTATTCGAAAGATGTGAGTTTATTTTTGTTTTATAGTAATTTTTGAGGTTCACGTAAGTGAACAAATTAATTCTCAAATCTTCTCACATTCTCATGTTTCCGAATGTGTAATGAATTATCAGTTCCTACAGATATTTACATTAAAATTGGGAAAACTATAAGGAATCATATGTTTTGATTAATATTCAGATAACGTCTTATGATTTGCTAACTTATAAAATGCCCTTTTTAGTTTTTGGTTAAATCCAAGTATTAAATATTCTGTTACGTAATCATTAGGAGGGTGAAATTTTTTTATTTAATTGATTATTTTAGTCATTTTAAGCATCTAATGAAAGTTAATTATGTATTATAACATAAAACACAATCCCGCTGCGAGAGAGTTTCTTGGTGATGGAGGCGTACTAGGTTTAAACGTATTTTTTATTTTTTGCACAAATCCATTTGGTTTTCTATCTTTCTATCCAATTTACGGAAAAACTCAAACCACAATAAGACAGATGGTAGGTTTGTAAACTATTAAAAAAAAAATTTGAACATTAGCCAAATCTCAAGAGGGTCTTATAATTTACCCATTAAAATATTTTGTTAATTATTGGTCTCAATATTTAGTATAGGTCATAGGGTTCCCTTGTCTTGAGTCACAAGCAAAATGGGTAGCTCAGCTTCTTTCAGGGAAAAGAAAATTGCCCTCACAGGATGAGATGATGGAATCCATTAAAGACTTCTACATTTCAAGGGATGCTGCTGGTATTCCCAAGCGCCATACTCATGAGATAAGCGAGTTTGAGGTGACCACCATTTACTATAACTAGAACTCTTGAGGCTTATCTTTCAAGTAATTATTTTCTGTGCAGTTTTCAATTTTGAATGTCTTGCATTCAATTGTATGCAATCCTTTTTTGTTTTGGAGTACAAGTCAATTAAATGTAATAGTAATTTTTAGTTTGAATTTCCTAATTTATTACTATCATTTTTTAACATTCCACCAATCATAGGCTTTAGTTAACAGTTGGACTAAAGTGGAAAGAAAACACAATATTACTAGGATATAAAGTTGTAAAAAGCATTTAGAGTACAATGTGAAAAATGATAACAGTTAGGAATGCAAAAGAGGAATTTACCCAAAAAAATAAAAGACCAATTTCAAGAAACAAGTGGATAGGATGGGGAGGAATTTAGGACCCCTTCATTACAATTCTATCAAGGCACTGAGGCTAACTCTAGTTGAAATTGGAATGAGGCATAATGAGAACTTGGTGGGGGAGTTATACATGCGAATGATCTTCTTGAAAATAATGTTCAATCTTGTGCTAAGTAATTTTCATGTGTTGTTTGTCTCTAGAATGAGGTAGAATATGTAAATTATGTTTAAAGTGTTATTTTTGCTATTGCAAGAGGAATTGATATTTGGAAATGATAGAAAAAAATTTTAAATTTATGCTTGACTAAGTTATTACCAATTCTACATTGCAGCGCGAATTTTTCAGGACGCTTTGCATCATAACGTATTTTTTTACTTGCCATTTAGATTTTTTCAACAGTTAGATTGAAGTGGTAAGAAAAGAAAATTTTAGAGTATAAAGTGGTCAAAAAAATTTTGAAAAGCATATAACTCAAGGTTTTTTTTTTTTTAATCGGCCAAAATGAGAATTCTTTTCAATCTTATGCCTTATATCTTGAATAACTTTTGGAGTGCATTGTTAATTTGTTATTTTGAATACATATTTTGCCTTGCAGTATTGGGATCGGTATGCAGATTACATGGAATTTCCCCGTTTAGAAGAATGGAAAAAGAAGTTAATAGTATCGGCCGTGCTAAATTCATTTGCCAACTTGGAGACATTTCGTGATTCATACGATGATGACTATGAGATGCTTCAAGTGGCTCATCAAAGCCCACATTTCACTCAATTTGGGGGTCAGATCATACAATAACTCTTTGAAAACCACATGTTTTATTTCACAAAATATTATTGTTTTAATGATGGGAACATTTGGTACTGCTAGTATATAATTCTTTTTTGTTAAGTCAACATTTTATTGTCAAGATATATTTAACAGTTGCGTGTAAATAATTTAGACAAGAATGACAAATGGTTATGTGTTAATAGTAGAAGAAAATGTGAAAATATGATTAAATCGGTTAAAATTAGTTAGGAAGTGTTATATTCCTAAGATATATTTAATAGTTATGTGCAATGCATGTGATTTTTTCCGTCTGTAATTAATAGAATTTTTAAATTTATTCTAAATTGGTAGAAACTAAAAAATTTAAGAATTAAATGTATTTTGTTTGAAATTTTAACGATCAAAATAGACCATGACCCAAACGTTTGACAGCTAAAACGTCATTTTTTTTTCACATTTGGAACTTGAGATTTAACAGTCATATGCTTTGCACGTGACTTTTTTCGTTAGTAATCGATGGAATTTTTATATTTGTCCTAACTTGGTTGAAATTGGAAAGTTTGAGAATCAAAATTATATAAATATATTTTGTCTAAAATTTTGAAAATCAAAATGAATCACAATCTAAATTTTGAGGGCTAAAATTATATTTTTCCTGAAAACTTTTACATTTTCATTACTCATCCCCAAACAAATGTGCGGTTATAAAAATCTCACTTTCCATTTAATTTAAGAGATAAAATAGATGAAGCTCTCAAAATTCTACCCGATAGAAATAGTTTATTTTATAAAGATCATCCATTTAAATTACATTTTTGCTACAAATTTTGGTAAAATCTAATAGATCAGGTGCCTTGGTCCTAAATCTACCTTGCGAAAGGCAAGGGTTTTTAGTTTCATCGGGCATTGTTGATGACCAAGTGTAGCCATTGGTTGAATCTTCTAAAAGAATTAAGGTGGATCGATCTAATATTGGCCAAAAAAAGGATGATTGGTTCAATCATTGGGCTTTCATCAGTTTGTACCAAATGTATCTATTGATTGATTTTGATTGCCAAATTTTTTTAATAGAGATTCTTGTTGTATGGCACAAGTCTATAGTACCACGACCTCAGATCATGTAAGACTAATGGATTTTTGGTAGCTCTAACAATAAATGAATGTGATCAATCTACTGCGTCCAGTTCTTCAATTAGAACAGTAATTAAAGATGCCAAATGTATGTTAAGGAAGGAAATGCATTAGAAAATCTTCGAATCTACATGAAATAATTTGATTAAAATTGTTGTTTTATTAGAATGATCTGTAGATAAATTTTTGTCACCATAAAAAATCGATGAGATTGGTTCCAAATATTTGTGTAACACAAAAAGTGGGTTAAACATTGTTCAACATGTAGTGATTGGTTAGCCGGTTAGGCTTAACACTATCATTTGTTAACCATTAGTCAACCTGTACTTTGCCTTGAAGGCAAGTATTATTAATTTTTCAAAGGTAAAATAAGAATTCTGCTAGCTTGTACTTAGACATTTGAACTACACCCTAGAAAGATACTGAAATACGTGTCGGACAACATTTTAAGACAAAGTAATTTAGGGTTAATTACACTTCGCATCTGGTACTCACACCCTAATTGTACATTGATGTCTAAATCTAAACATTAGACACTTTTCTCGTTATGAAAGATTCTATAGTATAAATAAATAAAACAGAATGATATGAATATTTGTTTTGACCAAAATACCATCCAAAAAATTTGTGGATAAAACTAGTTACTTTTGCATTGGTCCCTATATTTTTTTTAATATTTTTATTTTGTGAATATGAGAGAACTTTGTGAATTATTAAATTTTCCTTATTCCTTATATATTATTGCCTTCATTTAAAAAATTAAGTACAAAGGGAGAATTTTTACAACCACTTTTTGCTTATTTTTGTTTTGCAGGAAGTAAATACATTACAAATAAAAGTTATAAGTAAATAAATTTTATTTAAATAACTTTTTCATTTCACAATTAATAATGAATTGGCAAAGATATTCTTAAATAAAATTTACTTAACAAAATTTATTTTAATTGCTAATTTTATAATATCATCTAGTTCTTGCAAAATAAAAATGAACAATTAATAGTTGTAAAAAATCTTCTTTATTGTACTTAATTTTATAAATAAAGACACTAATGTAAAAGTTCACTAAGGAAAATGTGAAAATTCATTAAATTCTATTACTCTTCTGAAATAAAGAAAATAACAACATACAGAATAACCATAAATGAAATAAAATTAGAGTAACTATGTCCACAAATTTTTAAGTGTATTTTAATTGAAACAAATATCTAATCTTGTCTACCTTAGTTGAAAATACCTGGCACGGGGGTCAGTCATCGGTCAGGTCCGGGTTTGGCCTCGCATGCGCTGTTTGGGTGGCGGACCCGGCACGTCCGTCAAATAAATAATTATATATGATTTGGTCCTTAAATAGCAACTTCGCCCAAATATAAATTTTTTAAATTTTGACCGATTTGGTTAGAGGAAGAAACCACTTGAACCTAATACTTTAAGTGTGAAATCGTTACCTATTATAAATAGTCATCCAAAGTATATTTTAATTAAATTGAATTGGTCTCTCAACTAAAAAATTAATCAACTAGTCCCTTGACCAAATATCATCTTTTTAAATTTATCACTAATTTTATTAAAGGGAAAGATTTAAATAGATTTGATCTTTGGCCCCAATTATAGATCTTGTGGTGTGGATTAAATGTTATGGAATCTATGGCATAAACTGATGTAAACAAAATTTTATAAGATTTAATCTTAACCGCAGGGTCTACAAGTGGGGCCAAAAATTAAATTTATGTAAATTTTTTCCTTTACCAAATTGGAAATAAATTACAACAATATCATAGGCAAATTATACAAAATGAGGGACAATCAACAAAAAAAAAAAAAGTTCAATCACCCAAATCAAATTCAGATCCAAGGATGCATAATGAAGACTATGGGGATGGTGGTCAGAGAGTAGGGAATAAAGGGAAGAGGAAAGACGAAGGGGAAAGAAGAGAGAAGGAGTAGGGGAGTGCTATTGATGGGAGAGAATGAGAAGAGCCCTGTAAGAAGGGGAAAGAGAAAGAAGCGAAAGGGAATGGGAGATGGAGGTTGATGATGGATAAGAAAAGAAGGCATTAGGAGCATTTATGAGAAAGTGGAAGGGAAGCAGAGCGTGGAGTGAAAGAGAGAAGATGTAAACAGTGAGTGAGATGGAGGGAGAGAGAGAAAGAGGGGTAGCAATATGAGAGGGGCGGGAGAGGGGGGTTTACTAGAGTAGAGGGGAGATATCTCTAAAATCAGAAGGTTAGGAGAGGCGGCAATCTTGAAGATAAGGAGGGCTATGGGCGTGCTAAAGAGAAATAGAGGGAGTGGATGTGAAAAAGAGTGGATGTGTTTGAGATGGAGGACAATAGGATATTCTTGGGTGGAAGAAGGAGATGGGGGTAAAGGATGAGGGGTTTAATAAAGAATGAGGGATAGAGGTGGAAGATGGCTAGACGGGGAGGGCTACAACTGCAAGGGAAAGGACTAAATTAGTTAAATTTTACTTGACAAATTAATTGGATTTTAATGGAAATGTCATAAGATACAATTTTGACGTTGATTTCACGTCAAAATTAAAAAATTAATTACATTTTGTGTGCGACACTTTCATTAAGAATCAAATTAGATATAATTATTTAAGAATCAAATTAGATATAATTATTTAGTTAAGTGACTAAATAAATTAAAATCTAAAATTGAATGATTATTTCAATTTTAATAAATAATTAGAAGATAATTTAGGTGATTTGCCTATTTAGGTACCAGAAAAAGGATATGTTAAACATTGTTAGACAACATTTTAAAGCAATTTATTGTTACCAAAAAAAAATAAAAAAATTAAGCAATTTATTACAATAAGCTGGTTTGGTAAAATTGTCCACTGAAGATCTGTTCTTCCTAATTTGGATGTCCACGTACATATCCTTAAATAAGTGAAAACCAACTTTAATCCTAAATCGAAGATATAAAAATGACGTTATGCCAAATGGAATATCAAGCAATAGGTTGGTGATAATATCAGAGCTCAAATCTTAATCACAAAGCAATTTTTATTAATATTTCAATCATACCCCTACCTAAGGATTCCCAAATTTTTGACATTTCTCTACCGACATTTCCGAAATCATACAATTGACGTTCCGATCTCGGCACTCTCCACCTTGGCTCCTGTGAACAAAATTAAATCCAAAAATTATAGTATTTCCTTTGTCCTATTTTATATGTCACTCTTTCTATTTTTTGTTTATCCTAAATTATTTATCACTCCTTAATTTGGCAAATACATTAATGTTAGGATCCGTGCCCCGAGAATTTAGTTAAATTAATTTTAACGAGTCATTTAACAACAATAATGAAAATATGCAAAAAAAAATATAAATAGAAAGAGATACAAAAATTTACGTGATTCAGTCAATTAGACCTACGTCTATGGATGGAAGGGAGTAATATTTTATTATATGAAAAAGGTACAAAGTTTTGGGAAAAATTCCAAAAGAACGAAAGAGAGATATCACAAAAGAATACTTGAAAACTAAACCAAAAACCAAGTTCTAAGTAACTTGTAAAATTCTCTGTATTTTTACTTTCGGTTGGTGCTGAATAAGCCACTTGAGCTTCCAATTTATAGGAAAAGATTTCAAAAGCTTCCAAAATTGAGTGAAATAATTTCATCTGGCAATTGCAACCTATGCCCAATCCCTTGTGCAAATAGAGAAAGGATTGAGAATACAATACAATAGTCAACAAACCCAATCATTTGAACCGTGAAACCCAATCTTGTCACTGTTGCAGACAAATCTCCACCTTGGCTTTGCATCTGACACAAAATAATAAATTTGCTCCAACTTCTCCAAACAAGCCCCAACGGGCCTAAATATCACCACGAACATCAATCAAATCCAAACAGTGCTTGAATTTAGTAACTGAAAGAGGTTTTGTAAACATGTGCACAGGATTGTCTCTGGTATTGATATTTTGAACAGAGACAATATTCTCAGCAATGGTATCCCGAATGAAGTGAGACTTCACATCAATATATTTCGTCCGCTCATGAAACATTTGTTAAGTCTTTAGTCAAGTGAATGACACTTTGACTATCACAGTAAATAGTAATTATACCTTGATGTAGACTGAGTTCGCCAAATAATCTCTTTAGCCATAAGGCTTCTTTGATTGCCTTCGTGATAGCCATGTACTTTGCCTCAATAGTAGACAAGGCTTTTACATGTTGTAAGGTTGCTTTCCACCTAACTACACAATCACCAATACAATATACATAACTTGTGAGTGATTTTCTTTTGTCAAGATTTCCGATGTAGTCTAAATCCACAAAACAAACCAAAGTGTTTCTATTCCTTCCGAACTCCAAATATGTTTCTGAAGTCCCTCGCAAGTATTTGAGAATCCACTTCACAACCTGCCAATGTGTATTATCTGGACAGTACATATATCTACTTATCACATTAATTACTTGTGAAATATCCGAACGTGTGCAAACCATTGCATACATAATGTTGTTGATTGCATTGGAATAACGTACTGCTGACTGCATTGGAATAAGGTATACGTGCTACCATATACCACTCCTCTTCATCTGATTGTGGTGATTAAGAAGCTGACAATTTGAAATGAGCAGCAAGAGGAGTGCTTACAAGTTTTAGCATCTTTCATGCCAAATCTCTCCAAGACCTTTTGTAGGTAATTTTTCTGGGTCAAGAATAATTTTTCGACTCCTCGATCTCTTTTGATCTCCATGCCAAGAATCTTCTTAGCTGTTCCCAAATTTTTTATCTCAAATTCACTGTTCAACTGAGACTTTAAAGTGTGAATTTCTGTCAAATCCTTAGCAGTAATGAGCACATCATTAACATATAATAACAAATAAATGAAGGAACCATCATTCAATTTTCGAAAGTAAACACAACTATCATACATATTCCGCGAATAACCATGACCCAAAGTAAAGGAATCAAACCTCTTATACCATTGTCTTGGAGATTGCTTTAATTCATACAAGAATTTCTTTAACAGGCAAATATGGTCTTCTTTTCCTTCAATTTCAAATCCTTCGGACTGTTTCTATATATATTTGTTCTTCAAGTTTGCTATGTAGGAAAGCTGTTTTAACGTCAAGCTACTCTAATTTCAAATTACATATGGAAACTAAGCAAGTAAGACACGTATAGAGCTATGTTTAACAATAGGTGAGAAAACATCATTAAAATCAACACCTTGTACCTGACTATAACCCTTTGCAACTAATCGTGTCTTGTATCTTACATCTTCAGCCTTTGAAATTCCTTCATTTTTCTTGAAAACTCATTTGCAACCAATAATTTTTTTTCCTAACTGCGACTTCACAAGATCTCACGTACCATTTTTGTGGAGAGATTCAATTTCTTCATTTATTGCTATCAACCACTTGGATGAACTGTTTTCGAATATGTAGATGGTTCACCGATTTCTTCAATTTCCTGTACAACTAACAAAGCATATGTAGCCAAATTCGCATACCTTTGTGGTAGTCGAATTTCTCTCCTTGGTCTATCTCTAACTATGGAATGTTCTCCTTCTTCTTCTTCTTCATAGTTTAGCTTCAAATGTCTCATCTGCATCTAACTGAACTGTAGAAGAACTTGGTTGAGAAGGATTAGTATTGCCAATTTTGACCTCCACCTGCTTCTACATACTCTCCTTTTCATCTGTGTTATAAGAATTAGAAGACTCTTTTTTTGAATTTAACATAGAGGATTCATCAAAAGTTACGTTTCTGCTAATTATGAATTTCGGTGACTGGGGATCAGAACACCATAGACGATATCCTTTCACTCCAGATGGATACCCAAGAAAAATACACTTTTTAGTTATTGATTATAATTTTTCATCATTTACATGTATATATGCAGGACACCCAAATATTCTTAAGTCAGAATAATGAGTAGGAGTACCTGACCAAATTTTCTTTGGAGTTTTAAAGTTTAGAGGTGTAGAAGGAGTACGGTTGACAATGTAACAAGCGGTAGAGTTTCCTCTGCCCAGAAATCTTTCGTCAATCCAACATTTGAAATAATGTAACGAGCTCTTTCCAAAAGAGTCATGGTCTTCATCCGTTTTGCCACACCGTTTTGCTGAGCTTTCATTCACACGGTATAGTGTCGAACATATCCTTCATTCTTATAGAATTCATTGAATTCGCTTTTACAAAATTTTAAGCCATTATCTGTTCTAAGCCGCTTAATTTGTTTTCTTGTCTATTTTTTAATCAAAACTTTCCATTACTTGAAAGTTAGGAAAATATTATTTTTGTGTTTCAGGAAATACACCCAAACTTTTCTTGAATAATCATCAATAAAGGTCAACATGTACCTAGCACCACCTTTAGACGGGATGCGAGAAGGCCTCCAAAGGTCTGAATGAGTATAATCCAAAATACTTTTTGTTCTGTGGATTGTTAAAAATTTGAAACTGACTCTTTTCTACTTTTCAAAGACACAATGTTCACAAAAATCTATCTTCTCGGTACATTGTCTACAAAGAAGACCTCTTTTACAGAGGATGGACAGATATTTCTTACTAATATGCCCCAAACGCATATACCATAATTTGGTATAAGGGTATCACCATCAAATTGATCTGTGCTAGAAACTGCAGTAACACCTGTAACAATAGATCCCTGCAAAATATACAACATACCAGACATGTGCGCCTTCATGACCACAAAAGTACCGTGAGTGACTTGTAGAACCCCACCTTCACCTGTGTATTTGCACCCAAGACTTCTAAGATGCCCAAAGAGATGAGATTTTTCTTCAAGTTTGGAACATATCTAACATTGATGAGTGTCCTCACCACACCATCGTGCATTTTGATTTGGACAGAATCTTTACCAATGACTTTACAAACACTGTTGTTGCTCATTAGGGCAACTCCACCTTCAACTGAATCAGATGTTGAAAACCAATTCCGATTAGGACATATATGATATGACCAATTCGAATCTAAAATTCACTCATTGTTAGATTTGAAATTATTTTCAATGGCTAAAAATATAGTTCGATCATTCTCATAGTTGCAACACTGGTTTCAGCGGTGTCATTATTTTCTTACTCATTTTTATCCTTATGCTTTTCTTTATTTTTCAATTTAAAGCATTCGGATTTAATGTGACCCTTTTTACGATAAAAATTGCACACCAAATTTTTATATCTAGATTTGCATCTTGATTTTGACTTTTTACTATCTGTATCTCTCTTTTCAAATATGCTTCTAATGAATAAATTTCTCCCTAATTTTCATTAGTTTTTCCAGTAATATTTTTATCTCTATGATCTTTTGATTTCATAATAAAATTTATTTCTTTATAAGAGATAGTTTCTTTTTCATAAAGTATTTTAGAGGACTGGGGTAGGGAACACAATAATAATAGGGCCTGATCCTCATCTTCAATTTTAACTTCTATATTACTCAAATTCATAAGAATGGAATCAAATTTATCAACATGTGAGAGTATAGAAGTACCTTCAGTCATATGAAGTATGTACAGACTTTAATTCAGATAAAATTTGTTCACCACTATCGTTTTCATATACAAGGCCTTCAATTTGTCTCATATGCCTTTGGTCGATAAATGGTTTCGGATGCTACCTCCCATAAAATCTTATCAGAGAGATTTAAGACAATACATAACTTAGCCTTTTCATCCATGTTGGCAAAATTCTCGTCTGACATTGTCTCCTGTTTATTCTTCTTCCCCTGTAAGGCAATATCAACGCCATCCAAAATTAGGATAGCCTCCATTTTGAGTTGCCACATACTAAAGTTACCACTCCGGTCAAATTTCTAAACATATGACTTCATTACCGTCATATTGGTGAATAGAAATTAACTCGGGTTGTCAAAACTCTGATACCAGTTTGTTAGGTCCGTGTCCTAAGAATTTAGTTAAATTAATTTTAGTGAACCCTTTAATGACAATAACGAAAATAATAATGAAAATATGTAGAGAAAATATAAATAAAAAGAGACACAAAGATTTACGTGGTTCAGTCTATTAGACCTACGTCCACAGGCGGAGGGGAGCAATATTTCACTATATAACAAAGATACAAAGTCTTGGGAAGAATTTCGAAAGATCGTGTAAAACAGAGATATCACAAAAGAACATTTAAGAATTGAAAGAAAAACCAAGTTCTAAGAACTTGTAAAATTTTCTGTATTTTTCCTTTCAGTTGGTGCACTGAATAAGCTACTTGAGCTTCCAATTTATAGGCAAAGATTTCAAAAGTTTCCACAATTGAGTGAAATAATTTCATTTGGCAATTGCATCCAGACACGCAAAAGCCCATACCCAATCCCTTGTGCAAATGGAGAAAGGATTGAGAATACAATGCAATAGTCAACAAACCCACTCATTTGAGCAGTGAAAACCAATCTTGTCATTGTTGCTGACAATTAATATTATTCTACCTATTTTATTATTCATGCAAGTCTAAAAAAAACATAAAATTTATATTTTAACATTAATTACTCTCATAAATTATTTTAAAATTTGAAATTTCATAATCATTTAACAAAATTTGAATTTGAATTTAAGGACAATTATGAAAAATAATTTTTATTAGTTGGTCAAATATCAATTTTTCTTTTAAACTATATATAACTTTGATCAGGCCAAATAAAATTGAACAAAGAGAGTACTATTTATTGCGCCGTCTTCATAGCGGCAATCCAATTTTTGAGTATGAATTTCTCGTTTTTTTTTTTTTTTTTGTTTTGTTTTGTTTTGTTTTGTTTTGTTTTGGTTATCTACGAATTTCAAAGTGTTCTCCAGATCAATCGATCCGTTATTTGAGCAACAAGGATTTATTTGAATTGGAATCTGCTGAGTGCTGATGATAAAATGGTGTTGACTGTTAAGGCTACCCTCGAGGCTGAATGAAGCTCTGCAAGCCACTAGACCCGAATGCATTCACTTTGGAGAAAGCTACAATGTGACTTTAAATCGGGTTGGATTTTTAGAAAAATTCTTTACGGAGTGAGTATTGTAAGCTGTTGGACGATAGAAAAGTAATGAAATCTTTCTATTTTTCCGTCATTTCAACAGTTATCATACCCATCTCGCATTATGGAATGAATAGTCAAAACTTGACCAGACTCTAACCCTGTTTAAGAACTCTTTCAAGTACTACTCCACCGTAATCTCTATTTCACTTTCTATTTCGCTCCCTATTTCACTACTTAATGAACGGTTAAAATTCTTCTGCTAAAATTCATAATTATATTTAAATAAAATTTAATAACGAGATAGGGATTAATATAGAAAGTGAGATACAAGATCTTTTGCCGTAAACGATTCAATTCACTTGTTTTTGCTTCAAACAAAGAGTTCACTAAATGATGCAATTTCAAATGTTTATGATTACCCAATTATATTTTACCCTACATCAAAATTCAATTATTTTTTATGTTTGAAAGAGTCCATAGACAAATTAAGCGAAAGCAAAGAGGCCTTTTTCATCGTCCTAGATCTTTGAAATCAAGCAAAATAGGGGTAAAGATGACAAAGTTAATATCATTTAAAAATTAAAAACAAATAAATTCTTCATTTTAGATTTATCTAAAACCCAGAATAACATGTGGTATTTTTAATATTTTTTTTTTTAACATGTGATATTTGAATCAAACCAGATAATCTTTTATTGATTTATTCAGTACCTTCTTGGATTAACAAAAGTTAATTTTTGAAGAATAACCAATTGTCCCTTTGTAGTGTTAGAAGCGTCTGGTGTTCAAAACTTTTATTGTTGAGGGTATGCCAAATTATTAGCCAACATAATAAATTTTTAGTTTCTTAATTACCAAACTGAGCCTTAAATTTTTTATTGTGATCCCCGGATTTTATAGAAAGTTTTGGTAGTTCTTTGGATGAAATAGCAAGTAAAAACTATTCAGTTGCGCAATCTTTATAAATGGGGAAAAAAAATAATGAGAACAAAAAAATAATTGGTCTTTTTGGGTCCAAGTTCATCAATTTTATTGAGGCAATTCTTAATTTCTTTTCTAGCTTCTCAATAAATCTCTGTTTAACATTATTAAGGCATTTTCCTAATCTCATTATGAACCTTGCACAGATAATTTTTTACACTTGTCTCACTAAAGTCTTAGCCAGAAAATGCTCCGGAATGAATCTCCTACGAACACTTCCCTATTTTTGGACATTGACAAAAATTCTAAGTGATTTAAACTTTATACACGGTAATGTTTCTCTAGGAAAAACAAGAATTAGAACAAAATGCCAAACGTGGTTTTGTAAAATTTGCACGCTTTATGATTTTCCGTGACTAATTAAATTTAAATAATAAGTTTAGGTGCTAAACAAAAAATTAATTACTAAAGTATAATACATCATATGAAATAATGGCTTACAAATTTAAAAATAATTGAAAACCATCCCATAATTGAAACAAAGACTCCCACCTATTGCTAAAATTGACTTCTACTACATGGGATGTCTCTTCATTGTTAGTTGTGTATCTCTATTAATAGTTAAATATAACTATTAGGTGATAAATTAACATCTAGCTAATTCATTATGAAACTATGAGTTGTAAAGTTGAAGAATAATTGAAATCCATCACACAAAACGACATTAAAAAATACTTCTGAGGAAGTGATGTATGCATGTAACATGTGTTTCTTAGGGGCATTGAAATTTGTCCATCACTCCAATCATAAACGGCTTTGTTCTTGTGTTAACTTATAGTATTTTCTAGTGTTGTAATTACACTATCTAATATGATAATAGTGTCTTTTTATAACGATTAAATATTAAATGAGAAACACATATTACTTTATTAGATGACGTAATACAAGTATTATATCAAAAATTATTACCACTAGAGGACCAATGCCGCTTTAAAAGCTAATCATCAGTGCCCAAGATTTGCTACGGATACTTTATCCACTTATACAAATTTCTTTTCTACCCGTTCAATCTTTGGACGTGTAATTTGATCTTGAGGTACAAGTCTTAATAGTAACATATTTATAGGAAATGGAATGAAAACGGAGCTTGGTTGTGATAATGAGATATTTTGTTTTACTTTCTTTACAAGTTTATTTGTTTCATTATTTGAATATTTGACACGTATGTTCTGACTTATTAATATTATAAGAATTTCAAAGTACACATGTCAAATATGTATAGTGTGAAATAGAAATTGAGATAGAAACTGCGACAAAAAATTATGTGTCAGTCCAAGATCCCACTATGTACTCCAAAGTTCTATATCACTAAAGATTTTTTATTTTACTCCTTATCCTGCTATCTAATAAATTACAAAATTTTCTTTTAAATATAATTATGAGTTTTAATAGATAAATCTTAGTATTTTATTAAATAATGAAATTGAGATTAAGATAAAGAGTGGGATCAAAGATCCTTGTCGTTATACATAGTCCTACCAATGGGTCGGGTCTAGACCCGATCTGAACTCATGTATTCGGGTCTAGATTTATGATAAATTTCGATTATCCGAATTCGATTTGGACCCGTTTAACTATTATAATAAATAAATCAAATTTGGATCTTATTGTTTTGATCCAATTAGGATCCGGATCTGATTTAAATATTTAATATATAACAAAATTATTATATATTAGTATTATTCTATATGTACATTATGCATATATATTGTGTAAATTGTCAATTTAATTTATATTTTAATATAGAATAGATGCATAAATATTAATTATGAACTAAATATTTTTTTATAATTAAAAAAAGAGAAAATTAGATAAGTTATAATAGTTCTATATATAATTTTAAAAGTTATAAGTAGAATATCAAAACCGGAATTTGGATCCGACAAGATTAGATGTATCCGAGTATGGATTTACTTTTATAAATCCATCAAAAATCTGAATCAAAATTTGAATCCGAAATCCGAATATATTAATCGAATCCGAATTTAAACATACTAAATCCAGGCCTATCTATACGTGCACAACTACTATCCATCAGTCAATTATGAACCCGGCTCATATTTTATATGTGGTGGTTATAATTCCTTTGTTTGTGTCAACCAACTCCAAATATAAAAAACCCTCCAAGTCTTGCATCCAAAATGACCAAAAACTAAACCTACAACAACAAGACGATCATAAATCATAGAAATTAATCATGGGTAAAAGGGTCGGAAAGACATCTTTCAAAAACTGTGTGTGTCATTGGTGCTGGTATCTCGGGCCTGATAGCCGCTAGGGAGCTAAGAAAAGAAGGGCTTAAGGTGGTTGTTCTTGAACAAAATCATGATGTTGGAGGGCAATGGCTTTACGAACCAAATGCTGAAAATGAGGATCCCTTAGGAAGGAATAGTGTCCTAAAGATTCATAGTAGTGTATATGCATCTTTGAGGTTGGCTACTCCTAGGGAAACCATGGGTTTTATGGATTTTCCATTTAGAGTGAAGGAGGGTAGGGATAGTAGGAGATTTCCTGGCCACAGGGAACTTTACATGTACTTGAGAGATTTTTGCGAATGGTTTGGATTGAGAGATATAATCAGGTTCAATACTCGAGTCAATTATGTTGGAATGTTGGGAGAAGGTGATGAGTTGAGATGGATAGTGAAAAGCATTGAGAAGAAGTTGGCTGGTGAGGATGATGATGATGATGATCAGAAGGTGGTGGAACAAGTGTTTGATGCTGTGGTTGTGGCTACTGGCCATTATTCTCAACCTTGGTTGCCAACTATCAAAGGTACTTTTGACATTTTACACAAATTGAATGTTAGTAATACGTCACTATATTCGCGAAAGAATAAATAAAATTTGGTCAAACATCTAAAATTGTGAGTTGGTTATTTAATATAGACTTTTGTAATGTAAATTAATTTTGATTATGTTTGGATAATTATTTTTGTAGATATTATTTAAAATAATTGGTGTAATAATCATTTGATTTGTGATGTATGTAAGATAAAAAATAATAATTAAAAAATGAGTACAAAATATTATTTGTAAATAATGAATAATGGTTGTTGAGATATGACCCAATCAAAAAGCATCTCCCCCTTCCCTTTTCCTTTCTCTTATTTTGTGTTGACTATTGTGAAGGTATACAAGCATGGAAAAGGAAACAGATACACAGTCATGTTTACAGAGTTCCAGAACCGTTTCGTAACGAGGTAATATATGACAGGGAATATTAATTTACTAAATAGTTCCGAATTTAACTTTGTAAATAAATATTTAAAATTTTAATATTATTTAAAATTGATAAAATTTTAAATATATACAAATTTCACGTTATTTGAAATTTACCAATTTCAAATCCATTCATTTAAAATTATTCATACAATTCAAACCCAACAATACAAACAGACCCTTATAATATTGTATATGTAACTAGAACAAAATATTATGGTTATAGATAGTATTGTACTTAGCAAATAAGGTTTATGAGTGATTTATCATTCTTTATTATTTTAATTAAATCAAAACATATATAATTAACATGGTCTCACAATTTACTAGGTCGTGGTTATAATTGGAAATTCACGCAGTGGGCATGATATATCAATGGAGCTTGCACGTGTTGCCAAGGATGTACATTGTAGCGTCAAAAATTTGGATGCCACCGAGGGCTTGTCAAAAGTTATTTCCGAACGTAATAACCTTTTTCTTCATCCAGAGGTCTGTAATTATCAATAAATAAAATGAGTTAATAATTAACCCTTTACCTACATATTAATTAGTATATCCTAATATATCCCCCATCAAAAAAAAAAAAAAAAACCCTATATATTAGTATATCAAGAAATAAAATATAAATCTCTCATAAAAATTCGTGCAATTAATATTGCAGATAGACTCCCTGCACGAAGATGGACGAGTTTTATTCATAGACGGATCTTGGATAACTGCAGACACTATTATATATTGCACAGGGTAAAGTTTCATGGACTAATCTTTTATGTATCAACAGTGTAAAAGAATTTCTATACTATCAGATGTATATATAACGTGTATGCAAACTCGATAATGAAAAATAAAAATTTACATTCACGGTATATGAAAGATAAATCTAAATTTCAATAGTTAGCAACAAAAATTCAATATTTAGGAAAAGTTTCCACGTTTCAATCTAAACAAGTCAATAATAATTGCTAGTTGTGTTTGGTGCAGGTACAAGTATTCTCCATTTCCATTTCTTGACACCAGAGGAGTAGTGTCCGTTGATGATAATAGAGTTGGACCACTTTATGATATATACATTTCCTCCCTCACTGGCTCCCTCCCTATCCTTCGTTGGTATACCCACAAAGGTCGATTTTCTAAAACCAACTTTTATACTTTTAAATATTGCACTTGTACCTCTTTGCACCGCAAAGTACAATTTTGTATTCTCTATTATTATTCAAACGGGAAGAAAGGGATAGATAGATTCTTATGTAAATTTGGTTTATACAATAATGCATGAATTTTTTTTGTCTGCATCATATATTTCGCTCGATGATATAGTTTATTTATTATCAAAGAGATCACAACAGAATATCATAGAACGAATCTATTTTAGAATTTTTCAGAGAAATAAAAAATTTTCATATAAATCAAGTCCGTAGTATAGTTGTCATATGGGATATGGTTGCCAAATTAGTCACAACTATTTTAGTGGCCAAAAATATCCTTAAACTTTAAAATTATCGTTTATGGTTGGGTTATTTTATCTGTTTGAGGCATTAAGTGTCCCGTTAACCTATTTTTGTGCAGGTCACGTTTTCAGTAAGAATAAAATTATCCCATCAACATTTTTCCACAATTTATGTACTTTTAACATTTGTCAAAAACGATATAGTTTAAAGTTAAAATAAATCAAAACAACATAGTTTTGAAAAAATCTTACTCATACTAGCCAAAAAAAATAATAATAATGGGTTAACTAATTTCCAAAAAAAATAAAAATAAAGAAAGAAAGAAAATCAATCGCTGAAGATGGAGGGATCAGAAGGGTCAGACACCGGGAGAAGTGGGTTTTAGATTGCCGGGGGATGGGTGGTCCAGATTGCCGAGTAGGGGAGGGAGAGGTTTGGCGAGAATGAGGGAGAGTGGTGGGAGGATAACTGGTACTGGGGGTTGGCGGGGTTGGAGAAGAATGGAGGGAGGGATGCAGGGTAGTGGGGTGGGCATGGGGATAGAGGAATAGAATGGAGTAATTTCCGTGATGGGCTGGGCTAGAGGAGGTGAAGTAGCTAAGAAGATGGAGAGTAAGGTGGTGGTGGTTTGGCTGAGAGAGGGGGATTTCCAGGAAAAGGGGAATAGGTGGGCTGGTTGGGAGGAAGGTGTAACGGGAAGAGGAAAAGAGGGTGGTGGTGGTGGTGGTGGTGGTGGCCTGATTGGGGATGAGGGACTGGAGGGGTGTGGTGGTTGGTTTGGGAAAGGTGGTTAAGGGTTATAATTGTAAATTTTGTAAATTAAAGTGATTTTGTTTTTTATCAAAGTTTTTTATATTTTCTAGTAAAATCTCACTTATAATTTATACTAATTTTTTATTATCTAATTTTTATTGTAAATTTTTTAGAAGCATTAGTTCACTATTATTAGACGATTTTAATTTTAAAAAAAATTAAATTTCGTTAACATTAACTACTTAAATAAATGGAGTGATTCCATAAATGTAATTTTCAAAATTTAGTGATCTTATTGGTCACTGAAATAATTTGATGAGCTAATTCAATAATCGAATTATAATTTAATGACTAAATTAGTGGTTTGTTTATAACTAATCTCATTTTATAGATATATTTGTCTATCTTAGTTATCATATTATGTGACCTAAATATGTGACGTAATATCTAAAATCAAATTGTTGAGTTAATTTCAAAATGTCTTTCAAAGGTGTAGAGTCTTTTTGTTGTATAGTAATTTTTTAAGTGCATTATCTTTCATTACATCAAAGGGATAATTTATTAGGTAAAGATTTAGGTATATTCCATCTTTTGTCATAGTTGTAAACTTTGTAATGTGGATTAAATTTTAGAAAATCTATAACTATCAACTGATGTAAGTAAGATTTTGTAAGGTTTAATTCTGATCATAAGATTTATAGGTGAGGTAAAAAACCGAAGCTATTTAAGTATTTTTCAATTTACTAAACCTCCACCGAGGACTCTGACAATTGCAACTAGCACTCCTGTAATATGAAAAAATTACACTGACCTCCATTGATTACTTAAAATAAGACTATAATGACCTTACTAGATTATTTTTCTTAAAAAAAAAAAAGTAAAAGAAAGAAAACGACAATCCCACTCCTACCCTTCCTTCTGTTGTCCAAAGTCTAAACCAACTCGAGGCCATCAAACCATCATATTCACATAAGTGAATGAATTCTCCAATATTCTCATTTTCATGCCGTGGCGGAGCTACCAAGCCCCCAATAACATAGAAACAGTAATGTAATTCAGTAGAAAAAGTTTATAAAATTTTATAATTGATTGACTTATATGCCCCCACCATTTCAGGAAAAATATTTTTTTATGTGAATTGTTTGCCGTTGAGAACTAAAAAATGCAAGATATTTGAGGTAAAATGAAGAAAATGAAAGTGTTGGGGGATGATGTATTTAGAGTTTCAGTCTTAATTTTGGAGTTTGATCTAATCACATAGAGATAAATTTTATCTAATTTCTTTAGTCTTTGAGAAAATTTAGCATGAAATGTCTTAAGATTATGGATGATTTATAATTAATTAAAAGAAAAACGTACTTGGTAAGGATCCAAAAAAATTAAAATCATTTATATCTTCCTTAAAAAAAAAAAAATATTTCTGATTCCATCCCTATATTTATGTGTCTAAATGTGTAATGAATTATAATTTTCTACATATATTTATATCACCAGCTTAATTTCTTTTGATTAAAAATACTTTTGTTAATTTTTGTGATCATTAACAATTTATACAGATCATAACATGCCCTTTCTTTGAGTCACAAGCAAAATGGGTAGCTCAACTTCTTTCCGGAAAAAGAAAATTGCCATCCTACGACGAGATGATGCAGTCCATTAAAGATTTCTACATTACAAGGGATGTTGCTAATACTCATGAGATATGCGACTTTGAGGTGACCACCATTTACTATTACTACAACTCTCAAAGGATAAATTAATTAAACTCGTAGCGTTTTTTACCTTGAAGTATTCCCTAAAATTTTGTCCTATATATGTTTTCCTGTTTTTTCATTATTTATTTGCAACCATAATTATTAGACAATACTTGAGCTCCTCCTAACTTAAGGTTCTTTTCTTATATAGAGAAAAAGTGCTACTATGGTCATTTTATGCCTACCATCATGCTGGATAAATTATAAATACTACTGTAAATCATTGAAATATGCGTTGATGGTATGTCATAATCTAAGAAAAAGAGAAATAACATATCCTATCCTTAAAATTTTTAATTAAAAAAAAATTTGGTATTTGATTCTACTTCTTACTACTAGACTGCTTTGGGGAATTACATTCGAGGAAAAATGTATGAAATAAACATATAAACACTCCATGTTATTTTCCTTATTTAAATTTATTACTCCTATATTAACTGTTTTTCTATTTGTTAATAAATTAATTATCGTAGAATTTCTTTTACTCGAGAATGCTTCTTCATATTAATAAGCATAAATTTCTGAAATTATCCCTTTTAATTTTTCTAGTGTGTAATGTTGCTACTGCTTACTCTTATTTCCTCTTTCAAAGTGAGCAGAATTCCATATAGAAAATGGAGATAGAATTTAGAAGCTAATGATGTTAATACTAAAAACCAGAAAACAAGAAACAGACTTTATACTACTAGAATTCTTCTCTCCCATCTTGTTTTATTTTTGAATCTTGGTACTTTTGACTTCTAGTTACTAACATATTTTCATATTGGAAAAAACCTAAATAATCCGATTTTAAATTTCATCTATAGTTCTTACGGTCAAAATTAAATTTTATTGATTACCTATCTCAACTAGGTTGATGTAATTTATTTTATAAAATTTAATCCATATCAAGGTATACAATTCAAGTTGGGCTAAACACTGGATTTGTGCAAATATTTCCCATTCATATATTATTAAACATGGTGTTTTTATTGGCCAAAATTTGAATTCGTTTTTATCTTATAATCTTGAATAACCTTTGTAGTACAATGTTTCGTTCACAAATTTTTCCTTGCAGTATTGCGATCGATTTGCAGATTACACGGAATTTCCACATTTAGAAGAGTATAGGAGGAAGAAGTTAACATTATCGGCTAGGATAAATTCATTCGCCAACTTGGAGACTTTTCGTGATTCATGTGATGATGATTATGAGATGCTTCAAGTGGCTTATCAAAGCCCACATTTCACTCAATTTGGGAGTTGATCATACAATAACTCTTTTAAATTAAACCACATGTTTCATTTCAAATATTATTGTTTTAATGATGTGAAGATTTGGTACTACTATTATACAATTCTTCTTTGCCTAATATTCAATATTTTATGCCTCTTTTATGATTAAAGACAAATATTAGCTTATCTATAATCAAAGTGGTAAGAAATAATTCCTTTCACGCTTTTAAATTTAGGTGGATATAAATTTCATTAGTTGTAATGTTAAAATTCTTTACAACAAATTAATTGATTTTAAATATTTCACCAAAATTCTCAATCTAAGCACAATCTTATATTATTTCTCTCTTCAACCTTTTTTTTTCGATTTTTCTTTTTCTTTTTCTTTTTACAAAAAAGGAAAGGATTACATTAATGACTAAAACTCATATCCTACGTCATGGCAGGAGAAGTGTAGTCTCCTCAACCTTTTCATTATGCCCTTTCAAAAAAACTTTTATTTAAGTTTCTTGATAACAAACAATTGCCTCGATTGATCCAAATCTATTCTCCTAAAGTCTTAACTTCTTCAAGTTTTACCTTCACGAATAACATGGCAACAAAGAATTTCTTAGCCTCATTGTGGATGCATTTTTCGATTTCTAATAGGAGGACTAACTTAAGTATTGAATAACTTCTATTTAGCCTTCCAAAATTTTTGGGACATTTTTCGTAAGTCACTCTTCTGGGTACCATAAAACTTTTACATTTTCACTACTCAGCCTCAAACATATGTGCCTCCCTTCTGAATGCGGTTATAAAAATCTCGCCTTCTACAATCCTATTGATGGAACTATTTCGTTAATTTTAAAAATTTGAACAATATAAACTTTTAAAATGCATGGTATGGTACTGCACAACATTTCAGTTAAAATATAAAAAAATAATTCCCTAAAAGGACTGTAAAATTTTTCCAAATTAAGAGATAAAATAGATGAAGCACTCAAAATTCTACCCGGTAGAAATAGTTTATTTTATAAAGATCATCCATTTAAATTACATTTTTACTACAAATTTCGGTAAAATCGGTGCCTTGGTCCTAAATCTACCTTGCGAAGGACAAGGGTTTTTAGTTTCTTCGGGCATTGTTGATGACCAAGTGTAGCCATTGGTTGACTCTTCTAAAAGAATTAAGGTGGATCGATCTAATATTGGGAAAAAAGGGGTGATTAGTTCAATGGCTTTTATCAGTTTCTACCAAATGTATCTATTAACCGATTTTGATGCATAAATTTTTTTAATCGAAATTCTTGTAAATTTTTTTAATCGAAATTCTTATATGGCACAAATCCATAACACCATGACCTTATATCATAAAAAGGCTAATGGACTCTCATTAGCTCTAACAATAAATATAATACGTACAATCAGTCTATCGTATCAAGTTCTTCAATTAGAGCGGTAATTAAAGATGTTGAATGCATGTTAAGGAAAAAAAAACGCATTAGAAAATCTTTGAATTTATATGAAATAATGATTAAAATTGTTTTTTTTATTAGAATGATAAAGGAAGAAGTAGATAAACTTTTGTCACCTTAAAAAATCGATGAGATTGGTTCCAAATATTTATGTACCACAAAAAGTGTATGTTAAACATTGTTCAACGTGGTTAGCCGGTTAGGCTTAACACTATCATTTCGTTAACCATTAGTCAACCTGTACTTTGCCTTCAAGGTAAGTATTATTAATTTTTCAAAGGTAAAATAAGAATTCTGCTCAAAAATTGGAACTACACCCTAGAAAGATACTGAAATACATGTCGGACAACATTTTAAAACAATTTAGGCTTAATTACGCTTTGCATCCGCTACTCACACCCCAATTGTACATTTATCTTTAAGTCTAAATAATATACACTTTTTTTGTTCTGAAAGATCTTTTTAGTATAAATAAATAAAATAGAATGATATGGATATTTGTTTTGACCAAAATACCATCCAAAAAATTGTGGATAAAACTGGTTACTTTTGCATTGGTCCCTATATTTTTTTAATATTTTTGTTTTGTGAATATGACAGAATTTTGTGAATTATCAAATTTTCCTTATATATTATTGCCTTCATTCAAAAAATTAAGTACAAAGGGGAGAATTTTTACAACTACTTTCTGCTTATTTTTGTTTTGCAGGAAGTAAATATATTACATATAAAAGTTATAAGTAAATAAATTTTATATACATAACTTTTTCATTTCACAATTAATAATGAAATGGCAAAGATATTCTTAAATAAAATTTACTTAAACAAAATTTATTTTAATTGCTAATTTTATAATATATCTAGTTCTTGCGAAATAAAAATGAACAATTAATAGTTGTAAAAAATCTTCTCTATTGTACTTAATTTTGTAAATATAGACACTAATGTATAAATTCACTAAGGAATCAATGTGAATTCATTAAATTCTATTACTCTTCTAGAAAATAACAACATACAAAATAACCAGAAATGAAATAAAATTAGAGTAACTATGTCCACAAATTTTTAAGTGTATTTTAATCGAAACAAATATCTTAATCCTGTCAACCTCAGTTGAAAAATATTTAGCATGGGGTCGGTCAACGGTAAGGTATTTTCAATACCTGTTTTGGCCTTGAATGCTCTAGAAAATTTTTATATAGATCTGATTTACGGTAAGTGAAATAAATTTTGTGATTCATATTTATTCAGAATAAATTTATTTTTAATAAATTAAAATAATATAAATAAATATAAATTAAAGATTCTATCATATTTACCGTGAATATGATATATATAAGAGTTTTCATTATTTGGTAACGACACGCGTGTATAGTGACATGTCACAATAAAAGTTAGAAAGCTACATGTTAAACATGCCTATACTAAGGTAAAGTTCTGGCTATGACCCATTAGGCACGTAGGTAAATTTCATTTAGAAAATGTTGAATTAAAATGCAATTCAAATGTTCACAAAAACTTTACATGTTCAAGACATGAATGATGCAATTCATGAAACATCAACATGTTTATAATTATCCAATTGCATCTTACCCTAAATGAAAATTTAGGCATGCCTCTAAGAGTTAATAATTAGGACAACTTTAGTTACACTCATGTGGTTCAGACGTTTTTTCACATAACTCTGGTATGATTTAAAAAGTTATAAATGCCCCCATGTTTTTCCAACATAAGGACAAAAATTTCTTCGAACAGAAATTGACTCCGATGCTTGGTAAATGTGCTCTTGGTCCTGAAATTTTTAGAATCCTAATTTTTTTTCTTCCCACATTACCCATCTAATGGTTGGAGATTGGAGATCGGCATCAGAAAGGGGTGGATAAGGGCTTGGAGGATGGGATTGGAAGAGTTTGAGGTTGTTGGGATTGAGGTGGAGTGGAAAGATTAGGGGCATTGGGATTGGCGAGGGTATAAGAAAGGGAAGGAATGAATAGTGGCGGTGTGCGCAGGTGATCTAGAGAGGATGGCGTGCAGTTAGAAGGGTGATGCAGAACCTAGGATGATGGAAGAGGAATGGCAGTAGGTTGGTGGTGGGAAAGATGAGAGTAGAGGGTGGAAGAAAAGGGCTGAGGGAAGATGGGATTTTCTTTTTGTTTTGGTGATGGAGAGGGAATGACAAAAGAGTGGTGATGGCAGGTTGGTGGTGCAAGGGGAAAAGGTGGTGGGTGGTGGCTAGAAGTGTGAAAGGTAAGGGTTTTCATAATTTTGATTAAGCGAACAAATCGATCGAACTAAATTAGTTTAGTTTATAGTTTTCAAATAACTAGTATTCTGAGTAATTAAATAAAAAATATTAGTTATATGATTCGAATTTAGATATTAAAAACTAATAACTGAATAACCGAATAATTGAACTATTGAATTTTTTGTTTTATTAATTTTAGTTTTTAGTTTTTCAATAACCCAATTCTATTTTCTATTCATTGACAACACTTATTATTGCTTTTCTTTGTTACTTTTTAGTTTCTAGTCTTAGTTTTACTAGTTTTAGTTTTTTGTTTTTTAAATTTGATTAGTTTTGTATTTAATTTATACTCAGTTTTAAATTAACTAGTAAATTTTGATTAATTGGATAAATCAGAAAAAGTTTAGTTAAACAACCAAACGATGAAAAGTATAATTCGAATTTAGTTTTGATTTTCTTGTATCGAAAACCTAAAAATCGAAATCTTTTAATCGAATTACCAAAAAATTGACCGATGAACATTGAACACCCCAAGTAAAAGGTGCGAAAGATAGTTTTTTTTTTCTTTCTTTCTTTTATTTTTTTCCTTTTCATTCCACTTTGTTTTCCTGGTGTTTAATTTTATTTCTTTTCTATTCCATTCAATTTCTACTAAGCTTTTTTTTTTTAAATTTCATTTTCTTTTTTTTCTATTTTGTCCACTTTTGTATTTTGTTTGAAAATGTTCTAATTTTTTATGTAATTTCTTTTTCACATTCAATCCCTTTTTATCATTCAATTCATTCACCATAATTTTTTCCATTCATTTTGTTGGTTTTTTGTTTCTTTTTGTTTCTTTTTGTTTTTTTTTTTTTTTTGGAGGTATGATGAAAAATAAGTACAATCCAAATGGTTTGTTGGGCTTATTTCACTTTGTAAAAGTAACTTGTACTCGATTATTATTTTGTACTCTATACTTATTTTTTTAGATATATTGCATCATGAACTCTCAAATTTATCTATTTCAATTAAATTTTTAACACAATTATCAAAGTTAACATATATTCCAACAATGCACACTGCACCCCAAACTTTAGTTTTGGATACTTTGCACCCCAAACTTTCAAATTCGTCCCATTTCAACCCTTTTTTAATGCCGTCTAAAAAATTAACGAAATTTTTTCATGCGTATAACAAATTCAACAGGTTGTACAACATTGTTTTTGAGTGAAAAAATCAAAGATTTCATTAACTTTTTTGATGGGGTTAAAAATGGACTAAAGTAACTTTGGACAAATTTGAGAGGTGGGGTGCAAAGTGTCCAAGATTGAAATTCGAGATGCAAAGTGAAAATTCGATATAAGTTGAGGAGTAAAAATGAAATTAGTCTAATTTTTTGACGCTATTAAAAATTGGGCCAAAGTAGGACGAATCTAAGAGTTAGGGGTGCAATGTATCCAAAATTTATAATTAGGGGTGCAAAGTGAGAATTGATCATATGTTAGGTGGTACAAAGTAGAATTAGTCATGACTACTTCAATTGGTGCAATATGCTTCCAAACAAGCTCGTGGTATACACTTGCTTAACATCCATTAACTTTGGTAACAACGTTAAAAATTGGACTAAAATGGGATAAATCTCAGAGCTAAAAAATAAATTTAGGATATAAAGTGAGAAGTGGGTATAAGTTAATAGGTATAAAGTGGAGTAAGACCTTATTTTTTGGAAGAAAATATATGCAAATGTATTAGTGTTTGCTTGGTAATTCAGTTGGTTTAGGGTATGAAAAAAGAAAAATCAACTCTAATAAACAAGTATTAAAAAAATCCTTTACACATAAGCAATACCTTCACCCTTGCAAATATACGAAGTAAGTTTGTAAATTAGTGGTAATTATTGTTCTCATGAGGATTAAGACGGCAATTACTAGGTTTAGAAGGTCGTTGTGCTATTTAAACAAGATGATCAACAAATTTGTCACTAACTACCAAGATATTTACTAAGAAAGTCATTAATAAAGCAAGTAAATGAACTAATTTAGAAAAGTAAGTAAAGATTACCACTAATTCTTACTCTAAAATGCATGCTTAAACCATAAAAAGCAATTAAAACTAGTCTAGAAAGTAAGTATACCCTACTTGGATAGCAAGAAATCAAAATAGAAAGTAAGTAAATTTTATATCTACTTAAAACTAATAGATAACCCTCTAAATCAAGATTAAAAATATTTAAACTTGCAAGAACTTAAAGAGTAGATCTAAAAATCAATTAGAAAAGAACTTGTTTTTGAAATGAAACTTGAAGAGTAAAAAATCTTAAAACTACACTAAACTAATTTACTACTCCTAAAAACTAACTACACCTAAACTATGTGTGTTTTGGTAGTACACATGATTAGTTTAAAAAGGTGGCTTGAGGCAAAAGATTATAAGTGATAACAATCTAAACTTCCTACTAGCGAGTCCAAACCACGGTTTGGAACTAGTACGGGATTTGAGGCCGCGGTTCAAAGGTCAAAAAATGCTTAAGAAAATCTTCTCGATACCGCGATATTGTTTCCTATACAATTTTGATATCGCAGTTTGGAACCTATTTCCAGCATTCTTGAATTTCTTCTTTTTCACCTTGCTCTTTGAATCTTTCAATCTTCAAGCTTTATTACTTTTCAAACTAATCCTGCAAATTACCATAAACCTAATAAGTAACCAAATTATACTATAATTAACTAAGATTAATACTAAATTTGTAATATTTACAAAATCCTGGTACAAAACCCAAAATGCAATAAAGTGTAACAAAAACATCACAAATAAATTCTAAAATTCGGATAATACTAATAAAATACTTGCATAATCAAGTAAAATAACTCTAATTTTCTAGAGTTATCAATTAGTTATATGTGTTTGTAGATTGTTCTTTATAAATCCAAATAAACCAATCAAACTTGCGAGTTGTTTGGTTCGTATTCGAGAATTGTAATTGAAATAGAAATTTTAAATCTCCACTATCAATATGGATTTGTATCATTACAATATTTTTCTTACTTGTTTGGTTTGAAATCAGAATAGATTTCATAATGTTAAAGAGCAATAAATTTAAAATTCATTTCACAAGTAGAGGATGAAAGGCAGCATATTCTAATACTTTCATTATCATAAAATGATTCTCTTAATGTTCAACCCAACAACATAGATGGATATCATTAACTTTCGTATTCATTCCCTATCCTCGTACCTATAAATTAAACAACCCCTTGATTTTTTATCCTATTACCCTCTACTTTTGATCAAAGAAATAATTCTAGTTCATCCCTTTATTATGAAAAGGATATTTTAGCAATTTCACAACAATTTTGTTGCTCCAATAAGCTCCCTGCTGTGACAATATTATTTGCCTAACTTTGCACTTGTCTCACTAAGATAAAAAAATTTAATTGCCAAGCGAGTTTCTAAGTGGTTTAATTAAAACGTGGTGGTGTGTCTCTAGGAAACACAAGAATGAGAACAAAAAGGCCAAACTCATTTTTATGAAGTGTGTATGATTGATGATTTCCCATGGCTAGTTAAGTTTAAATAACTTTTTTGGGTGATAAACAACAAACTATAATTAACAAAAAAAAAAAAAATTAAGGATAAAATACCAAGACCCCCCTCCAATTATGCCTGTGATCTAAATTGCTCTTTAAACTTTTAATTGTGCCAAATTACCCCCTTAAAATATTGATATGCACAAAATTATAAACACCGTTAACAGAGTTGTGAAAATATTTAGTGAAAAAGATCATATGTTTAGCACATGATGTTAAAATGACATTTAATTCTGCACTCAAATTTCTACTTTGTCGCAACAGATATGGTAAAACAAAGAGCACCATTTTTGTTTTAGTCCTAATACCACCCAGACCATTCCTCCAACGACATCTCCATTAACCGCCTGCGATCACTAACCATTCACAAATTCTTTGTCTCAAACTTACAAAAATCACAAATTCTTTGTCTCAAACTTACAAAAATCTCATTGGATGAATAATGGAGACAAAGAAATCAAATCATCTAATCATATTCATAGCACAACATTTTTTTTTTTTTACATGCATGGTCGTTTATGCATGTTTACGAACCAGTTAGTAGTTGAATACATAGTACAAAGTTAAACTTACGGAGGATTGGTTTCAATTTTGGATAGAGTTTGGTTGGCGACAACTGGGATCAATTAAAAAATCGAGATAGTACCAACTGAAAAGAATTAAAAAATGATTAAATTTTATTAATATTTTATGAAGTATGTTGATGATTTCAATAGAAATATTTTATGATTCAATTGCAAATTAACTCTAAAAAATGAAATAATTAAGCGCTTTTTTTTTTTTTTTTTAATTCTATGGAATGCATTGAAAGCTCATTATGGATGCATTAGTCAAGTAGGCTTTTAATTTGGACTAATTTCAAAAGTGTTCATGGTTTCTTTTCTTAGGTAAGCTTTCATGGTTTGATCTGGTGTAAGGTGCATAGCTGACCAGTGACATTGAATTCCTTGTTATCACATTTAATCCAATTGACTTTAAGTTTAGAAGATAATTTTAAAATGATCCATAGAATTAGTTCTATGGTAATTTTCTTATGATCCGTAGAATTAGTTCTATTGTATTTAGGGTGTTCATTAGTCCGTTTTCAATAATTTGATTAAAAATTTTCGGTTTCTTAATTTAAAGTGTAAGAAAATCAAAACCAAATTCAAACAAAACTTTTCTTCTGCTGATTAGTTAACCAAATATTTTTTTTTCAATTTATCCGATTAACTGAAATTCATTAAATTGAAAAATTAAATATAAAAATCTATTAAATACAAAACTAATAAAATTATTTTAAAAAAACCTGAAACTAATAAAATTAAAACTAGAAACTAAAAAATAATAAAGAAAATTAATATCAAAGTGTTGAAAATATGGAATCAATTACTAAAAAATTAAAAATTAAACCTAATAAAACTAAATATTCGGTTATTTAGTTCTTGATTTTTAATAACCAAATCCAAATTATATAACCAATCTGCTTATTTGGTTTATCTGTAAACCAAAAATCAAACTAGTTTGATTCAATCAATTTATTCGATTAAACCAAATTATGAACACCCCTAATCATAATTTATACAATTAGTTTCATCTGTCGGGATAGTGCATTATATATAGTTTGCAACCAACAATAATAGAGATTATAATAGACATGGTACATATCATGGGTTATCCTACAAATCCATAGTGTTCTTTTTCTCTTGCCAATTTGAGGGCATGGTCAATAGTGGGGGGCAAAATAGTCTTTTCATCAATCTCCGTTAACAGCGTTTCACACTTTTATACTCATCAATACCTTAAGGAGGCAATTTGGCACAATTAAAAGCTAAGGAGCAATCCATAACACAGGCATACTTATAAAATAGGTCTTTGTATTTTACCCAAAATTTAATTAAAAAAGCATAATGCATCATTGGAACAATGTCTGATAAGTTAATACATAATTGAAAACCATCATATGAAACTGCAACATGAAAAATATTTTAATACATATGTATGATAGGTGTTTCTCGTGGTAGTGGGTCTCCACACCCACCTTCATCACAATTGGTAGGATAATACTTAAAATTTTCCTCTCGGGGTAGGAAACAAATGCTCCCACTGTTGCTACAACTGGCTTCTTCCTGTATTGAATACTATTCATTATTAGTCTTTCTCTAGTAATTTACCCCCATGACTAGTTAAATTTTAAATAATTAAATTAGGTAGTGAATTGAAATCAAGCTAACAAATAATCTTTACAATTTTAATAAAAAAAATCAAAACCATCACATGATACAGCAAGACAAGAAATTTTTTTAATGCAGATGTCTATCAGGGTAGCGGGGATATGTCCCATATAACTCTACCCATATCTACGCCCAAGATTAGCGACACATCTTTTATCTCGCTTCTCAAATCAATCTCTATCTTACTTTTTAAATCTTGGACATGTACAATTCGACTTAATATTTATTATACAAAAATATATATGATAGAGTAGGATTACAGATTAGTACCTAGAATGGAATAGAAAATCCTACCTACCCAAAATTTTACTTGCATTACTATATATACAGACAAATTTTTGAAACTGTATTTTTTTTTTAAATTATTTTTTTTTCATACCGATTGAAAATGATAATTTCGATAGGGGAAACATTCACTGAATGCTAGTTCATGACAAAATAAAATTGTCAAAATTTAAAAATAAAAATTTGTCTCATCACCTCGCACTGAATAGGAGGTATAACACTTTTTTTTAAAAAAAAAAATTTCTCACCAAACGGTCACTTCCTCTCCAGCCTTGTCACTTACACATCAACCAGGGAAAAAATCTTGGAAAAAATCTTTGTTGGAGATATCTAACAGACATTTGATTAATTCATCAAAAATTTTAAAATTAATTATTTTATCATATTTTTAAATTTTAAATATTTAAAAAAATATAATTCGAGAATTAAAATATTAGTAATTAATTTGAAACATATTTATATTTTTAACAATATTGATAATATTATTAAATTTTATTTTTATCTCAATTTATTAAATGATACAAATCTTATACAAGGATCTAGTAAAATTAAGAGACAAATCTTATTCAGGGATTTACGCATTCACTGAATGCGAACTTCTCTCTACGGAAATTATCATTTTTTTTTGTATAAAAAAAGAATAATTTTCAAAAAAAAATACTATTTCAGAAATTTCTTTGCCTCTTAAATGTTGGTGTTATTTCCCCAATTCAGTTTTAGTATTCTCACCGATATTAGAAGGTATATATTCAAATGTCTAATTATGGCGGTCTTGAATGTACAGGCAGGAGTGCTGCAAACTCATGATGAAGAAACTCGGAAGTTTTTCAAGCACTCCTCTGTCACTTGTGTGCTGTCACCTCGATATGCTAGTCGTAATCTCGCCGGTTTATCGCAATTAAATGTCGTTTAAATGTTTAAGCGAAATTTTATTTTATCTCTTAGGTAAAGTTTATAATATTTATTATATTAGAATAAAAATAAAATTCAATAATATTATTAATATTGTTAAAAATATAAATATATTTTAAATTAATTATTAATATTTTAAATCATTAATTATATTTTTATAAAATATTTAAAATTTAAAAATATGATTAAAATAATTAATTTTAAAATTTTTGATAAATTAACCAAATATCTGCCAATATCTCCATGAAAGATTTTCTCCAATATTTTCTCCCTAGTTGAAGTGAAAAGGCTGGAGAGGAAGTGACCGTTTGGTCATAAATTTAAAAAAAAAAAAAAGTGTTAGACTTCGCATTTATTAAATTTTAACAATTTTATTTTGTCATGAACTCGCATTAAGTGAATGGGAGTTCAATCCCCCGGAATTACCATTTTCAATCAGAACAATTTTTAAAAGAAATACAATTTCAGAAATTTCTTACTATATACAATTTCAGGAATTACTCTCACTCATTTTTCGAACATTTATTTATTATAAGTAAATTACCGTAAACTCTTATGTTATATAATTTTTTGACTTATAATCTCCATATATTTTGAAAATATACATTAAATCTCTATATGGTTTGTCTTGAAAGGTAAAGTGAACAAAAATTATCTAAATTAACAGTGTTTGAAAAACATGGGTCTCGTAGCGAGTGTTTAATGAAAAATATAATTTTTTTTTCCAAAAAATTTAGGATAAATTACCGTAAACCCCTATGTGTATGAATTTCATACCCATAGCCCCATATGCTTTTGTAAATATACCATAAACCCTCGTGTGGCCTGAACTAAATGATAAAACAAACATAAATCAACCAAACTAATCATATTTGCAAGTTGTTGTCTAAAAATTCGTTACATTTCCTCCCAAAAAAAAAAAAAAAATACTGAATACCCAACCTATGTATATTGTTACTTATATAAATCTATTTTCAAATTTGTTATACTTATCCATCATTTACAACCAAAAAGTACAACTACAAGGTTTTCATTTCTTTCGTGCGTTAATTTATAGATCTTTAATTGTAATAATAAACAAGTGTTGTTTTTTTTCACCATACAAATTGAAAGTTAAAATTTTTAGAAGTAGGGAGAGATTAATTATCTGAAAGTTTTGGTGTTAAATTGTATATAGAGTAAAAATATAATTTCGAAAACATGACTTTGGATATTTTTTTTATTTTATCATTCAGTTCAGACCACATGGTATTTTAGGGTATATTTCCAATACATATGAGAGTTATAGATTCGAGAGTCATATTATATAGAGGTTTACAGTAATTTATCCTAATTCAAATATTGGGTAAAAACGTAATTTCAACCAAAACAAGCAATTGAATCAGCTGTCATCCTTCCTTTCGCCACTTACCTTAAATAGTTCCTTAGCTTCGTTGTTTTGAGTTGCTTTTCTTTCAAACCTTTCTAATTTATCAGTCCATTTTTCTAGCAGTTCTTTTCCTAAGGCCAATCTATGAGGCTATTACAGCCATGGATCTCTTTTCAATCCTAAGGTAGGCCTATGAAGTTGGAGAATCTTCTCCATTCTATAGGTATTCCCCTGCTGTTGGAGTTTTAGTTCCTTTTAATGGCAGGTCAGTTACTGTTTTCGTTGCCTTTTCTGTCAAATGCTTTCTGTCTATTTTACTATTTAATCAAGACCATCTAAAAATTTAAGATATATTTTAAAAATACATAAAAATTATAGATATGAACACCATACTACATGAAAATTTACGATAATTTATCCTTTATCATATTTGACCTTTAACCATCATAATTGTCCAGGTGTCACAATTATTCACATATCACATTATTGTTGATAATACCGAAATTACGCTGAGTAGTTGGTATGGAGCATCAAATATGCTACTCTGTTCTGTCATTCATGATTCAAGAATTATGGTTTTTTATACTCTTTTCTATAATTGAAGAATCACGTTGTTTTAGACAAGTGTGCTATCCTTTACTCAAGATTCAAGAATCATGTGGTTGTTGTTCCTTTTTGTATCCACAACTCCAAATATAAAAACCCTACAAAATCTTACATCCAAAATGACCCAAAACTCAACCTACAACAACACCACCAATCATCAATCATAGAAAATTATAACCATGGTTTCCGAGAGACATCTTTCTAAAACTGTGTGTGTCATTGGTGCAGGTCCATCAGGGCTGGTGGCCGCTAGGGAACTAAGAAAAGAAGGGCATAAGGTGGTTGTTCTTGAGCAAAATCATGATGTTGGAGGGCAATGGCTTTACGAACCAAATGCTGAAAATGAGGATCCCTTCCTTATAAGGAACAGTGTCCTAAAGGTTCATAGTAGTGTATATGCATCTCTGAGGTTGGCTAGTCCTAGGGAAACCATGGGTTTTACGGATTTTCCATGTCATTTAAAGTGAAGGAGGGTAGGGATAGTAGGAGATTTCCTGGTCACAAGGAATTTTACATGTACTTGAGAGATTTCTGCGAATGGTTTGGATTGAGGGATATGATCAGGTTCAATACTCGAGTCGATTATGTTGGAATGTTGACAGAAGGTGATGAGTTGAGATGGATAGTGAAAAGCATTGAGAAGAAGTTGGCTGGTGAGGGTGATGATGATCACAAGGTTGTGGTGGAAGAAGTGTTTGATGCTGTGGTTGTGGCTACAGGCCATTATGCTCAGCCGAAGTTGCCTACCATAACAGGTAAATTTAATTGAGATTTCACACAAATTCAACATTATTACTAATTGTCGTTAGATTTGTGAAAGAATAACCAAAATGTATCTGACTAACTATTTAAAATCGTGAGTTAATTATTTAATAAAATTTTGTGATGTCTATTAAGTTTGATTCCGTTTAGACAAATTATTTTATATATATTATTTAGAATAGTTGTTATAATAACTTATTCTTTGATATGTGATATATATAAAATAAAGAGATGGTTAAAAATATGTTAAGAAATAATTATAAAATATTATTTATAAAATAATAAATAATGATTGTTGCCTACACAAAGCCAATTCATTTGAGATATGACCAAATAAAAAAGCATCTAGCTCTACCCTTTTCCGTTCTCTTATTTTGTGTTAACTATTGTGAAGGTATGGAAGCATGGAAAAGGAAGCAGATACACAGTCATATTTACAGGGTTCCAGAACCGTTTCGTAACGAGGTAATATATGCCAGAAATATTAATGTAATAAATAGTTCTAAATTTATAATTTTGTAAATAATTTTTCGAGATTTTAATAGTAGTTAAAATTGATAAAATTTTAAATACGTACAAATTTCACGCCATTTAAAATTTACTAATTTTAATTCCATTCATTTAAAATTCTGTACAATTCAAATCCAACAATACAAACGGACCCTTATAATATTGTATATGTAATTTGAACAAAATCATATAGGTTACAGATTGCATTGTACTTAGCAATTATTTTCTCCGTAACTTGAAACAATTTGTCTTGTACATATTATTTGTCACTTTAGTAAATCAAGAAGTATTAAATGATATGTTTTTAACTTTTATTCTTAACTCTACATTAATGAAAGGAGGATGATACAGTAGGAATATCAATATAAAAGGATAATTTAATCATTTTAATCTCTCTTTTTTTTGTAAAATTTATATAATTTAATAATTTTCTTAATTCATACGTAACAATCAAAAGTGACCGTTATTTTGAAATGGAAAGAATAAATTTTATGAGTTGATTTATCATTCTTTAATTGCATTTACTTTGTACTCTTTAATTATTTTAATTATATCAACACATATATAATTGGCATTGTCTCACAATTTACTAGGTCGTGGTTGTAATTGGAAATTCACACAGTGGGCAAGATATATCAATGGAGCTTTCACGTGTTGCCAAGGATGTACATTTTAGCGTCAGAAATTTGGATATGACACCGAGGGCTTGTCAAAAGTTATTTCCAAACGTTGTAACCTTTTTCTTCATCCAGAGGTCTGTAATTATTAATTAAATAAAATGAGTTAATAATTAACCCGTTACCTACATATTAGTGTATCCTACCAAAAAAAAATAAAATAAATAAATAAATAAACCATACATATTAGCATATCAAGAATTTTTCCTAAAATATAAATCTCTCATAAAAATTCGTGCAATATTGCAGATAGAATCCCTGCATGAAGATGGACGAGTTTTATTCATAGACGGATCTTGGATCACTGCAGACACTATTATATATTGCACAGGGTAAAAATTTTATGAATTAATTTGTCATGTATCGACAGTGTTAAAAAAAAATTATTCTATTAAATATGGATGTATGTCACGTATATATTATTTAAATTTCAAATATTTTTTTTATATATATATGACATACATTTACCCTCGATAATATAAAAAAAAAATTACACTAACCATACATGAAAGATGAATTCAAATTTCAGAAATATAGTTAGCAACAAAAATTCAATATTCAGGAAAAGTTTCCAAATTTCAATCTAAACAAGTTGTCATGTGATCCCTTTCTTTCTATGGCCTTTCTGTGTTTTATCTAATTAAGTGATACCGAGAGTCTAAAGCCAACATTAATATATACTTATAAACTAGACATATTTTGACTATTTTATTATTAAAAAATAATTTACGAAATTACAAATTGAAAATTATTTGTCCAAATCATTTAACGGGACAAAATTATATTGAATTATCAATCATTGATTTTAAATATTTAATTGAATTTCGTTACTTTTTTATCAGTCTAATGACATATCAATGATTTATTACTTTATATAAATGCAATGTTTATTATTATGGTCGTACTTTTATTTTCCAATCACTAGTTCTTTAAGATATCTTATTTACTTACCAGCCAATGATATAGTTTGTTCTTTTCAATTTCTTCAGTTTAAGTTTCAAAGTCTAATGTCCAATCTTTTATATAATATTCCCTTGGAATACATGTAGATATGAAGTGATAAGGGTGAAAATTTGTATTTTGGTCAGAAATAATTAGCGAACATATTCAATAATTGCTTTTTAATTATGAGAGTCTTTTTATTTAAAGTGGATAATCAATTTTTTTAATAGAATAACCTTTAACTTTTCAAAAATATAAACCTCAATTTAAATAAAAAATTCTCATTAATTAAAAATAATTATTCAAGACATATTTAATAATTACACTAACCTACACAAAATTTCTTGATAAGGATCCATGTACTCTTTAACTTCTTGTTAAATCTACGTTAGTGAACATGATCATAGACATGTCGTGGTCCACATGCGGCATGTGATGATACCCGTGATATGTTTACAATCTTTGCAATAAATACTATTCATTCAAAATTTGACTCTCTAAACAAGACAATAATAATAGTTATGTGTTTGGTGCAGATACAAGTATTCATTTCCATTTCTTGACACCAAAGGAGTAGTCTCCGTAGATGATAATAGAGTTGGACACTCTTTATGAGCACACATTTCCTCCTTTATATGCTCCCTCTCTCTCCTTCGTTGGTATACCCAGAAAGGTAGATTTTCTAAGACCAATTTTATACTTTTAAATATTGCTCTTGTACCTCTTTGCACTTAATCCTTGGCATTATTCAGGTTAAATTACATCATTTAAAGGGTTATATTGAAATGATGTTAAATAATGCGACTTAATATGAATTAAGGGATTCATAATATTATGATATAAATCGAATGTATGTAAGAATTTTTCTCCCAAAAAAATATGCCTAGTCTCTATCTGATTTGTTTGATATTGGTCGACTTGATATGACAGTATATCTACTAGAACCAAAAATGAAAAGAATTTTTGGGAGTGTTACGTAAAATTAGGTTGATCTTATTCACTTGATCAGTATCATAAATCATTTCTTTATCGAAAAATTTAGCACACACTTATTTGGTTATTAAATTATATTTCAATTATCGAATTAGTCACCAAAATATTTTAGTATGTCAAAAAGGTCATTAAACTTCAGAAACTGTGTTTATGGAGTCATTATGTCTATTCGAGGCATCAAGTGCAATGTTAAACCATTTTTGTGCATGTCGCTTGGATGTCTAGTGACCTGTTAATCCATTTTTGTGCATGTCACATCTAACAAGAGTAAAATTATCTAATCAACTCTTTTCTATATTTTACCTACTTTTAACATTTGTCAAAACAATGTAGTTTAAAGTTAAAATAAGTCAAAACAGCGTAGTTTTGAAAAAATCTCACTCATACTAGCCCAAAAAAAAGCAATGGGTTAACGAATTTACAAAAAAAAAAAAAAAAGCAAGAAAATCAATCGCTGAAGATGGAAGGAAGGGTCAGACACCGAGATAAGGGGGTTTTAGATCGCCGAGGGTGATGGGGGTTCAGATCACTGGGAAGGAGAGGAATAGGGTCAAATCACAAGGTAGGTGAAGAGAGGTTTGGCGTTGGAGGAGAGTGGAGGGAGGATGGAGGAAAAGGGGAAAGGGATGGTGGTTGGGGGCTAACTAGCACTGGGAGAGAAAGGGGTTGGCGGAGTTGGAAAAGAATGGATGGAGAGGTAATGGAAGAAGAGGAAGGAAAGGTGGTGGGGGTTGATTGAGGGATGGAGGAATGAGTCGGTGGTGTGCTGGGCTGGGAAATGTGGGGTGCTATAAGAAGGAGATGGAGATGGTGGTGGTGGTGGTGGATTGGTTGGAGGAAGGGAATTAGGGGGATGGGAAGGTTGGCTGGGAAGAAAGGGTGGCAGGAAGGGAGAAAGAGTGTGTGCGTGGTGGCCTGACTAGAGGAAGGGGAATAGAAGGATTGTTGTTGGTTGGAGAAAGGATGGAGGGTGGTTAGGGATTCAAATTGTAAATTTAGTAAAATAAAGTGATTTTGTTTTTTATTAAAGTTTTTTATATTTTTCAATAAGACATCACTTATAATTTGTACTAATTTTTTTTACCTAATTTTAATCTGAAATGTTTTAGAAGTATTAGTTTACTAAAATTATAGTTGGACGATTTTAAAACTCAAAAAACTAATTTTCATTAACATTAATGGCTCAAATAGACAAAGTGACCGTATAAATACAATTTTTGAAATTTTGTGATCTTATATTGACGACCAAAATAGTTTAGTGATTAATTCAATAATTGGAGCATAATTTATTAGCCAAATAGACCGTTTCCTCATAACTCATTTCATTTTACAGGTATATTTGTCTATCTTAGTTATCAGATTATGTGACTTAATATATAATATCTAAAATCAAATTATTGACTTAATTTCAAATTGTCTTTGAAACTCAAAGTGTAGAATTTCTTTTTTTTTGTATAGTAATTTTTTAAGTGCATTATCTTTCATTAAATACTTTAAAGGGATAATTTATTAAACCTCCACTAAGAACTCTGACAATTGCAACTAACACTCCTTTATTTTCAAAAAATATACTGACCTCCATTGATACTTAAAGTAACTATAATAACCTTACTAGATTATTTTTCTTAAAAAAAGATGAAATGAAAGAAAACGACAATCCCACTCCTAACCCTTCTTTTGTTGTCCAAACTCTAAACCAACATCAATTTCTATCATGAATATCAATACAACTCAAGGCCATCAAACCGTCCATATTCACATAAGTGAATGAATTCTCAAATATTCTCACTTTCATTCGTTCCCCCGCTAACATAAAAATAGTAATGTATTTCAATAGAAAAAGTTTACAAAATCTTATAATTGATTGATTTATATGTGAATTATTTGTAATTGGGAACTACAAATATAAGATATTTGAGGAAAATGATGAAAATAAAAGTGTTGTTGACGATATATTTATAATTTCAGTCTTATTTTTAGAATTTGATCTAATCACATGGAGACAAATTTTATCCAATTTCTTTGGTCTTTGAGAAAATTTAGCATGAAACGTCTAAGATTATTGATGATTTATAAATTAAAAGAAAAACGTACTTGGTAAGGATCCAAAAAATTTACGATCATTTGTGTCCTCACCGATGATAAAAATATTTGTGATTCCGTCCCTGCTTTTATGTGTCTAAATATGTAATGAATTATCATTTTCTACATATATTTACATCACCAGCTTAATTTCTTTTAATTAAAAATACTTTTGTTAATTTTTGGGCTCATTAACAATTTATACAGATCATAGCATGCCCTTTCTTTGAGTCACAAGCAAAATGGGTAGCTCAACTTCTTTCGGGAAAAAGAAAATTGCCATCCTACGACGAGATGATGCAATCCATTAAAGATGTTCTTATATTGCATCTAGATGTTGCTAATATTCCCAAGCGCTATACACACGAGATACGCAACTTTGAGGTTATCACTATTTATTATTACTAGAATCCTCAAAGGATAAATTAATTAATCTCATAGCATTTTTTACCTTGAAGCATTAATTCGCCATAATTTTGTCCCATTTTCCTGTTTTTTCACTATTTATTTGAACCATAATTATTAGACAATACTTGAGCTCCTCCTAACCCAAGGTTCTTTTCTTAAGATTGAGAAAATTGTTACTATGGTCATTTTATGCCTACCATCATGGTGGACGATCTATAAATACTATTTTAAATCGTTAAAATATGCGTCGGTAATATTCTGATTTAAGAAAAAGAGGAATAAGATATGTTACTCCTAAAATTTTTATTAATAAAAAATATATGGTAAATTATTCTACTTCTTACTACTAGACATTCGACGACAAATGTATGAAGTGAACATATAAATACTCCAAGTTATTTCCTAATTTAAATTTATGACTACTATATTAACTAATTTTCTATTTGTTAATAAATTAATTATTGTATAATTTCTTTTACTCCAACACTGAATCAACAAAAGGGTGAAATTAGAGTAAATTTAGCTTATATCCTAAATAAATTATTTAATATATTTGTTTTAACTAGACTGACATGTTACAATATGTATAAAGTTAGAAAAGGTCTACGAGATTATTGAAAGTTTAAAAATGTTTCGTCATATTAATAGCATAAACTTCAGGACTGTAAAGTTTCCAAAATTATACCTTTAAACTGTACTAGTGTGTATTTTGCTACTGTGTTAGCTTATTTGCTCTTTCAAAGTGCATAAAGGAAAATGGAGATAGAATTTAGAAGTTAATTATGTTAATACTAAAAACCAAAAAACAAGAAACTGTCTTTAGCTACTAGAATTCTTCTCTTCCTTCTTGTTCTATTTTTAAAACTTGGTGCTTTTGTCTTCTAGTTACTAACACATTTTCATATTGAAAAAAAAAAAATCTTGGATAATCCAATCTTAAATCCCGCATGTAAATCTTATAGTCAGAATTAAATTTTATGTATTTTCTACATAGCTAAACTGATATTATTTATTTTATAAAGTTTAATTCATATGAGAGTCTAGAATTCAAATAGAGTTAAAAACCGAATTTGTATAAATATTTTCCATGTATATATTATTAAACATGGTTGTTTTTTATTGCCCAAAATTTGAATTCGTTTTTATCTTATAATCTTGAATAACCTTTGGAGCTACAATGTTTCTTGTACAAATTTTGCCTTGCAGTATTGCGATGGATATGCAGATTACACGGAATTTCCACATTTAGAAGAATGGAGAAAGAAGTTACTAATATCGGCCGTGCTAAATTCACTTGCCAACTTGGAGACGTATCGTGATTCATACGATGATGATTATGAGATGCTTCAAGTGGCTTATCAAAGCCCACATTTCACTCAATTTGGGAGTTAGATCATACAATGGCCCCATTAGGATTGGAAATAATGGGCTACTAATTAGTAAACAATATTTGGACGTTGATTTTAATGGTTTTTAACTTTTGAAATGATGAAATAATGATTTGGATACGAAATAATATTTGTAAATAATGAATGATTATTTACTTTTTTTTAACATTGTAGTTCTATTATTTTGCATTGGGATTATACATGGCACTTTCATTTTTGTATGCCACATTTGTATCGTTCGGATAGTCGAACTACTTCTTCATAGTTCGTACTATACAATCCGAACTCATACTATCAATATAACCTTTTCTGGTAAAAGTTCAAAGGCTTATGTTCGATAGCTAAGTTTAGTGAACGAAAGTCCAAACTATTCATATATAGAATGTCAACCAGTACAATAGAATTAATTCCTTCTTACCAAAATATTACCAACTAATAAGTTGCCAAAAAAAAATTTTGTACACTCAGAGTATACTATGTAGATTACCAAACATATAATACATCATGACAGCAGCAACCAACAGAAGCATACAAACACATATTAAAACCAAAGGATATTGGCAATACATAAAAAAGTTATTAATATAATATACAAATAACTGCCCAAATAAATATACATCAAAGTTACAACACATGGCTTATAAACCAACAAAAATGTTTAGGAATTTAACATTTTAAACAAGGTTGAAATGGCTGTAGAAGTTGGGAACAAATGAATTTCTTCCAAATCTCTTTCTCCTTATCCGATCTAGCCACTTGAGTTGCTCATGACACTGAAACCTCAAGAATATCTTCCAAAAGTATTGATCATTTAGCATACTCTCTGTATCCAACTTCATATCTATGTCTTCTAAGTTGAAGGCATTGATAAATTATTAATCATATAATTAAAGAATGTTAAAATATATTTACACTTTTCGTAAAATCATATAACGAATAAAAATTAAGAACAAGCCATGTATAATCAATTATTATCATTTATGGTCCAAACCTTTCACATTTAAATTGTTAATATAATGGGAAAAAAACAACTTTAGTACATAAATAACGAATTGAGTTCAAAATTATTCTTGAAAAATAAACACAAGATATAGACAAAGGAGGACATTTATATCCACGAAAAATATGGCCTCATACTTGCAAGTTCACAAATTTAATACTTTAAATTTAAAGACCTATAAATTTCAAAATAATTTTGGGTTAAATTGGTGAACCCTAACCACATTGTGCATACATGGAGGCAAATCAAATTACAACTAATCGAGTGAAATTAACCATTATTTTCATGAATTGACAAAAAATAATCCAAGGAACCAATAATTTTAGCAATACACACACCAATATGTACAAATATTGGAAGGGATTAAACATTAGAGAGAAAGATAAAGAAGAAAGAGGAAATACCTTTTGGATGAAGAATTTCAGTCCACAATACTAGCTTTATAGCCTCCAAACTTTTCAGCGTGTGACTAAAGTTACAGATGAAGTCTGAAAAGTAAAGGAAAAGTTTAAGATTCTGTTAGTAGTTTGGATGATGATTTCGGAAGATAGGTCAGGATCAGATATGTAATCCTAAATTTTCTAATTCATAACTGTTATGGTCTAATTTAAATTATTAATTATCAATTCGGAGGATATAATTTAAATATAGTTTGGATGTTGCTATTCGTTTGGCTATCCGAACTTGTACCAAAAATTCAAACATGCTTTAAAATTTTTTAGATTGTTCAATTTTTGTTAAATGATTTTTACTAAATATATGCTTAAGTATATGACAAATGGTACACGAATACTATAAATAATCGTAATAGGATGAATAATGAAAAGGACAAAATATGAATAGTGTGAAATATTATTTAGTAAATAATGGCTAAATAATAGTTACAATGCAAACAACATATTATGTTAACCAAATAATATTTGTCAAATAATTGCCAGTATTTGGTATCCAAATAGACCATTAACTCTTTCAAGCCAACAACTTTTATACATTTAAATATTATTGTTTTATGGATTGGAAGGTTTGATGTTACAATATAAAATTTTTCTTTGTTTATTCCTTTTTTTTTTTTTGGGATAAATATTAGCGTATATAATCTAAGTGGTGAACTGATGCACTTATATGGTTGAGGAACTAAATCTTCTTGTGATGGGGACCAAGTAAAATTAGTTGATGTTCCTTCTGTTTCCATTGGGTTTGATACACGCATTAGCACCGAGAGAACCACGAGAAGGGAGGAGGATGAGATCCTCGACTCTTAGACCGACTCGGAAAAAGGACAAGAAAACAGGCATCATAATCAACCATTCATACCAACCCATATGCATTACAATCTATAGTATCGGGAGGTATAACAACCCTAGTATAGAGGTTTTCTAGACTCATCATACCGGCATTTTCCCTTGAATGGCTTCAACAATTGCCTTGACGGGTACTCTCTAGGCCCTAACCTTTTGTCCAGAAATTCTATACAAAGTTTATTATATCCCAAATTTTAACCATAGAAAGAAAATTTCATCCATAAATTGCCGACATACCTCATGGTGCCTGGAGTCCTGTTCTTGACTGAGTTTGCCCTTTGAAATTAACTTGTTGAATTTTTATGGGTTCGAGACCTTTCGGCCTCTCCCCTGGCCTTCTTCTTCTTAAATTAAAGAAATAAAAATAAAGAAGCTTTTAAGAGAAGTCTAAAAGAGATTTTGATTGAGAGAATATAAAATGAAATTGATTGATATTGAGAGAATTGTTACAAGGAGAGCTAGTTGAGAGCTTTTGATAATTTTTCTAAATATTTCCTCGATATCTATACAAATGAGTATAAACGAATTAGTCTATTTATAGATGAAGTTCCGAACTTCAATTCCGGATTTTAACTATCCTAAATTTACTATACAATAAAGGAGATTCCTTACATGTCTTCTACTTTTATTAAAGCTGTTTGTATAGTACAATAATTGCTACCAGATGTCTAAAGTTTTCTACATAATACAATAATTGTTTTAAATCTGTCTAAAGTATGGTATCCACATTTTGGTATCCGATGTTGTCTACTCCATCAGTGGATGACACTTTGGTCTTCCAGATCACATGGACCTGTTGGTTTTCTTTAGTGGAGTCCGTCTCAATTTTTGAGTCTTCAATTGTTTTGTCTTCTAGTGCTTGTCCTTTTGTCTGAGTCATTATTCCACTAAATGGAATTTTTGGAAGATTTTTGAATTCTAGTTGGTCTAGAATAGTCTTGGTAATGTCTTCTTTCTTCTTTTTCTTTTTATTTTTTCTTAGTTTAATTCCTCATTTTGTTTCTGAGGAAGAGGATTCCCCTTTTTCAGAAGTTTTTTGGCAAACTTCCATCCATCAACGGACTATTAATTTTGTCTTTACCCTTATCCGTTTGTAAGGGACTAGATACAGGCTTACACCCTATATTGGTCTGTTTGATTTTTAGTAAATCACCAACTATCAACAGACTTGTTTTGTCTTTATCGGCTGCCGTTTGATCCGGACTAGGTGTTCCTTTACCGGAAACATTGGCCTTGGTTAAATTTTTGTATTTAAATACCTATTTTTCCAGTTTTCTTTTTCTAAAGTTAAAATTTGGACTTTTTGTTCTAATTCAAACCATTTTGTCTTATTATCAGAAAATTCTTGTTCTAAATTTCTATACTTTTCATTTATTATTTTAAAGTTTTTTTATAAGGGTCTCACAGTGATCACAAAAATTAATCTAAAAAACCTTCATCTATATACACAACGGGATGTGTATTAATTTGATCTGAGATATGAAACTGATTTCCTAAGTAAAATCTACAAGTTTCAAGTCCTTCTGTAATTGTCTTAAAACCTTTAGACAGATATTTTGGGTTTTTTACTCCTCTTATTGCAGTGAGGATTTCAACCCATGTCTTGTATAATCCTGCCTTGTGCCATGGAAAACTGCATAACACTCAAACTTAGAGAGATCATTTGGTCCATTAAAATAAGCAGATAAAGCATTTAAAGAATTAGTAAAATGTCTACTATTTTTTCTCTGATATGAAATCCATAAATTATCTAAAATTACCTTTTGTTGTTCATTTATATTTCTATAAAGATCTAATATTCTGAAACTATTATGAGGTGGCATGGCACATAAACTATATCCATTAAAATCAGATCAAATCTAATATTTAGTCTGTTTTAATATACTAGGAAAATGAAATGGGTTATCTAAACTTATAAATGTCTGATGAGCTTGTTGGCTGGATTCAGCAACAGCGGGTCTTGAAACTGAATAAGAAATAAAACTTGGTCTAGGAGCCCTGAGCTGGGCTCTTGGGTCTGATCCAAGCCTGTAAAAATTAACAAACATTAGACCTGTGAATTATTATTCAATTATTAAAACTATAAATTTTTTTAGATAATTCATCCGCTAATTTATTGTCTTTTCATTTTATATGTTCAAAATTAATATTATATTCAGCTATTTTTAAAGAGAATTTTTGTCATCTCTTATGTCTACTTTTTTCTTTCATATTCTGTGAATATTTAACTATAGCTTCACAATCTGTTCTAATTGTAAATTCTTTCTTGGAAATTATAAATAATTTAAAAGTATCTAATGTATAGATAATAGCTAATATTTCACAATCTAAGCTAGTCTTATAACCTTTTTTTCTAAATGTTCCACTGGCATATCTACATAATTTCTCTGAGTCTTTTGGTGAATACTTATCGGGTTTTGATTTTAGAATTCCTTCCCATCCTAAATCACAACCATCTGTTTCTATTATTAAATATTCTGATTCTAAAGGTAATTGTAAAGAGGGTATGTTCTGTATCATATGTTTTATCTTTTTTACTAAATTTATATCTTCTATGTTAAAAAATCTTTATCCATTTTTTCCCGTCTTTGAATATAATGGTCCTGCAATTTTGCCTATATCTTTAAGGAATGGTCTAGCATAATTTATAAGTCCTAAGAATTTTTGTAATTCTTTTAAATTTTCTAATTTATCAGGCATTTCTAATACTTTCTTGGCTATATGATCCTGTAATTTTATCTGACCATTTCCTGTTTCTACTCCTAAAAATTTTATGTGTGTTTTAAATAATTCTACTTTCTTTTTGCTTATTATTATACCATGTTGATAAAAAACTCTAAAAATTGTGTTAAGGTGTCCTACATGTTCCTGTTCATTTTTTGAAAAAACTAATATGTCATCTGTGTATACTAATATAAATTGGGAATATTCTAAGAAAATTTTATCCATTTTTCTCTGGAAGATACTGGGTGCATTCTTTAATCCAAATGGCATTACTAACCACTCAAATAATCCTAATGGGCATGTAAAAGCAGTCCATTTTATACTATCCGGGTGTATTTTGATTTGTCAAAAACCTGACTTACAATTCAAATTTACTAAAAATCTTTTTACCTTGTATTCTATTTATCAAAAATGTTTTGTCTGGAATATCGTAATTATCGTCTATAGTATTATCATTTAGTCTTTTATAATTTATTACCATTCTGCTTTTCCCCCTGATTATTTCACTGTATTTTCTAACAATAAATACTGCTGACCTATGAGGGGAATCTGATGGTCTTATTACTTTTAAATTTAATAATTCTTTAATGTGCATCTTAAATTCCTCTATGTCTTGGGGACTAGCTTCTATTTTTGCAGTTTTTATTATATAATTTGGATTTTAAACTTTTATTTCACAATAAATTTTATTTTTATCCCATAATTTTATAGGGTCTTCTCCTATAAATAGTAAAGTATCTATTTGTGATTCTATTTCTGTTTTTGTTTTTAAATGTAATAAATTTTTAAGATTAATTCTATCTATTAAATATTCATTTAATTCATCGGCTTCTAAATTATCTTGTTCTAAAACTGTTATATTATTACAACAACTCCTTCTTTTCCTTTTTGGCATTCTATACATTTTTCTTCTATTTTGTTACTAGATTTTTTATCTTCTATTTGTTTTATTAAGTTTGGGTGAATAGGTGGAAGTGATGTTCGATTACACGGTGTAGTTACATTTTTAAAAATTTGTACATATTCTTTTGTTAAAATTATTCCTCCATCTAAATCTAATAAGAATTTTAGTCCTATAATTATACCTACCCCATGTTTTTCTAAAATGTTTTTAACCAATACATATGGCATAAAATAGTAATGACTATATTTATTACAGTTATTAAGAAAGGCTATATTACAAATTTTTGCATAATGATTATATTCATTTATACTTCCATCCATTTGCGTTGCCTTTATAGATTCTTGAAATTTTAATATTTTAGTTGTGTCTACCAGTTTTGGATCTACAATTATGGTTGTACATCCTGTGTCTATAATTGCACTTGTTCCTGTTATTTTATTATAGTGTTTAAATGTAACTTCTAATTTGATAGCTAATTTAATTTTTTGTCTTGGTTACAAAATTTTATTTGCTGTTCTAAATTGGCTAAATTTATATTTTCTTCTATTTTTTCTTTGTTTTTGTAAAAAATCTCTTTTTCTAGGTTAGCCATTCTTTGTTCTAGTTGAGTTATTCTATCAAAAACATTTTCATTTATCTGAAAATTCTTATGTTTTGTATTTCCTGAAATTTAAAATCTGCATATTTTTCTACACAACTTATGCATGCTTCGTTAAAACATAAATTACATTTACTTCTTTTATTACGAGCTGGGTACCAGTCACAAAATAAACATGGCTTAGAATCTAATCCTTTATTCTTTTGCCAATTATGGTCACAATCTATATCTGGTATTTTAATTTTTGCTTTAAACATAAAATTAATTCCTTTTAACTCTTGTATAAATTCTTCTAGGTCTGGTTCTTCTGGATCTACAAATTGGTCTATTATTTCATTTTTATCTTCTTGATTTTGTTCTTCTAATAATTCTTCAAAACTAACAAAATAGAATATATAGTTTCCGTGTCACTAAGAGTTTCATCTACGTCTAAGTAGTCTTGATCTGTGTTATTTACTAATATGGCCTTTTTATTTGTCATATTTATTCTTCTAGGACATGCTGAGCTTAGATGGTCTGGACTACTACATGTATAACAATAAAGCTTTTTCCTATATGTTCTATCAGGGTTATATTTTCTAACATGTCTGTCTTTGTTTAAGTAAGGTTTTCTAACTTGTGATCTTTTTGTATAATAATTTTTTCTTTTAAGTGTCTGTTTTGGATATTTCCTATTTTTGTATCTAGGTTTTTCTTGTTTATCATAGTGTTGAGGAGTATAAATTTGACTACAAAAACTTGATTCATTCTTTAATTGTCTACTTATTTGTATATTAGTACATTTTTCTACTAATATTTTTATTATAAACATTACTCTTTGGCCTAAAGATATTCCTATTCCTGTTTCCATTTTCTTATCTACTATTTCTTCTTTAAACCTTTTACTTAATTATTTTCTAGTCCTAAAGCTCCTGGTAGTTTATTAAAAAGTTTATTACCTATGTCTGTATTCTACGTGTTTCCACTAAGTGAGGCATAGTATATATATTCTGCTAAAAAGGGTTTTATGTAATACCAATTTTTTAAATTTAATTGTTCTAAGTTAATTAATGCATTCTTTTGTTGTTCTGTGTTTCCAAAATTTGGATCTTCTCCTGTTATGATTTGATGTATTGTATTTCCAAAATTAAAAGGTTTGGTCCTAAAGAAATTAGTTCAGCTAATTCTATTGGACTTTTATCCTTCCATTCTTGCCACATAGCCTTGGCTTATTCTCCTAAATATTGTTCTAAATATCTTAACATTTCTTCTACATCTTTTGTGTCAAGGTGTTTTATAAAATCACTAGCTATAGCATTTTTCCAAAAATCTAAATAATTATTCCATTTTTGAGGATCTATATTAGTTATATTTAATATAAATGGTTGTCCTCCATACTGATGGGTATAAGGAACTTCCTATCTATAGGATCTCTACGTCCTATAGGTTTATATGGGGTTATCTGTAAAGGTGGTGTGTAAATATTTCCTATTTATGTTGGGTCTTTCCTTTTTCTAGGCATATTTTCAGTAGAATATATAGGTCTATTTCTAGAAAAATTTGAAGGTGCTTCTGTTCTTTGTTGAGGATTACTACTGCTACTTGCTTCCATTAATTCTAAAATTCCTTCTCTTTTTTCGATTATACTAGGTTCATATACTGTACTATTTATATTTTCTTCTGAAAGCTGTGTTTAGGTTGATAAATTTGTTGAAAATTTTGATATCTTTTAATTTTCAGACGAGTTTACAAAGGAAATACGATGTCATTTGAAATAAATTTTTTCATATTTTTTAATTTGATTGAATATAAAATTCATTTATCGTAACCTAAATGATCTTCACAGTAAATTGATAGATTTTAAATCCTTGATCAAATTTCTCAATCCAACTAGAATTTAATATTATTTGAAAAATCTCTTCTCAATTTGTTTTAATTGTGCCCTTTCCCCCAAAAAAAAAAAAAAAAAAACCCCTTTTATTTATGTTTCTTCAATATCTGGAAACGATTGCTTTAATTAATCCAAATCCATTCTCCTAAAAGTTCAACTTTCTCATTCCAAGAGTGCATTCTATTAATGCTACATCTAGATTATTGTAATTTAAAATATAGGTAATTTTTAGGTGTGTAGATAAAAAAGAAAGGAAAAGAAATCCCAAGTGCCTAGCCAAAGCAATTTAGATTTCAATTATCAAGGAAAAAATAAAAAACTTTTTACATTAAATTGACCTCTCCGCGCAACATATATTTGTACATTTTTTGATTGCACGCATGCCAATAATTTGTAATGATCATTATTGAAGAAGAGGGGGCTCAAAATCACAATATGATTTACGAGATAATATCAGAAAATCAAGATAATTTAAGATAGTTAAAAGGTCCTTATATTTTTAATAAGTACAAAAACTTAGTTTTTGACCAAGGCCAGAGGCAGATGTACCAAACTATGTATTGAAATACTTCTTTTATTAGCCAAATTGATATTGTGGGTTTAATAGTATTTTTCTGGACACAAATTCTCAACTCGTTATTCCATTTTCTTAACAAATATATATCATATTTTATTTTTCAGTTTGAGATGGATCATAATTGTTACAATCTCGATTTTATCCGTATAATTCTATAATTCAAAATTTAAATTTATAAGTTCAATTTCGATATTAAAATAGGATCAATAATATAATTAATGGTAGTAAGATAATTAAAATCTTGTAATTTATATCTATATTTATTAAGTTAGGCTAGTAATTTTATAATTTTTTCATTCATTCAAATGTTGTATGTCATGAAATTAGATTATTCATATTATTATTATTTTTAATTATTAACCAAAAAAATAGTTATAAATTTAAGTTGATGAAGAACTTTTTACATTATTATATAATGTAAAATATTATATATTTAAGTTGTGATGAATATAAAATTTTTGTATTTATTTGCACTAAATTTTCATTAAATGCTAAATTTAAAAATAAATAGATGTAATATTTTTATATTAATTTAATCTTAAAGATGCTCCGATATAATCATACAACCTTCAACACGATCTAACACGTAGCTAATGACTACTTTGTGCGATGCAAATAGCAACAATTTGCATAGAAAAGCACAACCAAACGTGCCCTTAATTTTTTCCCTGAATTTCCCGACATTTTCCCCAAATTCTTTGCCCTAATTCGTAACGTTCAAGGAACCTTCATCTTCCTCCGCCATCAACCACCAGCTCCGCCCTTCCTCCACAGCCATTTCAACCTCACCAATTTCTTCAATTTTTGCCTGATTTCACGTCAACTCAAATCTCTGGTAATTTGCCTTCATAGTATCTGATACTATCTTAATTATCGATTAATTAGTGGATACCTAGTTGAATTGTTTTGCATAGTCGTATATTTTTGCTTTTTCTGAATCCTTCTTAATTTCATGTTCTTGCACTTTAATGCGTCAGTAATTTGATATTTTTTTATTTTGCTATTGGGAAGCTGAATTTTGGATTGATTTTGAATAATTTTGTTGTAATTTAACCTAATTTTTTAATTCCAATTTTTTGAATGCGGAATTCAAGGGTGCATTACGATTTTGTTGCTGGTTGGTTTTGTTTTTTCCGTCAGCTGTGTTGCAATTTGAATATTAAGTGATATCATGATTGGTATGATTTATAAGCAATGAATTATGTATTTTTATTGTGCATTCGTCTTCGCCTTTCGCACGCTGCCCAGCATAACCTATATTGGTGGTGGGATTTTGTTGGTTTTTGTGTTTTCATACTCGTAGGTGACACATCAGTTTGCTGATGATGGGTGTTCTATTTTCCAATTAAACATCAGTTTGCTGACGGTGGGTGTTATAATTTCCAATATTTGGTGTGGAACATTATGCTTTTTATCCGGATTTCTTTTAGATTATAGAGTTTATTTGAAGCTGGGTATATGTATTGCATTAATTGAGACTATGGAATTGATTTAAGGTTGAATGTGCCAAAAGGCTGGTGTCATTTTGCGCACATATTAATATATGAATTTTGAAATATAGTTTCTCAAAGTAACTCATCCGTGGATAGCAAGTTTTCTCACCTGATCATCAAGGCCTTCTTGATTCGATTAATTTCCAGTTGTACATATTGTCACCAATATTTCCTTATTGTATGTGGATGTTTTGATGCACATATTTCGGAAATTTGGATATTGAAGGAACCAGCATAAGTGATGCTGAATCCTGGAGAACACAAAATCTGGATGTTCCTCTGATAACCTTAATATACAAATGGAGCAGCAGATATCCTTAGATTGCAATTCATGCCTCCATCCAGAGAATCATGTAAAAGGAGAAGGAGCTCCCTGTTCAACCAAATCCTTGCAAGACCATACTGCCTCAGTGCGGCCAGGTTTGTCATGTGATTTATTTACTTTATTTCTTTTATTGATAACTCCATACATTTGAGTTTCTAACAGTCGATACAACTTCTCCATTTCACCATATTTCTTATTCCGTCGTGACTAAAGTGCCTTGAAGGCATTTTATTCTCTTATTAAATTTTATGCGAAGCCAAGGTATCTGTTTAGCCACATGTTGTTGTTGCAGTTAAGTATTTGACTGATGTTGTTTGCGTTATCCCTTAGCCTTTTTCTTCTTAATTACATCCTTTCATATTATTTGCAAGTTCTATTATCTCTTCCCCAAGTAATTTATGTTATCAGTAATTCCTACTCGTGTATCCATTGCTCTTCCTTCAGAGTGTCTGACCATCTCCTTAAATTTCCTCTTAATTTGTCTTGTATGAGTGATACTTTGAGATAAGTATTAAACTTCAGCAAGCATTCTACCTTGTAATACAGTGAAAAGGCCAACGCGACAGTGGGCTGCTTGGACCCATCAAGAGGAAGAAAGTTTTTTCTCTGCACTTCGACAAGTTGGAAAGGCAAGCTACTATAATTTGATAATGTTTATAAACCATCAATACATTTTGTAGATATCTACATAAAATTTCTACCTAACTGTGGTTTTGACATTATTCTTTGACAGAACTTCGAAAAGATCACTTGTCGTGTCCAGAGTAAAAACAAGGATCAGGTACTTACTGCTGATCTTTGAGTTACTATTTCTCAATATATTGATTTAATTTTTTTTTTTTTTTTTTTTTTTCCTGTTCTCTGGAATTGAACTTCTAGGTCAGACATTATTACTATCGCCTTGTAAGGCGTATGAACAAATTGCTGGGTCCAGAACTTTGCCTTGATGCAAAAAACTCAAAAGATACTAATGCTGCAATGCTTCGATGGTAATTGTTTATGCAGTTGAAATTTATTGTTTTTTATTTTAAGCTTTACTGCTTCATTGATATTTGATTTATCTATGACCTTTTTCTAAGTTAATTTACTTTAAATTTGATAGGCTAGAGTCTTATATAAACAAGTCAGATTAGAATTTTATATGTTGAATAGTCAGAATCATTTTATTTGGAGTTAAGTTGGAAGTTTGGAATGAGTTACATGGCAGAAAAAGATTAATGTTCTCCTATCTTTATGCTCTAGATTATAAAGCTGTTCAGAAGCTTTCGTATTGTCATACTTGTAATCCATACTGAGGTGTATGTAATGTCAAAAACAAATTTTTAGAGGTAATCAACGTATAAGTCCTTTGGTTTCTTTTAGTTGAATAAGGTTGTGAAAAACATGTTCATAACAGATGAGAAAAGAAAAGAAATTGAAGAATGATGCAGTAGTGCCTCCAAAACAATTGTACTGACAATCTTTTTGGTCGTAGCTTATTTGCCATGGATAGAAATTTATTGTAAATGGCAAGAAATTGGAAACTTGTTTGGCATTAAGTGCATTTTAGCAATTTCATCATGTACTTCATGCTAAATTCATAGCAGAAGTGTGCTAATTAAGATGTATATAATCCCTATTCAACCTAACAAACAAAATGTGTATGATTGTACTTGAGTGGTTTTGGGCTTGGCTGTGATGAAAGAGAATGTGTTTACTCCTAACTTATCCAAAAGCTATTTTTGTTTATAAATTTGTTTGTTTTGGTGTAGGTGGTCTTTACTTGAGAAGTACAGTTGCAAAGCATCAAAACTCCACTTGAAACCACGAAGATTCAAGTTGTTTGTGGACACTTTGGTTAGTTTGGACCAAATTCTAGTCATAGTATTTTTTTTGTTTTTTTTCATGGTGCATATTTTGGACACATTTGGTTTGTTCCTTTTGTGTTTTAACTTACTATAGCTATTTTCTCTTGAAGGAGAACCAACTGTTGAAATTGAAAGATAGGAAAAAGAATGTCAGAAAGCGAGCATCTCAGGGGGAAAACACTTCTATAACTGTTCCAACTAGCCTCCCAAACCAGGGCAAAATTTCAGGCCATGAAAGCTGCGTGGTGAAAGACGTTCTTGTAGATAGTCAAAACATTCAAAAACTTGGAACTGGTAAAGGATCCTCTTTACAGCGTCATCTAAATACTGGCGTAAAGTGGCTCGAGGCCCCTATAAAGCAGGCTCCTCTACTCTTAAAGCAGCTAGGCATCAGCGCAAAACAGGTTTCTTAGGTTTAATGCTTTATGATTAGCATGTTGTAAATGTTTTATCCTTTTTTCCCCTTTTTCTTTTGACTTGTTATTAGTTTTAATCTATTTTAAGGGTCAATAGGGTTTTAGATTAATGCAGGTGTCTCATAATGGAAATCTAACCTGTTGTACAAAACATGAGTGGTAAAGGAATAGAATTAGATATTGAATGTTTTCCTTTCTTCTGATTCTCAATGTTGCTTAGGATGTTGGACATACAACCATAGAAAATGAGCAGCAGCTTATTTAAATTTATAACAGTTCATGGTGAACCTACTTGCGATAAATTTGTTTGTAGAGTTCTTTTTGTGATGCTGATGAATTAGTTAAATTATGCTGTTTAACTGCTGTTATAACTTATTTTTTACCAGAAATGTTGTCCTAGTTCACTGAACTGGAAAGCTGTTTTCTTGTTAAATCATGGATTTAAATGACTTCAAAGATGTGTAAGTTCTGGTTTAACTATTTGGAGGAGGATAAAAATATTTAAAAAAATCTTGTTGCTAAAAGTAAGTAAGAGAATGTATTTTCTTTTTTCCTGAAATTCTCGTGTAGGAGAGGATTTAGCATTTCAGGGAAAATTTTACTAGCCTAATTTTTAGTTTAATCGATAATACTAGAGCGGAGAGAGGAAGTTTATGGCAGGTTATATAAATAATCCTGTAGAACAAGGCTCCTGGACTTGTTATTGATATGGTGTTATTTAGTACGTGATGTGTAATTTCTTTGAAGTAATTTGACAGGTACTTTGAGATTTCTAGGAGAACTCGTTTAAGAAATGTTCATCATGTTCATTTAGAAGGTGTGAAGAATTTACACCAATCTTATGTCGTAGTTTAGTTGTATTTAAATGGTGTGAGGTGTTGACGTAATGGAAGTGAGGGTGATTGATGGAGTAGTTGCTGTGTGGATCTGTTATCTGGCATTATATACTTCACAGCTTTAAGATTAAAAGTTATGACAGAGCATTTGTTGAAAATGTTTAAAGTGTTCAAACTGAAAGGTGTGGTGACATGAATAAAATGCTTTTATAGGTGCAAGAATGTAACTTTTATGTGGATTTGAATTGTAATTATAGCCACTGATGACATACATTGACTAAAACTGATCTAAAAGAAATGACGTATTGCTGGCGGTAATTTTCTCTAGGCAGATAGCGACTGGTGAGGAATGGAGTAGTATATTCTTAGGAAAATGTGAAGAAGAGCAGAGTGATATGTATGTGTTCTTGAAAGGGAGCTGGTGGAGGACTGCTGAAGAGGATGTCTTTATTGTGATGCAGTCTCAGCACATTGAGTGAAAAAAAAGCAAAAAAACTGGTTTGGCATGGAATAATAGTGTGCTTCTCTCTTTGATTCTTTTATTGCTGCTTTTGGAGGGATATGAAGTAATGCGTTTGATTTCATGATGAAACTTGTTTCTTCTGCTTTTTGGGCATAGTTTAAGGGATCATTTAAGTGATCAAGTTATCATATTTAGTATTTACCTTGAGAATGGTAAACTATAATTAACTGATCTTATTAGCTTTGTAATCTATATTTGATCTTTATTCTTGTTTTCACCTTAATGGTAAAATTCTTCAAAGATTTTTTAGTAGATAGTGACTGGTTTTGTGGTCTTTCTTTTGGTAATCTGTTGCAGGTGCTGTGTCAAAAGCTGCCTATAAAAGATGGGAGAAGGCTGCGATTGCTGGGGTATCATTGGTTGCTGATGCTGCCGAACATTTAGAGAGAGCAACCATTGATAAAGAGGTTGAACATGTGGAGGAGACTCATGGTGAGTTGTCAGTGATGAGTTTCTGAAGCTAATGGGGCAGGACTTATTTGTGAACTTGTAGAATTTATCTGAACTTTGCTCATTACTTCTCAGTGCAAAATGGTTTTGACTACTGTGGAAAAGACGCACCCATGCCCAACAATATGCTAAGTATCTATGAAACTTAAGCTCCAGCTATTCCCAGTTGATGAAGCTACTCGAAGAGCCTTGGAAGTGGTGGGTTATCACTTATTCGTTTTCTTCTGCCAATTAAAGGGAAGTTGTACTGTTGTACTGTCAGAACTTGAAATCGGCTTTTGTCCTTTTACAGGATAGCCATAATCCATACCTAGAGCTGACTTTGAGTACACGAAAGAAGATATCATCTGTATTAGACCATCTTAATCGCAAATGGGGTCAGTCAAGCATAGCATGTGGAGAACTAATGCTTTTGCCATACTTTGTAGAACAAGCAAACCTGTTTGGCTGCCAGAAATGGACTAAAGATTCTGTTCTTAGTGCTGCAGATGTATATTTGCTAATTGGAAAACCTCCAGTTTTCCGCCTGAGGTCCCCATCCCTCTCTCTCTCTCCCCCCTTCTCTCTCTCTCTTGCTTTTCTTGTAAGAATGAAATCTGGAGAATATTACAATGATGACTATTATATGTTTCTTTATTCTTGATATGGTTGGTTCCGTCATGCTGAGCCTGGATTGGCAACATTTCAAGCACCATTATCATGTACTACTCAGCAGAAAACAGGCACGTGGACTGGGAATGAACAGATTGTGGATACAACACCAAAATCCAGTCCACCTGCTTATCAGAATTCAGAAAATCTTTTGGGCATCTGTGAAGACTGGCAGGCTGCTACAAAAGAAGCCACTTTGATATCCTCTTCAAGAATCCCAAATGAAACTATTGGGTGTGCTAGCACAAGCTCAGATATTAATATGGCCAGATCCTCTAATCAGGCTTCGGCACTCGTGTTGAATGGAAGGGAGAGTGCAGCTGGGACAATCGTGGTACAAGAGGAAAATACGGTAAAATATCCGTCAATGTAGCTCTTGATTCTAGAACTTTTCAATTACTATGTTCAGAGTACCCAATGTGTGTTTCGTCAGCTTATGTTGAAACTTTAGTTAACTTGGCTTTGCAATTGAGCTCTATTAATCTTGTTCCTCATGCTAATTTTGCACTACCAATCTCAGTTATCTATGTTGTGTTAGATCAACCATTTTCCTAGTTGTAAGTGCAGTTCGAACTGTTCCTGGAAATATTTTTATGGGGGTCAGTGAAATACTAGATTTAGATTACATATCACGTAGCAATATACTTTTCATGGTTGGCTGAAAATGGTGCAAAGTTGTTGTGTACTATTGTAGACTTCTGGCAGCTAGACTGCATGTTTCTGCCTTAAACCATCAGATAAAATTAACATCATGAAATAATTGCCCACTATAAAAAATGTTCTGTCGGAAGTAAATGGGTCAAATTTCGGCTTCATGTTAGTTTAACTTTTCCCCACTAAATTCAAGAATGCACTGCAAAGTTCAAGGCATGCTGGGCCCCTTTTTATAGTATTATCTAATTTTCTATTTGCACTTGTTTAGGATGACTTAACGACACAAAAGACTGCTGCTTTGTCAGCTGGGGAGTGGGCTGATAGCCTAACCAACATCACATTCGTGTTGGGGATCTACTCACTGAGGCATCTCACAATGTTGAAGTAAATGGCATTGATTCCCCTGTACTAAGGAACTCTTACTGCCATCAGCAAATTCCATTTAGCAGTGATTCCTTTGATGCTGCAATTGCTGCTCATATATATAAACATCAAAACAGATCTGCCTCTCAGCTGCCTCTTTTCTCTGACACATCTTCTATATGGGATGGTGAAGAAACATGCGATGCCTTCGTGTTTCAGAAGAACAGTGTTTTCACTATGGAAGTTCAGTCTGCGTCAGAGAAATCTCCTCCAGAGACATCCAAAGAGAATGCCAGAACAAGTTCTGCTGCATCTGGCAGAGCACTGGAGGTTAATTTTGCAAGATATCTTTTCTGCTTTGTTATAGGTTTTCGCAAATTTTCAGATTTAACATGTTCATTTATTATTTGTCCATGCAGTCTGATCCCAAGGAACCTGTAACTGATGATCCTATGCAGGGAGACTTTGTGGATAACCTTAATCATGCTCTGATGAACATTCTTATGAAAACACTGTGAGGGATCTCAATGGGGTAACCGACATTTACTGGGTACACTCTTGAACTTTTCTCCTAGTCCATGTTCCTGCTGGGTTCACTTAAACGCCTCATATGACTTCCGTCAGAAGATGGTTGTTGTTTTAACTTTTTTTCAATTTTAAACCAGTGCACTCATTTAGTTCTGTTATTCTGAAAGAACATAAGAAAATATGCTAAAAATTGGTAATATTACAAATTTGTATCTAATCTTTATTTGTAGGATTTGTGTACGTGTGACCTAATTGCATATTTCAATTTTGCAGCCTGATTCTTTAGGAGCACTAGATTTGGACATATCTTCCTGTAGATATCGTAGTGATGATCTAATTCTTAGTGATAGTCTTGGTGGCTTGAACCGCCTCATAGCTAGCAGTCTGGATGCATTCCAAAGTTGCTCCTTTTTTGGGTCAGACAAGAAAGAATCAGCATCAGCTGTTGAAGGTGGAGAGATCCAGGACTGCTCCCGATCTTAAAATCAGCACTCAAGTTTAAAATGTGATCAAGATCTGAACAAAGGCTTGCAGGGAAAGAGGGTAAGCCCTGCGGTACAAAGCTCCAGGATGACTATTTTCCCTAGTTCAGCTGACAGATGGATTTTAGTAGTAGTAGAGAATTTAGACAGGCATGATGGAGTTTTCAAACAAAAACTGTTCCAGATGCAAAGGCGGAATGTCCTGAGTTTCATCCGGACTTGTTATACTTATATTGTCAATATAAGCTTGTATATTACACTGTTTTTCTATGATCTAATGTGCAGAAATAGAAGAAACTAAATCTAGGCACTTTTTGTAATTGATTAAATTTATATTTGAAAGTTCTGGTTTTGTGATTATGCTGACTGGTTTCCACATTCCATTGACATTTATGTCGCAAGTTAGCCATGTTATAACATGAGAAGTGACACGGCCTTTTTCTTTTATATGTTTTTATTTTTAGATTGTTAGACTAACGAAAGTTGAGTATAAGAGTTGATTTCATAAACTCAAAACTATTTGGTTACTATATCTCATGTTAAAGTCTTGTTTAAAATATCTCTAATTAACTAAATGGTAGGCCTTCTGAAAACTTGCGATACAATTTTTCTTCCTAGTAATATCAATAGTATAGTTCTATATTAAGCTGACAGTTAGGAATTATCATCTGGGTTTTCATTATGATTTATGACGAAAAGATCATCACTGTCATGTCAATATGGTCGAAAATCATAATTATAAGCTGCATGCATCCAAAATGAGCAGAAATTATCCATAAAAAGTAGTGATAGTTCAAATAAAACCGAAAAAAACCTCTTTGGTCTGTTCAAGTATCATAAACCTGGAGAATGTGTTATGCACTAAACAGTATTGCTCCTCTTAAACTGTCTTTTTCTGTTCCTCTAAAGCACATCTGCGAGCAACATGGCTTTTCCCCTTAAGGTGCAGCTGAAATGTCTCTTCATTTGTGCAGGGAACTTGACACAACTCGCACCAGAGATAATTCGTGGGATGTTTTCCCTTCCTCCCCGAGTTCAATGATCCGCAATCTTGCCTTGTGCTTTTGGCCATTCAAGTGCAAGCGCAAACTAGTTTCTTCCGGGCACAAAACTTGGCACAGGTTGCATCTTGGTTGCTGATTTTTGTTCAGCTCTGGGGAATGTTGCAGCTTAGCCTTTTTGTGCTTCTGTCCTCTCATGTGCTGTTTGTAGTTGTAATGACTTGTGCAGCTCACTTTGCAGAGTTTGCAGAATGTATCAGACCTGTTATTGATGTGGTGTGTCTGCTGCTGTTGGTTTTGAAGGCAATCAATGCTGCTGCTAGTTGCTTTCTCTGGACTTGTTAACGTAGTTGAAGATGGCACCTGATGCAAAGAACAAGATGTTCAAATGTAGACGATTAAAACAAGATTGAGACACGAGGAAACATGCATGAATCTTGTCATGAATTAGTAATTGCAGTGTGGCCATATAAGAAACCATGGTTCGAACACTTAGCTGAGATGGGACATTGTATTTTGAACTGGGCTTCTCAATCGTACGTAGTTCTATCTTAGAATATAAACTAAAATTACCTATTTTTTGTTAATTAATTTCTTAAATATAATCTACAAGCAACAATTTATAATTTTTACTTTATTTTTCATTATTTTGAAATTTATCATCAAATGCCGATTTGATACTATCGCGACCGATGTAAAACATTCATCATCACGACCCTGATCGATGCTATGACTTTCAGCCATACGAGAAACTGATTTGGAAAGCATGAAATCAGTTACTATGTCTTAAGGCAAAACTGAAGAATAGGTTTAGTGACAAAAACTAATTAGACAACTATGACTAGCATTCAATGTCTCGGTGAACTACTAGCCATTATGGTTTATTTAAATTGAAATCTAACATAAAATAGTAAATTTGCTCCACTTTCTTCAATTGAGCCCCAACTGGCCTAATCATCACCACGAACACCAATCAAATCTAACCAGTGCTTGAACTTAGCAATTGGAATGTATTAGAGGTTTCGTGAACATGTCAACAGAATTGTCTCTAGCATCTAGTATTGATTTTCTAGACAGAAACCTTTTTTTTAGCAATATTATCCTGAATGAAGTGATATTTCACATCAATATATTTCATCCATTCATGATATGTGGTCTTTAGTCAAGTGAATGACATTTTGACTATCACAGTGAATACTAATTATACCTTAATGTAGACTGAATTCGCCAAACAATCTCTTCAACCACAAGACTTCTTTAATTGCCTCGGTGATAGCCATGTACTCTGTCTCAGTAATAAACAAGGCTACTATATGTTCGAAGATTGCTTTCCAGCTAACTAGACAATTGTCAATACAAAATATATAGCCTGTGAGTGATATTCTTTTGTCAAAATCTCTGGCGTAGTCTGAATTCGCAAAACTAACCAAAGTGTTTCTACTCTTTCCGAACTCCAAACATGTGTTTGAAGTCCCTCACAAATATCTGAAAATCCACTTCACAACATACCAATGTATTTTGATCTGGACAAGACATATATCTGCTTATCACATTAACTGCTTGTGAAATGTCTAGATATGCGCAAACCATTGCATACATAATGCTATCGACTGCATAGGAATAAGGTTTACGTGCCATATACCACTCATGTTCATCTGATTATAGTGATTGAGTAGCTGACAATTTCAAATAAGCACTAAGAGGAAAGATTACAGGTTTAGCATCTTTCATGCCAAATCTCTCCAACACCTTTTCTAGGTAGTTTTTCTGGGTCAAGAATAACTTTGTGACTTAGCCTTGTATCTTGCATTTTCAACCCTTGAAATTCTTTCATTTTTCTTAAAAACCCATTTGCAACCAACAATTTTCTTTTATGACTGCGGTTTCACAAGATCTCACGTACCATTTTTGTGGAAAGGCTCAATTTTTTCATTCATTGAAATCAGCCACTTGAATGATGCAGCACATGAAACTGCCTTCGAATATGTAGATGGTTCACCGATTTCTTCAATCTCCTGTGCAACTGACAATAATATATGCAGCCAAATTCGCAAACCTTTATGGTAGTCAAATTTCTTTCTTTGGTCTATCTCTGGCTATAGAATATTATTCTTCTAGTTCAATTTCTAGTGTCTTATCTGCATCTAACTAAACTGTAGAAAGAACTCGATTGAGAAGGACTAATGTTGCCAATTTCGATCTCCACCTGCTTCTGCATACTATCTTTTCCATCTGTTTTTCTAGAACCAGAGGATTTTTTTTCTTGGATGTAACGTTGAAAATTTATCAAAAGTTATATCTCTACTAATTATGAATTTAAGTGACTTGAAATCAGAACACCATAGATGATATCCTTTTATCCCTGATGGATATCCAAGAAAAATACACTTTTAACTCTTGATTATAATTTTTCATCATTTACATGCATGTATGCAAGATACCCAAATATTCTTAAGTCAGAATAATCAGCAAGAGTACCTGACCAAACTTCCTCCAAAGACTTAAAGTTCAAAGGTATAGAAGGAACACAGTTGACAATCTGTAATAAGCGGTAGAGATTGCCTCTGCACAGAAGTCATTTCTCAATCCAACATTTGAGATCATGCAACGAACTCTTTCCCAAAGAGTCCTATTCATCCGTTCCGTCACGCCATTTTGTTGAGGTGTCATTCTCACAGTATGGTGCCGAAAAATTCCTTCATTCTTGTAGAATTCATTGAATTCGCCTTCACAAAATTTCAAGCCATTATCTGTTCTAATTCGCTTAATTTGTTTTCTTGTCTGTTTCTCAATCAAAAGTTTTCACTTTTTAAAAGTTAGGAAAACATCATTTTTGTGTTTGAAGAAATACACCCAAACTTTTTTTAAATAATCATCAATAAAAATCAACATGTACTTGACACCATTTTTAGACGGGGTACGAGAAGTCCCCCAAATATCTGAATGAATGTAATCCAAAATACATTTTATTCTGTGGATTGCTAGAGATTTGAAACTGACTCTTTTCACAGAAATCCATTTTTTCAATACTTTGTCCGCAAAGAAAACCTGCTCTTTTACTAAGCATGATAGACCTTTCTCACTCATATACCTCAAACACATATGCCATAATTTGGTGATGTCAGCATTAGATTGATTTGCAATAGAAACTGTAGCAACACCTGTAACAGTAGATCTCTATAAAATATACAACATACCAGACCTGTGCGCCTTCATGACCACAAGAGCACCATGATTCACTTTTAGAACTCCACAAGCACCTGTGTATTTGCACCCAAGAGCTTCCAGGGTGCCCAAAGAGATGAGATTTTTCTTCAAGTTTGGAGCATATCTAACATCGGTGAGCGTCCTCACCACACCATCGTGTATTTTGATTCGAATAGTATCTTTACCAATGACTTTACAAACGGTGTTATTGTCCATTAAGACAACTCCACCTTCAATTGAATCATGTGTTGAAATCAGTCCCGAATGGGACACATATGATATGAATAACTCGAATCTAAATTCACTCATTGTTAGATTTGGAATTATTTTCAGTGGCTAAAAATATAGTTCTATCCAGATTCTCATTAGTTGCAACACTGACTTCAGCGATGTCCTTTTTTCTTGTTCATTTTTCTCTTTATGCTTTTTTTTATTTTTCAATTTAAAGCATTCAGACTTAATGTGGTATTTTTTACGACAAAAATTGCACATAAATTTTTATATCTAGATTTAGATATTGATTTTGCCTTTTTACTGTTTGTATCTCTCTTTTCAGATCTGTCCCTAATGAATAAATCTTCTCATTGATTTCCAATAGTTTCCCAGTAATATTTTTATTTATCTGATTTTTTAATTTCAAAATAGATTTTATTTATTTATAAGAAATAGTTTCTTTTTCGCAAAATATTATATCTCTAAAATACTTAAATGATTGGGATAGATAATACAACAATAATAGGGCATGATCCTTATCTTCAATTTTGACTTCTATATTACTCAAATTTATAAGAATGGAATCAAATTTATCAAAATGCGAGAGTATAGAAGTATTTTCGGTCATACGAAATATGTACAGATTTTGTTTAGCGAGATAAAGTCTGTTCACCACCCTCTTTTTCATATACAAAGCTTTCAACTTGTCCCACGTGCCTTTGGCTGTGGTTTCGGAGGTTACCCCCCGCAAAATCTCACCAGAGTGATTTAAGACGATATCCGACTTAGCCTTTTTATCCAAATTGGCAAAGTTCTCGTCTCACATTTTCTTCTGCTTATTCTCTTTGACCTATAGGGCAATATCAACGCCATCCTGAATTAGGATAATCTCCATTTTGAATTATCACATACCGAAGTTGGCACTCCGGTCAAATTCCTTAGCATATATTTTCGTTACCGTCATATTGGCTATTAAAAATTATCCTGGAGTATCAAAGTTCTGATACCAGTTTGTTAGGATCCGTGCCCCCGAAAATTTAGTTAAATTAATTTTAGCGAACCACGATAACAAAAATAATAATAAAATGTATGGAGAAAATATAAATAGAAATAAACACAAAGATATATATGATTCGAACAATTAGATTTACATCTACGGTCAAAGGGAAGGAGAAATATTTCACTATATAAAAAAGATACAAAAACTTTGAAAAAAATTCCGAAAGACCAAAGGGAGATATCCTAAAAAATATCTGAGAATTATATCGAAAATAAGTCCAAAATTAAGTGAAATAATTTCATCTGATAATTGCATCTAGACACGCCAAAACCCATGTCCAATTTCTTGTGCACATGAAAAAAAATTGAGAACCAATGTAATAGTCAACAAACACACTCATTTGTGCAGTGGAAGCCAATCTTATCTCTGTTGCTGACAACTAAGTTGTCATTGGACTAAAACTTTGGCAATTATATAATAAGCAATCATTTCCACATACTTGGCCATGAAATATATAGCTCATCAATTTTGAAGGAGACACAAGAAATCAGAAACGAAGGAGGACAGCTATAGCAGGGAGCCAGTAACACAGACACAACAGCAAAAGAGAAGGCATTCTCAACTCTCACCTTCAAAGGCAAAAGGTCTGCAATTTCTGTCTTAGACAATGAAGCTAGCAATCTTTTCCCTGTAAGCTATTTCTCTCTGAATCGCAAGCTCCACCGACATGATGATGTTCTCCTTCCTCTTTTCAGTCATTTCTCTTTCAACACATGCAAAACTTCAATGTATGTAACTATTTCCTTTTGTTGGTACAAATAATTGTGAGAAATGAGGATATATAGTTGCCTATTCTTCATCAGCTTCTTTTATTTTTCTGAAGTACAAGAAACTTATTTGGACAGAACATTTCTAAGAAAAAAAAAAAAAAAAAAATTATGGGCCAATTCTTTAGCTTCACCATATGGAATAATCCTGCCCATTCTTGATGTGTAGTGACAGCCAATTTAAATTTCAAGGGTACTATTGTTATATGGTATATAAGTTAATTAAAGAAAAGCTTGTTTATTTCATGGATAAAGTTGGTTTTTTGTTGGGGGGGCAAATAAGAGTACTTGGGTTAGTACAAATATTCCTAGTTTTTTTCTGCCATCCAGTATTTTCTTTGGACAGCATAAGACTAGGTCTACATGCATTTTACTCCTGTACTTTAAATAAACTTCTAATCCCTTCAAAGAAGTGGAGGAAAATTTTTTTGCTATTTACTTTGCACTGCAGAGTATGAGGATCACATACCGTGGAATATTTGCTTTTCAGTTATCTTAACCGCTATCATATCTATTTGCATTGTGAAGTGAGTCGTCAAGACTTACTCGAAATGGAGAGTACAAACCTATTTACTCCTGTACTAGAAGGATGAATCCGATTCCAAATATGAAGAAGCAGGATTATGTAGTTCTGCGCTTTAAAATGTAGGCTATTATGTAATCATGTAAGATATCGAGCCTTTATGTTTCTTGATAGAAAATGATTTTAGTAACACAATTGCAAGTCATTTTTTTCTTGTTCAATTATCACTGGAATTCATAATGAGTTGAACATGTTTAACTAAATCAGCATTGTATCTGATTTTTTTACAAGCATATGATGCTCCTTCTAAACTAATATTCAACTTTATATTCATGAGGTTATCTGATGGATAAGTATCATGAAAGAGAACATCCAAGAATGTTTCATTAGTCATTGGAGTTTTATGGAAATATATACATATTACAGGGAAACAAAATTGTAAATCCTTCAAGAAAATGAATGTTAAAAGTATCTGTTTACATGAAGAATCACTGCATGGAGACCTATACCTGCTGCTATACGTATAAGTTTGTTAAGTTGTAAAATATTTGGAGGCTTAAAAGTATGAACACTTAGAAAAATTCCAGGTAATGCAGTCTCTACTCTGCCTATCTCATCCTGATGGAGGAGAAGATTCAAAACTAAAATTCCTTTTGCTTCTTCTGCCTGAAATCTGCAGCAGCATAGCTAGCACTTCTTTCATGGTAGGCCTGGCGTGTGGCGTCTCTGCTGTACATCTTATTCCAATTCTAAGTAATTCACACATTTCCTCAGCTCCCCTTTCCAGTCCGGATACCAAAAGTGCTACTGGAATGAGGGTTCGGCTAAATCCTTGGTGCGACATCCATATCCCATTACCCTTTTAGCCCATTCGACAAGACATTCTTCTCCTCCATCCACAGCACGTCTCCCGGTTGCTAGCTCCATAACAAGCACTCCATAGCTGTACACATCACCCTTGGTCGTGGCGTGCCATATCTGGCCGTATTCTGGTGCAACATAGCCAACTGTACCTGCCACCATTGTGCTAACATGACTTCCTCCTCCGTTTATAACTCTAGCAAGACCGAAATCTGTGACTAGTGCCTTCCCTTTCTTGTCAAGAAGCACATTGCTAGCTTTGACATCTCTGTGTACTATAGAAGGATAGCAATCGTGGTGTAAAAATACTAGAGCTTGCGCTACATCAATTGCTACCTCAATGCGCCTTCTCCATGTAAACGTTGTTCTATCAGTAATAATGTCTTCTAAAGTGCCACCTTCCATGTACTCATAGACAAGTAACTTGTCTGATCCGTCAAGACACCATCCATAAAGTGTTACCAGGTTGGGATGTGGCCAACCAAAGCCATTTCCACTCAGCACCTCCATTTCAGCCTGGAACTCTTTTTCTCCCTCAACACCCTCTCTTTGTATCTTCTTTACTGCTACTTCTGTGCCATCTGGCAAGACCCCTCGATAAACTATTCCAGATCCTCCTCTTCCAACTATCCTATCATTTGAAAAGTTACTAGTGGCTTTAAGAATGTCAGCATGAGTAAAGGTTGTTTTGTCCAAACGGATGACCTTTACACTATCCGACAACCAAGGGGAATATGAACTTGAAGTTGACACGAGTTCGTGCATTCCCTTTGATTCCTCCAACAGATATCCTGGCGAATCCGTTGGGCTTTTTATGATGAGGCAGACAATAAGAGTCATGACACCACATATTAGGAAAGCCAGTATCAGAACTAAGAACACCAAGAATGCACCTAACTTTGTAGGCTTTTTGCCACCATCATGTTTGCTTCCCTGTCCACCATTAGTTGTATTATCAATGAAAGGTGGAAGATGTAAGAGAGGGTCAGGATAGCCAAGGAATGACCATTTCTCAAATGTAGCCAATTGTCCTGTTGCAGGTATTACACCAGAGATATATGGATTGTAAGAGATGTTAAACTTGCTTAAGTCTGTCAAGTTGTTGAAGCTAGCAGGAAATGTGCCAGAGAAATTGTTATATGACAAATCAAGGTTTTGCATACACTTGATTTTTCCAATCTCTGTTGGGATTTCACCAGAAAAACTATTCCGTGTAATGTTTAGGACTACCAATCCCATGAGGCCTATCTCTGAAGGAAGTTTACCGTAGAATTGATTAAATCCCAAATGCAACATACTGAAGTTACGCATGTTGCCTATTTCAGGAGGTACCACACCAGTTAGTTGATTACCGGCTAGTTGCAGGTAGCCCGAGATGTCTGACGTTCGGATATTAGAACCAGGTACACAGACTTGAAATAGGCCATGGCCAGTAAGCAGCATCTCCCATAGGCTCCTACACTTCTTCCTTGTCAGGAGTTTGAAGACAAAGCTGAACAGAAATGGTGCATAATCAGCTGGTATCCACCTTCTCATTTCCCTGCATTCCCCAGTGCCAGCACTGATCTGATCACTTTGCTTGTTATATAAGAATGTTTGTGTTGGATCCATACCGATTTTTGTCAACTGGGGAGGAATTGTGCTTGAAAGTTGATTGTTTGCTAGGTTCAACCATAATAAGCTAATGCAGTTCCCCAACTCTGGGGGGATTTCACCTGACAGTTGGTTGTTTGCAAGCATCAACCACAATAATGAGCTTAACTTTCCCAAGCTTGAAGGAATGTTCCCGCTTAACGTGTTGAAGGAAAGATCAAGGAATTGAATTCTCTGGAAATTTCCATATTCAGAAGGTATGCTACCTGTAAATTGGTTGTAGGCAAGAATCAAATATCTCAAGTTCGGCATTTGAGAAAATTCAACAGGCAATGGACCAGACAAACTGTTGTAGCTCAAGTCCAACCGATAAATGTTGGACAAACCAAGAATCCCTGATGAGTATAATACCCCCCAGTGTATGAATTTCCATGTAACACAAGGAACTTTACCTGCTTGAATTTCCCGAATATGGCTTGTATGTCTCCTCCAAAGCCATTTGCACCCAGGTCTAGAAAGGTTAAGTTGCTCAGACCTACTAGAGACTGTGGAATATCACTCGAGAAATTATTGCTTCCCATGTAAAGTGCTTGGAGGCCAGAAACTGACCCAATCTCTTTTGGAATTGGACCGGTAAAATGGTTTTCGTTTAAATTCAGAATGACCAAATCTTTACAGTTTGAAATCTCCTTTGGAAACAATCCAAAGAACTGATTTTCAGATAAGTCCAAAATCTGCAAACTGCAATTCCCTGTGAGAAATGATGAAGGAACAGTGCCTGTGAAATTGTTCTCAGACAAAGATAGCTCTTTTAATCTATCAAATCCAGACCATAAACCTCCTCCAGTCAAATTATTGTAGCTCAAATCAAGAAATTTCAAATTCAAGCATCCAACAAAAGTATCTCCAAGATCACCAGTAAATGCATTAGCAGAAACATTAGCAACCACTAAGCTGTTACAAATTTCAGGGAAAGCTGACCTGATATCGCCACCAATCCTATTAAGGGAAAGATCAAGAACTTCCAAACTCTTTAAACCTGTCAAGTTAACCTCACCATCAATGAGATTGTGTGACAAATTCAAGAACTTAAGGTTCTGACACCGGCCTAAATCATCCGGTATAACACCACCAATCGTGTTCGTAGAGAGATCCAGGTAGCTCAACTCTGTCAAATCCGAAAAGTCTCCAAAAAATTCTCCAGCTATGTTATTGCTAGACAAGTTGATCCCAATTACGCGATTTCCATTGCCATCACACGAAATTCCAGGCCAAGTGCAAGGAGAAGTAGTGCCTGTTGTATTCCACAGATTGTAGCTTCCTCTATTAACATGATTATTCTCTTCAAGAAATGACTTCAGGTTGAGTAAAACGTGCCTGTCTGTATCTAGAGAATCTGAAGCAACAAACTTACCTGTATTTTTTAAGGAATATCCAACATTAGTCACTTTAATAAATTCTTGTATTTACTTCATCATGTCACCTTAAAATCATCATTGGAAAACTCAAATACTTTTCACAAACTCCAACAAAATCAAGAAACCATACCAAGCAAAATCTTTGGCTCAAAAAAAAAAAAAAAAAAAAAAGGGGAAAATAGGAAGATTACACATGGTAACTTTCCAACTAATTATAAAATCCTCCAAATGCTTATCTCTCATCCCTAAATTGCGTTAAAATAAAATTCTCTTAATAGAGTTATAACTATAACTACAGACTATAACTTTGAAAATCACAGTGTCGACTACAGCTTCTTAAAAAAAAAAAAAAAAAATGTCTTGTACCATAGTCTTCTCCACTTAGGTAGAAAATATAGACTTTTACACATCAAGAAAGGTGAAAATAATACATTCACAAAGAAAAACAAAAAGGGATAGTTTTGAAAGTTATGATCATAGCATAAAAAAGCTTATTTACCTGAATAAGAAATCAAAACCAAGAAAGTGAGGAATGCTAGATAAAACAAACTATCACTTTCTTCTTCAGACATGATCATTGCATGTGAATTTTCACAAGTCTTTTCTTCTCCTCAAATTCTTCTTGAAATCTTTCTTTTTTCTGGGTTATAATAGATGAAGTTTTGTGATCATTTTGAGGAAAATGACTTGACAGAATTTTGAGAGAAATGAATTAATGATAGAAAGGTTGAAAGTTGAAGCGCCTGCAGTAATGGAAAATTGGATTGGACCAAACCAAACGTAGAAGAAATGCACGTACGCTAAGAGTTTAATAATAATAATAATAATAATAATAATAATACTATTAATTAATTTGTTTTGTAGTTTTTTTAATTTCTTTTTCAATATTTTAACGTCGTCCAATCAAGTTTATTACTTTCTCAATTTTATATTATATTGGGTTGTTTAGCATACATGTCTTGTTGCTCCACTAATGTTCTGTAATTAAAAAAAAAAATCATCAAAAGAATACGATACATATACACATATATATATATATATATATATATATGAAAATTCTAAAAACAATTTTAGAAAATTATTATCTCGTGATTTAAATATTTGTATGACACAACACCATGTAATTTCAAAATTTATATAGTATAAATTTTTAAAGTGATAGAAATGGTTTCTAAAATTATATATATATATTAATTATTGAAGGGGTGGTTTGGTGTTTTTCAGAAGTTGGAATTTAGAAGCCACACGAGCAAAACAGAGCCGTCCAAGTTGACCGGTTTGTTTGTACCTTACCGGCTTCAGTTGATGTGAGAACGGAGCTGTCTCAATATGAACAGTCTTCGAATTTATTAAAATAAGTAAAAATTTACTGTTAATCCTTTTTAATTTTTTTTTTAAAAAACAAAGTTGGATCTGTCTCCACCTTCTATTTTGGTTCCGTGAAGTGTAATTTTGGAGAATGGTGTGTTTGATTGGATGTAAAATGTTTTTGTTTTCTTGAAGAAATCATTTTACAAGAAACGAAAGTCTATTGTAATTTTTTAACGATTTTTATCTTTAATTTTATGAATTCGAGTTAAAAAAAAATTATAACAATTGTAATAAATATTTTACAAGTAATTGTAATTAATAAAATATTGATTTTGTTTTAAATTAAATGATAGTATAATGTAATAGTAAAATATGTATAATGATAATTATATTACTGTAGACCCACGATTAAGAGAAAAATAGATGGATAAGAATTAAAAATGAAAATAAGTTTAGAAAATAAAGCTGTATAAGTAAGTATTTGAAATTTAATATTACTATTAATTATTCGAAAATAACTTATATTCAAAAATTTCATAAGTCATTTTCAGGTAAAGGAAGAAAAATTAGAAAATATTTTACACACAAGAAAATATTTTTTGATGTTTGGTACCAAAAAAATTTCTAAAAAATATTTTCAACCCAACCAAACACACCCGAAATTCCTTACTGCTTGTTGTTTCAAATATAATTGGAAGAACAGACAAGGAAATATATATATGATATATATATGCTTACACATCTAGATGTGTATAAGAGACAGGAACAAGAAAGCATGAAACAAGAGTCTGGGAAAAATCCCAAAAAAAAAAAGGGTAGATTCTTTATATACATATATATATATACTGTATCTTATACACATCTAGATGTATTAACCTATAAGTATATTGATATATATATATATATATTAACATTAAAGAGATAAGATGAAGAAGAAAAAGATTTTAAGGGTCTCATATATAATTTTGGAAATATACTTGAGCACTAATATTTGGTAAACTTCTAGATAATTTTAAAGGCATTTTAACCGGCTAATTAATAGAAAAGGGTTAAGATTCACCAATCCTATATAATTCCAAATCTAATTTAATTTTTATTCGGAGGAGTATAAAATCAAATGCATACTAGATTCTGAGGTAGGATGTCATTGCCCAATTGCCTAGTGATCACTTTCAGTGGGGGAAAAAATAACTAAATGGTTTTTTTTTTCACACACTTTTTTGTCTTTTTGTTAGGGACTTTGGAGTCTCTTGTCATCTTGTTAACTTAACATAAAAATATGTTCCAAATATTTCGGCAAACAGAAAATATTTAGGTAAATTCGATTTTTGACCCTCACCTGTAGATCTTGTGGTTAGGAAAAAATTTTAAAAATCTTGCTTACATCGGTTGATATCATAGATTTTCTAAAATTTAATCCACACTACAGGTTTTATAAGTGGAACCAATGACCGGATCTACCTAAGTATGTGCTTTGGCAAAGATAACCTTAGGCTGGAACACCATAGCTCAAGGTAGTTCGGCTTCAAATTAGAGCTGAATTGGACTCAATTGGATTAACTCATACGGTAATTAAGACGATCAAGCCATAAAAAATATTTTAATTTCGACTCTCGTTGTTTTCAATCCTTTATTAGTGACGATTAGCGAAAATTACGGTAAATTGTTGAAATATACACTAATAACCTACTTTGACATGAAAAAGGAGAATAAGTTACCTCCTCCTAAAATTTCATTTAGCAGATGAAAGAAAGAGTTGAAATTGGAATAGAATATTCTGTCGCTACTAGCTTTGTGTAAAGTATAAGAGGGTGGATTCACTCAAATTTCAATTCAACTTTAATTAGGTAGTAATCTCATGCCATCATACCAAATTGGCAGCTTAATTAACTACTCCTACACAAGATCACTCTTTTAGTACTAATACTATATTTTACCTTGAAATAAGTTATTTATATATATAGACTTGTTTGATCATAGAGTGATCCATTCTAGTAATAGTTGTAATTTGAAATATATAATTATTTTAATGGCATCTACAATTATACGAGCATATCCATTCGTCATACTTTATTTAGGCAATAATTTTCTTTTTATTTGTAAGTAGGGGCAGGCAATGTAACCTAAGCCAATGTATGATGATAATAGTAATTGTAATGAGGCATAAAATGTAAGACAAATATATTGTAAGAGAAATGATAAGGCAAATGTTATTGGCAAATATTCTTAATGCCACAGTAAAATTCTATGCCGTTAAATGACCAAATTACTCCTGTCCTATTAGCTTCCCTTTATAAAAAAAAGGAGGCTATTTTGGTCATTTGATTCTATTTTTGTATGTCATTAACAATCTTGACTTTAGCAATAACATTTGCCAAATGATACTACTTATAGTTGATGAGGTACACAAAATAGGACAAGAGAGCAGTTCAGATCCTCTGTTGAATTTCTTCTCAATCAGATTGTCAAACCAAACATTTGAACTAACACGAGTGACTTAATTATCTTGCATTTGGTGATCTTGCATCCACCAGGGTCAGATCATAGGGGGAGGGGATGGGAAGGGGTAACCGTCCCCTTTAAAATAATGTTTCTCCCTTTAAAATTTTTTAAATTATTAATATATTATCATAAAAATTAATATTTGTCTTTCAAAAATTTTAGAAAATATAAAAAAAATAATTATTTTATATATATATATATGCATTTATATAATATTATTTTTCAAGAGTTTTAAAAATATATTATTTTTTTATATTATTTAAAAATTTCAAAACACCTTTAAAAAATTATAAAACTGTCTCTCGAATTATATATATATATATATATATATAATTTTTTTCTTTTCAAATTCAATTTCTAAATTCGCCCCGACATGTACCGATGCAAGGTCACTTCAAAGTTTTTAAACTAAACAGAGGGATATGAGTTTTAGACAGGATTTCATGTTATATAGTATCATCCATCCATCCAAAAAACACAAGAAGAGAAAAAGCCATTGAATTTGAAGCTTAATGCCGTGCCAATTCATAGGCTGCCCCATAAATGTAAGTTGCACGCATTCAACCAAAAGAAAGTTGCACGCTCTTAAATTTTATAAAGCTCGATTTGTCTGTTTCTGGAGAAGCTGACTAAGAGATCATAGTAAAATATGTGGAATTATGGAGTTGACCAAGCCATAGATGTAATAATAATCTATGTTATCTGGGTTCTATTTCTTTGTGTTTAATTGGCGAATTAAGGAGGTATTTGATTTATAAGTATCGAGAGAAAAAATGGGAATAAGAGGTGTTCGGTTCATAAATATGAAGGTAAAGAATAAAAATCAAGGTTAATAATACTTATAAATGTTATTTGGTTAATTATTATAAAAATCATTCTACGAGGAATGAAAATATTAGAAAATGTCTCTAAACTTTTATCCCCACTAGTGATTTGAGTTTCAAATTGATTAAGTTATCAAGATAATAAAACCTTTTTCTTGTTCAAACCAAACATATTAGGGGAATGCCAAAAACCTATACCGATAGTGGGTTTATAATTCCCATTCCGATTCCAATTCGTGAATGTGAACCAAATATCTCCTAAGTGATCATAGTACTCCTCTTTTTTATTTTTTTATGGAAGCTTACGAGTAAGGGTGTAAACGAATCGAGTTGTTTGCGAGCAGTTCGTGAGCATCACAATCAAAAGTTCGGCTCGAGCTCACTCGACTCACTTAATGAGCCGATCTCGAACATATACACATTTTCTGTTCGAGTGCTCGTCGAGTTTTTTGAGCACATATATAATTTTTTTAATTTTTATTATATGTAAAATTATTAAAATGCCTATAATCTTCTCAAAAATTACATATTTACCTCTAAAAAATCAAAATATTCAAGTTCGAAATCGAATATGAGTTTGTTTTACTTATTTTCAAGCGAACTCAAATCGAACTAGAGCTCCATCAAATTTTTTAAAACTCACTTGAGCTCGAATTCGAGCTTGAATTTCATAAAAAATTTCAAACTTGAGCTCAAGTAAAATAATATTCACACTCAATTTGACTCGTTTACACTCCTATTTACGAATTTGATTGATTCAATACTAGAGAAGAGAAGTCGAAATTTCGTGTCTAGGTGGGTTAGAATTTGATGGTAAAATCAAAATCATCACCATCCTGAATTAATGTTAGAATTTATTAGGTTGGATTGAAAATATTTTTAAGAAATTATTTTTATATTTTTTTTTGGTGGTAAATTTTGGAAAATATTTTCTTATGTCAAAAATAGTTTCTACCGTAATTTTTTTTCTCTAGTGAAAAAAATATTTACAGTTATTAAACTTAAGTTATTTACCAAATATTTCAAGTGTAATATTAAAGCTCAAAATGAGACAAGGAGCCCCTTCATTAACGAGTGCATGAAGACTCTTCTATTTACCCTAAAAATAAACTTTGAAAAATATTTTTAAAAATCAAAACCATTCATATTTCACCTCATATTAATATAAATGCTTTGCCAAAAAACAGAAGAAAATAATAATGTTTTACCATTTGATTAAATAATTTTATATTTCATAAAAATTGAAAAATCCTCTATCATCCAAATGTGACATATAAATTCAATAATGAATTCTTTTTTGAATGAATTGAATTTTTACATATGTTGATCTATTCACTGACATAAAACTAACGGTAAGTTCAAATTATTTTCGTAAGTTTTAATATTTAGATATCGATGAATAGATAAATAAATGGAGAGGATCCAAATCACTCAAAACCTACTTTTAAACAATTATCAAACTTATAGTTTTTTTATTATCAATTCTTGTCATTCATTTTCTCTTTATTGGAGTCCAACAATAATACATTTATATTGAGCATACTTTATCATTATATTAATTTCAAACAAAATCAATCTTTTGTTAATTTCATTTACTTGTTAACTATTTATTACAATAGTTATAAGTTTATTTAACTTTAAACTAACAATATCAAACATAAAAACATCACAAAAATTATATTTCAAAAGATTTTCACATATAATGAAAACACCAAAAAATTATATGAAAAACGATTTTCTCGTCTAAAATGTTTTCTCAAAAAAAATGTTTCCTTTGAAAACATTTATATCCAACCAAATGGACACCCAATTAACTTATTTAATTTTCCAAACATAAGAAGCTATATATCTTTTCATTAAACAAAAGGGACTATTTTAGCTCACAGCCCAAAAAAAAATCCAGGACAAAAATTGCAATTCTCTGGTTTAAAAGAATTGCATATTTCAAGAAACTTACTCCAACTGTTAGTGAAATAGTGGGAAAGTGATAAGTTGTACTAGGTTAAGTCTACAAAATGGTCAAATAAAAGGACAATTTCTTCCATAGAGTGGTTAGTTTGTTAGGGTCCTTTTCCAAACAATTTCTTTGACCTTTGAAAACAGAACAGCCTACATGAACAAGCATAATAATCTCTTTCTATCATTTTCTTATGCTAACTTTATTTTACCAGAAAAATTACTAGCCAAAATTGACTTATTTGTATTCACGTGTACACTCCCAAGACAAGTTTTCTTTTTCTTTTTTTCTTTCCCCTTTTCCCAAATGCTTGTGTGTGTGTGTGTGTTTTTTTTTTTCTTGAACATTTACTTGTATAGAATAAGTACAAATATTTTGTGCATATATAATAAATCTAGCATACATCATCATCAAAAATTTGTCCCCTTTGGACAATTGACCACGCTTTCAAAGAATATTTATCGTCATTATTATTGATATAAAGTCAGAGCAAAAAACCAACAAGAGATTTGTTCCAATCAGAATAATGAAACCAGATTCTTCCAAATGTAATAGCTTAATTAGCTTGAAATTTGTTGTAAAAGCTTTGACTATCTATATAATTAAGAAAAACTTCATAGTCCTGTTAGGGTTCATATACTTTATATTTTAAATATTTATACATTATAAATTTAAAATATAATATTATAACGGAATCATAAAATTCCCTATTACTTAGTACTATTTTGAATTTTCCAAAGGAGATGAAAGCTGAAGAGATCTGGAGCAGGCTAGTTTAGTTTCTTCATTTTCTTTGGCTAACTCATTCCAAGAGAATATTGCATTTTGTATTACTGTTTCACTAGAGTATAGGAGGTCAGTCCATATTTATGTCTCGGGTGTTAACGTTTTAGTTTAACCGGATAAATTGATCGAACTAAATAAATTTAGTTTTAATATTCAAATAACTAATGTGTAATTAATTGAATAAAACCAATTAAAGACATGGATTTTACAATTTGAATTTGATTATTGAAAATTAATTGACGCTGATTAGTTGCAATGAATTTTATTTTTATTAATTTATTCCGTATTTCCATTGATTCACACATGAGAATCTTTTTTACTTATAGTTTTATCAACTTTATATTTAGTTATTTTCTCAACCAGTAAATTTTGGTTAATTGGTTAAATCGAAAAAACCAATTAGCCAACCGAGATGAAAAAGAATTTAGTTTGAATTTGGTTGATTTTCCAGCATCAAGAAAAAATAATTTAGGAGGTGTTTAGTTTATAGGTACAAGGAAAATAAAATGAGAATCAAGATTAATGATACCTATAGATGTTATTTAGTTAATCACTTTGGAAATCATTCTATGAGAACAAAGTGTTAAAAAATACTCACTTCATTCTCTACTTCTGACTTAAATTTTAAATTGATTAACTTATCAACATCATAAAATTCATTCCTTGTTTATACCATACAAATAAAGAAGAATAACATAAATTCATATCAATAATAAAATTTATGATTTTCATTCCGACTCTAATTCTCGCGAATGCGAACCAAATATCTCTTAAACCGAATAACCCACTAACGAACACCTATTTGCTTCTTATTCTGTCCCTTTTAGTGATGTAATTGCAATCTATTTTTGCTTGCTCATGCAAAATATATCCATGCATGGCATCTTAATTTCACATTATATAGCATCACGTAGGTAAAAGAGTGAGACAAAGGAAACAGGATTGTCTCAACAACCACTAGAGTAATTACAGTAAAGACGCAATAAAATTGGCGTTAATTTCAGCAAATAATAAGTGTTACAAACATAAAATATACCTAATTGTTTAAACTTTCAAACTTCTAAATTTGTCAAGAACTTCCCCAACAAGTTTAACAAACTATTTAATGAGAGACATCAAAAAATAAAAAAATAAAAACAGCCCAATCATGGTGATTAAATAATTATCAAAATAATGTCCCAATGACCCATTCTTGAGTAATGATTTTTTATTTATTATATCCTGCAATTTTGCCTAAATACAAAAAGTTGAAAGAGACAAAGCATTTGGTTATGCCAGTCAATTCACAGTAATATCTCTAACTACTTAACTAATAAAGGTCGGCCAATAACTATGGACTATAATGAAATTTTCTTATGTAGGATAACCATAAAAGCTTTAATATTATCGCGTGGAAAATGATTTACAACATCACAGAATCAGAATTATTTGTTAAAATTAATATATGGTAAAATAATATTGAATTACTAATTCTAAATTTGAGATAATTATATTTAAGGATTCTCCATCTCACTCTCTATCTCACTCTTTAATGAAAAGTCAAGATTCATCCACTAAAAATTTTAATTATATTTATAAAAAAAAATCTTATCAGTTCATTTGGTAGTGGAATAAAAAGTCTCTTAAAAAGTAGGATAGAATATCCTGTGGTGATAGCTAGTAAGATTTCGATCATTCTTTCGCAATTTTAGTAATATATCAATGATTTTATCACTTTATTACTTTGTATAAGTATTTTGTTTTATATATATAACAAACTCTATATTTATACAATTATATATAACAAAATACCTATACAAATTAATAAAGTGACAAAATCCTTGATGTACCGCTAGATTTATAATATATACACACGATTAGATACTTGAGACTTATAACAAATATTTGAAGACAAGTTTGAATCACTATCTAAAAATAAATAGAAATCCACCGTAAATTTTTTATTAAACGAGAAAAAAAAAACAAAATTTCAAACCTAGGCTACAAGGAAATTTCAAACGTTGATGATCTCGAACATATATGTTGACAATGTTGTGCACATCGTGATTCGCAATAAACGGATACATGCACAAGATATCCTTCAACCAAATTCATCGTCAAAGATTAGACTAATTAAATTGAATTTGATATAATATAGTGTGTATTGTTGATCACAAAAAGTTCTCATGGAGAGTTCGCAACCCAACCCAGCCCACGTGCACATTTGATTAATTTTAGCCGTAACAATAAAAGAAAGAGGAATTTTAGATTTTTATTCATAGAGGGAATTATTCGTTGATTTTAAAATTTTATATGGTATAAATTTTTAAAATACATAATGTTAAATAAGTCTTTTTCTTGAACAGAACTGCAATTTTTTTAAAAAAGATATCACAATAAAATAGAAGCGCAATTCAATTGGTAAATTTCTGTATGAAAATCAAATATATCAAAAAGCTAATTGGGACCAATTTTTAAAAACTCGAAATTTGAATTCGAGTCGAAAAGTTAATGAATCGAATATATTCGAAAATTGGGTTGACTTTTATTGCATTAAAAATAAAAAAATTTCGGAACTATAAACCATATGTATTTATTATTTTATCTGTTAAAAATGAAAATGTGCTAATAATTAGGTTAAGTATTTAAAATTTTAAGTTTCATATGTGATTCTTTACATATTATTCACTGTCAATTCAGAAAATTTAAGTTTTTCAAAAAATTTATAGAAAATTTATCTATTTTTAAATGTTAAATAAACTCGACTCGGACAAATACTTATAATTGCTTGGTGAGTTTATCGAATTTAATCTAAAACTTGATAAAATTCGTTGTTCAACTAATTTTTCATCTGAGTTACCTATACTTCTACTGAGTAGAGTCAATTCAGTACAATTCGGTCAAATTTTTCTGAGTTTTTAAACTATGATTGGGACCCGTGTTATCATTAAGAGGTATTTTTAAAGTTAAACCCAAGGATTTATATTTGATAATGTTTAATTGCAAAACATCTCCAATTAATAAAGATTATGGAAATGCTTTTTTCTTGGTTATCATGTCAATTGAACCCACAATTAAAAGTCACTACTAGGAAAGATTCATTTGGACTGGACTTTTGTTGTGATTGAAATGTTTTAGGATCGCTAAATTTTTTGTATGTACTGAATTAGAAGCTGCACTAAGGAAAAGCAACTTTCTAAAGTAGCTTTCTATCATTTCTCAATGTTTTATACATATACTAGATTCCTCATCCTCACAGTCCATCTTCAATTGCAAAAAGAAAGCACATACACTGTATCATGAGCAGATTTTGTTGTTTTGATTCTTTCTGAAACCATTTGTTAATTAGCCAAGATGTTGAATATATGTATGCAAAAAGATCCATAGTGACTGGGATATCATTAGACCTCAGAATGATCTTTGAATCTTCATCAATAATTGTGTGATGACTTTCAGAATACAAAACTCCTAGAAAAAGTGACAAATATTAGGACAGTAATGTATGTGTCGAAAGAAGGAATGTAATTCGAGTAAGTATCAATAATCAAGACCGAAAATACAATATTTCTATGAAAAGTGACAAATCTCAGTATCACAGTAACGTACGTGTAAAAAAAAAAAGAATTATCTAAATAAGTATCAATAATTAGAGTCGATTATTTAATAGTATATATAATTTTATCACGTCGGTAATCTTGTATTACTTTGTCACTTTTTAAGTCATTTTCCTTGAGAGTATGCATCACTTTTTATCCCCACTTCCTGTGGGAATAAAAGCAGATTTGACCAACATGCCTTATTTAGCTGGAAAAAAGATATCCTTTTTTCGGAACAGTTTTTATTTACCCTACTAGAAGGGGAATTGCCTGTCAAACAACTAAAAAAGGCAATGTATATTCTGCAAATGGCTTGAGTGCTTAGTGTTGTATGACTAGTATATATGGTAAAACTGACAAAAACATAGGACCATTGCTTTAGTTTTCAAAGCAAAAGCAAATCAGTCACCTCAACTGATGGCATTATGAGGCTGTGAGCCCCATTTGAATCAAAGAATTTCAATGGGTAAATGCCTATTTTCTCATGGATCCTTCTGTATCATTGACAAATTGTTTCAATGTGCTGCTAATCCTAGTTGCATTGATCTGATCACATATCATAGTCGAGGCATTCGACGATTCTTTTTCCTAAACAATTTTTTCATCCAAAATCTAATCCATACCATCACTATAGTTAGCGAATATGTGTTATTCTCTGTAGCGTGGTACGGATACCGGATGGCAATACGACTTTTTTGACAAATATATGTGTATTATAATAGTGCCAGTACGCGCGAATTGGAATGTAGAACTTAGAGTTCTATGATCATGACACTGGCAGTTGTCTACAAGAGCTCAAAACTTTTTTTTTTTTGGGGGGGGGCTTTTGGCTTCAGAAACATGAATCCCATTCTTATGATAAATATTTGTTGAAGGATTCTAAAAGACAGAAAACTTGAATCCTAAGCAAAAAAAAAAAATCATCAAATACATGCATAATTAGTAGATGAAGTGTTTACTTTTTCCTGATTAAACAACTTTCATCTTAACATGAATCACCCAAGTTATAAAACAAGAACTTGTCAAGTGATTAAGCAATGTAACAGGCAGCAGACATTTGAGACCTCTTTTTTGTCCCCTAGAATTTCATATTGAGAACCTTACCAAGAGGCTGATAAACTTTTGGACCATTATGGTATCTGAAAGTGCTAATTTCCTTTGAACTTGATGCTTCATTAATTTCTTTTGAAACAGATACATCTAGCATTGCTGCGAATGCAGCCTTTCTCAAGCGGTCCGCGCCTTATGTGCCTTCCACTTCTTTAACTGTTCCTCTAGTTCAACTTTAGCCTTCTCTGCAGCCTCGGCTCTGCTTATCGCCTGTTCTGCTCGCGCCCTGAATTCTGCAATCTTTGCTGTTGTAATCTCTAGCTCTTTTGTTAAATTTTCTGACTCGTTGCTGTCTTCGAGCCCTGGCTTCAGAAATCTGTCTGCCTTTTCAGCCTTCTTGACTAGAATTGCATATTCCTCCTTTGGGATTGTGATCTGAGTATCAAGAGACAGATGTTTTCAGCATCTTCATTGCCTGCATTTGATTTAGAATTTGGAATTTCTTTAGACTGAGCAGAATCTTCATGCTGGATTTTGACACTTTCTTCAGTTATTTCTGAAGCTGCTTTTAACTGTCTATACTCTTTCTTGGCTTCTTCAGCTTCTAATGCTAGTTGTTGGAGTGCAGCATAGACAGCAGATTTTTCAGTCGTTGCCCTTTCTTCAGCAGCTTCAGCAGCAGCTATTCCTTCGACCGACCTTTGTGTATCTCAGATTTTAGCATTGCCATCTCAACTTGTGCTGCAATCTCCTTTTCTCTAGCCTCGGTCATCTCGCTTCTTGTCCTCTCCAACTCCTCTCTCATCTCTTCGGCATCCCTCATCAGCCTTTGCATTTCTTCATTGGCCTTACTATTTTCCACCTTTAGCTCCTTCAGCTCAGTCTCTAGTGTACTAATATAACCAGCCTGATTCAAATTCTTTTCTTCCTTCAAATCTAAATCAGCTTTCAAGTGGTTCAGTTCACAAAGGGCGTCAAACGCAACTTTCTCAGAAGAACTGTGAAGGGCATTTGCCTTTTGAAGTTCTTGTGTCAGTGAATCAACCAATGAAGACTTCTCTAACAGCTGATTCTCTAAATAATGCATCAACTCAATTTGTTCTGTCACATTCTGAAGCTGTTTTCGTGCTTCGGCTACTTCTGCTTCTGCCACTCCTTTTTCTGATATTAATCCATTCTTTTCTTTCTCCAGCTTCAACAGCAGACATCTTTAGATGCATAATCATTTCATTAAGCTCATTCACATGCCTCAGAAGTTCCTCAGTCCTTAACTTCTCCAAGCTCAACGCTGTTTCGGCTACTTCTGCTATTGTCAAGGACTCAAACTTTGCATCTTTTGCTGATGCAAGTTCTACCTCCAATACAAGTAGCTGTCCCTGAGTATCCTTCAACTCGATTAGAACATGCAAAAGCTGTTCACGTACGTTAACATACTCGAATATCTGATCAGCCATCTCCTTCTTCGTTGATTCCAATTCACTTATTCTGATTCTTGATTCTTTGAAGTCATTTATTAAAGCATCTTTCTCAAGTTCAGAACTCTTTAGTAGAGTTGAAACCTCATCATCTGTTTTCTGATAATGATCTAGCTTGAGAAGTGCTTGTTTGTAGGCTGAATCCATTGCTTCCAATTGAACTTTCACATTTGCCAAGTCTTTGAGTAAATTCTCATGCTCTTTTTCTTTATCCACTAATGATTCCTGTTAATCAAAGAAAAAATGCTCAACATTTTCAAGATTTTATTCCTTCAGGTTAATTTCCTCTAAAGATAGCTCATACCATCTATATACTTTCTCAACAAAAATTGATAGGATTTTATCATACATCAAAAGTTAGAATTTTATTTTAAAATTTAAATTTTACAATCCCATTTTCAATCAAGGCATAAAGAAATTGCCTAAATAACTTACATCCTTGCCGGTCAACTTGTTTTTTCTCTGGTTATTTTCTCCACCAAATAAAGAAATTGCAGCTTGGACTGACTCAATTGATTTTGTATCAATCTCTGCCATTTCTAGTCCTTAATAATCCTGTAAAGAAATTTAAGTCCATGAAATCAAAGTCGTTAGAGTTTAATGCCATTCCTAGTTTGAAATGAAAATGCAACATTAACAAATCAAAAAAAAAAAGGTAATGATGCCAATCGTGAAAGATTTTTTTGGCCAACTCATTCCTACAAGTAATTCAAAGACCAAATAATTGATGAAACATTATAAGAGATTAGTATTTTAATAAAGCTCATTAAACTAAACGTTCTTACTAGTACTAATGCACCAAATCACATCAGAACTCGAGGATCAAATCACAAAAGAACTCGAACACTAATACACCAAATTATCAGATTGGAGGACTAATGCACCAAGCATTAGTAAATTTCGCGTATTCATGAACAAAAAATTCTCTAATTTAATTATGAACTATGTAACACGATTCACTTAATCAAAATATTATGCTGAAAAATAAATCCAAAGAGAGAGGGGAAAAAAAAATGAAACCTTGAAATAGAGATAAATGAAATCGAAAATTTTTGCTTGGATGAAATCTGTTAGTGGAATTAAAGGATGAAATGAAGATTTATTAGTTCTATCAAATGGCCTTGAAATCCTAGTCTTTGTTCATTGTAGGAATCGAAAGGGCTGGATTTTTGTTTTCATGGAACACTCCACACGTGCATGAAGTGCTACAGATAATCAAATTGAAAGATAAGTTTTCATAAAAATTAACCATAAAACATTGTAAAACTCGACCAAATTAAAGACAACTCAATTATTGTACTTGTGAAACTAATTACTATGTTTTTTGTGTCTGGTCTTTTTTGGAGTTAATGTCCATAGTATATTTTAACTCGAAAAAAACTTATTATCTTAATTTTGTGGAAAGCTATATTTGGGGAGTAAATTTGAGGATTTACAAATGATTTTCTTAGAACTCTTTGAAAATTAATTTGTACGTTAAAAGTAAGTACTTTGGTGTTAATTAAGCAAATAAAGGAACAAGAACAAGAAATTCACGATTTAAGAGAATTTAAAAGAAAGAAAGAATTGATTTCATTGAATAAATAATTTACAAATGGCTACTTTTTTATACACACAATTTCAACGGCTATAACGACTAGTTATAACAATTAGTACCGTGATTTGTGCCCATTGATTCGATTAAATCAATTTAGACTTGAATCTCTAATATTTTTAACTTTCTCCCTTAAGTTAGACTTGTTAGAATACAAATTATACAAGTGGAACTTGATAGAAATGAAGTGAAGTTGTTGTACGGTTGGAGGGTTGATAAAAACATCAGCTAATTGGTCATCACTTTTCACATAAGGTAGTGAGATTGTCTTATCCAAGAACTTTTCTCTTACAAAATGATAATCAATTTCAACGTGTTTGGTTCTTTCATAGAAGATCGAATTAGAGGCAATATGGGCGGCCAATTTGATATCACAATAGATTAGAATTGGAGTATTTATTCTAAAATTCATTTCTCCAAGTAAAGTTTTGATCCACAGCAATTCACTCGTTGCAAAAAACATGGCTTTATACTCAGTTTAGGCACTTGACTTGGAAACAACACTTTGCTTTATGCATCTTCCAAGTCACTAAGTTTCCTCCCACAAATGTCATGTATCTAGTGGTAGATTTCCTTTCTTCTAAATCTCTTGCCCAATCTACATTCAAGTAAGCATAAACTTGACAGTTTTTATTACGTTTCATGATAAGTCCTGTGGCCAAGATCATTCTTGAGATAGCAAACAATCTTTTCCACCATCTTCATGTGCTTCTTTTTGGGAGTCGTCATGTATTGACTAACCTGGTGCACCAAATAAGAGATGTCAAACTTTATTGTGTTTAAGTAAATTAACTTTTCTGCTAAATTTTGATAGATCCAAATGTCTTCTAAAAGTTCTTCCAATGCATCTTCTTCATCAAAGTCATCATGTTCTTCCTTCTTCTTCTTTCTTTTCGGCATCTCAATTCGGGTAGATATGGTTTCACTCCAAATTTATCTACATCTTTTAAAAGATCAAGTGTGTATTTTCTTTGTAATAGAAATAGTCCATTACTTGAATAGGTCATTTCTATCCCAAGGAAATACCTTAGTATGCCCAAATTTTTAATGCCACATGATGTTTTTTAGAACATTTTAACATCTTGAATGCCTTAAATATCATCATCAGTGATAATAATGTCAGTAACATAAATGAGAACAATAGTAATACCATGAAATTTTAACTAAACTTAACAAAAAGAGAGTGGTCAAAGTTACAAACTTTGAATCCATTTTGTTTTAATGCATTACTTATTCTAGAATACCATGCCTTATGAGATTGTTTCAATTCAGAGATAGCCTAAGGTGCATCATAGAGCTTTCTTGCCGAGATTTCTTTTTCAATCATACCAATCACTTCATCATAAAGTGGCATCTTCTTGCTCCTTAAAATGTTGTATCTTAGTTCACTAAATTCAGATCCAAGACTGGACAAGAGAGACATCACCAAATCTTCATTTTCTCTCTTGTCAAGTTCATCTAGATCAGTGGTGGGAGGACGCAATGCATGGATTTCATCCTATGTCTCCTTTTCCTTGTTAGAATAGTTTAAAAAATCATCATTCTTCAAATTAAGACTTGGAAGATCTTGCTTGAGATCATACATCCTCAACAAATTTTCTTTTCCTCCAAATCACTGATTAATTGCATCCCACAAATCTTTGGCATCCTTTTCACTTTGAAGACACACCAACATGGGAGGTATCAATTGAGTTGGTGATCCACGTGAACACCATTGTGTCCGCATAGTGTCACTCATTATACTCCTTAGTTCCTGTAAGATACCTTTTATTTGTATTGGATATTATTGTCATTGTACATATATATTACTCAATATATATACAACTACGTGCACCCTAGGGTTGCCATAGATTATTCTTCTACACGGTATCAGATGTGATAAGACAAGCAAAATCACACATTCCACAACTCATGGTTGCTTCAGAATCGGCTTCTAGTTCCAGTAGCTTGGGTGATGCTTATTTACAAGCATCTTACATCTAGTTTAATACATTCCAGTAGCGTGGTTGATGCTTCTTTCTAGTAGTATTTTGTTCTAGTTGTCAGCTAACTAAGTCTAGAAATTTATTGTTTCAGGATATAGATTATAAAAGTACTGAACCTTTTTATTTAATAAATTCTGATGTTTGGTCTTCTCCAGTGATATCCATTTTTTATTTTCGCTATTATGTTTTATTCTCACGTTGATGATTTTAGTCTTTTTTCCTGGGTTTATCCTATGCGTCATAAGTCTAAAATTTTCACGCACTTTTGCAGATTCAAGAATGTTGTTGAAAATCTTTTCTCCAAGAAAATTAAAATTTTTCAAAGTGATGGAGGTCGTGAATATGATAATGCATCATTTAAACAATTTTTAAATGAACATGGCATCACCCTTCGTCTCTCCTGTCCATATACACCACAACAAAATAGAGTGACAGAGTGTAAACATCGTCATCTTATTGAAACTTCATGTACTTTGTCACTACATGCACACTTTCCTCCTATGTTCTGGGTTGAAGCTTTACTTACCTCTATTTTTCTTATCAATCATCTTCCTACTTCGCTTTTACGTGGCCATTCTCCATATCAATGTCTCCTTAATAAAATGCCTGACTATAGTCTTCTTCGGATTTTTGGTTGTCAGTGTTATCCTCATCTTAAGCATAAAGTTGCACATAAATTAGATGCTCGATCTCAAGTTTGTGTTGTTTCTTAGGTTATGCTCCTAATTATAAAGTCTATAGGTGTCTTAACCCTTGAACTAATGAGGTTTATATTAGTCGCTATGTTGTTTTTAATGAGATCTCGTTTCCTTATTCAACCCTTTCCTCTAGGTCTTCTTTCATACCATCATCTTCTTGTGACTCCACGTCTTCTCCTTTGGTTCTTGTTTCTCCTCACCCTATGCTTCTCACATCCTCTTTTAACTTTGGTCGTCATGATAAAGATTCTTCATCTACCTCTACTATTATCAGTTACTTCGACCACTTCAGTTCCTATTGAAACCATCATACCTATCTCTGCTCCATTATCTTCATCTCTCGATTCTTGTGCATCTTTAGTTCCCTCATCAAATACTACTCATTCTATCCCTGCTTGTACCTTTTCTTCAGTTCCACCTCCATCTAAACATCCCATGGTTACTCGAGTTAAGGCAGGCATCCGTAAGCCAAAGAACCTTTTGTCTCTAAATTCGCAAATTGCATCTTAACTAGCTCCATCCCTAGATATTCCTTGTGAACCTACTTCCTTATCAAGCAGTTAAAGATCCTTGTTGGCAAGCAGGTAGGACTGATGAATTCAATGCTCTTCTTGCTAACAATACTTGGATTTTAGTGCCTCCCCCTCACAATCATATTGTCGGTTGCAAGTGGATTTATAAGATCAAACAACATTCCGATGGCTCTATTGAAAGATTTAAGACTCGATTAGTAGTTCAAAAGTATAAATAACAGCCAGGTATTGACTATGCTGAAACTTTTAGTCCTGTTGTTAAACCTACTACTATCAATCTTGTTATCTCTATTGTTGTTTCTTTCCATTGGCCTATTCGTCAAATTAATGTTAAAAATGCCTTTTTACATTGTTCTTTCACTGAAGATGTTGACATGAAACAACCTCCTGGATTTGTTGACCCTCAGCGTCCTAATCATGTTTGTAAACTTCAGCAATCTATCTATGGTTTAAAGCAGGCACCTCGTGCATGGTTTCAAAGATTGGTAGTTTGTACCTTTTCTCTCATGGTTTTCAATCTAGTCCAGCTAACACATTTATGTTTGTACAAGTCTGTGCATTTGATATTCTTGTCCTCCTCCCTTATGCTGATGATATTATCTTGACTGGAAATAACCCCGCTCATCTTCAAGCCTTCATTACCACAATTTCACACACCTTTGCTATGAAGGATCTTGGTGATTTACATTATTTTCTCAGGGTTAAGGCACACCATCAGTCTTCCTCTCTACTTTTAACTCAAACTCGATATGCTACCACACTTCTTCATCAGTTTCATATGATCGTAAACCCATCTCTACTCCTCTTCCTTTCACTGCTTAGTTGTCTCTTCATCATGGTAACTTACTTTCTAATCCCACTTCTTATCGTAGTATAGTTGGTGCCCTTCAATATCTCACCTTCACTCGTCCTGACATAACTTATGTTGTCAGTATAGTTAGCCAATTAATGCATACTCCTCGCTCTCCTCACCTTCAAACTGTTAAGTGCTTCAGATGTATTCTTTGTTATATCAAGGGTACTCTTCAGTATGGTCTCACTCTTTCTTTCGTGTATCTTAGTGCTTATGTTGATGCCGATTGGGCGGGTTGTCCTAATACTCGTCGTTCTATGATTGGTTATGCTATTTTGTTTGGGTCTGATCTTATCTCTTGGAGCTGTAAGAAGCAATCCACTGTTTCTCGTTCTAGTACTGAGTCTGAGTATCATTCTGTAGCCTATGTTGTTGTTGAAACTTGTTGGATTCGATCTCTTCTTCAAACTCTTCAGTTTCGTCTTTCTCGTCCTACATATATCTATTGTGACAACATTAGTGCTACCTATCTTGCGGTCAATCCTATCTTTCAAGCGCGCCCCAAGCACATCGAAATTGATTTTCATTTTGTCAGAGAAAATGTGGCTTCTGGAGATACGATTATTCGTTATGTTCCCACTTTTGAGTAGGTTGCAGATATATTCACCAAAAATTTGTCATCCACAAGAGTTTGTCATCCACCAAATTTCTGTATTTTTCGTCACAATCTTCATGTGATTGCACCCCATTCGGATTGAGGGGGCCTGTAAGATACCTTATATTTGTAGTGGATATTATTGTCATGGTACATACATATTACTCAATATATATACAACTATGTGCACCCTAGGGTTGCCATAGATCATTCTTCTACAGTTCCCTCATTTGGAGGCTTAATGTCATCATTTACGTAGGCAAAACCCTTTCGAAAAATTTTTACCATTAAGTGAGAACGTTGTGAGTTTGATTCCAATACCATTGTTGGTATTAATTTTGAAGATACTCTCCTTGGTTGAGTTTAAACCCATTTCTACCATGACCAACTCGGCTAAAATAAATTTTTAGGGTGTTGAAAACAATCAAGGGAGATACAAATTTTATGGTTGTTAATAAACATTGTGCTTTGATACCATGTTAAAAGTAAGTACTTTGGTGTTAATTAAGCAAACAAAGGAATAAGAACAAGAGATTCATGATTTAAGAGAATTTAGAAGAGAGAGAATGATTTCATTGAATAAATATTTTACAAATAGTTGATTATTTGTACACACAATTCTAACATCTATAAACGACTAGTTATAACGGTTAATACCTTGATTTGTGCCTATTAACTTGATTGAATCAGTTTGAATTTGAATTTTCAATATTTTCGACAGTACGTTTCTTTGTCATCCTATATGGTTCTAGAATTTTAAAATAGAACAAAGGTAATACTATGTAATTTACTTAATTCATTGTGATTTTTTGAATGTGATATATAATAATAAAATATTCCAAATTCAAATGAGGAAAATACTTTACAAAGTCACATTTTAAAGTCATTTTTAAAATCAATTCATGTGACAAGAATTTTCCCAAATCATAATCCCCAATTTTAAATTTTCAACCGGATTTCTTTTTTTCTTTTCCGCATTTAATGACACATAAATAACTTTATATTTATCATTTTGTATAAGTGCACTGCTCAAATAAATCTATATCTATATATTAATGAAAAAAGAGTGTTCAGTGAGAAATCATCCGACGATGACAAGTGGCGTCATATTATTAATATAGTTATCACTAATTCACTAAAAGAACTAATGAGTTAAATTATTCAAAATGTTAAACTTTATCTTCACATATATCAAGTAGTTGTTTTATTAAGAAAAATAAATACAATTAATTATGTACTCTAACAAATCATCTTAATTTCTATATTTTTTTGGTCATTTATGTCTGCAAAAAAATTTAACCAACTTAACAACGAAAGCTAATAATATATAAAATGCTTATTTTAATTACACCCACTTGATTGACTAATTAATGGATCAATTTATTATTTGGGTTTTAACTATCTTTATATATCTTCGACACTCTCCTATGTCCATAGTAATTCTAATTTTGGTGATTATCTTTGCTAAGCATATAAGTTTTTAAATAAAATTTAAAAAAAAATGAACCTTATCATTAGATTTTTCTCCAGCATTAGCATTTACATCATCATAGCATAATTCGTATAGTTTTACAAATAGAATTTCAAAAATAACAACACTTATCTAATTTTGGTTGATAAGATCATAAACACATCTCATATGAAAATGGAAAATATCGATCACACGATCAGGTATGGTGGGGTTAACAAAAACTCTCCATTAAGATTCAAATTTCTTTCCCTTTTCTTGCTCAAATAATTTGATCTTTTTCCATTAAAAGTTTGGCTCTCTCCAGGCGTTAATTTTAGTGTTTGTTTTAGAATTTTAGTAATTGTTAAGCACCAACTTGATATTGCTTTAGTAATTATGCAGTAGTTTTCTTCATTACAACAATATAACATATGTTGCAGGAGTTATTAATAAGAGTACAGTGTCGAATTTCGATTGGATGAGCTTTTGGAGTCGCAACTGAATAAGTCTAATTAAATTTGAATCCTTATACTACTTTATGTTTATGAATCTAAATAAAATGTTATGTTTTCTCTATTTGTATGTTTGTTTGAGGAAGGAGTTTTGTGTATCGCCAAATGAAGCCCTCATAACATTTTATTTTTTTGTGTGTTTAAATTCATTACAAAATGACACTTTTTTAAAACTTAGCAGACAATATCCCAGAATTTGAAGGAAATTTGTCACACCTCTGCTATCCCTTAATAGTTTTATGATTCGATAATAAAATTTTCTCTCTTTTCATTTAATATGCAAAAACTCTCGATTTCTTTCATTCCAAAATACATTCTTTATCCTTTTCCTCTTATCCACTGCTGGAGTGACACTACAACTTTAAAGATTAAGGTAATTTCTTTTTCTTTCATCCCAAATTCCACCTCCTGAACCCTTCCCCGCCTTATTCTTTAATTTATCTTCTTCTTTTTTTAAATTTTGAAGAATTTAATTTATGTTGTTTGCTTTAGGATTTTGTGTAAGAAAAAATATTGGATTTCTAATTTCGATTTTATTCCAGGACTAATATCTACTAATAACTGGACGTGCCTGATTTAGTTTTTGTGTGCTACTAGCTATATAGTCCACATGAATTTTTTGCTTGCAAGTTTGAATGGTTACGTAACTTTTTTAAGACTTTATTTGTATTTGCCTACATAATCTTAAGTTGTTAGTTCGAATATTTTCGTTTACCCTGTATATGTTATGGAATATATTAAAGTGCTTCATAAATTGCATTAGCTATTAGTCATAGTTGTAGTGAGAATGTAGACTATTCTTGCTATTATTTTTGTTCATTTAAATATTGAATCTTTTTTTTCTTAATGTTTATGATTTTTGGGTTCAGAATATTGGTCTGGCGAATGAAGGAGAAAATAGGGGAATGACCGTATTCATATCTTCAAGAAGTCTGATTCTTTTCCTATTCTCATTATTTTCTGTTCCTTTTCTTTCTTTTTTTCATTTTGGGATTTTTCTAAGGTTCAACTGAAATTGATTTCATGAACTCTATAATTGGTCATTATTTTCATGAAGTTTAACAACCCTCGAAATCTTATTGAGACATATAGGTTGTACAACAGTGCAAAGGTTTAATCTACACTAATTGTGTTCATATACATTTCTTGGTATGGTGAATATTTTATTATTGGGTTGACATTCTTTTGTTTTCCCTATTTTTGTTGTCAATATTTAGGTTTGATGATTTAAATTGTTTATGAACTATATTTTTTTTGTCAAAAAATCAAGAAAATATTCAATGCATTTGGGTGATAGTAATAATAGATAAAAAAAGAAGAGGGAGATATAGGGAAAGGAACAAGTATCAATAATAGTCATTTTAAGTCACTTTTGCTCATACCCTCATTTCATTTCTTTCAGGTAATTTTCAAAAGATAAATATTTTTTTCACGATTTTTTTTTTATTTGGCAAATGAGAAATAATGAATTAACTATTGGACTACTCTAAATTTTATATTATTGTAGTTGAATACGTTGAGAGAAGTAATTACAATTCTCTGTTATATTCTGTTAGTGTGTGTAAAGATAAAGACAAAAATACGTGCATCTCTTTGTATGAACTAGACTGTTTTAGTATTTTTTTTTATGTTAGTAAAGATTAGTGATTATGCTTTAGTTATATGGTTGTTTGCTCTTTAACTAATTTTTTATATATTGTCTTGTTTGATCGATTTTAAATTCAAGATTAAATAGATAGTTACATACAGATCGTAGTAACTCCCTATATCCTCATATTCTACTTCTCCTTCATCCTCAATTGTTAGTCTTTCTTTTGTTGCTAGAGTTTTAATTTAATCTCCAAAAAATAGGGCATGTCAAGGGACTGCTTTAATTTAAATTGCTTAGGATATAGAAAAAATAATCACTTTCATATTTTAATTACTATCTAAAATGTCACATATTATCCCTGTGTAATTTACAAGTTGTAATGACTTGCTATAGATTGGATCTACTAAGATGAAGCCTAATGTACTTACTACTCATGAGATCCACCCTACGTAATAGAAAGCAACCAGAGGAGAATTATTAGCTAGCTAATGATTATGACAACATTTTATTCTCATTTGATTTGTGAGATTTTTTGTCATTCACAACAACTGTAATAAGGTAGTTACAATGAAGGTTTTCTCTCATTGATGTACATATGTTTCCAGATATTTGTTTTGTTAAGTCAAATTAATTGTTGAAGTTCTAAATACTTGGTAGTACTATTTGATTATGTGAGTACCACCGCAACAAATCTCTTATAATATCGAAATAAAATATGTTTTTTTGGTTCTTAAAATTCACAATATTTAAATTTTTGTACATAACACGGGTATATAAGTTAGTACAAGATGTGTAGAATTATATTAATCCCATATATATATATATATATATATATATATATCCATATATATATATATATTGTCGGGACAACTATTGGATAATCCAACCTCTGGGTTTCTTATACCAATCGTCCCAAAGAATTAGCATAAATAACAGTATATGCTTCTAGCCTCGTCTTTTTGTGCTGTTTGAGATGGAATAGGGAAGTGGTGCTAAGATTAGTTGCCACCGAAGTTATCCATAAAAATCGTAGTATATAAATAGGAAAGAAATGAAGAAAGATAAAATTATTCTTTAAATTGACAACGAAATATAACTCATACATTAAAATTATGTTTTTTTATAACTTGGATAATGGATTTGAGTCACAAAAAGATAGATAAAAATTCACTGTAAATTTTTTTTTTTTTTTTTTAAAAAGACAAATTATTATATAAGATCATTTTTAGATGAATTTGGTTCACGATACTATATTATAAATTTTTTAATCTATAATTAATCATATCACTTAAGAGTAATAATGTCTGGATTCATCTCAAGATTTACAACATAATACGTAATATAACATTTTCTTACATTCAACATCATGACCCATTGTATGAAAACAGGTACATGGTATCTTCACTAGGATACAGACAGTGCACATGATTGTCCTTATATAAACATGACAACAATGTATCAATTGACAACCTTGCAATTCAACATCATTGTTTTTCAACAAGTGATCATGGAAAGTAGTATTATAGTTGTCCTCGTTGAATTGTATTTTCAAAATTATGTATGGTTGTGTTTTGATAGAGGAAGAAAACTTTGAATGAATTTGAATTTTGTCTTAAGCTGTATAAATAATTTAAAATATTTAATTGGTAATTTGAAATTCATTAATAAATGAGAGTAAGAATCTAATGCTTAAATAAGGATATTTTAAATTTATTTAAATTTTATATCATTTTAAATCCTTTCTATAATTCAAATCTATTTATCCAAATGCAACGTAAAAACTAATTTTGGAAATACTTGTTCAGCAAAACTAAAGGTTGCTAACAAAATATATTTAAGGAAATTCTACAGTTCCTTTTAGGAAACCATTCCCAGTCTTTAAAAGTTTGTAAAGTACAACCTTTTTAAATGCATGGTGTTGTACTGTACAAGTATTTAAACCACAAGGAAATGGTTCCATAAAAGGGACTGTAGAATTTTTCATATTTTTATATTAGGATTATTTTGTTGTAGGGAATTAGTGGGTGATTAATGGGTAGTTAGTATTTACACATAAAGGGATGAACTAGAAATAGTTATGAAGATAAGGATAAATTAGGCAAAATAAATAATAACATCACACCAAACTCTCTCTCTCCCTTTATATACAGTACCGTACAGATGACTTGCATCCTTTGCTGAAGTGCAAAAATTTTTAGTTATATATTGATCTAAAATGCCAATAACCAATTAATATATAGAGTTTTAAATTTGTGGCTCACAAAAAAAAAAAAAAAAAAAAAAGAGTTCAAATTTGAGGGGTAAAAAAATGAAAAAAGCTTCGGTTAATTATTCAATAAGCTAGCTGAGTTGGTTACAGATTTCCTTAATTGTCCTTCGTGGAAATAGTGATATAGATGCCAACCCTAATGATTATGTAGGGTAAGTTGTGAGGTGATATGTATAACTCAGATTAATTGAATATTCTTATGATGCAACTGACTTCACCATAGATTTTTTGAAATTGAAGTTTTGAACAACCTTTTAGTTCATTCTTCGCTTTCTTAATTAATTGCCACCATGACATCTATTGGACATACTTCTGATAATTTATTTATACAAAATGTACAAAAATTTTTGGTGTGTTAGAGAATTTATAAAACTAAAATGAATGAATTTCAATTCCATCCAAATTTAAAATTATTTGAAATCTTTCTTTTCATACTTTTAATTTAATTAAACTAAAATTCATTAGTTTTAACTTTTAAAATTAATCTAATAAATTGATGAATTTCAAATTTATCATCAAGTATTTAAATTCAAATGCAGACTAATATACTATTTTAGTCTCTTTAAACATCTAGATAGTATAAAAGATTTTATGCTTTATCTGCATTTTCAATACTCTTAACTTTTTGAACGTTTAAAAAGAGAAAAAAAATTTGATGTGTACAATTTAACTCGGATAAATTTTTTAATTCACCATAAATGAAAGGAAAAGCAAATTGAATTCTCATTGTGAAATTTCTTGGTGCTAATTCAATGTCATTACCAATGACAAATTATTACGTGAATTTAAAATTAAAACTATCTCGATTTTCTAATCCATGAGCTATATTATCTACGGAAAATGTATTTAGGTAGACTTGATTTTTTACTCCACCGGGATCTTGTGGTCAGAATTAAATTTTAAAGAATCTTGCTTACATCAACTGATGTCATAAATTTTATAAAGTTTAATCCACGCTATAAGATCTACAAGTGAGATAAAAAATTATGTCTATTTAAATATTTGCCTGTTATCTACTAATGAAATGTCAAAATTTTCTACATATAAATTCATTAGCACCAAATAAATGACATGATCTATTGATTTGAAACAAAACTAGGATGCTGGGATTACTCTCTCCGTTTATTTTATTGGTCACTTCAAACAATTTGCATTATATAAATTTATCTTTCATTTTAATAAATTAAAAAATATTAAATAATTTTTTCTAATTTTATCCCAACAAAGTCATATTATTAGGCATGGAGGATTATATCGTTCAGAAATACGAATGTGAGAAAGATAATTTAATTACTTTTGAATATCTTTGTATAAAATTGCTTTTGAATCTATAGATTTGGTAAATATTTGACGTTAAATCTTTCCTTTCACACTTTTTAATTTATTCAAAATTATTCCATTTAAATCTTTCAATAATCCTTCCATACAAATGTATTGGGCAATGATATCGCCACAGCAAATATCTTACTGCCATAGCATATTTTTGTTGAATGACCGAATTACCTCTCAAATCCTTCTCGTTTTTGGACCCCTTCCCCTTATCGTTCTCTTCTTTCTTCCCGTTGGCCAGCAGCCTTACTATCTCAGCTTTGTTCTTCCCTTCCTTTCTATCTCTTTTCGTATAAGTATTTGATAATATCTCAGCTTTGTTCCTCCCTTCCTTTCTATCTCTTTTCGTATAAGTATTAACTAGCTGATAACTCATGCTATGCACACAAAGGTAAATATATCCAATTTATAGAAAAAAATGATATTTGAAACTTTTAATAACTAAATAAAGACAAATAAAACCAAATAACAGCATAGAGAATATTTTACACCATTGAGTGTAGATGTATGCCATATGTAAATTGTTTAAAATTTTAAATGTCATTTTTGCACATATTGTTAATTAGTAAGTTCTACAATGTTATAAACAAAAATAAAAAGAGAAGACTACATGTTATTAAAATTATTACATTCTTGTTGGATAGAAATTTATTTGTAATTTTAATTGGTATGTACATTGCTTAATTAGAGATTTTATTTCATCTATATAAAAATCTTTTAAGAATTTATGTTCATTTATAAATAAAATATTTTTAAAATATTATATAGAAAACTTCAAAAATCAAAATTTTAGGTTAGACTATAACATCAAAATCTCAATGAGTATTTAATTCTATAAATGTTAATTAGTAAAAAAAAAAATACCACATTTATACGGAATACAAATGAAAGTGTGAGTTATCATCTTCTTCTTTTTTTTTCTTTTTCTAGAAATGAAGTGTGAGTTATTATTTGAACGAAAAATTAAATAAAAGAATTCCAACAATTGATTTTACACGTTAGCATATAAAGCATACCTGTATATATGGTGGCATGAAAATAAATAAAAAAAGTACTCAAATTAGTTTTTAACATAATATGTTTACACCCTCACATAAAAATAAAATCTATTAATATTGAATAGTTAGTTATTAATGAACATAATGTTGAAAGAATATATAAAGAAAATTTACTTTCAAAACTTTGTTTCCTTTATATGGTAGAGTAGATTATTAATTTTGAGAATAACAAATTTAATACAACAACTATTTGCAAATCTTACAAACGATCTCCAAATTTTTTTTAGCTTTTCATCTCTTAATTATCTTTCTATCCCACAAAAGTTTTCTAAACTTTTCATTAATCTCAAGAAGGAATCTAAGTTTTATTTAAATTTGTTTATCCTCCCGTATTTTAATAATAGCACAAAGGTCCCTCAAATTTTTTCTCTCTCTATCAAGTTTAGTGTAGGGTCTCTAGAGATTATGAAAACAAATTGGACGAAAAAAAGTTTAAAAACAAAAAAGAAAAAGGGGATTTCTATTGGTTTTTTTTTAAGGTGCTACTTTGTTGTCAGATGTTATGTTGGATAAAAATAACCATCTTAAACCGTGCCATGCACGGAACGATGAATATCTATATTTAATTTATACAATAAATAATTTTAGTAAAATAATGATGACGACAGAACCTTTAATAATTAAATCATAAAAATAAAACTAAGGAATAATAGCTATAAAGTTTAGTGATTATAATACAAAACTAATAAAATAAGTGTTAAGTATGCATTAATAATGTTCATATTCCCGTCATATAAAAATGATTGAAAAACAACATGGGTTTTGCTATTCTATATAGTATAGATATAGATTTCTTCAAATTAATAAATATTTATTTTTCTAACCATTGTTAATAATAGATAATTATATAAAGATTTATAATATTTTTTTAGTTTTAAATTATTTTCAAATAGATAAAACTATATCGATAAAGTAGACTATATAATTTGACAAACAACTATAACTTTTTTAGGAAAACAGTCTACAAAAGAAAACCAATAGAAATGAGTAGACGAAATAGAATATTTTTCAAGAATAATCAAAAAACTTATGAATCATTAAATTTTTATCAAATTTCTAAAAATAATATGAAAATGATAAAAATTTATGAGAAAATAAAATTAAAAAAAAAAAAGTGGATAAAAAGAAAAGAAGTAATATCTCTAACACACAAAAACATGAAGTGACGATGTTTTGAATTAGTAATTTTTATGAATAGACATATGGTTTGTAGTTTGTAGAGACGATTTGGGATACATCTATGATAATATGGAAAGATAAACTAAAAAGAAGAAAGACATTTAAATAAGAAATGGAAAGAGTTGGTGATAAACGATAATTGGTACTAATATATTAGGGAAGTGGGTTCATCTAGGGCAGAGAAAGAGGAAGGAAAAATTAATATTGTTTTTAGAAAACGTACCTTAATACTATTTAAGAATAACATCCATCGACAGTTAAATACTAATTATCAATAAATGTAAGTTAGAAGAGTATGCAAAGAATATATTTGATTTAGTAGTTATTATTTTTTATGATATAGTAGTATTGTTTTTATTTTGACAAAATATATACTATATCTAAAGAAAAAATCACTTTTATGTGAAATTTTGAATAATCTATATTATCTGTAATTAGGTTATATACGTAATCAATTGGTACTAATATATTATGGGGATGGGATTCATCAAGGGAAGAGAAGTCGAAGGGAAAAATTGATATTATTTTTAGATAACATACCTTAATACCATTTAAGAGTAACATCTATCGATATTTAAATATTAATTATCAATAAACATAAAGTTGGAAAAAGATGCAAAGAATAAATTGATTTAGTAGTTATTATTTTTTTTGTAACATAGTAGTTATTAATTTTTTTTATAAAATCTATCTATAGAATAATCACTTTTTATGAGAAGCATTAAATAATTTATACTATATATAATTAGGCTATAAAAATAATATTAATCAGATATATTTAGGCTAAAGCTTCAATGTCTTCCTATTTATGAAAGTTATATTAGGAGTAAGCCTTTAATATTATATGTCTAAGCTTTTTTTTTAAATTAATATATATTTATTTTTTAACTTCTTGTGAGTAATTGATAATATATTATTATTTATATTACATTTTTAATTTTATAATTATTTTAGGAATATTCAATCACAAGATATATATGTGAATAATGTAAGAATTTTGAACAGATAAAAATAATTATAGATAATATTTAGGTAATTAATTTAAATTTTTGTTGTTAATTATGTAATTTATTTTTCACTGTCATTATTTACTATATGAATAGTTTCATTTTTTACTATAAATCTCTTCCTATTTTAGTGAAATTTATTAGGAATATTCCTTTAAAATATTATATATTTATTTTTTCAAATGAATAAATATTTATTTTCCCAATTTATTGTTAATAATTTAAATTTATATGGTTCTTTGTAATATATTTTTATTTTTGTAAGATAAATATTTAATTGTAAGAGGTGTATTTAGAGATTTCGACATAACCCAATTGGAATTTAACCGACCTAAATTTGTATTTTCTATTTCGGTATGTCAAAATTAAGCATTTCATGAAAGGGAGTTTTGGAACCCATTTATAACTTGGGCTAATATGAAATGGCAAATGAAGTAATAAGCCATGATAACTAAATATACAAATGCAAGTTCTTACAATTCGCTTTCGTTTTCATTAGATTATTTTCTTTAATTTCCTTGTTTTATTTCCAATTTTCTCATAGAAGATTTTGGCTTACTTCCCATCTTTGTACTCTTATTTCTTAATATTAATAAAATTTAGGAGTAGAGGCCCTACCAAGGATCCTTGGTTAGCTAAATTATAAAATAAAAAAAAAATTAAAAAAAAAGTCATGATAACTTGAAATATTACTTGCAATAATAAGCTATAACTTCATATTGCCTTATAATAATAAGTACAATAAAAAATATTAGTAAAATATTTTCAATTATTTTAGTTAATCGAGGATGGGCCTCACAGTAGGCCAGAATATGGGCCAGCCAGCCTGCACCAGACCCAACATGCCAATTGTGGACCTAGGTTATGGGGTCGGGCTGGAACTAATATTTTTAGAAAATTCTACAATCCCTCCTAGGGAACATTTTTTTGTGTTTTAAATGTTGGTACAGTCTTATATCATGTACTTTCAAAGCTTATACTGTACAATCTTTTAAAACCAAATGAATGATTTTTTAAAAGAAACTGTAGAATTTCCTAACATTTTTATTCCAAACTTGACTCGACCTGGTCAGCTACAGTTCCTAACGTGGCACGCCTAATTCATGAATATTGTCAGCACAATTCACTTGCCATATCCAGGTGTATGTGCATAAATGAGGATTTCAAACAAATTAAAATAGTTTAAAGGTAAAATTACAATATACATTAAAATTGCAATATTAATTATGTAATTCATTTTTTACTTCTGTTATTTATTTGAACAAATAAAATTTGTTAAATACATGATTTAGGTAATTAATTTGAACTTCCATAGTTAATTATGTATTTATTTTTTGCATGCACATCATTATTTATCTAAACAAATAAAAGTAGTTAAAAATAAAATTAAGTAATTACTATGAATTTCCACTGTAAATTATATATTTATTTTTTGAGTTTACACTATTAATTATGTAATTCATTTTCTACTCTGCTATTTAACTAAAAAATCAAAGTGTTAGTTAAAGATAAAATTAAGGTAATTAATCTGAATTTACACTATTAACTATGTAATTCAATTTTTACTTCTATTTTTTATCTATACAAGTAAAAGTAGAATTAAGGAATTCACCATGCCACATATCAAATACGGAGATTTCTCGCAAACATCCCTTTTACTTTAATACATAGTATAGATTCTTCTAAGCTAATATTATCTAACCAACTTTCCAAGCCAATAACATCTTTTATGGAAACTTATACCACCATATCAGAATTTCAAATTTTAAAACTCAAACACTAATATATTGAGGGTACTTTTGTCATTTAAAAGAAATCTATTATGGCAATAAGATATTATAAAGGTATTCTTATTTGTCATCTAAAAGAAATCTACTGTGACAATAAAATATTTGTTGCGGCAATATTATCGCCCAAATGTATTAATCATTAATCGAAAACTACAATATATTGTTTTTGAAAAATGTTTATTTTGGTAAAGAATTTAGTAGTTATTGTTCAATTAATATGAACATGTCATTTAGAATGTAGAATTTATTTTTTAAAATAAAATAATTTTTTTATTTTTCAAAAATATTAATTCTCTATTTCAATAATTACTACAACATAAAATTTCTCTTGTTTTTGTGGGCGCAGTCATTTTTACTTGCAATGAAAGGGTACATGATGATGAGTTGTCTGACACCTATAATGATTGAGAAAGAAGTGACACAAAATCACAATCCTACACACACTGATACTACAAAACAAGCCTTCAGCTAAGGACTTTCTCTTCTCATCTTTCATCCTAAAAATTCTAAGGCAGAGAAGAAGAACAAGAAGAAGAGGGCTGTTCTAATTGATTCCTCAGCTGAAAAATTATTCATTATTATTATTAAAAAAAAATACAGAATTTTGAAGCCTATAAAAAAAAAAAAATGGAGAAAGCTATGACCAAAGTTGGAAGCTTAAAAGCTAGTACATTTTGGGTTTCCAAGAAAGCCAAGGAAGAGATCTCCAACATCACTCAGGATCTTTCTGTATATATTCCTTTTTTTTTTTTTTCTCAGTTATATTTATTATGCATTTATATGTTTTATTTGCATGTTTATTCTAATGTACTATACTTTAAATGCTGCTTTCTTATTGGGAATGCAAGATTTTTAGTCGGGAATTTGGAATCTTGAGGAAAGAATAGATTTTGGATGGAAATTATAGATGAGATGGAGGATTTTTTTTTTCTTTCTGGAAATTGGAAATTTTGGATTTTCTTGAATTCCCTTCCAATTTTAAAATGAATGGCATTTATAGATTTGTAATTTTGTATAGGCCTAGAGGGTAAGGTTTGATGGACTTGGCTTTAATAGTCAGTTGTATAGATTCATAATTCAAGTTGGGAAGTCATATTTTTTTTTTTTTTATATTAGGATTCTTTCTAGTCTCTGATCTTGGAAATTGATGAAGGGGTTAGGTTTAATAGAGGATAAATCAAGAGGTTTTGTTGATATTTCTTGGCCAATTTCACTAAGAGTATAATGATACCATGTCCATTGCTTCGTTTAGTTGAATATAGCTTCTCTTTTTTGGATTTCAAGAATGCTTATGTATGAGAGATCGAAGTTTTCGTATTGTTGCCTCTTGATCGAGATTGAATGAGCAACTGTGTTTAATTCTTCCAGATCCGTGATTTTGTACATTAGTGAAGCCTTTCATATATTCTTAAGCTTGAATCTTGGACTAATTGTACTACCGAAAATAGCTAACTCAGTGAGAAATGTTTGTCATTTCAGCATTACTGCATTAGTGAGGGGTCTTGTCTCCTAAAATCTTTAGCCTTAGAAGATCAATGTGCATATGTATCAGTAATGTGCCATTCTTTTTAGCGAATTGTCTAATTAACTAATACTATCATAAACTGCAGTGTAATTTGATTGTTGAATTCTCTACTGAGTATGTTTTGATCTAATATGCAAGTTCTGCATACAAGAAATGTTCCGTTTATCTTACTTTATGATCATCCAATAACTCAATGTTCACTCTTATGGTCCAATTTGCACATCTGCCATTGATGTTAAATGTTTCCACGTACAAATAAAGGAATTTTTCTGAGCCTAAATATTTTGTTTAATGTGGATAGATAGTTATTTTCTGCACTGGTTTGCAGGGCAGCAGTTCTCCAAGTTTGTTGGTTTTACTCTATTGATAGAAAAGACATTTGATTAAAATGAAGTTCGTTGCAAGTTTCAATAGTGAACAAGTTCTGCAATCATATATCTATGAAATAAATTCTACTCCATCTATTATTGTAATTTGATCAATTGAGTAGATGACAGATGATAAATCATGATCAAAAGGACCTGATCATGATTTCAGTAAACTAGATTTCAGTCCTTGTACTAATGTATATTATATCTGGTGTAACATTGCTTTACTTTCGGCAGTCTCTTTCTGAGGGTTCTCTTTATAATTTTACTTTTTAAATGTTTTAAGAATCACAAACATACATAGTTTCTGCTCACTGACACTTACTTTTAGATGAAATTGCAACTTCTATCTTAGCTCTTCTTTCCCCTCTTTATTGTTTTTTCTTGTAGTGCTGTTTCGCTCTTTGAGTAATTTTGCTTTCTTTTTCCAGACCTTCTCTAATACTGTTGAAGAAAAGGCGAAATGGGTATTCAACAAACTCAAAGGTATGCTGATTGCTTTTTAGATAAAATTGCAATGCTGATTCGCTCTTGTGAAGATTGTGGCTTTGTCTATGCGGATCATACCAACACAACTGCATGCATTATTTCCTCAGGTAAACCACTGAAATCCTTGCCAGACCTCCTGCGAGAATTTAACCTACCAGCTGGCCTCTTTCCTCAGAACATAATTTGTTATGAATTCGATGCATCAAAAGCCAAGCTCATTGTTCTACTTGCCCTCTGCCTGTGAAGTTTGCTTCAAGGACTCATCTGTTGTGAGGTATGCTACTCGGATCAAAGCAACATTGTCAAGGGGAAAACTCACTGGAATTGAAGGAATGAAGACCAAAGTTTTGGTATGGGTGAAAGTAACTAGTGTCAATGTTGAGGGCTTCAAATCTGACAAAGTTTTGTTCACAGCAGGAGTGAAGAAATCAAGGCCTAAAGATGCATATGAAATGCCCCGCGATGCGATAAAAGTAGAAGAATTTTAAGTTTGTAAAGGGTAAAAAGGAACATCTTGCTAGTTTTATGTCAATAATGCTATGAATGCATGATCTTTATTCATTGATATGTTCATTTTATTCTTTATGAAGACATATATGTTCTTTTGAATATGCAATCTTCTTATATTTAGATCATGTCAAAGCTGTTGTTATATATATATATAAATCATTTCTCGAATGTGAGATTTAATACAACCAGCAAATATCTACATATCTATCGAATTAAGTAACTATCTTTCTTTGGTGTTACTATCTTTCTTTGCTTCTTGTTGCTAAAATTTATAAAGATAATAAGTGCGTGGATTTGAACCCCAACCTACAATCCCAGAATGCACTTTTAAGTTCTCTCATATAGGTACTACATTCTTTACTGTCATTTATAAATGCATCTTTCTCAAGCTTAAAAATCTTCGTTAGTATCAACTGTGTTTCTCATGGTGTTCGAGCTAATTAGGAGGGGACAAGGATGTTATCTATTTAGGGGTAGATGGAGAAATTTTTTTATTTATTTTTAAAAAAAAAAAATTAAAAAAATATTTTTAAAAATTAAAATCTTTCATAATTCGAATCTTATTTTATATAACTGCCTTGTAAGAAATAAGAAGAAAATAATAAATTTTTAACGTTTGATTAAGTAATTATATTTTCAATCAAAATTTGAAAATTCTGGTGAAATTTTGTCAGAATAAATTAGATTTTGGATATGATGATGTAATCAGTCATATAAATCTAATAATATGTCCAAATTATTTTTTTAATTTTAATTATTTAAGTATAGAAAAATGAATAAGATCCAAATCCATTAGAAATGACTTGTTTGGTGACGAATTTTTAAGTAAGACATTAAACATTCTCGACTTAATTCGTTTGTATCCTAATCTACACATCATGCGAAGAAAACTCAAATTAACCATAGATTAAATTTACAATTTCAAATAATCATATTCTAGATTGTTGGAATTCAATACAAACGCATCCATTGATTGTTTGACTCGACTGAAAAGTGCACATTTTATCCAAAACAGTGGACCCCACAAAAAGAATAAAACAAAACGGCAAAAGTAAATCCATTTTTTTCCTTGCCAAGGATTAGGCCTTGAAATTAGTAGATCGACACCCACATTCGTTTAATATATTTGAATTTAGGTCCGAATTCAAATATTCATAGCGCTTACAAAAATAAATTTATATTTAGATGTGTCGGATTTATAATAAAAATTATAAAATTTTTATATTAAAATTTTTATAATTTATAGATTTTTTTGTAATTATAAAATATTTATTTCAAAATTTATATTTATATTTGAGTTCTATAATAGAATACAATTTATACCATATATATAATTTACACAATATATATATAATATACATATAAAATAGTACTAATTATATATAATTTTATAATATATTAAATACTTTAATTGAATTCGAATTCTAATTAATTCAAAACAACAAGATGTATATCAAATTTATTTATTATATTAACTAAATAAATTTGAATCAAATCTAGGTATTCAAATTTTTTTTGTTAATTTATACTCGAATAAATAGATTCGTATAGAATATAATATTTAGAAGGCTACTGAGTACTGGGCAAATTAGAAACTCGTGGTAGCTGAGAGGTAATATATAGTGTAGGCGACGACATAAACACACAGTGAAGGAGTGGTAGTGTGTGAGATAGAGAGAGGATGTCGGACGAGGAGCATCATTTCGAGTCGAAGGCAGACGCCGGAGCCTTGCATGGTCAAAAACCTACCCTCAGCAAGCCGGCACCATCCGCAAAAACGGCTATATCGTCATCAAAGGCCGCCCTTGCAAGGTTTTTTTTTTTTTCTCCTTGTTCAATATATTTCATGAATTAGGGTTTCATTTTACTACCGTATTTCAATTTCTTCTTCTTCTTCTTCTTTTTTTTTTGTTGAATTGAATTTCACTAAATTAAGAAAAAAAAATTGTGCATAATTCGAGGTTGGAGATAATATTACTGTTTCTGGATTATTAAACTTTCGGGTAAAGTTTTGTTTTTTTAGTTTGATGTTTTTCTTACTTATTACGTGTTTGATGTTTTTCTTACTTATTATGTGTTTGAGTAAAAAAACAAAACTTTACCCGAGAGTAGATGGTTAATCGAACTCAGAAATTAAGGGATTTCTTTGACCATTTTATATTTACTAATTTAATCTTATTTCAGGATTTTTTTTTTTTTTTTTTTGGGGGGGGAGGTTAGACAGTTTCATCAGATGATTGTCGAAATTTGTCATTTCTGGAATAACGGTTGGTTTAGTTGGCAAATAAAAGTTATGTATTGGTAATGATGGATGTCTAACTTTGTTAAGTATTTCAACGGTTTGCGGTAATCTCAAGAGGGATGTTATGAAATGAATCATGGTCCTGCATTGTAGTAGTGATTTTTGGTAATCTCAAGAGCGATGTTGACTTATACAAACAAACAAACCAAGTTTTAATCCCACTAAGTAGGGCGATGTTGACTTATGCGAAAGGTTATTTAAAATTGTAGTTTTGCGGTCTCAATGGCGCCTATGGCCCAGTTTTACGCCCATGTTTATGACGTCCTTGTTTCCTGTATGTTTTCTGTGTTGCTGGTTTGGGGTGATCGGTCATTTTGCGAAACCTGCTTTTTGTGTTTTACAGGTTGTAGAAGTTTCGACCTCCAAGACCGGAAAACATGGTCATGCTAAGTGTCACTTTGTTGGCATTGATATCTTCACTGGCAAAAAGCTTGAGGATATTGTCCCATCTTCCCATAACTCTGATGATATGTGATTTTCTTTCTGGAAAGCTTTGTCAGCTTGTTTTCATTGCAATCTCCTGCTGAGGTCCTCATGTTTGTGTTACTCATGTTTTACAGGCTCCTCATGTCAATCGTACTGATTATCAGCTTATTGACATTTCCGAGGATGGATTTGTACTTTTTTACTCTTTATTCTTCTGCTGGACCATTTACATTTCTTTGTTAATTTTTCCTTAACTAACTAATTGAATTATTTTAGGTGAGTTTGCTAACTGAAAATGGTAACACAAAGGATGACTTGAGGCTGCCAACTGATGATAATCTTCTGACTCAGGTATATCCTTGCGTCCCTAAATTTTCTGGATAGTTACACCTCCGGTTTTTTAGGTGTTACCTTGTTTTGTTCCTCCTCTAGAAAGTTAAACAATGTAATGACATTATGTGTTGAATAAATTGTTTCATAAAGAAGATGATGTGCAATAACAGAGTCTTAAGACTTAAGCGGAGAATTCTATCCCCTGCAAGTCGGTAAAAGAAAGGGAGAAAGTAGTTTGTCTTTTTGCAGCTATCTTCTGTTGTATAGTTTATCTTACTGGAGCATTCATTTATCTGGTGGATCACTTTCTTTGGCTGATATCATTGTCATTTTGCATAAATGTTTCATATTCAGCCAAGATTCTAGACTGGCTTTTTTACATCATTATCTGCTGGAAAGAAGTTCAGAATTTTGTTAACATACACTATTGGCATCCTGGAACATGAGAACATGTTTCATTTTCCTTTATTGCAACTGGAGCATTCATTTATCTGGTGGATCACTTTCTTTGGCTGATATCATTGTCATTTTGCATAAATGTTTCATATTCAGCCAAGATTCTAGACTGGCTTTTTTACATCATTATCTGCTGGAAAGAAGTTCAGAATTTTGTTAACATACACTATTGGCATCCTGGAACATGAGAACATGTTTCATTTTCCTTTATTGCAGATAAGAGAAAGTTAGTGTGAAAGGATACTAGATATCAATCCTTAGGTTTACTCAATAAATGAATATTGATTACTTATTGCAGTTTAATTTTGCAAAGTATGCTTTTCTTATTTGTTGATGGGCTATACCTCTATTTAGTCAATCGGATCTGTCGTCACTTAACTTACTTTTTAAAGGCTGATTTTTTGTCAATGCTGTGTGTAGATTAAGGATGGATTTGCTGAGGGCAAGGACCTGGTTGTGAGTGTTATGTCTGCAATGGGAGAAGAGCAGATTTGTGCTCTTAAGGACATTGGTCCAAAATAGCTGGTTGTTCACTTGCAAACATTTAGAATTTTAGTAGAAAAAACTGCTTCTGTAGTGGGGTTTACTGTTGTTACTGTTTCCCTATTTCTACTGGACTTGGCTAGCTGTTGGTTCGAACTTAAATGTTATGATTGGCATATATTTCCATATATTTCATTGTGAATCTCCTCTTTACCGAAATTTGATTGTTTGGCTTGATGTTCTTTGAAGGTGCTGCCTTTTTTGTGGAGAATTTTTAGGTAGGCCTTGGTGTCTGGCTTTAGGGTTCACTTGGACCATGTAGCATATCACCATCCATCTCTCAGCATTACTTTCCTTACATTACCTTACATCACGTTGATTATACGTGGCTCTTGAATGGGTAACGGGATCTGGATTTGTAGGCATTTTTCCTTTTCATCCATGTTCAAAATTTCAAATTAATGGCCTGTGCTTTGGGCATCAATTGCCTGAAATATGTTATTGGATTTTGTGCAATCATTAGAAGCTTTGAAGTTTTTCCATCTAAAGAGCTTTTATTTTAAAGGCGGTGGCATAGGCTGTGAATCATGCAATTTTGCAGCTATGGTGTGCTTTTACAAACAAAAACAGAAAGGGATATAAACAAGGTTTTAACTGCTCTGTTCTGATTTGACTAAGGTTTGAAATAAGGATTTGCATCTTAGGTGACAACTAAGTTGCAAGTTTCTTTCTCCTTGTATGATATTTCAACAGTCTTGCACTCTCTGCTTAACATTTTTCATTCAAAAGAAGAGCAAGGAAATGTAGGCAAACAACTTCTGAATTCGAACTCTCCCTTGATTTGCATTTTGTTAAAAAGTAATGCGGTCAAATTCCAAGCTACTGATACTTACCAAATGCATTAAGGTAAATAACTGCAATTTTACATGTCTGTCTTTGCTAGTAATTAGAGGAAATTTATTACATGAACCGAGTCTATGGCATCGTCACATCACCCATTTAAATGATGTGAAATGATGTAGAACGATGTGAAATAACATAGATCAAGAATCCATGACATACCATGTAAGAATTTTCCGTAATGAGAAGCTATTTTCCGTTATTAGAAGCCGTTGCATGTTAAAGACGAAATGAATGTGGACTTTGGTTCGTCTCCATCACTATTCTCCCTTTTACCAGTCCATTTACTTTGATTGTAATCGATAATTTGATATAATGTGAAAGTTACTCCACCTTGATGATTAAATCCTCTTCTTATGATGATTAAATCCCCTTCTTACTTTAATCTTGATTTAATTTTTCTTGATGTAATAATTATTTCATTAATATTCTGTTATGATAACATGTAGACAATGAGTCAACTAGTCAAGGACTGCCGACCTCTGGGGAAAGCATAAACTGCATACAATTGTTCGAACCTCACACCAGCAGACATACTTGTCTCTGGCTTTCCAAATTTTGTTCTGGATATGGTATATTGACTAAAAGGATAAATAAAACAATCATAAGAACAAAAATAAAATCCAATTTGCATCTTTACTTTCAATATTATTTAAGCAAATGAGTAGTTTATGCTGATTATTTGAAGTTAAACTGCCAAACACATCCATTTAAAAATATTATTGCCTAGGATAAGAAGCAATATTTAAATGGTAAGACGTTTCTTGTATGATCTAATGATGATTCGAGTCACTGGAAGAATAAAAGAGGATAGGTGGGTTTTTAAATTTTTTTTTTTTATAAATTCATGCATCAGCAAAAAGAAATCTAAGACAAAAAGAAAACAAATGTGTCCATTAAAATACACGGATTCACAATCTTCTCAAAGCCAATGACTTGGGCTCCATTTAAGGACAAAGAGTGGGATGTTGTAAGATAATGTGCTTCTCAAACTAATTGCCTTCAATAACCATAGCTATCATCCACATATTAATCTCATTTAAGGTTATGAATCACAAAAGAAGCAGTCTATATAGGCTTGAATACAAATAGGAAAGAAAACTAATATCTTACTAATCAAATATATACTTAACATAAATATACCAAATAGATACACTTTACATACTCTATGTTAACACAATCAAAGTGGTATTTATGATTCTATGGAAATTTGGTTTTCTATTTTTCTTCTCTTGCTAAAGTACAAGAGATTAATCAATCAACAGGTTTTGAGAAAACAAAATCTTGTGATGAATGTGGCAGGTTAAGTGCCAACTGGCTTTTTTTTTTAAAAAAAAAAATGTTGTGTCCCTTTAATCTGTTTGGTTCAGACCTGCTTAAGTACTTTAACCATTTGAAAAGACCAAAATCTTGAACCGGACCGGATAATAAATTAATTAAACATGGTGGTTAATAATGCTCAGATCAGGTTAACAGCCCACCATTTGGTTTAGGCTTTGTTTAACTCATATTCGTACCAACTCAACACAAATACATTTAAGAAGGAAAAAAGAAAAAAGGAAAATGATTTACTTTGAATAAGTATAACGTATTAAAGGATAAAGAAATAACTTGAATAAGTATAACAACATTTTTTGTTGAAAAAAAAAATATAAAAAAAATAAAAAAACACTGTAACAACATTTTATCTTCTAGGACAAAGGTAAAAGGGCCAATGCTGTATTGCTGGAGCAAAAACTTAATAGAGAATTGAGTCATATTCCACCCAATGATATAACCAAGGTAAAATATAAAGAAAGAAAATCATTTAACAACAGAGTAAAATTTAGGTGCTATAATTTATTATTTATGAGTTCAAGTTACTTAATGATAGGCGAGAGGTGATTTTTTTTACAAAGAAAATGAAAGAAGAAGGAGGAGGAAGGAACATTATTTACAGAATCACAAACTCAACACTCCTCGTAAAAATCAATGACAAAATCATATTCAATCACTAGATTTTGATTTTAGATAATTAATTAAATTTCGTTTATTTTTTTAAATCTAATAAAATACTAACAACTTTATCACTTTTTATAGATATATCAATAAAAGAATTTGGTATGTATCATTTTCATACCTCGAAAAATGGCCCAAACAAGCTTCCTACAACATTGACACAAACAATTAATGTTATGATATCCAAAAAGTAAGACACTACACATTCGAGATTGATGTCGCGGCCCATTGCGATAGAGAATCATTTTGTCATGGTCGAAATGTTGTAGTCGCTAAGATCATCGGGATGAAAATGCACATTGTACTTGGACAATTACAAGTCTCTTCAATTAGTTAGTGGGAACCAAAAAAAAGACAAAAAGACTTCATCATCCTATTTTTCTTTGCATCTATACAAACACTCGACACGTAAAAGTTACTAATGTATTAAAATTAAATTTAGAAAAGAATGAACGAAATTCGGTCAATAATTTAAAATTAGAGAAGATTGTGATTTGATAAAATTTTATCACGTGAACTGATTTTAAAATGTGATTTTAAAATGTGGATTTATAAAGTATTTTCCTTTTTTCTATTTTGACATCTAATATTTTGACTTTTCCCAATTGCCAATCCACCATAAAGAAATTAGATAACACCATCTTTATCTATTTAGTTATACAATTTCATTAAAAATTTTGATCAAGTAGCTACCTGACGTCACCTATAAAACTAAACAATGACGAGAATAAAAGTTAATTTGAGTAGTAAAATTATTTTAATCAATTTTTGAGGTTTAAACTCTTATCACTGTCATTTTAACACCGCATTCTCTTCCTATTAAGAAAGTGATATCAATATATCATGCATTAAATGAAAGAAGGAAAAAATATATATATGATATTTAGATTTCAGGCCAAAAGCAAATCAAGATTTGAAACAAATAAGCGTTAAATACACCAGTAAATTCTCTTAAGGTTTAAGTTGTTTAACACTAAATTCTCTAACGTTATGTTTTTCTCACTTTATCCTTTAACTAACGGTTAAATATAACTCCGTCGTTAGTTTTTTTTAAAAATACAAATTTACCCCTCAAGGTCAATTGCAGTAAAACGCCCTTAAGGTTTAAGCTAAATTTTAACTTTACCCCCTAATGTAAGTTTTGTAGCATTTAATAAATTGGGATAAAAATAAAATTCAATAATATTATCAATATTGTTAAAAATATAAATATGCTCCAAATTAATTAATATTTTGATTGTCAAAATATGCTTTTTTCAATATTTAAAATTAAAAAATATGGTGAAATAATTAATTTTAAATTTTTGATGAATTATTAAACGTATTTCATCTAAATTATTTTAATTTGAGTTTTTGTTTATATGATAAAGTTACTTCGTATAATTTAGGTGTTAGTTAAATTATATTGACGAAGGAAAAAAAGTAAAAAGAAAATCATTTTAATAAATAAAGTAAAGAAAAGTAAAAAGAAAATATACTGATATATTAATAGATGATTTTGAGTTTCGTATATTTAAAAATTTATTTTTACATAAAAATAAAATATAACGAAAAGACCGAAAAATACCGATAGTATTAGGAAATTTTTGTATTTCAATTTTTTTTACAAGTATTTTTAAAGAACCATTAGTGTTAGTGGGCATAATTATATTTTTAGTTATTTCAAGAATATTTTTATATTGACTAATGACTAAGCACAAATCTAGAATTAGAGACTAAAATAACAAATATAATAAATTTTAAGGGTTAATTTTATATTTTTCTTGTAGCTTAAGGGTAAAAATGTCTTTTTTGACTTTTTAATAGTCAAATTGCTTATATGTACTAACAGAAGAGATAAAGTGAAAAAAATAATATTAAGAGTTTAGTGTAAAACAGCCCAAATTTTAAGGAGGTTTACTGTATTTAACCCAAGAAATAATCATACTTACTGATGATACTTGTTTATTAGTTGTAGATGTTCGTTCAATTTCTAAATAGCAAGTTATTTGTTTGGGATCTTAAATAGTTTAAAATTAGCTATTGTTCGTAACTAATTTGCAGTTCAATGCCATAAAGGGATGATGATTAGTTTAGGAATAATTCCATGTTACATCCCTCAATTTATATCAAATTCTCACTCCGCAGTCTTAAATTTAGTTTTAAACACTTTATACCCTAACTCTCAAATCCGTCCTACTTCAGTTCAATTTTTAATACCGTCACCAAATTTAACGGAATTTTTGCTCGTACATCTAAAATATTGTGGAAACATTATTGTACATCACATTAAATCTATCGTACATACAAAAAGACTCCTTTAATTTTTGTGATAGAATTAAAAATTAGATTGAAATGGGACAGATTTCAAAGTTAAGGGAGAAAAGTATCTAAAATTGAAATTTAGAATGTAAAATAAAATTAGATATTAGTTGAGGGGAGTAAAGTGGAATTAGCCCTTATTAGTTTAAAGGGTTAATTACACGAGTACCTTTGACCCCTTGTAAAGTTGACTATGTTTCAGTTTGCCACCGTAAAAAATTTACACATATTTAGTACCCTTTGATTAACAGTCAAAGCCACAATTAGTTAAACGGTTAAATATTGAAGCAATATTACTAAATCACCTTCAAATAATTTTAGGATCAGTTATAATTTACCCTTATAATTGTACAAAATTACATTTTACCTTCTAACTTACAACATTGATCTCAAGTGATTGGCATTTCAAGGAGGTCATTAGATTGTTTCAGTAGCAGATTCCACTAGCAACGTCGTCTCGGGCCATAATCGAAAAAATTTGTTAGTGACCAAATTCGAACTCAAATATTCACCAAAATTATAATTATATCAATAAATTTGGTAAAAAATTACCTAGATGACTGTTGAAGAGGAAGAGATTGCCGAGGACACTTTTCCCTTACATATGTATTTTTTTTATTTAAAAAAATTACCTCGCCCCTCGCTCTCTAATGACTCAAACTCACAATCAATAAGTCGGTAGGGAAAACATCTTACATTATACATGCATAAAATCCATTACAAATTTGTTCAATATGATTCCCAAAAATTAGAATAAAAATAAAATAATAATTTCGTCAATAAATAAGAGATACGTGAATCAGATTAAATTCAATACTTACTTTAAAGTTTGAATTACGTTAATTTTAGTTTTAAAATTCTTAAGCTGTCCATTGAAATCATAACATGGATGATGACATATAGATTAACAGGCAAAATAATAAGACTCATCAAAGTAAGAATCCACATCGGACATTTTATTTAACTTTATGGGGGGTAAAATTTAGGACAGTATAAGGGGTAAAAAGTAACTGTTTACCATTACAGAGGGTAACTATAACTAACCATAAAACATGAGGGTATTAGTAATTTTGAGTCACCCTCCAACAATTTGATCAATCTTTGGCTTCGACGTCAGTCTGTATATAAATTTTCTTATTGGGCAAATCGAGCCATTGATAAGTTTATAAGGGAAAAATAGTAATGGATTAAAACTAGTTTAACTTTAAATAATGAACTCAGAAATAGAAAAGATAAGGTCAAGCGAAATCATGTATAGGAAAAGAGACATTCTAACATGCATATTATTAGTATAATACTAATTTGTTGTGAAGACAATGTCAATAGGTTTAGGACCACATTAAATTGACAGAATAATGATGCCAAATTATGGTAGGGATATTTCATAAATCGGACTTTGGAATGAGGCTTTTGCCATCATATGGCTAATGGATAGAACAGGATATGGATCCAAAAGAGGCCAATGTCTATCCAGCATGAACTTGTACTTTATTTTTTTTTTCTTGTTTAATTGGCTAAATAATGTAAAATAATCTGAAATCATTGGGTCATTCAAAAAGTTTGCTGTCAAAGCTTATTATATCTTCCTCTCTTTTTGCATAATATATCCAACCCCCCCCCCCCCACAAAAAAAAATTAAAGAACTTGTCCTTTTGAAAAGGTTCGAGCTTAAAGAAGAGGAACACAATAAGAAATAGAAGAAAAAGAATATCATGCCAAATTTATAATTAATAATGTGATTCGAGAATATTATATAATACCAAATAATAAGAGAGTATAAAAAAAAAAAATTAAGTAATTTACAGTTCGATTGTAATATCATATTGTTTATACTTTGTATCACAAAATAAAATTTGATACCGTCTAACAATATATTAACATAAAGTGATGGTAGAATTTTCATTTGAAAAGTTGTAACAAAATTGACCCCAACCATTTGTGTTTAGGATAATGAGTACAAAGGTATCCTTTATTGACCCAAACTTGCAAACAAATACAGTAACCAAATTTTGCACCACAAAACTTGGATGATTTCAGCTCTTCATTTCATATAAGAATTTTTATCCAATTGGGTTGATGATTCTTGCTTATATTGCGGCCAATGACAGGCACGTGGTGGGATCATCTGCAAAGCTGTTTATGATTTGGCCCTTCACTAATAAGGATGATTAATACATCCAATTTATTTGCACGTCATATATCGGCTCCAAAGTCCACCAAACGTGTGAATGAGATTACTTCGAAGTTCAATATTAGGCACGCTTCATTTGAGAAATTTTTATATGATTGTCGTGAATCTCTTATTTTATGTTAAGTCACTTTACTATTTACAGTAATGTGAGATAAAACGAGATGAAGTGATTGAACATTTATCAAAGAATTTATAATATTATGACATGAATTCAAATTATATAAAAATTTTCTGATCACATTCTCTGTGAACTTGTACTTACCCATGTTTGATATGCATGAATTACTAGAATGAAAAGGTCATATTAAGCATTCTAGGAAGTGGAGAAGGAAGACATGACTTACATCGAAAAATTCTTATATGTACTCGTTCTACTGTAAGTGGGATGGATCCGTTGATTTATATTCATCCACATTACTCTAATTCATTAAAAAGAAATTTTTTTAGAGTGATGTGGATAAATATAGATAAAAAGATTTATCTCACATACTGTAGATCGGATCTATATAAGAATTTTTCACTTAATGTACACCTACGCGCTGTGGTGACAAAAATGGTACCTAATAAACTGTACACAGCACAGGCGAATGAGAGCAAGATGGAATGCACCTCTCTCCTATGCGTTTTGCGTCTGCCTCTATAGAATATTTTTTTACTTAAAATGAGCAAGAATGTTTATTTTGATTTTACCCTTTGGTTACTTAAGCTATTAATGGAATTGAAACGTGTATTATTTTTCATTGTCTATTAGAATTTTTTTAAATATTAAAATAGAATAATTTAAAAAAAAAATATTTGTCAAAATAGCAATCAAATGTGTACTTGAGAAAAAAAAAATATTGTTAGATAAAGAAAAATGGAAATTGATGGTCTTATTATATAACTAAGGAAAAATCTCATAAACCTTCTCTGGATTTATGCTAATGTCACCTAATATTTTTAATTGAACTTTTAAAAATATTATATAGGTCCTCTCTCTTTTAGTGGACACAGACTTAGAATTTTTCCAACTTTATATGATGTATTATCACAAATTATTTTGTACATACCTACAAGTGTAAATATGAATTACGAGGCCTACTTGGTGTGTGAATCTATTATGCATATTTATAGAGAAATTTCCGACTTCTATAATAAGAATTTACTTACAATATGCTATGCCATAAAGAATCAATGATAAGTTGGGATATACATTTTGGTCTATAACAAAAGGCAAATTAAGGTAAAAAGAGTTTTTTTTTTTTGACGGAAAATATTTAGATATACCTTATTTTGAATTTTATTAATAAATTTTGTGGTCGAATTAAATTTTATAAAATCGTATTTAAACCAATTAATATCATTTATTCAATAATATTTAATACACACCACAAATTTACAATTAACGTTAAAGATCCTCTCCACTTAAATATTTCCCTTCCTTGAATATAGTTGATAATACCTTTCTCTTTTCAAACCTCGATTCATGACTTGATTTTTAGCTTAATTTTTCTTGGATTCTGAGAAAGCCTAAAAAGTTAAGGAAACTATAAATTGTTTTGTCATTTTGGTCCATGATAAAAAATGGGTGTTCCTAGTTTCCTAGATAGACCGGAGAAGTAGGGGCGGATGCAGGAATTATATTTTAGGAAGTAAAATTTAATAGTCAAATATTTATTAAGGTTAATTTATATTTCTCTCCAAAATTTGAGAGAGCGAAATATAAATTTTATAAGAATACAGATTAAATTTTTAAAAATAAACTTTACAATTTCTAAAATTTTGGGGGCGAGTCCCTGCGGAGATGTGAAAGAATGAGAAAAAAGTCCTAAGAGCCGACAAATTGGTGAAAAAGTTTTGCAAGCTTTTGAAACGTGGTCTAATTACTACTAGAATAATAAGTACATTATTCATTAATATGTGTTTGCTTGTACTAAATTCACTCCATAAATGCAGTTTCTTGTTTCTCCCCCTTTAATTGATGTAGCTAGTGGTCCAAGAAATTAAGTCATTTGACTTTGAGACTCTTTTCCCCAAAAACTAAATTAGGTTGTGTTTTCATTCATAAAATAGCTAGATTTTAAGTGTCATTTGTTCAATAAATTACATTGCTTAGGAAATAATAAGTGTATTCATCAAAAGATTTAATAGTATTTATAAATTTGAAATATGTTACTTCAATAAATTTTGCATGTTAAATAGTTTTAAAAATTTACCATTGTGCATGCATGGGGTTGTAGGTTTTTGGGGTGTTTGAGGGTGTTGTGGGAAGTTGGAAGGGATCAAGATTTGATGTAGTAAAGTTTACAAGTAATTTAAATGGCTTTGAGATTGAACCTTTCAAATTCAACAGTTATATTTCTCTAATTGCAGTATATTTAATTTAAGTATACATTTGAAACTCTTTGATACTTAATTAGTTATCTAAACATGAATCTCATCTTATTGGTATCTAAATTCTTCTATCCAAATCAACCTAGAATTACTTGATGTGTCATCATTTCACTTTAAGCAATAAAGTCTAAAAAAACTATATTTTGATTACTTCAAAAAAAAAAAAAAAAAAAATTCCTAAGGGGATCATTTATTATAGATATTCTTCTAATTCTTAGTGATTCGAACAGGCGATCACAAAAAAAAGTAAACAGACTCCATTTTGTACTTAAAATTTTGTTTTACCAACAAAGTTACTCAACTTTCATTTGTTGCTTTGCTACCATTGTCAAGAAGCTCAAATAATGGGACCAGAGGATTAATATTTGATTATGCAATATTCCATAATATTGTCATGTGGTGTAGATTTGTTAGTTCTTTTACATTGATGCCTTTTCCATTTGCTAAATAACACGTTTAATGAGTTGATTAGCACATGGGACCAACACATTCATGACTCTCATGATATTTTATGGCAAATTACATCATTGCTCTCAAAGTCTCAATTATATGATTCTAGCACATTCCCCATTTTGCCCTTGAATATCTATTTTTAAACGCTATTTGTTTACTTATTTCACAATTTAACAAACTCTATTTATGCATATATTTAAGGAATAAAGTTCATGTGTACCAAAAAAGTTGCCAATCTCTGTGCCTCTTTTGTCCTTAGTTGATGCTTCAAATCTCCAATTTTTAAAATCGCAATTCTCTATATATTTTGTCAAATTAATGACGAAGCTTTCTTTTTATGCCTTAAGTGCACCAATTTATATTTAAGTATAGTGGAAGATTTTACTTTCTTCTATTTCATTTGTTAAAGATAAAAAGTTCTTAGCTTGTATAATGTTTATGATCACTTATTGTAGCATAAAAGAGGAAAGAGAATAAAATGTGAAAAAAGAGAGGAAGAAATACAATTAAAAGAACTCAAAAAATATCACATTTTGACTTATTCTCGCCCATAACCAGTGTGCATTGTTATGCCTAGAAATTCACTAGACCTACTGATAAGTAGACAAAAATGTTAATTGAAAAAAAATTAAGGTGTGAAATATGCATTAACTTAATTGAAGGAGAAAAATATGTCATTAATCCAATTTCATTGGTGTAATTTGACCTCAAACAAAAATTAGTGAATTATTGGATATCATTTTTTTCCATAATGAAACATTTTACAAATTTGGAGTCTAGTAGTAAAAGATGCAAATCACATGGCAAGTTGATAAATGAGATAAAGTTTTCTTGTATGGACAAAATGGAATAAACCATAACAGCCGTATTTGCCACCCAAGAGTTTGGGTGGATCTCTAGAATATGCAAGGTGACAATTACGTAGCATTATGAGTGATCACGTGAGCTTTTATGCCTCTACCAAAATTCTTTAATTTGAGGAGTAATCATTAAATTATTAGGTTATTGTATATATAGTTATTAAATTATTTATTTTGTAAATTTGATTATTAAATTATCTTAAATGTGTATTTCTGGAGTCATTCTACTTGTAAATTTCATTACTGAATTACCTTAAATATGTGTTTTCAGTCACTATAGAAATAGAATGAGTGACTTCAAACACATATTTGAGATAATTCAGTAACCGACAACAAAATACAATTTAGGTAGTAAGACGTTTCTCCTATAACCTATTAGTCATAAGTTCGAGTTACTTATTACCAAAGTGTATGTGGGAGGGGTAGTTTTTTTTTTTAATAAAAAAAGGATAATTCAGTAATCAAATTTATAAAACAAATAGTTCAGTAACATTATATGCAACAACCTAATTAGTGATTATTGGTACATTTTACTCAATCTAAGTGACAAAAGTTAACTATAGAAAGAACTAAAACGTAAGAAAGGTATAGTGTATTTTAGTGCTAAAAACTACTAATTTTACATTATTAGATAGTGTCTAAATTTTAAAAAAAATAAATTATAGAGGGGATCATTCTCTTACTTTTTAAACGTTTGTATAGTACAATATTATGTATTTTAAAAATTATACTATACAAACTTTTAAAACTATTGGGATAATTCTTTTAACGAAATTGCAAAGCTTCCATAAATTTATTATGTTGATCATGTATGATAACTAAGATACGAGAATAACAAGATTCATGCGACGATGCAATTAGAAGAACAAAAGGAAGCAAGTAAAATTAGCCTATTTGACTTAGGTTGGGAGATTTGGGACATACAAACTTTTGCTCCAATCAATGTTTAAATAGATCCGATTTCTGACTCTACTTATAAATCTTATGGTGTGAATTAAACTTTAGAAAATCTATAACATCAACTGATGTAATCAAGATTCTTTAAAATTTAATCCTGACCACATGGTCTATAGGTGGGGCCAAAAATCGGATCTACCTAAATATTTTCCATCAATGTTTAGGTATTATGAAATTAGTGGCTTAATTCGTGAATTAACATTTTAGATACAGTTATTATTTTTTACTGGAGCAACTATTTGATATATTTAATAACTACTCCTAAATTAATAAGAACATTGTATGTGGAGTGGGAGACCTATCTTTTAAAAAATTAGGGGCCATTATTTTTTGATGAGTGAATTACCTACTCTGTGTGGAGGGATTCGGTTAATCTAAGAGTAACTATTAAGTAGGTATCAATCATGCCATGTTTAGGTCAAAAAATTCAATCATAACTCTATCTAATTAATAATTGTGTCGGTATCATATCTGTCTTATTTATTATCATGTCATATCATATCGTGTATGGCCTATTTAAACTGTTTATTGCTAATAGTACTAAATTATCACTTTCTAGTTCAAATTTCAATGGGGATATAGTGGGTCATTTTACAATAAGATGTATCGTAAGTAGGGGTGTTCACAGTTTGGATAAACCGAACAAACCGATCGAACTGTTTTAGTTTGGATATCGGTGTTCGGTAAATTGGATATCGATTTATCCCAAATTCAAATATTGGATAAAATATTTTGGAATTGGATTATGAATTTCAACAATCGAAACACCGAATAACCGGCCGAAGTTTTATTCGGTAATTGAATATTCGGTGATTGGATATAACCGACCAAAAAATGCAATAAGTAATAAGATAATTCTTTAGTTATTATTTACGACTAGTGATTTTGGCACACTCTATGTGTGTGTCATTTAAAAAAAAAATAAATATAACTTTAATTAAACAATTCAATATTGTTAAAATAGAAAGATTATTTTTTAAAATAAATTTAAGAGATAATTTTCTTTAAGTAATTAAAGAATTGGGTAGTTTTAAACTTTTTAGATAATTTTCTTTAAGTAATTAAAGAATTGGGTAGTTTTAATTTTTATTTTTTTTGTCAAGATTGGTGAAAGATTGAAAGTTGTAAAAATTGAAAAGTTAGAATTTGATTTTTTTTTTTAATTTATAGGGATAAATTTTGGATAAAACGGTTAATACCGATATCCAAACCTATTCTAAAATTCAGTTATATAACCGGCCGAAGTTTAAAATGGATTGGAATTGGATATGAATTTTTTGGTAAATAACTGAATATTAACCGAATTTTTTGCACCAAATAACCAAACACCGACCGATGAACACCCCTAATCGTAAGGGATAAGAATTCTCTACATTTAAGGATAAATAGAGAAGTCTTCATTTACCACTTAAAAAAAATAAGAATTAAAAAATATTTTTAAAAATCAAAATCATTCATAATTTAAATAATTTTTTACATAAGTGCCTTGTAAAAAAATAGAAAAATTATAAAATTTTACCCGTTTAATCAAGTAATTTTATTTTTCATCAAAATTTGAAAATTCTTCTCCGTCCAAATATGACGCATAATTCAACGATGATATTTTTTCTAAATGAATTAAATTTTAGATATGATGATCTACTCAATTTGATAAAATTAATAGTATGTTCATATTATTTTCTCAAATTTTAATTATTTAAATATAGAAAAATGGACAAAGAAATGGTGGGAAAGAAATAGAGAGAATCCTTGTCCTAGTGCAAGTACAGGTTAACACATTTCCATAATTTTGCGAATTTAGGTGTAAACTCACGCTTAAAATATTAGGTGTTTAGTTTATTGATATGAGGGATGGAATGGGAATCAAAATTAATAATACCCATAGATATTGTTTGGTTAAATATTATGAGAATTATTTTATGAGAATGAAAGTGTTAAAAAATGTATACTTTCATTCCTCACTTTGTAACTTGAGTTTCAAATTTATAATGCTTAACTTAATTTATCAATATAATAAAACTCATTCCTCGTTCAAACTACTCAAATAGAGAAGAATGACATAAACCTATATCGATAGTAAAATTTATAATTATTATTTCCATTCCATTTTTGGATGCGAACCAAACACCTCTTTAATTTTATTTTTCCACATGATTAGAAAAAGTCGAGGAGAGTGCCAATAAATTTTTTTCCCCCTAGTTTAGGTATATCTCCCTAGAGTAGTATTACGATTTTTATGCAAAATCTGTCTCAACTATCCTTTGTTCCAAATTTAATATAGGTTGAAGATAACAACAATTTGAAAAAGGCATTTGTAAATCTTGTAATATGAATTAAACTTTAGAGAATCTATGACATCAATTGATGTAAGCAATATGTTTTAAAATTTAATCCTGACTATATGGTCTACAGGTGGGGCAAATATCAGGTCTATTAAATATTTTCCTTTGAAAAATATTTAAAGACCAGATAATCTCAATTGGTGTATACTTTATTTTTTGAAAAATAAATGGGTTGTAGTAATTTTGGCCATAAATGGTGAGGGGAGATTGATCTAACACCTTTAAATTGTGCCCCACATATTGGTCCTAGCAATAAGGACAAATTATAATCTCACCTTTAATGTAATGTTTTTGTCAATAATCAAATTATTCCTTTATCTTTCTCTTTATTATTTAAAATTTTACATTGGTATTATTTTTCCCAACATACTAAATCTAACTATACAAAATTAAATGAGACTTGCATAATAGTTATGCATGTGAACCTTACGAGCTTTTCTGAGTCTGACTCACACATATGACTCGAGTTCGATCTCAAATAATTATTCGAGTTTTGATCGAGTTTGATTTGAAGGTTTCATGTTATTTGATTATTATTTTGATTTTGACTTTTAATGATAAATTAGTTTTTTTTTTTTTCAACGATGATTGCAAATAAAAATATATATTGAGCAAAGATATATGTTTGACCTATATATATGTATTCTATTGTGTCCAATAAACTTTGTATATGCTTATTATATGCTATGTAATTGTATTTCACTTTTATTCCACATTATTTTTGAAGAATTACACTATTATAGAAGTATTATAAGTCTAATTATTGATGAGAAAAATCTATTTAATTAATTATTTTTTGACAAACTACTTAGTTGTTCATTTAACACATAAGGTTTGAAATAAACCTACTTTTATGGCTAAAATTTTTACTTTTTTGGTTGGTCAATTACCGTACTTTTGAAGCATTTAGGTGAAATGGAAGACCTAATTTATTAGTGGACATACTCGATTAATTAGATTTCTACTTTCAAAATTCTTGAACCAATAAATGGTTCTCTTTTACTAAAGAATTTGAATCCTATCCCTTGACAATATATATTAATATAAGTATTATGATTGTTTATTAATGAGAAGTATTACCGTCCCGTTGAGGAATTATTCTTTTATATAATATAAAATTTTAAAGTAAAAAGATTATATTGTATATATATAAAAAAGTTGTATTATATATATTTTTAAAAAATATATATAGAATGATTCTTCAAAGGGATTTGTAAAATTTTTCTTAATTTATATTTTATGCTAAATACCTACAAAATATAGGGGTGTGAAAACAAATCTAAATAAATTGAACGCTTTAGTATTTAAGATTGTTTGTTTATTTTAACGAATTTATAAATGTGTTTAAATTTGGTTTCATGGTTTGTTTATCTTTCAAATGTCAAATGAGTATTTAACGACTTGAGTTCTAGGAGCTTGATATTTTATTAGAAATAATTAGATATACCCGATTTTTTTCTCACTTTATAAAATTTGTGGTATGGATTAAAAATCATATGTAATGAATGACATAAGTTGATGTAAGTAATATTTCAAAAGATTTAAAAATGAGATATAAAATCAAATACCTAGGTATGTTATATGTTTTATATGTAAATTTGAAAATTTAAACTTATTGATTTGAGTTCGAGCGGAGCTTACAAATTTAACCAACGTTAAATATTGTTTAAATTAACGATGAACCAAATCAAGCGAAGTCTTACCAAACCAAGATGGAGTTGAGCGTCGAATAGTTTGGTTTTCTTTAATACCCTAATAAAATAAAGCAAAAAAAAAAAAAGGAATTTCCTTATACAAACAAGAAAAAATACTTGGGTAAATTGGGTCTAGTACTCCACCTGTAAATCTTGTATTTAGAATTAAATTTTATGAAATTTTATTGACATTATCTGATTTTATTTATTCCATATAGTCTCCAGATTAATCTTTCATATATTGTGTAGAAAATTTTATATATCATTAGATACAAATGCATGCTATATATAAATTATTTAAAATTTAAATATTTTTTTTACACATAAAATATGCATTTGCACTGACTGATTAAAAAAAATTTATACATTAATAATATAGAAAATACTGATGTAGACCCGGGCTTTGACCACACTTGTAGATCTTGTAGTGTGGATTAAACTTTTTAGAATCTATGATATCAACTAATGTAAACGAAATTTTTTAAAATTTAATTATAATCACAAAATCACATTTACAAGTAGAATAAAAAATAAAATCTATCTAAATATTTTATTAATAATATAGCTTAATTCACACTATAACGTCTATAAATTCTGTCGCTTCTTACATAGTTGCATACCTCTCACAAGTCTCATCAAACCATGTGCCACGTGTGTATTAAAAAATAAAATTACTAAAAAAGAAAGGAACAAAAATCCAAAATCACCAAAAAAAAGAAAAAAAATCACCAAAAAAAAGAAAAAAAATCACCAAAAAAAAGAAAAAAGGGTGATCAATCTTACAGCGGCCTAAGGATCCGGATCCAAATCCGGGTCAACCACCGTGACCCGTCTGAATATTCTCATTCATCATCTTCTTCTTCTTCAACTAACATTTTATAATTCACATTTTCTCCCCAAAATTTTCCCCCCTTTTCCTCTCAAACCCTAAACCTAACCCTCCTTCAATCTCGATCTCTCTTATTTCTCGCTTTTTACTCCAAATTCACCTAAAAATTCAACTTATTCAACTTATTCCGATCAATATGATTCTGCAAAAATCAGCTGGAAATTTGCGTGATTGGGCGGTGAAATTTCGTCATTTTTTGATTTTTTTTGAGGTAATTATTGAGAGGATTGGAATTCGGGAGCTGGAGGATCTGTTTGGTGTGGATCATTGGAGAAATTTGTGGATGATTTTTTGTTAATTAATTTAATTTCAGAAAATTGGAATAAAAAAGACGAAGACGACGAAGAAGAAGAAGGTGGGGGTTTTGGATTCGATTTGGGGGAAAACAGCGCCATCTAATGGCGCTGTTTAGACGCTTCTTTTATCGGAAGCCACCTGATCGGCTTCTTGAGATCTCGGAGCGGGTCTATGGTACATTTCCCTTCACCTTTTTTTATTTAAAAAAATTTTCATTTGCATTTTTGGGAATTCTTTAATTGTGTAGCTCAATGTACTACTAATTATTGATTTTATGATTTTTTTTCAGCTTAAAAGTGTGAATTTTTTTAGTTTAACTATGTGCTTTTGGTATTGTTCATTTGAATTGGCTCATATTTTTAGCCGTAAGGATCTGAATGTATTGGTCTGAGCACTTTAATTGTGTAATTGGAGAATGAAGATGCCATTTTTGCTGAATTATTGCCTGGTTTGATTGCTAATTATGTGAATATCATTACTGGATTATGGAGTTCTATTCGTTTTAATCTTAATTTAACTGCATTTGGGAGTTCCTACTTGCATTCCTTATTCATGTGAAGATCAAGGAATTACATGTTATTTAGTAGAATTTTGAAAGTGAACCAAAGATAATACTTTTGTATTAGATAACATGGTTTTGAGCTAGTTCTGTTGTAAATTTGGATCAACTTTAACTTCCTGTAACATTTGAGTGTACATGGAATTTGAATTTTGTAATGGGTTTTATTTTGGCTTTTCAACTGGTGCTTAGTTTCCCAGTTTATGGTTATGATGACAAATATCTTTTTGTCCACCATTTTGTTTTTCGAGCTGTGGTTGTGACCTGGGTTATTTTTATACATTTGAACTTGTCCACAGATTGGTTAGAAGAAGTCCCTTAATTAAACTGTGAAACTAGTCATTGATTAGCTAGAGAAACGGGTAATTCAAATTTTCTTTACTGCATCTGCAGTGTTTGACTGCTGCTTCTCCACCGACGTGCTAAATGAAGATGATTATAAAATCTACCTGGGTGGGATCGTAGCTCAGCTACAGGATCATTATCCCGATGCTTCTTTCATGGTTTTTAATTTCAGAGAGGGGATAAAGAGGAGCCAAATATCTGACATATTGTCCGAGTATGACATGACGGTCATGGATTACCCTCAGCAGTATGAGAGTTGTCCACTACTACCGTTGGAGATGATCCACCATTTCTTGCGTTCTAGTGAGAGCTGGCTGTCACTGGAGGGTCAACAGAATGTGCTCTTGATGCACTGCGAAAGGGGTGGATGGCCTGTGCTTGCTTTCATGCTTGCTGGCCTTCTTTTGTACAGAAAACAGTATAATGGTGAGCAGAAGACCCTTGAAATGGTTTGCATACAAGCAAGCACCTAGGGAACTTCTTCATCTTTTGTCTCCTTTGAATCCCCAGCCTTCCCAGCTTAGATATCTTCAATATATTTCCAGGAGAAATATTGGTTCAGATTGGCCACCATCAGATTCTCCTTTGGCTTTGGATTGTATCATACTTAGAGTCCTTCCTCTGTTTGATGGTGGAAGGGGAGGTCGCCCACTAGTTCGCGTCTATGGTCAGGACCCTTCTTCAACAACTTCTAATAGAACTTCTAAGCTTTTGTTTTCTACGTTAAGAACAAAAAAACATTCCCGCCTCTATGAGCAGGTAATGTTTCTTTTTGCAAAGGTAGTCTGATAATGAATTAACTGAAAGTATGAATCATACTTTTTTTTTTTAAATAGGTAAGTATGAATCATTCTTACTTCTTGCTGCAGGAAGAGTGTGCCCTTGTGAAAATAGATATTCATCAGCGTGTTCAAGGGGATGTTGTGCTGGAATGTGTCCATTTAGAGGATGATCTTGTATAGGGAGGAAATGATGTTCAGAGTTATGTTCCATACTGCATTTATCCGATCTAATGTTTTAATGTTGACTCGTGATGAAGTGGACGTTTTGTGGGATGCAAAAGACCAGTTCCCCAGGGATTTTAGAGCAGAGGTAGAGTTTTGTTTTACTTGTGATATGTGCTCTTTCTCCAAAGATTTAAGAGTTGACAGCATACTCATATCTGTATCAGGTGCTCTTTTCTGATGCTGATGCTATGCCATCTATTATCACCACAGAAGTGGGGAGTGAAGATGGAACTGAGACTGAAAGTGCCACACCAGAGGAGTTTTTTGAGGTAGAAGAGATTTTCAGCAATGCAGTTGATGCACAGGATGGAAAGGGGGACATTGATACTCATTCAGTCCAAGAATTTAGTCAGGATAGTGAGGATGACGAGGTAGTATGGAAGGAGGAGTTGGATCAGCATTCTTTCGAAGACTGTTCATCAGATGAAGGGAGTCAGAGACGAGATAGGAGTGTATACAGGGATAATAATAGGAATGCTTTGAGATCGAATCTCTTGGAGAATAGGGAGGATTCCTTAGCTCCCTCCACTGTGTTCCTTGATGAATCCCATAGTTCTGTGCCCGAGTCAATAGGTGCTGGTTCTCGTGGAAAGGTAGAAGGTGGCGAAAGTAAGCCTGATTTAGAAGGTGCTGCCGTACATAAGAAGGTAGAAGGGCAAGGATCACAAACTAAGTTGGCCACAGATATAGGTAAACAAAAGTCTGAAAAGGCACCCAGTTCCACATCTAAGAAACAGCCAGTATCGAAATCTGCGACTGAGGCCGTTGGTTCAAAATCAAAATTGAAGCAGCAAGATTCACAGGGAACTCCATTAAGACTGGCAAAACCAAGTGCGGTATCTAGGTGGATCCCTTCTAACAAAGGTTCTTACTTTAATTCAATGCATGTAGCATATCCTCCGTCAAGGCAGAACAGTGCTCCAGCTGAGCTATCCCAATCAAAGGAATCTCAAGTCGGGGGAAAGATGTGTTGAAAAAGCTAAAGCTCCCTTGAGTGCTAAGTCCTCAACTAATCGCCGTCGAGTTGGCATTTTGCCAGAGAAACATTCTTCTTGTCCATCATTGATAGAAAGCTCATCAGCCAACTTGCTGCCAACTCCTGCCGCCACTTCTCCATTGCATACTGAGAGTCAAGCTCCAGAGTGCAATGATCCTCAACCTCAATCTCTCCCTTCCCATTCTCCTCCTCCTCCGCCGCCAGCCTCTTCCAGTTCTTTGTTGTATAATTCATCTTCTATGCCTATTTCTCCTATTGTAACAACTCAACAGGACTTGGACACCAACTTGTCTCTCTTAAGTTCAGTTACACCTTCCACACCTGATCATAGTGAAATTGCTCCTGCAACATTTTCATCACCTCCACCAGCCACTCATAGTACATCTTTTGCTTCTGATGAACCTCAACTTCGTCATGAGAAAGAGACGAGACCTAGCCCAAATGGGAAATTGCCAACCCCATCCTCATTGCAGTACCGGTACTGCAGGTTTTGCTTCTAGTGCTCCTTCACCTCCACCTCCACCTCCACCTCCACCCTGGCTATCTACATATGCGGCAGGTTTTACTTCTCCACCTGCTCCGCCACAGCAGCCTCTACTATCTACTTGTATTGCAGCAGTTGCTTCTCCCCCTCCCCCTCCGCCGCCTCCACCAATGACCTTTGGGACAACTGCACCAAGATCTTCTCCGCTTCCACCACCTCCACCGCCTCCGCCTCAGCCTCCGCCTCCGCCTCCATCTTCATCTAGTATACATTATACTGGCAAGGTTCTACCACCTCCACCTCCGCCTCCGCCTCCGCCACCCCCTTCGTCAATCAGTTCTTCTGCACCAAAAGTCAGGATGGTATCAAATTCACCACCCCCTCCACCACCACCACCTCCTCCTCCCCTCCCAAATGCATTTACTACCATCAAATCTGCTGCTGTTTCTGTGCCCATTCATCCTCCTCCTCCACCTTTACCTCCTACGCGCAACCTACCTCCTGCTCCTCCACCACCACCACCACCTCCACCACCTCCAGTTAATGGGGCTTCTAATATATTTTCAAGAGGTCCAACTCCTCCTCCTCCCCCTCCCCCTCCATCATGTGGCACGCCACCACCTCCACCACCTCCGCTTCCTTCATATGGTGCTCCATCTCCACCTCCTCCACCACTCTGTTCAGGTGGTGCTCCACCTCCTCCACCACCTCCACCACCTCGTTCAGGTGGTGCTCCACCTCCACCACCTCCAACTCGTGGAGCCCCTCCACCTCCTCCAATGCGTGGAGCCCCAATTCCCCCACCACCTCCTCTTTCTGCTGGCCCACCTCCATGTCCTAGAGCGCCTCCTCCCCCACCCCCTCCAATGCGTGGAGCCCCAGTTCCCCCGCCACCTCCTTTTTCTGCTGGCCCTCCACCTCCTGGAGCGCCGCCTCCCCCACCCCCTCCAGGAGGTCGTGCCCCTGGACCTCCACCACCAGGGCCTCCGAGACCTCCAGGTGGCGGGCCTCCCCCACCCCCTCCATTAGGTGCTAGAGGACCTGGACCTCCAAGTGGTGCACCACCCCCACCTTTAGGAAGAGGGCGTGGACTTCCACGTCCTTCTGGGATGTCAGCTGCACCCAAAAGATCAACCTTAAAGCCACTGCATTGGAGCAAGGTAACCAGGGCACTACAAGGAAGCTTATGGGAAGAATTTCAAAGACATGGAGAGCCTCAAATGTATTGCACTTTTCATTCCATTTAATCAATATAACTACTGTTTATCTTTGTGAAGTAATTTTTTCATTCCAATTTTACAATGGCCTTTTGGTCCTATATTGTCTTGCCGCTCATTGCTTTTTGAATCAGTACATGGACATGCGTGTGGATGGTAGATGGTATTGCTTAAGCCTTTTGGTCCTGTCTTGCCACTCAATTGATTTTTTATCAGTACATGGACTTGCATATGGATGGATTTAATTTTACTTGCACATTTGATATTGACTTTTCTGTTTATGTTCTTCTGTACATCACATAAGAGACATTTCTTATTCACACTGATCTTACTTTTTTGCTTTACATTTTAGTGCACCAGAATTTGATGTATCAGAGATCGAGACTCTCTTCTCTGCTACAGTCCCAAAGTCAGATAGCAAAGGCGGGAAATCTGGAGACCGACGAAAATCTGTTGGATCTAAACCTGATAAGGTTCATCTGGTAAGGAAATTAATTGACTCAAAGTTATGGAAGGAGTATTTGGCTGTCTCTGAATTTATGCAAGACATACATTCCTTGTTAATAATTCTTGTTTTAGTTGGGTAATAAAGCACTCTATGCCACAAGATTATGGAAATTATCTATTGGACATTTCTCTTAAATAGTGGGTTATTTTATCAGTTTAATTATTGGCAGGCTAGTGTTATTAGAATTTAGTTTTTCTATTCAAGATTTCTAACCCTCTCCTTCCCCCAAAACAACCAGTTTGAATGTAGACTGAGCTTCCTCAAAGAAAAAAAATAAAGCACTAGAAAGAGTTAGGATGAGTAATCAATTAAGTGACTCCATATTTTTGGGTGGCCCAGAAGTACAGGTAGAGGCTGTAGACATTGTTTTCTCTTTTGATATCATTCTCAACCTGGGTGATGAAAATGTGCCTTGTCGGTGGATAGGATAGTGGAATAATTTTTAGGAGAAAAGAACCATTGTTTGGTTTCTTGTTTCTTGTGTCTTAGTGATTCTTCTGCTTCAAATAAGATCCCTCATATATTTTCTTGTTTATGAGGTCAAGTTCGTGGTAATGAAAGTAAGATGCTGCCTTTTCCCTTCCAACAGTAGACTTTTAAAACTTTGGTAAGTTAATCATGTCAAGTAGCTGATGACCTTTACTCTTCTGCAGATTGACTTGAGGAGGGCCAACAACACTGAAATAATGCTCACAAAGGTGAAGATGCCACTTCCTGATATGATGGTGAGTTGGACAATACTTGATCAGTGATGCCTTCCGTCCCTCCCCAAACCCCAAGGGAAAAAAGAACACTTTATGATTAAGCTACTGCTGCAAGGATTTAGCTATCTGCATTGATATGCAGTTGTGGGGGCATTTTGTGTTAAACGTGAGAGTTAGGTAGGAGCAGGTCATATAGTTCAGAATGACCTTTGTTGTCCCAATTTTGGCTTATGGCCAGTGGGATGTATAAATGTTACAAATCATATCTTCGAGAATCTAGAATACCTTGGAAACTTGCAGGAGAGTTCCCCAACTATATCATGTGCGGGAGCTTTCAGCTCCATGAGAAAGTTGATGGACAAAACAAACAAACAAACAAACCAAGACTTAATCCCACTAAATAGGGTCGGCTGCATGAATCCTACTATGCCATTGCGCTCTTTCATGGACCATATCCTCCTCAATTCCTAGATGGGCTATATCTTTCTTACAAGTTACCCACCAAGTCTTTTTCGGTCTTCCTCTATCTCTCTTATGTTGACTACTTTCTCTAAAATCTACTCGCCTAACAGGCGCTTCTACTGGTCGTCTTAACACATGACTTAAACCACCTTAAGTGTGTTTCTCTCATCTTCTCATCAATAGATGCTACTCGAATCCTGTCATGAATATGCTCATTCCGTATCTCGTCCATCCTAGTGTACCCACACATCAATCTTAACATTCCCATTTCTGCTACTCTCGTCTTTTGCTCATGTGTGTGATTCACCTCCCAACACTCAGATCCATAGAGCATCGCTGGCCTAATTGCCGTTCTATAGAATTTACTCTTAAGTGGTAAAAGGAATTTTGCGGTCACATAATATTCCCGATGCCATTCTGCATTTAGTCCATCCCGCTTGTATCCGATGTGTAACATCTCGATCGATATCACCATTACTCTAAATAACTGATCCTAAATATTTAAAATTTTCACTTATGGATATCTCTTGATCTTCGATGCTAACCCTTCTTCCATTCCTACGTGCACCCTTGCTAAACTTAAATTCCATATATTTTGTTTTTGATCTACTAATTCTAAACCCTTTTGTCTCAAGTGTCTCTCTCTCCAAAACCTCGACTTTAGTATTAACCACATCTTTTGTTTCATCTACTAACACAATGTCATCTGCAAATAACATACACCATGGCATTTCCTCTTGTATGTGCCTCGTAAGTTCATCTATGACCAACGCAAATAGATAAGGATTTAGAGTTGAACCTTGGTGCAAACCTATATTTATAGGGAACTCTCTTGTCAACCCTCATGGTGTTCTCACACTTGTAACCACATCCCTATACATCTCCTTTATTGATTCTATGTATGCTACTCTAACTCCTCTTTTTTCAGAAACTCTCCACATAACTTCTCTAGGGACTCTATCATATGCCTTTTCAAGATTAATAAAAATCATATGTAAATCCTTTTCTTTATTCCCGTATCTCTCGGTAAGTCTCCTTAAGAGATGTATAGCTTCAGTAGTCAATCTCCCTGGCATAAAACCAAACTGATTATTTGACACCTTAGTCTCATTTCTTAGCCTTCTTTCTATCTCCCTCTCCCAAAGTTTCATCGTATAGGAGGCTCATTAACTTAATACCTCTGTAATTCGCACAATTTTGTATATACCCTTTATTTTTGAATATGGGTATGAGAGTACTCTTCTTCCACTGGTCTGGCATCTTTCTACTCTTAAATATTTTATTGAAAAGATTGGTAAGCCAACTTATGCCCTTCTTTCCTAAGCATTTCCATACCATGATTGGGATATCATCGGGGCCAACTGCTTTTCCTTTCTTCATCTTCTTCAAAGCCTCATCCACCTCTGATTCCTGAATCCTTCGATAATACATTACGTTTCTATACTTCTCAGACTTAGCTAACTCTCCTAGAATGATATCGTCTCCATTGTCTTCATTGAATAGTTGATGGAAGTATCTCTCCCATCTTTCCTTAATTTCCTCATCTCTTGCTAACACCTTATTATTTTCATCCTTGATGCACTTGACTTGGGTTAAGTCCTTCGTCCTATGGGCTCTTGCTTTAGCAATTTTATAAATATCTCGCTCTCCCTCCTTAGATTCTTTAATTTTTGGTAAAAATCGTCAAATGCCCTATCTCTCGCTTCACTTACAGCTTTTTTTGCCTCCTTTTTAGCAAGCTTATATTTCTCAATATTTTCGTCACTAATACAACTATATAGAACCTTGTAGTTAGCCCTCTTAACTTTGATTTTATCTTGTACACCTTTATCCCACCACCAAGATTCCTTGTTCATGGGGGCATAACCTCTTGACTCTCCAAGTATCTTCTTAGCCACTGTTCTCAATCTAGTTTTCATGTTATTCCATAAGGTGTCAGATTCTCCTTGTAAATCCCAAATACTTTGCCCTAACAAATCTTCCTCAAAAATTTCTTCTTTTTCTTCTTTAAATTCCTCCACTTAATTCTAGGTGATCTAAGTAGGTTCCTTCGCCTAATGTGATATTTAAGCCTCAAGTCCACCACCAAAAGCTTATGTTGTGAGGTTAAACTATCTCTAGGTATAATTTTATAATCTCTACAAGCCCTTCTATCTCTTTTTCTTGTGAGATCAGGAGAAAGTCAATCTATGACTTTGTTGAACCACTTTTAAAGATAACTAAATGTTCCTCCCTCTTCTTGAAAAAAGTATTGATAATGCAAAGGTCGAATGCCATTCCAAACTCCAAGATTGATTTTCCTTCTTCATTTCTCCCCCCATAACCATATCCACCATGCACTTCTTCACAATCCTCATTATCTCTTCCCACATGTCCATTTAGATCACCTCCTATAAAAATTTGCTCTCCTTGGGGGACACTACCTATCAACTCATCTAAATCCTCCCAAAACTTAGCCTTAATGGACTCATCTAGACTTACTTGTGGCGCATAGACACTAAAGATATTAATAGATTCACGTCCTAAAATTAGTTGAAGGGCCATAATCCTATCTTCTTTCGTAGTCACATGCACTACATCATCCTTCATCGACCCATCTACAATAATACCTACTCCATTTCTAGTCTTGTTTACTCCTGAGTACCAAAGTTTTAATCCTGAATTATCTAAAAGTTTAGCCATTTTCTCCTACCCATTTTGTCTCTTGTAAACACAAAATATTAATTCTTCTCTTAATCATTGTATCTACCATCTCCATTGATTTACCAGTAAGAGTTCCAATATTCCAAGTTCCTATTCTAATCCTATTCTCCAAAACATTTTTCTTCCCCACTACCCTCCCCCTATTATGTGAGGACCCTTGCATATTTTTCACTACACCCGGACCCCCATGGAGATATAGCAGTCCTTGCCCACTATTCGCCGCACTCAGGCAATGCGACACGTCGCTTACAGGGAATGCCCTAGCATTAGCTCAATATCGTAGTGGATTCATCTCATAAGATTGACAAAGTTTTACGCTGGCTGTCGACCTAATGCAACCCTCCTCCTTTACTCGGGCTTGGGACCGGTTATGCTAAGAAAAACTCGACACAGGCGGAGTTAAAAGTAGGGGTGCAACACGAGGACTTCCTAGGAGGTCACCCATCCTAGTACTACTCTCGCCCAAGCACGCTTAACTTCGGAGTTTCTGATGGGATCCGGTGCATTAGTGTTGGTATGATCGCACCCAGTAGCTAAAATATTTTTTAAATGAAGTATGATAAATTGATGGACTGAATACATTTAAAACACCATTCATATTTCATGTTCATAATTGATGGACACTTATGCTTCCAATCCTTCCCAAGGTGACCTATCGCTCTCTTTCCAAACTTATGCTAAAAGACATAAGGCAATGCTTTTCAAGTTTATCTTGTACATTGCATTCTCCTCCTCAATTTAACTCAGGAAATCCTGTCACCTAGTTTTCCTGTTTGACTATGAACTTTTCTTTTCGGACCTAGATGTTTTCGTATTTAGTATTCATTGGAGCCCTCAAAGAATAAAGAATGTGCAAAGCCATGAGGCATATATCCATGTACAGAGCTCCATCATGCACATTCTTGCAAATGGAATATAAATCTTGATTATCTCTTCCCCTAGACGCTAAGGTGTCTGCTCTTCAAGAGTCTGTTTAACGTGTGCCAAAGAAAAATGCCTAGTTTTTTTTGGAAGATCTTCTCATAGCAGCCATGGAAAAGAGTTTGTGGCTTTCTTCTGTTACACCTTGTCGTTAGAGGTCTAAATCTGTGGTATGCACTGTAGATCTTTTGTGCATTGATCATCAAAGGAATGGTCTCTATAAGTCATCATCATCTGAGATGCCAATGTAATGACGTTTTGTAGCCTCTTTCTTGGAATGTAATACAGGAGAAACCAATGTTTTTGGAGCATCCTCTTTGTACCAACTTTCAGCCAATAACTTGTTTCCTTGATGTTCCCTCCACAAATCATATTGCAAGATGTTATTCCTTTCAATTAACCAACTGCGCGCTGACTTTTCCTCTCTACTACTCATCCTTATCCATGTGGACAAGATTCATAGCTGGAAAATCTACGCTAAGTAACTTTTAAGACAGATCTTCATTTAAGTTGCTATAATTTCTCATGATAATCTTCATCAGTATTCATCTTTTAATTTTCATGTACTTATAGTTATAGAAAATTGAAGAAATATTGCTCAAAATGCTTTTTGGGTTATCTTAGCACGATCTTTCAGTGAATAACTGAATATTAAATGCAAGATCATCTTCTGGTTGTTTAATCTGGAGGCTCTCTAGTGCTGAATGGTTATGCTTGCATAATCCACATGGTGCATACTCTGGTGGCTTTCAAGTTTTCTAGAATTCATTCAATCACAGATATTTTTGTCTGTTTGTTAATTTTCCTTTTTTATATGGTTTTGTTTTGCTAGTTTCCTTCTCTGATTTCACGAGTCATCTTGAAACTGTACCTATGGGACCTTGAACCACATCTGCAGCACTATTGAGAGTTTAGATTTATTATCTGTTGAAACTAGGATATGTTTTCTTGAATCATTTCATTGTGCATATTTCTTACTTTACGTGCAGATGTATAAGAAGTTAGGACAAACTCAGTCCAGGAGGCTTTTTGCAGATTGAGAATGCCTAGTTTTGTGCAAACTTATTATTTCCCTCTGATAAGATTTTGCCTACATATATGCATGCTTGATAAAATTCCTGGACTATTTTGTCAGAGAAAAGTCGAGAAAAAGATTTTGCCATATGGAAAAAACTTAGAATTGTAGACCTAGTCTTTGGCCCCACTCGTAGACCTTGTGGTGTGGATAATATCTTATGGAATCTTTCTTACATCAATTGATATCATTTATTCCATAAGGTTTAATCTATTACACCATATCGTCTGCAAGTGGACCAAAAACCAGTTCCGGATAAGTTTTTGCCTTGCCACATTATTAATGTCTAAAGTTGAATAATGAATGTCTGTTCTGTTGAATGAAGATGGAACATGGGATTCCATGCTGTTTGGTCTGGAGGGACAAGTTGGTATTAATCATTAGGCAAGTGGTAAATATGTTTATTGAATTTGCTTACGAGGAGTGGCTCTTAAACGTGACATAGTCTCAAGATGTGACACTGATTAACTTTTGGTGTGTAGTTTATGTTCAGAATATATATCAGCCTGGTACTTTATCTCTATCCTTTATTCTAACAGTGTTAATGCTCAAGTTTTTCAGGCTGCAGCACTAGCAATGGATGAGGCAATCTTAGATGCTGACCAAGTAGAAAATCTTATCAAATTTTGTCCGACAAAAGAGGAGATGGAACTTCTTAAGGTGAATCTGGAATATGATTATTTGTTTTGCTTAGCATTTTTGTGTCTAATAAAACTCATCTTTCTCTTCTCTTGATTTTTGTTTCTTAATAGGGTCATTGTGATTATTTCAAATTCTTGACTTTTGCCCCCTTTCCTGTCTCCCCTCTTTGACATGCATTTTTCTTCTCTGTGTACTGATTTTTGCTATTGCCATGTGTAGAATTACACTGGTGACAAGGAGAACCTGGGGAAATGTGAACAGGTATGCAAAATTTGATCATATTTGTCAGTTTCCCTCTTTTCCTCACTGGCTATGATTGTGGTATGCAACTTTCCTCTTTACATGTATGTTTTGTATGTCCTTGGCTAAGCTGAGCCACCTGAACTTGGTGAATGTCTCTTGGATGTTGCTGGATGTATTAATGTCCTTGGCTCATTTTACTTGAATTCTTTGCTATGATTCACTATCAGCTAGAATGATCTTAAAATGATTGGCATAAGCGGGGAATCCTTGTTTTAAAGCTGGCTAGAGTCTCAGCTGCATGAATGTATCTTGTGTTCAATCTGGTGCTTTGCCTAAGTTAGGAGGTACAACAAAATCATGTCATTGAATGATGTATGTTTGAAAGGGCAGATGAGGATTCAAACAATTAATAATTGTTTGGACCTGATTAAAAGTTTTGCTCCTGTTTACTATTGGTGCTCTTCTGTGCCATGCCCATGCTTGTTTTCTCGTTGGAATGTTGATTGTCTACTTGCCATGAAATCTATCCAAAGCGAGTTATCTAATAGTTGATTTTTAGCTTATATCTGAGACCTACTCTAAATTTGGTGGAATATTGTGCAGTAATTCTATTGTCAAATTTGAGGAAGTAAACATCCAGTGTACTATGCTTCATTGTAATGTCATACTGTTCTTACCATTTAGTCATTTGCCAACCCTCAGAAAGAATTAGGCAGTGTAGCTTGTGCAGTGTATTTTATTGATGAGACCTTCCCTGAACTTTAATTTGCAGGTAAACCGTGTTTTAGTGATAGTTTTGAATTATATTTAATTGTTAACCACACAATCTGGGTCAGTAATTTGAACATACATTTATTCTTGAATTTGATGGTGAGAATCCTATATGAATAATTACCATATAATTACAAGTATTTTTTTTTTTTTGGTTAGTTTTTGGTTCTTGTATCTTCTGTTGTCTATTCTCTGCTTTTATGTTACTAATCTTACTTTATTCTTCAGTTCTTTCTGGAGCTTATGAAGGTTCCACGGGTGGAGTCTAAATTAAGGGTCTTTTTGTTCAAGATTCAGTTTAACTCTCAGGTATGATTTGCATCCATAAATCTGTGTCTACTTTATTGACTAAGTTTTTCTAAAGCTGACCTCTATGTTGCTCAGGTTTCTGATTTCAAAAAAAGTTTAAACATTGTAAACTCTGCATGTGAAGAGGTATCTTAGTTATTTTATGAGCGTGTTCTTTTTCCTTTCCCCTTTTATTTTCTGTTTGATTATATATATTTGTTGATCCAGCTTATGTTGATGCTGATGTATTAGGTTCGGAATTCCCTCAAATTGAAGGAAATTATGAAGAAGATTTTATATCTGGGAAATACATTAAATCAGGGAACTGCCAGGGGTAAGGACAGTTGGACAAATCTGTAATGCTTAACTGAACTGAGTTTTGAACCACATAATCAGAAAAAGGAAATGATGTTTATTTGCACTCTGTTTGATACAATTGAATCATCTTAAGATTCTGAATTCATATCGATAATAACGTTAAACAATTTTTTGGGTTTATAGGCTCTGCTGTTGGATTCAAGTTGGATAGTCTTTTGAAACTCACAGATACTCGTGCATCCAACAACAAGATGACGCTCATGCATTATCTTTGCAAGGTACATTTTACTTCTTCAGTGTGCTTTTAGTGCAATGATGGCTATGGGCATGTAAAATGTTTAGCATAGCAGAAAGATTTAAGCTTCTAAATTCAAAACTCTAAAGATATGCTTAATTATATAAGGAACTGTAATTATGCTGATTTCTCAATGTGGTCTTGGTTACTGTCTTTTACTTACGAAGTTACTTTGCAGTTATCTTTTACAAATTTCCTATTGTAGGTAGAAGCTATTATTTAGTAGAGTCTTTGTAGGGGAACGAAAGAATTGCTGGTGTTTTCTCTCTCAACTTGATTATTTTTATAGCATTACTTTGAGAAGAGGAGGTGATTGTCGGTCTAAGGGTGGATGATACTTGAGTTCATCATAGGTTAAGAATGATCAGAAAGTTGCATGAATATATGCAATGCTTTATTTCTTTTGATAGATGGAAAACTGGTCCAATGTCCTATAGATAAATGATGGGTGTAAGAATAAAATTGATAGTGCTGTTTCTTTAAGATGCTTCAGCAAATCATATTTGACTTTATTGCTATTTGAGCCTGTGCCAGAGGCAGCTCATCAACTTTCACAAATTACATCGGGGCCCTCAAAGTCTAATTGTATCTTTTGGAAGTCCTGTCTCTTATCTATGGAGAATAGTAGGGGCTCCATTTGGATAGCATTTTTTAGAAAAAATTTACAGTCATATTTTGTAGATACAATACTTGTGAGATGAAAAGGTGGTAGAAGAATGTGTCTGAAAATTCATGTTCTGAAATGATAGAAAATCAAACAGAACCATGATCTCTTAATTCAAACTTATTCTCCAGACAAACTCATCTTTGCCGTTTGTCCTATATCCATCAATATCGATTCACAGGGTGCTCTTTCCATGTTGCCACTCTGTCTCAGCTTGTAGATGCATTCTTTGGGAATTTAAGAGTATTTAGCTGTAATAGATATCACTTATAGAGTGCTCATCACTTATTGGATCCTGACAAGAAGCAAATAAATTGAATTCTTCATGGGTGTTACAAAAGAATGAATAAAAGGTGTGAATACTCCATGTTCATTTAGACATGAAGTTACAGCTGACGGCAACTTGTTGGAAATGATTTGATTTTAGCTAGCATCTTTGGTTAGTGATAACAGCACATGAAGCCTTGGTTGAGTAGAACTTGGAAGTGGTGATCATCAGGTACCTCTTAACAATCATGAGTAAGATCAGATAAATATTTAAGCTGATCGTAGGTTGAGGTTAACTGTTTTTAGGACAAAGATTGATCTGCTTAGTTGATCGTAGGTTGAGGTTAACTGTTTTTAGGACAAAGATCAATCTACACAGTTGAGTACTTGGCACGGGTAGAGGAGATATGTTTGTTGAAGTTTTTTTTATTGTACATCATGTTTGAGTTCAGATAAAAGTTTTGCTACCTGGATCAGCTTGAGTTTTGTTTGTTGTTTACATTCTTGAACTCCATATGCCCCCGCCGTCCAATTTTTTTATGTTTTTTCAACTTTATGATCTATTGGAAGGTTTCTGGTTTCTCATGCTGCTGGTTTGTATGGAAATCATATATTTATCAACTGTTCCTGTGTGTGCTATATAATTGTATCTGTTTACAGTTAGTATTTTTTTTTTTTTTGGTTAAATTGCCACTCCTTCTTTCCCAAAATATCTCTCATGATTCGATAAGTCAAAGAAATAAATTACTGTTTAGCGTTTACCTATCTTAACCCTTTAAAAATTTCCAAAGTAAGGATTTCTATTACCAAACCAACATTAAATTGAAGGGCAATTAAGTAAAAAAGAACACTTTGTCAACTAATGGGTTTTGGTCAAATTTTATTTTTATTTTTATTTTTATTTTTTAGAAACTGTGAGGCCTATTGATCTTGACTAATAAAGTGGACGGAGCGTATCTGGAATCATTTCATCACATTGCAAAATCTTCCATCTTCTGGTTTTCACAGTTCCTTCTCATTTTTGGAAGTGTAAAAGATGCGTTTGTTGCTATTTCCTTTTTTTTTTTTAAATATAAATAAATTTCAGCATTTATGAAGTTTTGCTAATGTAGGTTTGAGATGGCCTAATTTTTGACCTTTCATCTTCATTATACTTAGGGGCCCAGTTAATTTTGTGGCTTCTGGTTGATTGTTCAGCTTTTGTATGTAGACATAGGCCTTGTTCTCAACTGCTTATGAAAATTTATAAGCTGCATTTTTTAAATTGAAAAGAGCACTTTTAGAAAAGCATGTGTAGAGTTGCGTTTGAAAACAACTTTTTATCTTATCTAAGTATGAAAAACAAAAACTTCTTTTCAGTTTTTGTCAACAAATACTATTAAAAAAGTGATTTTTCAATTTCAGAAAAGCTATAAAGAAGTTTTAAATAATCTGTTGAGAACAAGACCATAGAACAAAAGATCAACATTTTCCCTGCTTGGGAGCTTTTGTGCTTCTATATGTATAATGACTCATGTTGGGTACAAGGGGTTTTTTGTTGCTTCATCATAAAATATTGCTGGAAAACTTTTAGTTGACCAACTCCTAGAAAGACTTGTCTTCTGTAGTTGAATGCTAAAGGCTTTTGATGAATTTGTGTTCATATTGTAATCAACTACTTGATTTTCATGGTTGATCAATTGGAAATGGTGTCTGGTACAATTTGTATTCTTGTGTTCATGACTTAACTGTCTTATGCTCTCTCATGTTACCCAAAAATGCTCTAGTATGATATGTATTGGATAAATGTTTACCACTTATCTTATACTACCATCTTTGCAAGTTTTGGTGTTATGCTGTTTCTGTAATGTCTATTTCTTTTCCCTCAGGTTCTTGCATCTAAATCACCCACTCTTTTAGATTTTCATCAGGATCTTGTTAGCCTGGAGGTTGCGTCCAAGGTGAATGTTTTATCTCTTTCTGGATGTTCATTTTAATACTCTTTCTTTTCAAACGTAATGTCTTCTTTACCTTTTTTCTTGTCATAGCTGGAGTAGTAATTTCATATACTTCAACCCAGGTGGCCAAGTTACAACTTTTTGCTTCAATGGCATTTGACTTGAACCTCTTATTCATAAAGAACTGTACCTTCAGAAAATTGAAAGAATAACCATTTACTCTGAATAATTACAAGTTTGATTTGCAAATGTTTAGCCACACTTTCTTTTTAAGAATAAGAGAGTATTTTACATGGGAAAATAATGAGATTGAGTCTTCCTGCAGATTCAATTGAAATCTTTAGCAGAAGAAATGCAAGCTATTATTAAGGGATTAGAAAAGGTGAAGCAAGAATTGACTGCATCTGACAATGATGGCCCTGTATCTGAAATTTTCCGTAAGGTATTATGATATCTTGTTAAACATTTTTTATTTTAAAAATTCATTATTGTGATAATTGGTTATTTAGCAGTCGCTGAAGACTATTTGAAATCATTCTTTTGTGCTATTAGAGATTGAATGATACCATGGAGTAATTCGGAACCATTATGTTTTGTTGTAATCTTATTCCTCAACAAGATCCCAAATAAATGATGTGTCTTTTTTCATCTGACCATGATCTAATTTTTTTGGGAAGTCTGGATGCTCTTGTGGGAGATAGTTTTATCCACGTCTAATTTAATTTAAGCTATATGTATTAAAACAGCGTACATGACAAAGTTTATGGTGGTCATTGAGCAACTAGTGGCATCCTAGTAGTTGTTCAATAACTAATGGGAGGAACCCATTTGGATTGGGTTACCCGCCCGCTTTAGTGAAAATAGGGGGGCCCATGGTTCTCCAAATGGAAGCCTTTTATTGGTTTTTGAGCAACTACGTGGATGCCTAGTTGTTGATCAATGACCAACATAAATTTTACCCAACGTACATTGCTATCTTTGTTATCTGCTGACATGGATAAGTTATTTATTTGACATGTATGCAAATTGGTTGATTTGGGGTTCTCTTTTTGCCACATATAGACATTCTTTTTTCGCCATGTGTATATGCTTTTCAAATTTTATACATAACTAAACTATGAAGACAATTACAATTTCAAAAAATCCGTTATGACATTTGAATTTTGGATAAATCTGGTATTTAAATTCTCAACCAATGTTAGATTTTCTTTTACATTGTCATATATCTAAAAAGTAAAATTTGAATTCCTAACTGAGTAGCATCACTAGAATTGTCCAATTAAAATTATCTTTTATTTTTAAATTATCTTTCATTTTTTTTCCATATGCATATCTCCTTTAGTTTTTATTTTTATCTTTTGTCAACTACGAACTCTTCCTGAACGTATGGGATAACATACTGAAATGTAAGATATGAACCCTAAATAATATTTCATAATATAAATCCCGGGTTAAGCACAAGAAAAAAAACCTGGTTTTAGAATAACGAATTATACCATTCCACACTGATACAATCTTTTTCCCCTCCACGAAGACGTTGAAGGACTTTGTTGGTGCTGCTGAGACAGAGGTGGCCTCCGTATCAACTTTATATGCAGTTGCGGTAAATATCTCACTTCTGACCTATCTTTTTATAGTAGTTTATGTTGTCATTTGCAAGAGTTTCTCTAGTGATTTATTTCATTTCTTTATGCTTGGTGGACCAGGGAAGAAATGCTGATGCATTGGCACTGTATTTTGGGGAGGATCCCGCCCGCTGCCCCTTTGAGCAAGGTAATATATTTTTCTGTCATTCATCACATTTTTTCCCTTCATCTCCATATCATCAATAAGTGCACCTGTAGTTCAAAACTAACTAAATTCTAATCGACATTGGCTATCCTTATATCTGAGAAATGGTGTAAAATTCAAGAGACAGCATTCCTATTTTTTCAAAATTTTGGTCTTTTTGAATTGGAAACTCTAACCATGTATTATTCAAATCACGTCAAGGAACTATTAGAACTGGACCGAGTAACACCTTCTAGAATTAACCCTGAACAGTGAACGTATTTCTGAATTACATTTGCCCACTTGGCGAATCAAGGATACCGACCCTGAGAACATGTGTAGAGGCTTGAGTGTGCCTCATATGGCTTGTTTTATTTACATCCTAATGGGCTTAGCAAAACTGGTTATATTTAGCTGAAGTCAGCTTGCGTTTTGCGCATGTAAAGGGTTATTGTTGTTATGTTTAATGTTGAAACAAGAAGTGGAACCCTGAATGACTGATACTCTATCAATTCGTTGCTTATTCCAAACTTTTGATTTATGCAGACAATTGAAAAACATGATTTATAAGGTTATCCTCATATAGGATAGGAATTACCAAAAAGATGATAGAGATCTACTGATGGAAGTGTCTGTGGTTTAGTTGGTAGCGGTTGCAATCATTTCAAACTACGGCACCTCTAGCCCTATCCCTAAGTGTACAAGAGATAGAGAATGTAAATGGCAAGTCTTTTTTCTATGATTATCTAAGGTACAGTGTATATGATTACCTTAATATTCCTTTTTAGATGGCATGAATTGAATTGCGTCATGGCATCTCTTTCACCATACTCTCATTCAAGCTGGGAAAAAGATGTCAATCACGCTAAGTTTCTTAGCTGCTCTTGAGACCTTTTTGCAGATTCAGCCTTTGCTAAGTATATCTGCACGTTGTTTCTGAGTGAACGCATGTCGAGTAACTCCCGAGATACAAATCTTTTGCAAATGATACGTCTTTCTAACTGAATATGTTTAGGTGTTAATCTTTAATATACTGAATTAATCCTGTCATATTGTACTCTGTGGCTTTGTGATCAACAAATTAACTTGAGCATCGTGATTGTCCAACTTCAGTCCTATCCATATCACCAACACCTTGACGCATGGATTCATACTTTGTGCACTAGAATTTACTCAAACTGGTTGCCATGTTACAAGGTTTCCTCTGACAAAAGATGTATCCTGTAGTTCATTCTCCATCTCCAATTGAACCTATGTAATCAACATATAAATAAGCTTCAAAATCTTTACTTTGCTTATACAAAAGTCCCTTTCCTGGATAGTCTTGAGATGTATGAATTTGCTCAACAGCTTGATAACGATGAACCCTGGACAGATATGCATGAATTGGCAAACACGCTCAGATGACCTAATTAGGATCTATTGGAGTACTTGCAGGCCAACATCCTAACTTTCCTGTCTCAGATTTTGGATCTTTGCAACTCGGATTCCATGTATGCTCATCATCTCAGGTCTTCAATCGCAAATTCAACCACTAGTTCAGTCAATCATTTATTCACGAGGTTGATTTTTGTTGACCACCCAACATGAACTATTGCTACAGTTATCCACATTAGATGTCACTTTTGACAGTTCTTAATTACCCTTCAAGCGATGCTTTAGGAGACTAGTTTTGTCTATATAATTCTTAGGTTTCCAAACTTTGCCTGCCACTTCATACCCGGAGGAGAATCCATGAAGATTTCTTTCAGTCCATTCATGTCTAGTTGGTGCAATTCCCAATCAGAGTCTGCTGTTAAAGATAGAAAAATCTGAATGCTGTTAGTTTTGCTGGTGGACTTTGGAGCAAATGTCTCCTTGTCAACTCCTTGCTTCTGATTAAATCCTTTTCCAGCCAGCCATGACTGATATCTTTATTAATCTCAAGTCTCACAGGAACCATCTTCTCAATGCTTCACACTGAACACCTTATAACTGCCAACCATAATCGTCGGTTTTCATAGATTATCCCATTTACAAGTGCTATTTTATTGTTATGTTTTGATTTCACCATCCATTGCTGTTGCCCTTTAAGGTCAATAACAGCCTTAGATTACCTGGAAAAGGGTAATATAGAGGAAACAGTGGAGACAAAAGCATGATATGAAGGTGATAGTCAAGAATAACAAAAACGCTCATTATATCATTAGCAATGGGAAGGTAAAAAATCCTTTCCACAATTGTTAGGACAATCTATAGGAGCAATATCTGCATTAGCTTGACTTGAATCTGTTGTTTACTTGAAGTTTTTCTACCTTTCTTTTTTTGGTTCCTAGCCATTTCATGCTAGCTTCAGTAGAATATGATGACAAAGAAATGTTTGGTACTGTTTCTTCTTTCTCCTTTTAACAACTTAAAGTTAGGTTCAACGGAAGCAAGTGGAGAGTGGTCTTGATCCTTAGGTCCTCCAAATTTATATTTCCCCCTCAATTGAGATGTTCAGGGGAATTAAAAATGAGATTTAGACTGAAAGAACTTGACATATTTGGTAAAATACATTCTCTCAGTCTTCTTGGTTAAGACACTTGTAACATTTTTTATTAGGAGAAGAACTAAGATTACACTTTATTGCTTTAGGGCCAAGCTTGGTCTTGCTTTCTCCTTTTATGAATGAAACTCGAAGACTGGAAAGATTTGAAATAGAAAAGATCAGAAGATATGGCATATGATTGATTACATTACTTGCAGTTAAAACAACTTCTAACTAGAACTTTTTGGCAGATTATACTGGAATAGATGCACCTTGCTAGTTTGTAAAAGATGTACATTCTTTCTTTTTGCAAATGCACTTTTTAAGGGGTTCTTGGAAAAGATGATTGAAGTAACTTCGTCTTGCAAGAAAAGATTGAGGGTGTTCCTAATATGTTCCCCAGCGTTAAGTGCTATTTCTGTATGGTACCAAATACCTCTCCACCATATTGTGCAAATCCCTTGTAATATGAGGACTTCATTTGTTGTTTTCATCAGTAGATCCATATCAAACGAGAAAAATGGTCACTATGCCAAAATGTTGAAAGGAATAAATACTTTTGTTTTCACGGAAGTTGGAGATTCATTTTATTTGACGAGTCATGAGAACATGGTCACCATTCACCTAAATAATATAGTAGGAGAATTACGTGAGGCTTCTCATCAGTTGAAAGCTTGGGTTGATTCTGATGCAAAAATAGATGCATCATCATTTTCCCAGTACAATATAGTGTAGCATCTGTACTATTACTTGGATGTTTCAAACGGATGGTTATGTCTGGTTATAACACCAAAAAGAAAAATCTAAATGGGACATGGATTTCATGTCAGAAAAGTTGGGAGGTGTTTCTTTTGTATTACTATATACCAGTTATTCAGATCATGATGCCTAGTGGAATATTTGCTTTTCTTGTTCCCTTTGGCTGGTTGCTGAAATGTATGGATATTAGTAATTCAAGTTACCTCTTACAATTTTACCTTTGTTGATTGGCACAAGGTGTAAATATCTTTCTTGCTTCTAAATTATATATATATGTTTTAAGAAGTGAAGTGAGGTGGGGTCATGGAAATTTGCTATATATTTATACACTGATCCAACTTTTTAAGGTGGATGAATTTATCTTTTAAGAACCGAACCCTTCTCAAGTTAGACTAAAAGACGAATAGTGCTTCCTGTGTTTGATGTCTTCCTACGTTTGATGCCAAAGAAAATGATGTATTGGTTACTTGAACGAATGATTTTTGAAGTCTCGATAGCCTATATCGTCAAACTATATCTTTTTGGGGAAAAACTGTAATAATTGCTTTTGAATTATTTGATGATGTATTAATATTTCTTCCTGATTTTTAATGCACATTTTTATCTGCAGTTACTGCAACACTTTTGAACTTTGTGAGGTTGTTCAGAAAAGCGCATGAGGAGAACTGCTATTAAACAAGCTGAACTAGAAAAGAAGAAAGCTCAGAAGGAGGTTGACATGGAGAAGGCAAAGGGATTCAATCTGACAAAGAAGGATGTGAAATAGTTGTGAATTGCTTGTTCATTCCATCTACAAGAACTGATGGTTCTTCCATGTGGTCTGCCTCAGCATGGTTACAAATCTTGTACAAGGACACTGTTTCCGGGTCAGACCAGAAGTCTCTGGCACCAAACTGCATTGGCTACAGAAATTCAGCAATCCGAGGTAAAAGGGTTAATTGGTGTGGTTGAGGATCTGGCAGTTTATGTCGAGCTCAGCTGAAAATGGGAAACACAGCACCATCCCGCTGCTCGGCGATCGTGGGCAAATGATTGGATGACATCCATTGACTGCTTGGTTTTGCAAGCTATCACTTGTTATTGTCATATTTTGAGGTTCAAAAGTTTGACGTAGAGACTGAGTGGATGAAAGAATTTTGTGATTTCTCTCTGATAATCAGAGGACATTTTGAATGGTTGGACACTGAGCCGGTTGAGGAGGAGTTTGCTCGAATTTCAGCATTGATCATTGTTTTGAAATTTGAGCAATTGTGATGATGGCATTGGCATTGTAAAGCCGAAGACCAGAATGTACCATCAAAGTTGTATAAAGCTCTACCCTGTAGGTAGATCTTAGTTGATTCTTTTCATTGTGACATAGAAATTGGTTCCCTATTTAAGTAGTCAGCTTTTGACGGGAACCTACCAACAATTTGTTGTACAGAGGTGTTGAGGATTAGCAGAGGAAATAGATGGTAGGCTCTTTTAGGTGATAAGCAATGTAATGAAATATAGGCTGCAGGTTTAGGAACTAGTTTATTCCATTAGATTTGATTCATTTTTGAAAGTCATTCAGATATTCATTTATCAAAGCCATGTCTTTGGTTTCCTAAAAGAAGAATGTAAGATGGAAACTTGTTAGATTTCTTGAGTACCTGTTCTTGTATCAAACTGTACATTTTAACAATTCTGAGTTATTTATCTATCATCCCATGTTAATTGCTCATGTTTGACACGGAAGAGATGCTTATTAGACACCTTTTTATTACACGTGATATGATTATTTTTCTCAAATTAGAAGTTGCAAATTGAATGGCTTTGGGTATTTATGGAGCAGGAGCTGGAATTTCTAGTATTTCTTGTATTTTCTAGTCTTAGTATAGGCTTCTATATGAAAATTTTCTAAAAATATGCCACTTTTCAAATGTCTTCTATTTTTGTGCCTATTGAATGTGAGTTCCACAAAAAATTTAAAAAAAAAAAAAAAAAAAAATTTGTTCTTGACCTGGCCTTTTTGTTTTTTCTTTTTTAACCTAATTTTTTTTTTTTTTTTTGATTTAGCAAATTTGACTATGTATATATATATATATATTTAGAATTTAGCAAATTTGATTATGTATTAATTAATTATTTAAACAAAATTAAAAAAATATATTAATTAAAATTATTGGACTCCATAAAAAAAAAAAATTTACCTGAAATATTTTGGTGGTGGGTTGCGGTGGCGGTGGTTGTGTTGGTTGTAGTGGTGGCGGTGGTTGTGTTGGTTGTAGTGGTGGTGGTGGAATGGAGGTGGTGATTGTTGTAGAGGGAAGGAAAAAATAGATGGTGGTGGGGAGGAGGAGGAGGAGGAGGACGAAGGAGGACGAGGAGGATTTGACGGTGGCGGTGGTTGTGTTGGTTGTAGTGGTGGCGGTGGTTGTGTTGGTTGTAGTGGTGGTGGTGGAATGGAGGTGGTGATTGTTGTAGAGAAAAGGAAAAAATAGATGGTGGTGGGGAGGAGGAGGAGGAGGAAGAAGGAGGAGGACGAGGAGGAGGAGGATTTGACAGAATTTTTTTTTTTGGTATTTGGGGTTTTATCTTCTGCGAGGCCAGTAGGCCTCGTAGAAGATAAAGTCTTCTTGACCTCGCATTCGAGGAATGCGAGGTCGGTCAAGAACAAATTATTTTTTTTTTTTAAATTTTCTGGAACTCGCATTCGGAACTCGCATTCTCCGAATGCGAGTTCCACTGGTCCGGAATTGTCACATTGCAATAGACACAAAAATAGAAGAAATTTGAAAAGTGGCATATTTTTAGAAATTTTCCGCTTCTACATAGACCTCTCTGAACGAATATAGCTTGATAAATGTTATGTGATCAACCAAATATTTTAACCTTGGCTGTTTGAAATTGAATCTAGTTAGTTTGTCAAGAGTTGTTTCACTCCTGTGTTATAATGAGCATTAGATACTCATCACTAGGCACAATCGACTTTAATTCTCAACTTTGATATTCTAGTGCGCAAGGCCATGCTAATCTTCTCTGTATCGTTTCGATTTTATTGGATGTCTGGAAAGGACAATTTGATATTCTAGTGAAAAAAAAAAAACCCTAAGCTTGGTATGTTGACCAAAAGATTGATTGCTCATTGAAGGGTGAAGAGCAATTTGCTTTACACTTCTTAGCTCAATAAGATTTTTTTTTTTTTGGTTTTGTTGTTTCAATAATATTTGGTGGTTCTTAGCTGGTTAGTGTTAGTTCAACTCCAGCACTGGTGTTACAATCAATAAATTCTTGTTGATTTTTCGTTTGGAAAAAATTCCTCTGTCCTTCATGTGTAGCGTATCTGGCAACATTTGCTCGAATCAGATAAGCAGCCTATATAATACTCCATTAAATCTTAGCTCATGTGTTTGACTTCAAAATAAAAACGGTTTTATTATATTTCTTCAAACTATGAATGTTGCAATTGTCCCGAAAAGAAATTAAAGAAAACAATGGAACTTTGCCTGATGCAAACTTTCAATCACATGAAGATTAATCTTTCCTATACCGGCAGTAATTTTTTTTTTTTTTTATATAGTTAGATGTAAAAACATGTCACATAATTATTTTTTGAATTTCAAATATATTATTTTTGTACATGTCACTTGCACTGACATTGATAGAGTAAAAAAATTTTTACATCAATGGTGTGTAAATGATTAAACCATATATGATTGATAACAAAGTGCAGACGATTCTCCTATGACCAAGGGTAGAGAGGGAGATTAAACACATATGGTATCTCACAAAATCCATTATTGCTAACGTGCAATTGAATACTGGCAAATGCCAAGTTTTGAAGCAACCTTGATCAAACTATAATTTCATTCATGTATTTTGCTTTTTCTACACTTATGGAAATTTCATAAAAAATCAATTAACAGCTGATCCCAAAAGAAGAAAACGAAAAACTTTGGAATAATTACATATTTATATCATGTAGTTCTGAACTGTATTGAAGCTGATAAATGACCATTATCAGCATAAAAGGACTAAAAGGGAACCTGAAGAATGAACAAACAGAGAATGGGATAGCTTTTGCCTTCTGTAAATGTACCTTCTTCACTCTTCAGAATCAGAAACAGTAAATGTCTGTAGGATCTGGTGCTAATTAACTTGAAGTTTTCTCTATCAGCAGTATATAATTCAGCAAAATTTTGCTGAATTCACGTGTCTACAGCAAAGAATCCTGTTTCTTTTCAACAAGAAAACTAAGGAAGATCTTCTAACTTCTGTCGGTTTTGCAAAAGTGTTGACATATTTATCTTCAAATTCAATCACGTAAGAATAAGATTGTCCGTTTTCATGATCTAGTTGATTCGAGGCCTTACAGCTTTGATAGAACACACAGCCAACAACAGTATCCAGGACGAGGAGAACTGAGTACAAGAAGGCAATGAATATTCCCTCGAAAGCAATTGAGGATATGGGAGATTCAGAATGATGATGATGATAAGATCTAACAACGCGGTATTGAAATAAAGCTTCGGTTGCAGCCAGGGCCATGTTGATTGGTAGAGCCAAGGATAATGCTGTAGCTGTTCTTCCCCTGATCAATACACATGCCTTGAGAATCGCGATATATCCACCTGAATTTTCCATTCCTGACAATATCAATCCTAGATTGCAGATAATGAAGGCATTGGCAAGAATTATGGAGTAAAGAACAGCTCCTGTTGCTGAAAAGAAAAGAAGTGTTTTCCGATTCAGAAGGCCTAATCCATCAAGACAGTTAACATCCGAAGAATAGGAGACAGAAGCAAGTTGCATTTGCAGAAATGATAACTAGCATGTTGCAGATTTGTGTGAGAAAAAGAGGACTATATAGTGATAGAAAAGAGGCGAATGCGTGATCTGAAGTCGGTTTATGGTTGCAGAAAACTTGGATTATGAATGCCTTGGAAAAGAGAAGGAAGGTCAAGGTGAAAGGAAAAACAAGAAAAGAAGTGGCTATAGTCTGAGAAAGCTTGAGATTAAGAACAGTAAAGAATTCTGATGATCGCGGGAATCCTGCTGCATCGAAAAGGGATTGCAGACGGTGTTGAATTGCATGAAGAAGAGAAGAGGAGGGGATTGAAGTTTCTGAGAGGAGTACTAGTGCTGCAAATGGAAAGGCAAGGAGTGCTGCAGTTGTGGTGAAAGATTGATACTTCTGAAGAAAAATATAGATTGATCTTCTCATAATCGTCACTGTTTTCTCCATTGGATATCTTGAAAATTGTTCCATTAGTATTCAGAGCTGAAGATCAAATTGAGGGATTATTGTGGAAGGAACTGCTATTTCATTCCTCCTCTATTTTATATCTTCTTTCCTCAATGGTATTGGTAGCTCTCTCTTGAGGGTAGTTTGGAAAGTTGGTGTTTTGAAAGAATGGATAGGCCAACAACTAAAATCTAACAAATCCCACAGAAGTGAAATTGTTTGAGCATTGTTTTCACCTATATGAGTTTGTTTGAACATCATTGTAAAGTTATAGTCTTTGTGATCTCCAAACCTCATATTGATTAGTTGGCAAACTCAAGAGGTTCGAAAGACCACCTTTTCATGATTAATAAATAGAAAAACGATTTAAAAAGCGATAAAATAAAATAAGACTACTCACATGACAGAATCATATCAAATTATCAGTTCCTTGATTTTAAATAATTGTTCAAATTTTATTCTTACTTTTGCAAATTTAATAAAACATTAGTGTTTTTTTGTCATTATTATTTATATTAAGTATTGTAACTCTATAGCATTAGTAATGTATGACTCTCTCCCTACCACTTCGGATTTTTCATGTCTTGCTTGTTGATGAAAATTTGGCCACTTTTGGTGACTTACTTTATACTCCAGGTTCCCAGATTTTTATGATATCATTCACTTGAGATGAAAGCAAAAAACTACAATTTGGCTAGGAGAAATTATTACCATAAATTCGGTCTTGGGCCTCACTTGTAAATCTCGCGATCGAGATTAAATTTTATAGAAATTTACTTACATCAACTGATATCATAAATTTCATAACATTTAATTTACACCACAAAATTTACAAGTAAAACTATATACTTCCTTGACTAGGATCCACAACAAGCAAAGTCAATCATTTATGAATTCACATTTCTCAACTACCCAACCCACAACATATCGATTCCCCATCATCCTTTAAGTTGGTATTAATTAAAAAATAAATAAATAAAATGTTCAGTTACATCTTTTAGTAAACAATAAGCATGAAACTGAATCAAATATCAAGAAGGCATAATTGCATTAGCTTTTGGTTCCCATTGTTTGGAGCAGAAGAAGCTCATTCCTTATGTAACACTCCGGTCTGCATTAGACCAATAATTTTTAAGTAAAAATAACAAATTAAAAATATTTAAACAAATTGATAGTAACATAGAAATTAAGTTGTTATAAGTAATATAATATTTTTTTTTTGCTTTTGATATGGGATAGGATATCACACCTTAACTATTCGAGAAAAGTTTCTTTAGTTTCAATTTAATATACATGTCGAGACAATTCACTTCAAATATTACTTCACAGAAAATTTTAAAATGGATCTGATCCACGATATTATACTGTAAATCTAGTCGGTTTAAGAATGACTCCTTCAAAGTCATGAAATTTTATACTTTCGATGTGAGATCTAAGTCTCGTACCTTCCCATTAGTGTCACGACTATAACTCCCACGCATAAGACAAATTTAAAAAAAAAAACTTTTATTTAATTTTTTTTAACCAGTACCCTAATCTTTCTTCCTTGTTCCTTACTTAACATTACAATTACGAAGAAAAAAAAAAATCAGGGTAATTGTAAGAAAGTGAAATGTTATACTCTCTATTTTCCTTCAAAAACATGACCCAATTTACATGCTTAGTCAATGTCCATCACTTTTCTTTAATTTGTCAAAATTGTAGAAATTAAGGAACTAAAAGCATGTTTAGCAGAATTATGCAATTAAATTAAAGTGGTCCATTATCCGACCACTATGGACCCAACATGCAATCAGCTCTAATTCGAAAACTTTGGCATTTTTATTATTATAATTGCAATTGCCTACCTGCATCATGAAGAATACCTAACTTTAAAAATTCCATCCACTAAGAATTCTCAACTTTCTCAAGTGGCCCTTTTGCTATTCTTTTTTTTTTTTTTGAAAAAAAAAATGTATCAATCTAGGGATGGCAAATTTTACTGCCACAAGATTTTTTTTTTTAAAAAAAAAAAAAAACCAATTCTCCCTTATTTTTTGGTGACTCGAATATATGATTAATAGATTATAGACAAACTGACTTACCACTTAAATTGTACTTCATTATTTACGATTCTTTATAAAAAATGAAAAGGTGCTTGTGCATTTCTCTTACGTACTTGTAATATTATTAAAATCCTTATATTTGTGAATTGTTTTATTTATTTTTTTGGGCGCAGAAAACGTTTCAATTGGAATGTTTAAACCTTTTTTTTTTTGGTAACTACTCAATGGAATGTTTCTATATAACTTAATGAATTGACATTTGGGTTTGGTTAGGTCGAATATGACAACTACACAAATCTTTACTTTAATTTGGTTAAACCATGCCTAATTAAAGATAAGATAATGTTTTTCAACCAAAACCAAAATAATTTCGAAAGCAAGTGCAAACAAATATGCTATACCATTAGGATTGTTGGAGATTCTCCTACAATTTGTGTCATTTAGTTAATTACTAGTAGATGTTAAACTATTTGATTAATTAAGTATTGCACAAGTGTAAGAAGTTCTAGAATTTAGCATCAAATCCTAGCCCCTTAAGCTCAAAATAAATGAACAAAAAAATTAAAAAAAAACAAAACAAAAAGGGAATCTCCATTATCTCTTTCTTTGACGGTTTTAATCATTGGTAAAAATATTCACTAGGATGTATCTTACGAAGAGTGAAATTACTTCGTTTTCAAGAAAATATTTTGGATAATTACAAGGAAAAAAAATTAATTTTGTCTCTTATATTTCAGGTATCGATCAGTTTGGTCTTTATAATGACTAATTTGGTTTCTCATCCTTTAAAAAATTAACTAAGTTAAGGCTTGTGACGAAAATTGTAGATAAACTAAGAGAGTCGTTGATAATATATCTACTGTCTCTTATTAACAGTCACATGATTATCATGTGGCTTGACCTATTAATTTGTGCATGATTTCTATAATAAATTGGTTAATTTTTTTTCTTCAAGATAAGGGATCAAATTATGTTTTAAATTAGTTAATTTTTATAAAGATAAGGACCAAATAATAAATAAAGAATCAGATTGGTCGATATTTCAAAAAGACGTAAAAAAATTAAATTGATCTTTTTCCTAATTAAGAATTCCAAATTTAAACAAAAGGATATCTGAAATTGCAATTAAGACATATAGACAGCCTCAATTGCAAGTCACAACAAACATCTGCGACTGTGATGACAAGTTCATGCGTTACAATCACATATAGATACCCTCTAATTAAAGTAGAATTAACATGCACATTATTAATTCATTTACAACATTAATTATGTCTTGGTAGTTCCTCAATCGAATTAATGTTGTATTAATTTAATATATAGGGATTAGGCCTTGTTCCGTTAATAAGATGATACTGCAAACGAGGAAAATTCTATGATCCCGTTTTATGACGTTGTGTTTTGAATTTTTATACAATATAATATTATATTATGTGTTTTAAATATTTATACAATATAAATTTTAAAAATATAACGGTTTGATATCTTAACGGAATCATAGATTTCCCGCAAATAAACCATTACTTCGTGGTTGATTAGTTAAAGAGTCCTTAATCTACAAAATATTGACCACGGCCTAAAATTCCAACAACAACAACAACAAAAGAAGGTAAAGGGTCAATATATTTGATCATTTCCTAACAGATCAGGATCCATATCAGAATATATTATTGGAACCCATTTGATAATTCAGACATATAGATTTTTAGAATATTTACTCGGATATTATATTAATTGACAAGTGGGAGATAATAAGAAATTAGTGGAATATGTTTAAACAACATAGCGACACAAAATCATGCTATTATCATCATCCTAGGCATACTTAAACTAGGTATTATTTGAAATGCAATTTAAATAGTAAAATTTTTTTCCAATAATCTATTATTGGTTATGGTATTGAGAGAGGTGAGTTAAAAAAAAAACCTAAACTTATATAATTTTTTATTTTGGAAATTCTGCCCTCTTTGGTATTGTTCTTTAATTAACTCCCTATGCTGATCTTATGACTCAAACTGGCATCTTATAGGTATTGAAATTTAAAATTTTGTGCCAAGTGAGTATTTCCTTAAGTGAGTTGAGCTTGATACATGGTACACGAGTAAATTTATTTTTAGTTAGGAATAATTATTCGGTACATGTCTATTAATTGCTTTTGAATCAATAAAATCCTCTATTTAGGACGGGGTGACATTTTTATAAAAAACGGGGGCCATCGTTTTCAAGAAAATGGGCCATTCTCTACACATTGAAAGTACTAATTGATCTACGAGCAACTATTAAACATATCTAGTAGTTATTTTTAACTTCAAAAAAAAAAAAAAAAAAATCCCATGTTACACACCTATAATAGAAGTTAACACTCGAGCATAATATATTACACACACACAAAAAAAAAAAAAAAAAAAAAAACCAACCATTTGCCTTGGAACTTTAATAAAGCTATATGATATTGCATTCAACAATTTAAAATGAATGATCATTTAATTTATAGTATATGATGAGGATCTAATGGTGGTTGGAAAAATGTAATTTGGTGCTTTGATTTGTGACATAGTATTAGATATTCATTGATTAAAACTTTTTAAATAATTTGATACATTTTCTTTGTTGCATTTCTTATTCTTTAACGAAGATGAAGACAAATTATTTAAGGATATTTTCTCCCCTTTTAACTTCTTTTAATATTTTGAAGCCGGAACTAAAATTCGGTCTAGCATGTATTACATACTGTGCTTGGACAATTACAGCATAGTACCAGTCGTGCTGCTTTACAGTTTCCCCAAAGAAAATGAAATTATAGCTGTAATTAATATTTATTCTTTTGTCATAATTAGGTAGGAGCACAATTATCATTTTTCTTTGGCCAGTGCACATGTATAGTAGAAAATAGCAATTAGACGTGTAAATAAATATAAATAAATTGAATATTTTAGTATTATTTAATTTTGTTTGATTTAACGAGTTTGTAATTTTATTTAAATTTGACTTCTTTATATTTCAAATTAAATTTAAATGACTTTTTATCGAACTAAACTCGAATCAAGTTCGAATAACTTGAATTTTTTACATATATGAATCTAAAGTTTTTTTACATATCGAATCGCACACAAAAAAAATAAAATTAAGAACTTTATATTTTGTTTAAAATTGACTTGGTTATTACGAAGCGAGTCCAAATAAAATATTACCAAATCAAGTTCAATACGAGTATCAAATAGTTTTGTCTGTTTTTCAGCATCCTAGCCATAGGTGGTTTGTCCTATATTAATTTTTGTGCTTTACATTCGTTGGTAGATTGTATCCCCAATGGTGTAATATTAATATAATATATATATATATATATATATATATATATATATGAGACAAATGTGGAGTAGGAAACAATTGTTTGTTTTTAATGAAATTGGAAATATCAAAACCAATAGAATTTGAGATGTGTGTATCACTTTCCTTAAGGTTTTGATTGTCCCTACTATATTCAATAGATTGCTCTTGGGTTAATAGCAATCTACCTTCATAATACAACAAATTCTTGAAAACTTCCAAAAACAAAAATCAGAAATCTTCTCAAGAACAAGATTTATGATTCCTGTATATAGAGAGATAGATTTTTTGAAAAGAATTGTTGTTTTGAAATAGTAAGAATGTCTCCTTTTATAAGATGGAAGTGTAAGAGAAACCTTTATAATACACCTCTTGAATCCATGGAATACACTTTCTGAATCAAAAGTTGCAACTATCTTTATTTTTCTACTTTTTTGTTTTCTAACGATCAGGAGCGCACATACGCTACTTTTACGTAGTGCATGTGAGTTGCACAAATTTTTTTTTTATTTTTTAATTACAACATTCATTTACTAACTTTTCAAAATTACTTTATATTATAAACTAAATATTTTACATGTAATACAAACGTATACCACAATAATATTCTCCTCGTAGGCTCAAACTATTTATGTAATTGAGAAAATTCATTTTGTATCTGAAACATCTTGGCATATCCACACAAGTGTTTGTGTGTGTCTGGGAATTGAAAAAAGAAAGTGAGTATCGACCATCGAGTGTGTTCGGCCGTTCGCAATGATTTGACCAATTATCTTGAGAGAACGAAAATAAGACATATTTAAAGCAAAGGACAAGTAGAGTTTTGGATGTAATTAATTTGGGATTTTTTTTTTTGGAGGTATAAATAATGAGGAATCTAATACATGAAAAAGTAAAAATATTTAAAGAATAACAAATTACTAAACGGGAAAAATAGTGAAGATTTATAATATTTAACTTTATTTTGTAATTAAATTATCTCTTGAAATCCATTAATTGTAAATAACAAGAAGATGGCCTACCTCAAATTCTCCTTTTTGTAACTTAATTTGTTTACTTTATTTGATTTAATCCAGGGAAAAAACAAAACAAAGTTACGATAGTTCTGTCGCATTTCCACTTCATTGACAAATACAAAACCAAGCTAGCAATAAAGAAGAGAGAATTGCCTAGTGTATCAAATAAACTTTTAGTTGTCAATTAAAGAAATGGAAGCTTAAATTTCCAATTAATGTATCAAATAAACTTTTAGTTGTCAATTAAAGAGAATTTATTAGTGAACCATAACATTGCGATTACAAAGTCATATTTCAATTTCAAGTGTTGCGCTTTTTTACTATTTTACTTCTTAAAAAACCAAAAAAGAGACGGTAGAATGTAATGAAATAATAAAGATTAGCCGTTAAGTCATGTGTGGTAAGATGCATTTCTTTTGATTTATTGGTCGTGAATTCGAGTCACTAAAAAAATAAGAAGAGAGGTGATTTTTTTTTTTTTTCTTAGGGGGAAAGGGAGGAGGAGATTAGCTATTAAGTCTTTTGGATTTAGTTATTTTAGTTTTTTATTAGAAAATTCTACATTAAGATTTGATTTTAATTACTTCTTCTTTTGTACATTGTCTACAATAACTAAATTTATAGATTTTTAGACATAGAATATTAAAGATAAATTAGTTAATTATACTTCAAAGTGAACTTTGAAATATACACATATTGTTAAAACTATGATAGTGGAGAGTAATGAAGTTGTATTTTCTTCTTTTTCGTTTGGTTGACAAGAAAGAAAAGATATGTCGGGAACTAAAGAGGTTTATAATTTTGCAATATTTGTTAAACACTTTCATATAAAGTTTGGTCTTCATGTTTCTGTGTACCTACAATTACATTTTTATTGAAATCATCTTGTGTAAGAAAGAAGTTGTTAATCTTTTCTTCCAATTTATTTCATCAACTATGATTGCCAAATAGTAGAATACAGCAATGTCTAAATTAACCTCATTCCAATTAATCTAAAATAAAAACAAATTTTTGGTTTGTTGATTGTTTACTAAGGGTAGAATTGGAGTGTAAACGACAAATTATTGAATCTTTTTTGGAATTTATTTTCGAGACATTGTCCTAAAATAAGAAGTGAGTTTAACAAAAGGAATGAGACAAGTAATGTATAATTTTTTTTATTTTGTTTTTTTCAATTTTGAATTTCATGTTAAGAACATTTTTTGAATGTTTTGAAACGGTGTCAAAAGGAAAGAAAATAACGAATTTTTTTTTAAAATTGCAATTATCTTCTGCTATGGTCGGTATTGGATTAAACATGAAATTTTATAATTGCAAAATGACATTATAAAAGTATTGATTTAAATATTTGGATTAATTTCATTGTTTGCACCCTTAAAACTCTCCATCAATCCAGACATTGCACTTCAAACTTCAATTTCAGAAATTTTACACATTTAACACTTCAATTTTAAAATTTTAAGATACTAAAAAAAAAAGAGATAAATTACTTACTTTCTCCTAAGTTTTTAAACAACATTAACAACTGGAACAACGTGAAATAAATAAATCATTTTAGAGTATAAAAAGTCTTTTTGTCACTTTTTTATTTTATAAACTTTTTCACTAAACTAAATTCAAGAAAAACTGTATTGATTAATGTGAACTTACGGATTGAACTATAAATTATACTTTTGCTAGAAAAAATTAAATATCTGATCACATCAATCAAGTTAATTAACGACAAAATGTCGAATGACTAAGTGACGATTAGTTGAAGGGCCTTGGGCATACATAAGGGCAAAAGTCCACAGGTGGAATTAACTGACCTAAAGATAATGCTTAAGCATTGTTTTCGGGCAATTTTTCAAAATATTATTAATTATTAGACCAGAGAAAAAAGGGAAAAGAATTTAGATTGTAAATAATTCAAAACTAAAACTTTGAGTAAAATGTGAATTAGTCCCTCAATGTTCATAAGTTTGGCCTCTCCTCATAAGCCTACCTTGAAAGGGAAAAAAGACCAATTTATCTTTTATCTTTAAAGTATCGATTAATTTGATAATTTATTAAACACAAATACTAATTTGATCCTTCATCCTTGAAAGAATGAACAAATCTAAGATTTGTAATAGAAATTATTGATAAATTATCAAAACTATTAACAACACATTTACTACATATTAATGGCAACGAATTATCAAGTGGATTGTTTCATTAATTTGTTCACAATTTCTGTTATAGGTCTTATATTGATTAATTTTTGTAAAGATGACGGACTCAATTAGTCTGTTATAATAGATAAGGTATCAAATTCTTAAGATCGACAATGTGAAAGATAAAGATAAATGACTAAATTAGTTTTTTTCTGCAGAAGAACTGAAGAACAAAACTACAAGCCGGCCCATATCTGTACTAATGGGCCAAGTAGATTGGACCAAAAATTGTCAGCCCATCTCCCTTTAACACAAGAAAATACAAACTGAAAAGTCCACTAAAACTTTGATCATATCGGAAACGTAATGCTGAGTCAGACTGTGTCCGCAAATCACCTTCACTCTTTTTCATTCTTGTTGCAATTTTGAATTAATCGCAATATGACCCCTATAATTAGGCATCCATTAAACTTTATCACCATTTGTTCAATTTATTGACATTTTTTCCACAAGGCTAATGTAGACTCTAGTATTTAATGTTTGACCTGCAAATATAGAAAATTTTGACGAATTTTCCTCGACCTAGATGGATATCAACAATATTTCTTAAAAAAATATATATATATTAACTTCAATAAGTCCATGAATACTCATCAATTTCTTTAATAAAATGGGCTCATGTAACATGTATTGTATACAATTTTTAATGAAAAATATAATATTGTAAAAAATTCTAAAAATGTTTACCTTTAATTTGCTATAAAACATAATTTGACTAACAAATTTTATCATCTACCGGTGTGCTATGTATTATTAATGAACAACATTTTTTTCCCTTCTTTTCCACTAATTTTTCCTTATCAAATCACATCTCAATAACCCTCCAAGCCATCAACCTCTTTTTCTATTCGATAATGATTCTTGAATATTGATATGTTTTTAATTTTGATTTATCTTCAAACAATTTCGTTTTATTATTTTTTCCCACTTAATTATTACAAGAATTTTTTACCTCTAATGCATGAGTAAGAATGAAAATGTATACTTTTCACGTCTAAAGACAAAATAGTTAAGAGTATTTACGGTATTACGTCAATCAAGCGGAAACCAATAACATAACACTAACATTTGACTGTTAAGATATGACCGGCAAAAAATAGATAAAGTGAACACTGTGGCATGTGGAAGTGCAATTGGCCCTAATTAGACGATTGCAAACTGTAATTAAACTTTTAATTTTTTGTTCTTTTTCAGAGTTTCCATTTATTTCTCACGAATCATAGTTCATACTTCATAGTCTCTCTCTCTCTCCCCTCTCTCTCACACACACAAATACACACACAACACATATTTCGCTTGCACAATTGGAGACCTACACCCAAATTCTCAGGTAATCTGAATTTCGATTTTACTCAATTTTTAATGATTCCAATAATTAATTATTTGTTTATTTACCATTTTTTCATCTTTTATATCCTTTTTTCTTCTTTGAAATGATGATCATTTGATTAATCTCTTCTTTGGTAATTAATTAATTAATAATCCCCATTTCTCCATTTTAGGGTTATGTAATTACCAAATATTAATCAATTTTAGTGATTTTAATTGCCAATTGTTATTTGATTAAATTGTCATGGAATGTGTCACTTGTAAAAATAGTTTCTTTTGTTTGTTTTTTAATAGAAAGTTATACAATTTTAGTAAGTAATTGATTGTGTGATTTTTTTTTTATTTTTTATTTTTATTATATACTTTTTGGGCAGAACAGTTAAAGAAAATTGAAAAATATTTGATTTTGTAGTGTTCAGGTGGTGTTTGAAGGAGTTTAGTTGAATGGGATTTGTATAGAAAGTTATTATCGTCTGTATATTGATTGTTTATTTTGTTTTGGAGAAACTTGTGTTATGTTTGATGCTTTTTGAGGTGCAGAATATGGATGGTAGAGGCGGTAATGCGGCTGATGCGCTGCAAAGGAACTATAGGCTTGGGAAAACCCTTGGCCATGGTTCATTTGGGAAGGTTAAAATTGCTGAACATGTGCTTACCGGGTATAAAGTGGCTGTCAAAATTCTTAACCGCCGTAAAATGAAGACACCTGATATGGAGGAAAAGGGTATTAGTTTATGCTTGGGATAATTTTATCGTTGGCTTTGGTTGTGGACTTTAGTTCGTGCATTTGTTTGTTTATGGGATATCTAACATATTTTCAGTTTCTGCTTCATGTTTCGTGTGGTTATTTGAATGTATGTTTTGTGTTCTGAATGCATTTAATGTTCTGCAGTGAGAAGGGAAATTAAAATATGCAGACTATTCGTGCATCCACATATCATACGACTTTATGAGGTGATAGAGACACCAGCAGATATATATGTGGTCATGGAGTATGTGAAGTCTGGAGAGCTTTTTGATTATATCGTAGAAAAGGGTAGGTTACAGGAGGATGAAGCCCGTCATTTCTTTCAGCAGGTAGATTGTTTTTTGTTGCTGCATGCAGCATTGTGTTTCCGCACCAAATCTACAATTTCGGTAATGCTGATTCTTTATCCTTTTTGTTCACATCACTTTTATGTGGTTATTTCTCCAAAAATAGATAATTTCTGGTGTGGAGTATTGCCATAAGAACATGGTGGTCCATCGGGACCTTAAGCCTGAAAATCTACTTTTGGATGCTAGAGGAAATGTGAAGATTGCTGATTTTGGTTTCATGTTAGAGCAATGTAATGCGAGATGGCCATTTTCTCAAGACAAGTTGCGGGAGCCCAAACTATGCTGCTCCGGAGGTTTTTGATGATCACAACCAGGAGCTAAAATTTAATTTTATTAGATAGTTTCCTATCTGAGTTCACAGTTTAGGAATTTAATGTACATCTTTAAAAACTTAACTGTAGGTTGTATCTGGTAAACTTTATGCTGGTCCCGAGGTAGATGTTTGGAGCTGTGGCGTTATCTTGTATGCTCTTCTTTGTGGTACACTTCCTTTTGACGATGAAAATATTCCAAATCTTTTCAAGAAAATCAAGGTAAATACACTTAATTGCTTTTGAGCTCTCAGATTACTTTTGACAGTCAAAGTGGATGATCAATTGTTGAGTTGATAATGCTGTCATTCAGGGTGGGATCTATACGCTTCCAAGTCATCTATCACCTGGAGCTAGGGATTTAATACCAAGGATGCTGATTGTCGACCCTATGAAGCGAATAACTATTCCTGCTAGATTCGTCAACACCATTGGTTCAAAGTTCATCTTCCCCGCTATTTAGCTGTTCCTTCGCCTGATGCTAGCCAGCATCTAAAGAAGGCATGCATGTGGCTCTTTGTTCTTTAGGACAACTTTTAAAGATGATTTGAATTAATTTTGCATATATGGAATTACTATATACCACATAGTTCATTGCTTGAATTCTGTATTTATTAGGGAAAGATGTTCAGATTTTTGAATTATAAGATGTCTTGGAAGAAATACTACCATCTTTATTAGTTTGTTAAAAAGGTGAAGATGGACTCGTCATTGAAAAAGCGACAATATTGAAGGTCTAGATAAAACCTTAATGAGGTTTTAACTTATTGCATGTAATTGACTATGTCTGACCTTCACCCTGTGAACAAGTAGATGTTACTGAGTGAGTAGATTTGTCTTCAAATTGCAGTGACTAGTGTTATTTTGTTTCAAGCATGCTGTTATATTGGACAAGATAAGATGATATGTACTATTTTGCCATTACGTGTCTTATGTATTTTTTGGTTTAGTTTCTTGGAGTAAAACAATTTCTACTTTATTTATGTCTCTATATTTGAGTTTGGATCTATATAGTTATAGCTTGAGCTTTCTTCTTATTCTTGTTGAACTATTATTGTATATCTCTTCTTTTATGCTCTTAGTATTTGTGCCCAGTTAGCCCTCTGAGAAATGTTTTCTCTTGGTTTTCCCCGAAAACCTACATCTCAATAGATTCAAATTTTGGATAGCCTTTTCGCATATCTACCTGTGTGAATTGGTATTAGGGCTGAAGAATGTCTAAACATGGTGGCTTTACAGGCAGCAGAACGTAAAAGAGATTGAGCTACTACTAAAGTCAATAGTTTGTAAACTTGGTGAATTATGAATCACCAATTTGATTGTGGCGAGATTCAAAGAATCAACCTCAAGAGCAATAACATATCAGGAGGCCGTCTTGGAGAGAAGACGCAAAGTACAATTCCAGATTGACTGATGGGAGCTTTAAGCACCATACTTGATTGGAGTTCTCTGCTGATTAATGATGTTTACCCAAATGAAGATGTTTCTGTTTATGGGACATCTTTCAAATTTTATGAGAAAAGCAGTATTCTCCGAGTATTTTACAGTGTCTTTGAGAGAAACATTGTCGTTGAAATATGACTAATTGACTATCAGAGGGTAATGCTTGTCCACATTTTCATGAATGGTCAATGGTTACCTGCTTTTGATGCTTGATAATTGTCAGAGATAGTATATCTAGAAGTAGCAAACAACTTGATAGTCTTGCAATTTGCTGGGAGGAACAGAACTTAAGGACAAATATGTTCATGTCGTATATGTCTCCTCCAACTACGAGAAGAATTGGTAATTCAGGTTACTGTTCTTAGGCTAGGCTACTGTGACCGAGCCATTGTCCATGGTGTATGGTGGCAGTGAAAATTTTGGGTTATTTTAGGACTATTGTTTCCTTTTCTTACCTACATTAAGAATTCTCATATTATTTGCTACTTTCTTGGATGAAAAGAATTCTATCTTAATTTACAGCTAGTTTAGAATCTGTAATATATGTCTAAGCTTTCTAATTGTTTTTCATTTTGGATGATCAATTAAAATTGCTGTTCTTCTTTGTTTTTTTCCGTGAGCTCTTCGCATAAAACTTCAGATTTTTTGCTAAGTTGGCCCCCCTAATCTAGGCTTCTCAGGGTTTCTGCAGAAAACTTAGCCTTTGATAGTAAATCAAATCATTATTGATGTTATGCCTTTGATAGTAAATCAAATCATTATTGATGTTATGCCTTTGATGCTTACCTTATCTTTGTTAGTGTCTCTTTTCGTTTGATCCTATATTTAACTTTTTGCAGCTTGATGAGGATATCATCCAGCAAGTGCTGAGGATGGGACTTGACAGGACCCAACTACTTGAATCTCTTCAAAACAGAATACAAAATGATGTAAACCTAGCTTTATATTCACTTGCTATGATTTAGCTTTTATGCTTTACTTGGGTGTTATAACGTACAGTGTTTCTTTTAGGCTACTGTTGCTTACTATCTGCTTTTTGACAATCGTTCCCTTGTTTCGAGTGGCTATCTTGGAGCTGAATATCAGGACTCAATGGTATGTTAATCTTCTTAAGTCATTATCTTCCTTTTATTTGTAAGATAAGTGTAATTAGTTCCAAATAGGTAATTGCATATGGTGGATTTCACATCTTACCCAAAAACAGAAATTTATCTCCTGACATTAAATTTGGAGATATTTAGCCTTGTCCTGCCTTTTTGACAAGCTATTGTCATCAAGATAGGAAGCAAAGGAGATGCGATCTGCTTTCCTAGTTTCAAAGGTTGCTTCTTTATTCCTAGTAAAAGTGTCTGGGTATATGCTTCAAAAAGTATTGTGACGTTAATTCCAGTACATGTTGCATGTTCAAATCTTTGATATGATGACTTCTTTTTTGGCGTAGCACTGCTTCCATAACTGATTGCATTGTCATGGTTTACTCGGTCTTTTGCAAATTATCATCCAGATCTGAAATTGAAAACTCGCAAGTTTCTTTCAATTTATAGAAGTTGAAAATGAGTTGATTCTTGAGTCAAAAGTTTTTCTGTATATATGTAGTTGCACTTATCTTTCTTGCTCTACAATCATTACTTGCTAATCTACTCTTTAGGTATTACTTTGGCGTAGAAGTAATCTGATACAACTCCTTCCAAAGAACCTGATATGTTTGAAGAAATGTGGAATGATTATTTCTTTGATTCACTCATAAAATATCTTTTGTGATGTAAAGTAATTACAGTAATCAAACCCCATCCCATCTCCTTGCTGACCCTTTAAAGAGGAAAAGAAGTACAAATAATTGCATTAGTCCACCTGAAATAAGAAAAAAATATCTTTATCTTTTTTTAGTTGTAAAATATCAAAATCTGGTTTTCATTCGCTTCTTTACTGTGAGACTATTTGTATGAGATGTCAGTTGCTTTGCTAAGGAGATAATATCATTATATTTAAGGAAATATTTCAAAGACATCGATGATACTGCTTTTTGTAATCAACCAAAAAAACTAAATCTGTTTCTTTTTTTGGAAAATATAAGAATGATTTTCTTGAGTTTGATTTAAACGTTAATATGGTCTGTCTACTTTATCTTCAGATCTGTATGTCATGCTTGAAACTCAAAAGTTCCTGTTAAATAACCTATTCCTGATGTCTTTTTATGTAAATCTCTAGGAACCTTGTTCCCCCGGAATTCATCGGGAGGTTGATTTGCATTTGTCTCTTGGGCATGGCTTTCCCCAGGATACTAGTTTGAGACACCATATGGGTAGAGAGAAAAATTGGGTCGTTGGACTTCAGGTGAAGTTCTGGTTCTTGCTTGAATCAGAAGTCATACCAAATTTACAACTAATTGCATTTTGTACAGATCACTTATTGCTGTATTAACAAATAGTTTTTTTGGGAAGTAATCGAATTCTGCCTGTCTTATACCAATCATTTCGAAATAAATGATATAATCACTTCCATATACAGACTATAGACAGTGAAAAATATTCTGAACTGTGATTTTCATTCATTTTGCGAATCGATTTCTGTACAGACTGCAGCACAGCCAAGGGTTTTAATGTCTCAGGTTCTTGGAGCTCTTCAAGAACTGAACGTTAGATGGAAAAAGATTGGGCATTATAACATGAAGTGTCTCTGGAATCATGGTTTTCATGACAGTGAAATCCTGGCTACCAATCATGTCAACGACCACATATACCTTGCTAATGGAGCTGGGGCAAATGCAAATACTTTACAGCCTCAAGCTGTTCTGAAGTTTGAGATGCAGGTATTATATATCTTCCTCTTTTTATTTCTCTCTGTTATTGTGGATTAGATAAAAAGAACTGTAGTTCTATGTCCTTTAACCTTTTTACACTTAGTGATGGAGGAGGAAGTGAATTAGCGGATTACCTTTTACATAGATTACCATGTGAAATGATACATGAATGGCTTTTTTCTTCTAACATTGCACCCTTTGCAGCAGAAAACCCAGACAGGGAATGAGAACTTTCCCACATGTTATGTAGTTCCTACCATGCAATTAAATCCTTAAAACCCTCCCCAGTTCCCATTTCCAACCCCACTTCTTAAACACACCCAGAAAATGGGGATAATATCCATGGCCTCCTCTCTGGTTTCAAAACAGTTCATAACTTTCCCTCTAGTTTTTATATAAAATTATTATGACATCCTTTGCTGTTAAATTTTGGCAGTTACACTCCCTATAGAATAGAACTATCAGTGTTTTTATTTAATATTAAAAACAAAAAGACCAAAAGGAGAGAAAACTCTTCCCCACAAACTCCCACCTCTCACCTTCCGCAAACTATTCTAGCCCCTAGAATTCTATCCAAATCTCAAGACAGTAAGGAATCTGTTTCCTTCTATATCTTTGTTTAAGTAGTTGGTGTTGCTAGAGTGGGGAACCGATGGAACGAATACGGGCCTAATAAGATGGAAAGGTGTGGATTTGCGGGCATGATAATTTGTTAGCGGTTGGTTTTGAGGCGAAGTATTGGCAGCAGATGGTTTTTGGTGGAAAAGGGGTACCTTAGAGGAAGGGTGGTGGGGAATTGGGACAGTGGGGAGTGCCAAAGATTGGAGTTTAGAGTGGATGGTTAGTGGAAAACCGGCATGTGGAGGAAGGGGGTGAAAGAGGTGGTAGGTGCCTAGGTGGAAAGGAACAATGTTGGTTTCTTAGGCATTTTTGTGTTTCTTCTTCTGGAAATGGTATGGGGTAAAATATATGAAGGTTAATTTTGGGATATAATTTAATTAACTTTAGGAAGGTACGAAGGGGAGTCAAATAGTTTCACAAAACTAGGGAATAGGAGTTAAACTTAAAAACTGGAGGGAGGTCATAGGTATTCATACAAAAAAATTGAAAAGAAACTACTTGTAAATAGTTCTAATTAGGTAAATTTAGAGAATATTTTCTCATTTCCTCAACAAATAAGGATTCGCTACCTTTGACGTTCCGAAACGTGAGTCGCCGCATTTGAGGATGTAAATGAAATCGTGTTTCGATACGCATGCATCAGTACGCAGTTCGTAGGGGTGGGGAGAGTTTCTGATAACTATGGTTTTAAGTCTCTCACTTGTGAAAAGAATGTTACTCTGATGATCTCCTTCACACCAAAATGTTTTTTTCTCTGCTAAATCCAGTGTAATAGAAAGCCTGTTCCTAATTTTCGTCTACTATTCTACTTTTTTTGCCTCTTTAATTTTGGAACTTCTGTTTATGTTTGTGATACAGTTCCAGTTTGTCAAGATAATAGTGGCTGATATTCTAACTTTCAGTTTAATCCTGTATGTATACATATACAACTAAAAGGGGCTGATACTCACTTTCAGTTTATTTGCCAGCTCCTTTTGTCTTTGCTCTTATTTTCATGGCCATAGATTACCCATTCTTATGATTTTACCCGGCCTATCTAGTAAATCCTATAGACATGGATGGATATAGGATACACGTGTTATTTGGATAGTGTGTTTCATAGCAATGTCAAGTTGAAACATCACACAAATGATGTCCAAATTTTTGAACAAATGATTTCAATCTTAATCACAAGTTCCAAGGGTCAGTCTTCGTTCAAAAGCTGTCTAGTTTACTAAATTTAAAAAAGAAAGTGGGAACTGTGAAATGGAAAATAAGAAACTGTATGTTAGTGGTTTTCACCTACATTAACAATTATTATGTTTTCTTTTTTAAATTCAATCCTTATCTTTTTGTATATAAAGACTTATCAATGAATCCAACTAGATAATAGAAAGGGCGTAATCGTGTTTTTACAGTGTATCAAAGTCTCCCAAAAGAGAGAGCACTACCAAATGAATTTATTAAAGATTGAGAGGATACTTCAGGTTCATTAGTGGTCAGACATACAATCTCTTGGTTTAGAACCTTGTGCTTAAATTTCAGTCTTTTTAGTATTGGAGAAGTTAGAAAGGTGTAAATGCATGTTGCCTATCTGTTAGATTTTGGACCCAAAATAAGTTTGAAAGTACTGGACAAAGCCAAAATAAAGTAAAGTCTACAATGTTAAAGGTGTGGAATGTTTGTTTAAGATATGCTTCCGCTGATTTACATTTGTCACTTGTAAACTGGTTTTTTTTTTTTTTTTGGTTGCTAGGATCAAGTTTATCTCTTGATATTGTCTTCATCATCCTCTTGTTGGCATGGCATACTGTTGGTCATGCTGAACAAGCATACAAGCTACGCTGAGCTGCCTCCCACCTTGGTTTTTGAAATTTTTTTTAGTGCTTTCATGGTTCTAGTTGTGTACAGATGATCCATATTCCTGGACAATCCAAGAATGCTTTTATTGCAACCTGGTTGCATTTGTAGATTTGGATTCTTCATTCTTGGGCGTGATCATCCATTTGATGCTACTTATAACAAGTACTGCGATTATTTAAAGCGGAATGTTGGATTGCTTGTAGGAAATTTTATTAGAAACAACTTTGTTAGTTGTGTTTCATTATGGGCTAAAACTCCTATATGTAACATCTGGTCCCCGGTTCAAGTTTGAATTGTTTACTGATCTCAAGTTCAAGTATCCTGTCTGTCTAACTTTTTTACAGACCAGCAAACATATGTTGCATCTGACTTTGCAGTAAAATTAGAAACAAGCATTTGACAGATTTGCATAAGATTTTGGTTCTTTTAGTTTGCTGATATGGATCTGCATGGGAATTTTGACAGCTTTACAAAGTTCGTGACGAGAAGTATCTCCTTGATCTTCAGAGAGTCAGTGGGCCACAGGTTCTCTTCTTGGAGTTTTGTGCCATTTTTTTGTGCTGCTGGAGGCCTCGTAGTACATTTGGAGAAGGGGTGGTGTCCTAAAGTTTTGCTGTATATTTATGTCCGGCTGGTGTTTCTAAATGTTCTGTACATTTCTTGGGATTTCTCTTTCTGTACACATTGCTCATCAGTTCATAGTTGGGCACCTTTGAGCTACTTAATAACTACTAGCTTGAAGAAGAGAATTTCCTTACAGTGACTTCAAATTGTAATGAAATTTATGACCAGTTTCAGTTTTTCTTTGTTGGTTGTATAAGAAATAAAGAATTTCTTAGCTGTATTGAGTATTAGCATAACCACCTAGACCTTTTCTAAGCTTTATCACAAGTAAAAATGAAACAATACATTGATTTCCTAGCAGCTAGTTCTGAATGAATGGAGATTCAACTATGATCATAAAGGTTTGGTAAAAGGAAAATAATTTGTCATCTAATACACAAGTTACAAATACATCAAGCCAATAAAAAGGTCAGCCTGCAGAAAAAAAGAAGAAGAAAAAAAAAAATCTGCGTCAACTGGTTAGAATTAAGCAAAATAGATACTGGGCTGCAGAAATACTAATCTGCAATCAACTGTTTACATCAGTAGGACATTGGCAAAATCATCAGCATTAAACAGAATTTAGAAGAAATAAACATTGATTAATTAAGACTTAAAATGTAATACATGAACAGATAAAAATGATGGCGGTGATCTTCCTTTGCCATGACTGCCTATGTCTTCTCTGTAACCAGAAACAGCAAGACTGTAGCTCAATTCTTCCAATGATTCTTTTTTTTACCTTCCTTGAAAATTTTCAACAAACATGGGAGAAGCAACCACTACTCCAGAATCATCACTCACATCAATTAACATCTCCCCTTTATTGCTTGGCCCTTCCAAACTCGAGGGTTTAGGACTGTAATCTTTTGGAGGATCAGGAATCGAAGATGCCTCCTGAAGTTGTAAAGCACACTCCAAATTCCACAGCACATCCCCCATTGAAGGCCTATCAACTCCATATTCTGACAAACATTTCTCTGCAGCTTCAACATACTTTCTCAGGGATTCAAGGCTGATTGTGCTGGCAATATGAGGATCAATGATCTTATCAAGTGAGCCCTTCCTATGCTGTTGCATTGCCCACTCGGCCAAATTGACTTGCTCCCTTGGCAATGAAGGATCAAGAGCAGGTCTTGCACATATTACCTCAAAGAGGACCACACCAAAGGAGTAGACATCAGATTTTTCGGTAAGCTGTTGCCTTCTGAAGTACTCTTAGGATCAAGATAACCAAAACTACCCTTTACTGCTGTGCTGACGTGCGTTTGTTCCAACGAAGGTCCTGCTTTGGACAAGCCAAAGTCAGAAACTTTCGCTACAAAATTGTCATCCAGGAGAATGTTTGTGGTTTTAACATCGCGGTGGATTATCCCTTGTGTTGCACCTGTGTGAAGATAATGCAATCCGCGAGCTGCACCAATGCATATCTCCAGGCGCTGCCTCCACGATAATGATGGCAAATTTGAACCATAAATGTGGTCTCGCAGTGGACCATTGGCCATGTACTCATAAACCAGGATCATTTCTGATTGTTCATCACAGTATCCAATCAAGGACACGAGATGGCGATGTCTGAGCTTCGAAAGCATTTGAATTTCAGTTTGAAATTCATTTATGCCTTGTGATGATGATGGATTGCCTCTTTTTATGGCAAGCTTGGTTCCATCTGCCAACTCCCCAAGGTACACTTTTCCAAAACCACCAACTCCAATTACTGCCTTTTTCATCAAAATTTTTTGTTGCTTCCTTAATTTCAGTCAAAGTAAAGTACCTTCCAAGATTCAGTCCAGGTGAGACAATACTTGAGAAATTACTACTCTTGGTCTTGCTTGACAAGAAGCTACAATAACTGGCATTAAGGGGGAGCCATGATGAGAAGGTCTTTTGCTTTTTATAACTATTAGGCCTCTTTTGTCGCCTAATGATACTCATTACAAGCAACACCAGAGCTACTACCGCCATTGCTAAACCAATAACAGCAGCAATTTTCATTTTCTTATGTCCTGAATTTGGATTACCAGCAGAAGAAAACAATCCATCTAAGCTTCCAGCTAAGTTGCTCAGCTTAATAATCTCCAAGCCATTAAGGATAGCGTTTGGGGAACTTGACTGAACATTTAAAGCTGGGCCAACCTGAACAACTATAGTACTATTTGAAATTGACGAGGCATTGATTACAAAATCTTTGTAATAAGGGACAGCAAGTTCTGAAGTAATCGTTGCAAAGATCAAGACTTGAAACACCTATCATCCCATTCACATACACATTGAAGTATAGCTCATTTAGGGCCTTGCTTGCAATGTCACAAAAGTGCATTCTGATCAAGTAAGAAAAACTCGGATCAACATTCATCTCCCAAGTCAGGTTGAAGTCTGAGTCAGGCACACCAGAATATTTCATCTGATCAGCTGTTGCATAAATCCAATTTGGAGCAATCAAAGGCGTGACGCCGCCATCTGGATACTTTATCGTGTCAGGACTAACGGATACATTTTGTGCACCTTGTGGAAATGCCATAAATTGGGTATCAGGCTGCCATGTTCTCCACAATGTGTCATTTTTAGGAGTGACAGTTGGCCCTCCAACATTCAGCCTATAAGACACTTCAAGTGCATACGTAGACAAGCCACTGAAATCTCCAACAGGCGAAATCAAAGAGGCTGAATCAGAAATGAGGTTGTCTGGAGCTGAAACAAGCTCAATAGCATTGATGAATGCAACATGAATTCTTCATTGGTGAAAATCTCAACGTAAATGAATCAGACGAAACATTAATGAGATACTCCTTGAAAACCATTTTATTACTATCCTTCACCGAAAAGTCATGCAGGAGAACAGTACTATCAGTGCTAACAGAGAATGTAGCACTAGTTAGGTTATAAGAAGGGTGTGGAAGAGGGTAGAAATACAGGCGTACCCAATGGCGACCAGGATGAAAGATGAGAAATCTATACAATGATTCATGAAGGAAAATCCTAGCAGAAAGATACAAGGGAAGAGATGATGAAGGTGAAGATGATTTGACATTGTTAGGCAGAGAGTTAACGGACGTTAGAATGTTTTCGTCAGTGGATAGATAAGAGGCAGATTGAGGTTCAGACTTGAAAGTTCTGCCATCATCAAGTAAAGTGTTGGAAGGCGATCCACAATTTATCAGATAAACATCAGCAGGAGTAAATAATGTGGTAGGAGAGGAGTTGCCAGTATCGGCCATTGCCAAAATCAATTTAGAAACTTTTGTTCAATCCAAAATGAATGCAAATGATAAAATTGACAACAACCAAGAAGACAAGGCCATGTTCTCTTGTTAGTCCTCCTCCCATTGCTTTCGCCAACCGGAGAAACTAAGGAGGATGTTAAGCTGATGGTGGTGATGAATGTGATGGTTTTGGTTGACAACAGACTACATATGGTAATGCAAAAAGATGTTTTTTTTTCCAAAAGAAATGAGAAGACTTCAAGGTTTGTGAATGGAGAATGCAAGGTAGGACTTGGAGGGATGCATTTTGTACATAATGCAAAATTGGCCAAACAGCAAGATTGAGTAAAGATTACTCATTGGATGCATGTATGGGAAGAACGTGCACTCATGTATGTATTTTTTTTTTTTAAGGTGTGAATTCTTGATAAACAGATACTAATAAGAAGACTTTTTATCTGAAAAAAAATAAAATAATGATAATTAAAAACATCAAAGAAATAATCAGTTAGCTGTGTTTTAGGCGCCAGTTTACAATACACCTTTATATTAGTACTAACTAACAGAAGTCCCAAACCGCGTACCCAGCTGGAAAATGGAATGAATGATTGGTTTTATTGTTGACTTTCACAGAGAATTTGCTACATTACAGAATTGGTTTTATGGAATTAGTACGAAAATTATAATTAATTATTACTAGCTAAGTCCTTAATGGTACAGAAGAATGGCCACCTTCAACCCCTAGTGATTGATAATCCTATTGCTAATATAATTATGTTATTCATCAAACTAAACAGCAATCATATCAAGAACGGTTATCAAGCTATATTGGTTGTCAATCTAATTCTTAGCATTGGGCTTACATCAACTGCAACAAAGAATTTGGTAATATTAGTCTGTTATTTTACATATTGCCAAAAACAAAATAAATAAATAAATAATAAAAAAAAACAAAGTATTTCCACAAAGTGGGGCCGGTAAGGTTTGATATAACCAAAAAAAAATGAAAAAAAAAACACACACACACACACACACATTCTACAGCTTGGAATTTGGTCACGCCGTTCAAAGAACAGCTGCTAAAGAATCCAACAAACAAACGTCACAAGAAAAAGGAAGAGCCATCCAGAAGTAAAATCAAAACCTTATTTCTATACAAAGTCAACCAAGTAGTAGTCGTGTTTTTACAAGATTACTAAAGAAGAAAAATGGAACCTATTTTTTCTTTTTTTCTGATCTGAAAGTAAAAAGTTGTCTGAACTAGTATTTGATTACGCAATAATTTTGTATCCGAGGCTATAGGAAGTCTCTAAAATGCCTTCGTTCAAGAAGAACTAAAAGTCTTAAACTACGTTTTGCGCATTTTATCCATTGGAAACAAGTTTCACAAATTCGACCCAACTCCAAAATACAAACGATTTTTTTTTTTTTTTTTTTTTGGTAGTTTTCCTTAAAATCAAACATGGTAATTCCTCTCCCAGAAAGAGGAACCAACAATGTCATCCAGGAAGATTTCTTCTCCTGTTAACTGCAGTGGCAGCTCAGTTTCCACTTGTAGGCACTTTTCTCCATATTCCCTCCACAGGTTAGTTAACATCCAGCCTGCTCCTTGCTCAGTTGAGCTGGTCCCTCCACACAACCCCCTTCCCCCCCCGGGGGGGGGGTGGGATGGGGAGAAGTAGCCTGCTTCTTGCTTTAAATAATCCAGTTGTAGGCATAATACAGTTGTAGGCACAAGATGCACTTTACATTCATACGCATACAATAAACAGGGGATTATTACTATAAACTGTACCTGGAGTTGACCTTTTCGGCAGGAAAATTTTAGGCCAACTAAAAAATACACTATAAAATTAGTATTTTCCCTCTTACGGAGATCCACAATTTCTATACAACAATCAAAGAATATCTAATGGGCTATAAACATATATGAATAATTTACCAATCAAATGCTGAAATGATGGATTTTGTTAACAATTAGTCACACTCATTTAAGTCGACATCCCTGTTCCTGTGCCTTCAAATGGAGGAGTCCTCTTCTTAATCTCTGCAGGAAAATCAGAAAGATGATATAAGAGTATAAAATAAGCAACTACCAGAAGTATGAGTGAAGAGTAAACCGGGGGTAGGTTAGTTTTCTGTTACTCATCAATAACTTGATCAACTATGACCAGTACAGTCCGCCCCAACATATAAATTTCCTATAGTTTCATTAAGAGAAAATGCCATTTGCTATCAAAAAATTTTCTTAATTTATTTACCTTTGAAGAAAAAGTTATATGAACTTTTGGTATAGAAAACCAATCTTGTTGCATTTGCCATCTATATCATAACTCCTGAGTTATAACCAAATTCTGTGCAAACTCATTCCATCTTAAAATTTAAGGTACAAATCTCAAGATAAAATAAATCTCAATTTCAAGACCATGAAATAACTAGCTTAAATTTAGTTTACTCGTACAACCAAAATTTCAAGGAGAACCATGTACAGAATCTCCAGATATTAATGATAAACCACAAATCTTCGAAAAGAAAGAATTAACCGACTTTAATTGATGTTTTACTCATTCACATTAACATCTTGGTTAGCAAAAGTTGCTTGTTAAACAACTAGATCGTAGGATTGATAATATGCCTTCTCTTATAAGGACATCTTTGCTGGTAATTTATTGCTTGTTTCCATCTTCACTAGTACGAGAAACGTCCTGGTTAACCAATAGTGTGAGGTACATGATTAATGAATGTAGAATCAATTAATTCTAGGCGTTCCAAACACTTAGTTATCAACCATTCACAGATGCAGCAGAGAAATGATCAAAACTATCTTTAGGGAGGATTATCCGTTAGTCCAATGTGTTAAGTAAAAGCTACTAAGAAATGCAACAAAAGGGAACTTCCAATGTTTAATGAAGTAAAAGCAGATACCTCTTTCGTATCTCTTATGCGCAGAAGCTCTAACCTTTCTGATGGCCTCCGATTAGTTAGGGTGGCAAGCTGCACCAAAACCCAGAGAACAATTAATGATTAAGCACATTACATTCCTAATTAACTCGAAATTGCACTGATGGGAATTACCCAAAAACTAAACCTTTACGCTCTGGATCCTGTGTCGATGGCATCATCCCCTCTGCTTTAAAAAGTTCTGCAAGCCGTATTCTATCTGTGCAAATAAAAGTTTTGTCAGAATCAGCAAAAACAGAGAGGACAGAGCACCAAAGAGTACAAAAACCATCCTTCAGTCCTGTCACTCAAAAACAACAAAAAGGTTAAGCTAAACCGTTTCAACAATCTTTAGGATCCTTTTCAAAGTTTCCTTAAATATGGTATGTTGTTCAAAACAAGATTAGTAATCTTCATTCAGGTTTATCAAAATGTTGCTTGAATTAGACCAGCAAATATAGTGTATAATGTCACTTCCACAGCCTAGCAATTATTATCTAAATACATGCTATTTGTATCATATAGCATTCCATATCCAGGAAAAATGTTGACCCATTAAGAACGTCACAAATTACACGGAGAAAGTAAGGAGGTAAAAATGCAGTCTCTCTCCTTCCGATTCGCGATTTACCTCCTTGTGCCACTTCTTGTGCTGCCTTCTCATCCATTGTTTGGCATATGCTGCTGCCCTGGTTATCATTTCCTGTAACTGTATCCTTGGAAAAATTAATACTGATGTAACACAAATATCAAAAACATCGAAATTCATTTTCAAAATATACACGCCATATAGGAAAATAGGTAGACAAAAAGGCCATGTACATATGTCAAAAGTTATTCTTCTGATGCTTTTACATGCACATCAAGGTGAGACTGGAGCAGTATTTAGCAGCTTAATTCATCTCCTGTTCTGGCTCAGTAATTGTTGACATGATAATCACAAAAACCGAAAGGATAGTAAACATAGGAGAGAGAGGGAGGGACAGGATAGTTCCATTTCTGAACAAGCCACAAGGCAAGGATATGGTCAAAGCATTTAGCGAAGTAGTGCCAAGGCCAAAGTGTGTTTATTCCTTGTTCTGTTTACAAAAGATTCAAAATTGATGTATGGGTGATCTGGATGATTAAATTTCACAGATAAGGTTCTTAGCATATTTAAGATGGTTGGATTCCTCTCTAATGTGTACCTGGTGACTAGCTAATAACTAGGCATCTAAGGTACTGGTCTGGTACCAACGCCAATTAAAATCAATCTTCACAAGAACTAAATCACATAATTAGTGCTTTTCACTTCAGTAAAAAGAAAAGAAAGAAATTTGCAAACAACATGCCAGACCATGGTTACAAGGTTACAGTAGCTTACATCATTCCTCTCTACTGTTCCTTCTGCTGGATATATATCCTGTATCCATTCAACTTCTGCAACACGGTACCTTCATGAAGGAACAACAAATAAGGACAAAGCTAATAAGTAGATAAAATAAAGGAACAGAATGCCAAAAACACGCAAATAACCATCATTCAAAATTGTTGCTCTTTCTAAACTAACCCGTCCTGATCCCAGTTTTGAAGGATGCGACATCTTCGGCTACTTTCAATCTGCATGAAGTTTCTACAACTAAGATGATCTGATACCAGACTATGGGGAAGAAAGAGCATTTGGAAAACAAAGATGGAAGATAAAGAAAAAGGTAAGCCTCACACAAACATCTATACTACAACAAAACATTGAATGTTAGGAAGCAATTTTTTTTCCTTGATTTTCTCTTCAGAGACTAGCTCAGCACTGGAATCAGAATCATGTGTACCACTTACAGGATAAAAGAAGAATTTTATGGAATATCACCTAGCTTTTCCAAAATAACTAGCTTTCAAACTAAAAATAGGAGGCATAGTAAGGTCCACAAAGCACGTTTTTATCCCAAGTCTTAATCCTGATTTACCTAGAGCATCAGGGAAAGAGACATGATCGGAGACAATTCCAGTTGCAACTGGACCAGATATAAAATGGTTATGAGGCTCTTTTGTCCATTCACTAGATAGAAGTAAAACTCTTTAATTAAAGAAATTCATTTTTCTCCACTTTCCTCAATCTTAAGCACTGTTAAGCACCTTGTTACTTTTTGTTAAAGTTTCCAGATCTCAGAAAAAGCACTCAAAGCATCCAATTCAGGCACAATGACAACAACCACCTTAAGGCATAACCCCTAAGTGCCTTGTCAAATACTTAAGCTAATCATTTGCAAGGCAAAAGCACCTCTTTTCATGTATAAAACCCTTCAAAGTGAGGGTAACATCAGAATTCAACCGTAGAAAACTGAGCATTTCATGTTTAGCATAGCAAAAGGTACAAAAACTACATAAAACAGGGACAAAGAACTATGCAATGTTATGGAAATTTAGAGGTTCTTCACCTCAAGGAAAAACCTTCCATCTGGAAGTGGCTCACAACTGCATCAACAGTAGCGACAGTCAGTCACAAAAATTAGAAATCTCAATAATAACAATCTATAAGAAAAAAATGTGGAAATATTAATGTATAGATAACCTACTCTGTAACCTCCACTTCACAGCCATAATCAGCTATGGAACCCGTTGTAGAGTCAATGATAACCTACACCATGTATAGAGAAGCCAAAGCAAATTGAGGGAGCTAGGATCCAACAAAATAAAGGAATCTAAAAAGGGAGTGATGAAAAATTCTACCATTCCCATTCGCCGATTTCCTTCCATAATTCTCCTCACCTATTTAAGATTCAAATAAACGAGGATTTGAATATGTTCAATTATATAAAGTGTGTTTTGCCAAATAAGTTCGTAAAGATATTTGAGCTTACCATTAGTCTGTAACGAGGTTCAAATATATTCAGTTGAAACTTCTGACAAGGCAAAGTAACATCCATGACAAAAAGAGGTAATAAATCTACACCAGGATTTGTTAAACTCTCATGCTCACACTTCCTTTCAGCATATTCTTCGGGAAAGTTCTTTTGAATTATGTTGTTCAATGTCACACTGCAGACAAAAGTGTATCCACATTTATTACTTTTGTTACTACAGTCAGAGCATGTGCATACAAAGCTACTATAAAAGCAAGACAGACAGAAAAAGAGTAATTCGTGAAAGAAAACGACATTTAATTGTCAAAATGGCAAAAAGAATATTAGTAACAAGTACAATTAAGTAAAATCGAAGCAAGGTTGAGTGCACAACTGGGAATGTTACTCTTTTTTTCTATGTTAAGTGTTTATCCTTTTTCTTGACAACATACTCCATAAGGGAATAGGAAATATAATTGGATAGTAGAGTTACCAAAGGGCATAATAGATCTCTCACCCAACTGCTTCAGCAGAAAGAAAAGATTTGACGTCTGTAAATGCATAAAAAGGCATACAAGTCAGTTTTTACCCTCACCTGACTGCACACGTTCTTGGACTAATTAACAGGACCGTTCTGCATAGAGGACATCTGTTACCTAAAATATTTTTCCATCAATAATTAGGGGAAAAAACCAAGAAGAAAGAAGACTTCAACATGAGGAGTGCATGAGAAGGAAATAAGATAGAAAAGGGAGATACAGGCATATGCATGAAAACCTACTGCGGTCCATCGACTGGAACAGGCAAGAGCAACAAAAAGAATGTCCACAAGGAGTTGTGATAGGTTCATACAATAACTTCAAACAAAGAGTGCAATCGAAGTCATCAGTTCGCAATGGTTTTCCAAGGTTTCTCCTCCCAATTGCACTAGATGTTGATCTCTCTAGATTTAGAAGAGGATTGCTACAATTGACAGGAAAATGAAATTTATAGTAGGTTAGCTAATTATTTGACCCTGAAAAGGTTGGATGGTTGACAAAATTTGCAAGAGAGAGAGAGAGAGATGAGAGAGAGAGAATAAAATGATTCAACCAATCTATTTACTTGATCATTATTACATATTACCTTAAAGGATCTATCTGAAGGCCTGAATAGACAACATCCCTGGCAAGGTCATATTTTTCTAACTGCAAATTCATGCCAAGTAAGAGTTAGTTTTCGAATTCATCTAACCACCAATTAGGACTGATAAACCAAAGAACCAAAACAACGCACACGGCAGGAGGTTAATGCACCACCTGCAAGTTAACCTAACAAGTGAAACGAAAAATTATATGCTTATTAATATTCAACTCAAATTCATACCAAAATGTTATGAGTGCATTTGCCTTCAAAACATATGATGTCACTGAATTAGCACGTAGACCGATCACCTTCTCAGCATCCTTCAGAGCAAGCTGTAGATAATGGTTAAATAAATAAAAAAAGAAGAATTAGCCATGGAAGTGGGATAGATAATGTCAACTATACAAAGTGAACAGGCAATACCCCAGCATGAATTGTAGGATCCAACCCACTTAATGGTCTATATTCTGAAACCGATGGAGTTCTTTTCTTAAGATATTCACTATATCTGGTAAGAATTTTTACACCAAAGTGTTGTTACAACGAAGAAAAAAAAAGTAATAATTACTAGTTGGGTCCACTACCAGGTCAAAAAGAAAACTCGAAGAAACTATAGGCATTATTCCATTAAAAATATGCAAAATATGCACAAATGCTTTACTTGATATAGGCAGCACATCTATTGCTGAGAATAATAGGATCACCAGGTTTAATATTGTTAGCTCTCAAATAACAATTGATTGCCTGAAAAAGAAAAAGAATAATCAACAAAATGAGAATAGGAATACAATGTTACCACATTGAACCAATTGGGTGTTTCATTTTCAAGCTTTTCATGATCAAACAAAGTTATACAGCACTGGAAGAAACAAACTCATATAATGAGTCTTCCTTTTCATGCAAGAAGTAAGACAGAGAATAACCAGGAGAAACTTTAATTATAAAAGACAATATGTTCGCTGCATTCATATTTGCACAAATTCTTTGAAATGAAGACAACGTAAATCTAAGCCACATGACTACCAAAGATCTTGAAGATAGTTTGAAGCAATATAGCTAGAGATAAATGATTTTATTCCAACCACTATTCTAGCCCTTGGAGTCCAAATACTGCTGAAAGACGAACCAACTACTTGATATTAATTGAGCTAGGCTCATAAGAGCTCATTCAAGCTTGGTTTACCAACTAATCAAGCCATACATGACCAAGATTTAGAGTACCTTAGAATTTTAAGCTTGGTTTGAGCTGCCTCAGATAAACATAACAGTTGAAATTTAATGTAAAAAATTCAAGCTACTTGAGCTTGGCTTGATAAAAGCATTTCTGAGTTCAGCTCGAAAAATTAACAAGCCATGCTTGAATGCAACCATAACCTTCTTAAAATAAACAAAAAAGCACTTGCTCGATCAGGCTCATTTACACCTCTATGTCAACAGGTCACCATACAACAGAGCAATACTAAACACTGCACATTCGACACTATCCCATTTAGAGATTCACCGAATATTCAAAAGATAGATCGTAGATAAAAACATCATAGTAAGGGCAGTAGCAATTATGTAAATAGTGGTTCAGAACGGCCTCAACAGAAATAACCAGATATCGTAATCCTTCCATTTTTCAACCCATTGTCTTTTTTTTTTTTTCATTAGGCCATAATGCTTGCAACCATTAAGCTCCAAAAAGCACAATGTACTCCTCGAACATTTTACGAGACCGTTAGATTAACAGAAACCATGTCCAACACCACCCGTTCAATCTCAAAGGAATAGTTTTGTTTCTCGAAGGATCTGCTCTCAGCATAAGGTTCTCATAGGTAGAGAGAAAAATTGTAGTAACTCTAACAAGATGGGACAAGGGTTCATGATTTACAATCCCAAAATTCATAGAAGGACACGGTCATTCACATTACTGACACATCCAGTATATTTACGGCAAAGCTAATACTGAGACAGGAAAGTTGAGCAAATTAAGGCTACCGAGCATCAAAAGATGAACTACCGAATCCATTCAATGTAAGAAACCAAGTTCAACCAAATGAAGTTTAATGCAATTCAAACCACAAAACTGTAATTCACCATTGATAATCATCAATTACAGTCTCAGCAAAATGGGAAACTTACACTGGAATTGGAAATAACAGACAAAGAGTAGATGGAAAAAGAAAAGTAGGTGTTGAAGATTGAAGGAAAACTAGAGAGAGAGAGGCTTGTAACAGCCAGTTACAGAGAGAAATCTCAGCAAAAACTGAAAATGCAACACTTAGAACAGAAAGTTTTTAAACCCCAAAACCCTACATGCAGCCAACTAGAAAGAAACATGCTATCTCCTCCAACTGAATTCGACTGCTAGCGCAAAAGCCCAAAAGGATAGCGTTTTTTTTTTTTATCATTCTAGCTCCACTCAACTCACGTGACTTCATTAAATGGAACGACGGTGTTTCTGTCCTTTTTATTCCTTTTCTTTTCCTAAATAACTTTTAACAGAACTTCAAAAACCTTCCCAAATTGGTAAACAAGTCCCTTTTCCATCTTCTTCTTCAGCTCGATTTTTTACATTCATTTACTTGAAAACGAAGTCTTATAATTCCATAAATATCCACAAGTTTAAAGCTTCACTACACTCCACAAATTTAAACATCCTAAATATACCATCCACTACGGAATTATTACATCAAATTAAGGCTAATTTACTCACCTATGAAACCACGCCACTACTCAGAATTCAGTAGATTATGCTTTATGTCTGTGACCAATCCACCATATAAATAGATAGACAAACAGAAATTTATACAGGAAACTTAGTATGACTTACTTTAAAACCAAATGAAAAAAAAACAAATGAAATATATATATATTTGAAGAAGCAAGCAGTATCATTCAAATTAGACAGAAACACCATCGAATTTAAGGTTTTCAATTCAACATCTTCGAATTCTTGATCATTTTATTACTTTGAGACTTAATTTAACAAACTAATCTTTAAAATAGGACATAAATTTGGCAGAAAAAATAAAATAAAATAAGAAATATAATTAAAAAAATTCACCTCATCAAGTCGATTCTCATGGAAGGCTTTGTTCCCCATCTGCACTAAATCATAAAGATGGCTATACCTCTCCCACGACATCGACCCCTCTCCATTCTCCTACCAAAAAAATACACACAATTCCACAAAATTCACTCCAAAAACTTCCATTTCCACCACAAACATTCTCGTAATTCTCAATTTTCCATAAAAATAACTGTGAATTTCACCGGCATTCTTCCAAAACCTAAATACGCCCATCGGTTTCGAAAAAAATAAAAACTAAAAAAATTCAAAAAAAAAAAAATCCACAAAAAGAAAGCTCACCCAGGGGAAGTCTTCGGCATCATCGAAGCCTTCAAGATTCAATCCAGAAGTCGTCGGGGGAGGAGCAGCAGCCGGCGCCGGAGAGGCTTCGGTCGACATTTTCTAGAGAGAGAAAGCGAAGAGAGAATTTTTGAAGGTTTAATATCAAACAAGTTCAGTTTTTATACTCAAGTCTACCTTCTACCATAATGATGATGATGATGAAACGCCGTCGTATCGAAGCGAAAATCTTTGAAATGAATCGTGTTCTTCGCTCTGTCCTTCATTACTTTCATGGACCGTATTCGTTTACGTCGTCTCTTTTTTTTTCTTCTATTACATAGGTTATTTAATAACAAATAAATAAAGGAAAATTATTTGATAAATCACAAATTCATAACTACTAACAAACTCAATTTATGTAACAAAAATAACATTATATTTTATTACCAATCTCCTAATTTTATATAATGACAAAAATGTTATTTTCATTTCTAACTATTTATTGATACATTAATAATTTTATTTTCTTATATATTAATAATTTTATCATCTTGTATATATGTTGATGCGTTAGTAGAGTTACGCACTAGACTGTGGCAGAGATAGGGTGGGGACAGTGGGCAACTGCCCTGCTACCCTGAACTAAAATTACAAAAGTATATTAAAATATTAAAAATTTTAAATTTTGCTCCTATTAATTTGAATAAATTAGAACATGTAATGTTATTTTTTGGCAATTGAAATTTAACTACTACCTGGTAACTATTAAATATAATTAAAAACTAATATTTATTTTAGTGTTGAAATTTACAATTAAATACAACTATCAATAACACCAAATATAAGTGTAAAATAATTAAAACTTAATAGTTATTTTTAATCTTTCTTTTACTCATTTAGTATTATTCTGTACTTTCATATCTTTGATTTTATCTTTGATTCTAAGACACAAGACACAGGTAATCTAATTTTCATTTAAATAATTTATAAGTTATGAATGAAGAAAATAAAATGAGCACTCATTTTGTTGTTTTAGTTTGTATAATTTTCAATTAATAAAATGAAATTGCTAAACTATTTTTTATTTTTATTTTGTTTTAATTAATTTGCGTGTGCTAAGAAATATATTCTTAATTTAAATATAACATGTGAATTATAATCTGTATTTTGACTAATTCATTGCAATTTCAATTCAACATATTTATTTTAAGTTTATTTAGGTATTTTTTTCATGCATAAATTTCTAATTTATTTAGTTACTTGTTGTAAAATTTTGAAAAAATACAGTTATTTGTTTTGAAAAGACTTTTCTGGCAATGGATTATAATTAAAGAGTCATTTAATACCTACGAGGTAAAAGATTAAAACAATTAGAGTCAGTAAACCGACAAAAATTATAGCAAAGAAATACATGACTCAAATAATGAATTTTATGGTACAATTTTGTAAACTTTATTATCTATTAATATGTATACTACTATTTTAGAAATTTAATTATAAATATAAAATTTTTACGCTATTTCAGACAAAATTAATATTCGAATTATATGACATTTGCTCCCACTAAAAAACATTTTTGGCTACGCTCCTGACACTAAGGGATGCATGAGTAGTACTTTGTAAACTTTATTATCTATTAATATGTATATTACTATTTTAGAAATGTAAATATAAAATTTTTACGCTATTTCAGACAAAATTAATATTCGAATTATATGACATTTGTTCCCACTAAGAAACATTTTTGGCTACGCTCCTGACACTAAGGGATGCATGAGTAGTACTTTGCCGGGTAATATTATATTAACTATTTTAGAATTTTTGTAAAATTTTAGGAGAATAAAGTTAAATTTTATAGATATAATTAATTTTTTATAAAATTTTCAAAGAAAATAATATAATTTGAAATTTTTTGGTGACGAGACTATGAAAACATATATTTAGAGGATAGATTTTTATAGTTCTTCAAAATTTTAGAAGATGCAAAATCTTTTATCTTTACAAGTAATAAACACACACTTAATGTGTGTGCAACAGGAAAATTAGTTTGTTTAAAAACTATTTTACATATATATAAAAATTTGACATTATTTTGACAATAATAATTAAATTTTTAGATTATTTTCAAAATAAAAATATTACTAGATGAGTAGTTATTTAGTTAGTTATTAATATTAGTTACAAAATACCATTTTGTAAAGATTCTAAATAAATAAATTAAAAAATATTGGTAGTTATAAAAAAAATTAAAATTCAAATAAGTAAATTTAAAAAGAATTTAAAAGAGGAGACTGACATACCAAAACTCTCCCTTTATATATAGTAAAATAAGAACATACTAAAAAATTTATAAAATTAGCAAGGATAAAATACAAAGAAAACCATCATTTCTTTCTTTTTAATCAAAGAAAGAAAAATTTTAATGATAATTTTTTTTAATTATTATTTTGTGATTGCTCTTTTTTTCCTCTTTATTTTTGAAAGTTGTGACTCGAACTCAAAGATCAAAGTATTAGAAATGGCATCTATGTTTAGGTTATCTACATATTGCACTTCAAAACTGGACAAGGTCAAATTCTCAAATTAATTTGTTTTTAGTAGGAAATTTTTATCTAAATGAAATGGGAAATATTTTGGTAGGAAATTACATATTAGTCTTTTGTTGTATATCATTAGGGAATTTGGCTCGTTCATGCTAGTAGTTTTGATATCATCTAGGCATTGGCTTGTCTAGAAGAGAATGGTGGTCTACATCACTAAACTCCAAGTCGACCAAATGCCCTTCTATTTCCACCTCTTAAACTTCCCCTTTTTGTTATGGGGATTAATTTCCAATTGAATAGGACCGGTAGTAAAAATTAATTTACATTTCATAAATAGGACCAAAATCAAGTTATCTCTTGAGTTGAGCAGACTTTCACTATCACTATACCAAAAGTTGAGCTCTGTTGATGATCAAATCCAGGAGTAAGTCTTTGACTACTCGCTCTGTATTAAATTCAGAAATAAATTTTACTACTCACTCAATAACACACAGCGAGTGTAGAGTAGGTAGCAAAACATATATATATTTTTTAAAATCTAAGTGTAATATAGTCTAATATTAAAGTTAGGATCCTACGCGTATTATTCACGTTCGGAATATCAGAGAAAATAGAGGGCACGACTTAATCACACTCAAGTCGGTTACTTTAAATTAGAGGAAAATTCAAAAAAAAAAAAATTATATTTTAAGAATGTGAGAATGTATTTAGTCCTTCATATGACTCCTATTTTGTTATTTTGTGGTTGATGGATCAGGTTGACTTACAGGTTAGAAAATAATTATCTGGCCCGCCATTTTGTTATTTATGTCTGTAGTTGATGGATCAGGTTGATTTACGGGTTAGAAAATAATTATCCAGCCCATATAGGGCTTTTTAACTTCTAGGCTGGAATTACCAAAATAACCTTGCAACGTATAAGCTTTTGATTGGCTATAATTTTAAGGCATAATCATTCTCCAAAAAAAAAAAAAAGGCAAAATTTGACCTCTGTTCAAACTTTTGATTTCCAGCTTGATTTCGATTAGGTTAATTTTTCTTGCTAGTGATATATATTACTACCAATATTGATACAATATAGATGTAGACATATTACAAAGAAATCTATTGCATATAATAATTCTTAATGTCTAAATGAGCCACGTGACATACCTAGGTGATGGATTGAATTTGGATTAGAAAAATTATAATAAAATATCATGGATCAGATCTATTTTAAATTTCTCCCTCCCCTCCTAATTAAATAACCAATAAAATCTTGGACATATTTAATGAAGGCATTCAACTCTCTTTATGATTTTGGCATGACTGTGTATATGAGAACTTGGTCAGAAACTACATTGCCGGAACGATATACCATTCATTACAAACGACTCTAGTGACCAAAAAACAAAAAAATGATATGCAATTCTAGCTTCTTAATTAGTCGGCCATGACAAAAGAGTACTTTAATTTCCCAGTTAATTTTATGTTGTTGTTGGAGCTCCAGCTGAAAATAATGAAATTTGAATTTAGATTTTTTTGATAATTTAATTTCTCTTGCTTATCGTTTGACTCCAACCTTGCGAGAGAAAGGTTCACATTCTGCATTGTTAGAAACAAAATAACAGAACAAATTGGAGATGCTTCTCTTTACCCAATTGTATCGTCTAAACCTTTTTCTTTGTTTATAAATATGTTACTTCTAGAAATCAAAAGCACTAGTTGTATATAAAAGGATTTGTTTTTTCTATACTTGTATATAGCCTCATGATTCACGAAACCATTGTGAGAAGCATAGAACCATTAGTTTGGCCAAACAAATAAAACAAATCAAGTTTATTAGCACCAAGGGAAATCGACTGCATGATTTGGCCAAACAATTGGACCATAAACTAGTGCTTACTCCAGTGGCCTCCTCGAATACTTTTGGAATAAATATTGGTAGGCTATTTTGGCTCGAAAACTAACAAGAAGATTGACATTTCTCACCTGCTAAGGAAAATGCAGGCCAGAAATAGCAGCATCTGCTGTCACTTCAAAGAATTACACTTGGTGCCCATTAAATGGTAGGCATAAAGTAAAAGGTTACATTTGTAATTTGAAATTCCTGTTGTTGTGGAATGAACACTAATAATAGTATGTGGTAAACATCCCAGAAAAACATACAACGTACACTATATAGCCAACAAAGGATACACAAAAGGGGTGAAAAATGATAGAATTATGCATCTAAAATTTTCTGCTAAGGAAAGAATCAAATAACATCCAACAAAGTGCAGATCATACAATGATACAAGTACATGCTGTCATTAGCAGCTCCGGGAGGTTAACACCGTCAGCTATACTGCTTGAGGCCATCTGCTCAATTCGACCCAATTAAATAATTTGCCGTAGTTCTTTCCAACTGAGATTCTTTTAATTCAGCTCAGAAGTTTCTAATCTACCTTTCAAGACATGAGATAAAAACTAAGGATAATTTTTTCATTTAGGGAAATTCAAGTTCAATTAAAAAAAAGGAAATTTCTATCACCATTCTTCTGGCTTTACAAAAACAGTGTAATAAACACAATTAACGCAGGCCCGTCATGACATCAAGCCCAGGATCCCAAACCAATATGACATCTTCAACCTGCTCCTCTTGTGAAAGTGACCAAGATACACTGCAAAAGTGACAGATGCCATCAAGATTTAGAGCAAGTAAGCAACAGCTATGCGTAGCAATATACAAATCCAATTGTAATGGCACATATGTCATTCAATTGCAAAGAGGTATGGAAAAGGAAGGGGAGGGAGCTTCATCCAAGTTCAGACGACACCAGAACCAGGTATCAAAATGATTTGTCTCAAAGCATGCAGTCAATATTCAAGGCAAAGAAATCAAAGCTAAAGGGGTTAGGGGGGGAAAAAAACCGTACCCCATAGCCTGCATCCCCTGTATACTGGCACTTGATCAACAATTCTGTAAAGGATACTCTACAAATATATCTCTCAGGTATTTGATTGATTTGGTGGTCATGGGGAACAGGAAAACAGAATGAACAGCATATCAAAGATCAAAAATTTTTCACATCAAGAGTATGATGATTTTTGAAAGTGAACAGCTAAAATTCTAAGCCTATCAAAAACATTTAGTCAGTCCCGACACTGAGAAATATTATTGCAACTCCAACAAGAACGAGGAAATAGCACAACTCCTACATATAAAGGTGAAACAATAAAATGAAATAAAGTATCTCGTTGAAGAAACTGTTAACAGTAAGGAATTTCTGATAAACATAATCAACGGCACAGCCAAGAAAGAAAAATTAAATACATCCAGTAACTGTTGTCATACTTCGTGGTTGTAAATACAAGGAATCATATATAACTTGTATGATAGCACCATATTAGTTTAAACTTAGCGCTCAAGGTAACTAGCGCTACGAAGACCAGTGCTCTCAAATATTTAAACATTGATAGAAAGACGTGTTCCAAAATTTTGACACCATCTAGGAATTAACTGGACAAAGAAACTAACTGAATCCATTAGAAAAGTTTACATTGGAATGGAAAATACTAGTAAAAGTTACACAAATCTCCCTATTTAGTAGATCATTAATAATTAGATAAGGAGGTTCACAAAGAGAAAGTAAAACAAGCATGGAGCCAGATAGCAAAACAAGCATGGAGCCAGATAGCACGTTAATCTGCAATTCCATATTAGTAGTAAATAACAAGCAAGCCAATATACCACTTCCAATTAAGAAATAATACATCAAGTGGATGCTTTCATATCAAAATCTACAAATTTCATCTTCCTATCCCCAGCCAGTAAAAGCCCCGCTTAGGTGGACAGCAAAATAGAGAAGAATAAAAATTAAAAATAATCCCCATGGAAACTTCAAAATCAATTCTCTGAAGTTAAAAGTCATGTGAATAATTTACCACCAGAGAAGATAATATCATTTGCTTTCATCATGTATACTATTCATTTGCTTAAATCATACTTCTGTTTTTTCAGGAGAGAGTTGGAGAAGCAATTATTCTCGTCATAAATAGAATAGAATAAACAGCTGTTCACGGAATAGATTCACAAAGACAGCACAAGAAGATGGTAAATATTTCAAACAACGAGATCCAGAGATTCCAATGTTATCTACTAGTATATTTCATATCAATTACTTTTTTCCCTTGTCTGCATCAGTGTTCAATCACCCAGCTTTCTATTTTACAAGTCCTCTGAGTGAAAAAATCAATTATAATCTATGACCAAAGAAACAAGATTTACAAAGTTTTCGATCACAAGTTATTCTCATTGCAAAATCTCTAGAAACCACACTTAGCCAATTCAAAGAAATTTCAATTGGACAATTCAACAGCAGAAAAAGGTAGCTTATATACTCAACATTAGCAAGCAAATGTAAGATGATTCCATTCCTATTTCTAAATTCTAGATGCAGAAAACAAGCACCAAGTAGTTTGATTTTAAAATGCAACCGAATTTAGAAGCAAGTATTAACACCAAAGTTACATTACCTATAAATTCTTCCCCCACGTGGAACACATTAGCTTCGGGATCAAATCAACTGCTGTGCTGCCTTGAATGTCGGATATCAAACTGATTTACAGTCACTAACGGTGTAACAGTCTCATTCCTGATCCTCTTAATATTAGGGCTCACCAAGCCCCTGTGCTTAAACCCATATAGCTTCAATACTTGATTATCCGCAAAATTGAAAGCCCTCTCCATACTTTTCAAGCACCGCTCGGCCGGATAGTCCCCATAGCTCCCGCAAGGCTTACAGCCGACAAAATGTGTAACGAAAGGCCACCTCTCATCTCCCAATCCTGGATTATACTTCTCAATCATTTCCTCATACCGATCTACCAACCCCGCCCAATAACCATGCAAATAATACGAATTCTCAACAAACACCTTATCCATCCACTCTTCCTTCTTTGAAATCAACAAGTGTATCAAAGCAGACTGGTCGTCCGCCTCGAATCTGGGCCTACCCTTCAATTTAGCAGTCAAAATCTTCCCAGCCTCTTCGCCGAACCGACCCTTTCAGCCCCATCGGTGCCCAAGCATCCAACAAATCCAAAGACCACTGGCTATTCCTTATAAAAAAGCTACCCGTATTCAACGCAATCCACGACTTCTGCTTGAGTAACAGATCCTTATACCCATGAACAACCAAATTATAGTCATTATACTTGTTAACTGGGATTCCGAACGACATATCAGTAAACAATGCATCACTATCCATCCACCAAATCCACTCAACCTCGGGATGAGACAACATCAACCTCCTAATCAAAGGCAATTTTGACCAATATCCAACCATTTCATTATCTAACTGGGCCATATTATAAACAATCTCAATCCCATGAATTCTACAATAATCAATTTTATTCTTGACACCCTTTAACAAGTAATGATCACCAATTGCATTATCACATGGATTGGGAGGGGACCCACTAACAAGCAAAATCCGAGGCTTTCCATTAATAAAATTCGGAAATTCGGGATTTTTTGAAAGCCATACCTTTCTCACGTCCTCGTCCCAGTTCCTAATCTTCGGTCCCAACGAATACGTCGTCGGATTGGGGGGATTCGGATTACCATCATTATCAGCCGGGTCATTCGGGTCGTCATCTGATCGGATCTCGGCGAGGATCCGGTTAATATCCTCCGTCATTTGCTCCTTCTTGCCTCGGCTTCGGAGGAAACCAAATTCCCAATGCCGATTGTGCCGCGTAGGACCAAAATGGTGACCAACCCACATAAAATCGTGATCTTTATGCACATGAAAGTCTTCTGGACTGCCGCCCGCGTGGGATTACCGAGGAGCGGCCTCTGGCTCCGCCGCCAACTCCGCCGTTGACGGCGGCGGCGGCGGCGGTCGTCGGAAGCGTCCCCGATCTTTTTTGAGGCGTAAAATTGCTGTCTTGACCCATTTTCTTTAATTTTTTAGTGGGTTTTATTTAATGAGCTAAAATTCGTAATGGGTTTTCAGTGTTTTGAAGAATTTTTGAGGGGGTTTAGAGTTGAGGTGGTCGGCATGAGTGACTAGTGTGTGTTGTGTGTGTGTTTTTTTGGAGCACCGACGTTGTAGAATACTAGATTTGTTTAATAACAATGTTGATTAAACAGGAAAGTTGGAAAATTATGGGACACAATCCCGGTTGTTTAGGGGCTGGATTTAACGCGTTAATGTGAAGCCAATTAGCCAAAGATTTTTAATTACAAAAATTTTACCGCCATTTTTAGTATTAGTGTGGGAAAATACGTAAACTCAGATTTTTTATGTTGTTAATTAAACATTAAAATTAAATTTAAATATAATATTTATAAGTAAAATTAAAAATGAAATATTTTTTCTTAATACGATATTATTATTAAAAAAAATATTTATATGACTTGATTTACGTAAGATGTAATAAATTTTTTAATTTATATTTATTTATGTCACTTTAATCAATTAAAATAAATATTTTAAAAATAATATAAATTAAAAAATTAATTTTATCTATTATATAGACAGATTTATATAAAAAGATCCTGTGTGCTCTCCATGTGAGGTGAGTTTTATTTTTATTATTTTTCTTGTCATGATTTGATGAGTTTGGTCAACGCTCCAAAACTCAGTGACAACTGTGGATTGCAGACATCACGCCACAATAAGATTTTGGACATTTTATATTTTCTTCTTTTCGTTTATATTTTAGATCTTGAGATGGTTTGGGTGCAGACGTGTCTTAAAGCGTGATTCGTTCATCTCTTTTCGCGTAAATTCAAATAAGTATTTATGGAATTGAATTCGAATTAATTTTAGTATTTAAATTTTTATATATAAATTTTAAAATTTAAATTTATCGAATCAGATTTAACTTAATTTCAAAAATATAAAGAATATTATATATTATTTAAAATTAACTTAATTATTAAAAAATTAAATATGTATGAATTTTTATCAAATTGAATCCAATTCAAAAATCAAGTAAGTTTAAATATGTATTATAGTTTTTTAGGGAGGAAACAAAAGTAGGCATTTTAAGATGTAAGTAGAGGTGAGCTCAAGTGCCAACTTTTCCTCCATTAAGTAGTAGTATTATTATACAAATCTTGCGGATTCGACATATAGGATAGTATTATAATGTATAGTGTAGGTGTAGTGTGGTAGTATAATTTGTCTCGATATTTTCTAGACAATATATAGTTATTTATTTGTATTAAATATCTCACCTTTATAGATATAAAAAAATTAGTATCAATTAATTGATTATACCGATTGAAACCAATTTATTTCACGTAAATTGGATACTAAATACTTTATTTAAATGTACGGTTGAGAGTTTAAATTTTTGCATTACAATTTTTTTAAATATAGAAATTAAATTTCTTATCCACCTATTTCATTTTTTTTTTTTTTTAAAAAAAATCTATACCAGTTGAAACCTTGGACTTGGGGGGACACTAGATCGTGCAAGGAACTTGATTAAAGGATTCATGAATCCAATGATTTGACTTATTTTTCAACTATTATTATTGTTGTGTAGGAATCTGCTGGGGAAGAGGGCATGAAAGATTCTTTGTCAAACGCCTGTTAAAATTTAAGATCGTGTTAAGGACAAACTAATTCGTGATCATGCAATGTCTCGACTCTCTAATCTTTTGTGTTTGTTATTTTCTTGGTCACATAAACTATTGGAGGGGAATTCATTGAGGTACAATACAAAATATTTGCAAATAAATAACTAATTAAGCAAGATCTGAATCTGAACTTTTCATTCCAACCTTACTAGTTGAAAGAATGCCCGTTGACGTTTCTTTGTATACTTAATCGGTAATACTTTTGTTACTATAACTTTCCGTCTCAAATTAAAAGTTATCATAAAATATTATACTACCGATCATATATTAGTATTAATAATTTGATTTAAATATTATAATATAATAATTTACAGTAAAAAAAATTATTGAAACAATCTAACTACAAAATATTACAACTTTGTATAAGAACGAATCTTATATGGTGTATTCACTAAGTGAACAGAGTTAGAGGAATTACGCCGTGATTACACAAGGGAAGGTAGAAACTAAGCGTTTTGATGGATTAAGTGCTAAGTAGATTTAAAAGTTGCAACCACCTCTAGAACCTATATACGTATCACTAGAATTATAAACAATTAAAGATAGTTCAAATATTGGATCATTATTTTGTGAAAGGAGCGATAGATGTAATGTCTCGTCTTACATTAAAAAAAATATATATATATAGTATCATGAATTACGAGTTATTAATATTTAATAATTGGGTTTAAATATTTTGACCTAAATTATTAGGATCCAAAATTATTTAGCCAACCCAAGTTTAAAGTGACCACCAATATGGTGGTCTAGTGATCAAATTTCATCACTCTCACTTGAATACTTAAGGTTCGAATCTCATTGAAGATGTAGGCGGGTGGTGGCCGGCCTATAATGCTTAATCCAGTGAGGGGTGGGGTTTGGTCTATTGGTGTGTTGGTGGAGCTGTGGTAACCAAATTGGACTTGTCCCAGCGAGTTATGATGAAAGAAATATTGACCTAGACCAACCACCATTCCCTTCTCGGGATCTCCGGACCTAGCATTTTATTTACCAAAAAAAAACCTAATTTAAAGTGTTACAGATCTTCTGTAGACGTGACTGACTATAATTACATTTTCTTTGGAGTACGTTTACTATCTCCATCAATGGTAGGCCTATGAAATGGGAATGGAATGGGCCTATGAAGATTGAAGGTCCATTTCATAGGATCAAATGTCTGCTTGGTGTTGATTTTCCATGTGCCATGTGCCCGAACTACCCAATCCAAATCTCATTCATATAGAATAGAATTAGGATTAGCCCAAATATTAATGAAGTAGGGACTCTAAAGCAAAAGAAAAGTTTGATCCCATCGAATTAATTACGATGGCTTTTACTTCTCTTACTATTGGGTTGACTCACAGTAGCCGAAACCCAAAAAATGGTTATCTAACCGACTAAATAGATTTTTGTTTGTTTTAATTTTGGACTATTTTGATAGGGTATCAATGAGTCGTATTGGATTTTTATTGAATTTATGGACACAAAATCTTAACTCAAAGATGACCCATTAAGTATTTGTGTCATGTTGTCGTTATAACCTGTTTATTAACGAATTAATCTGACACGACTAATTAACCCGTTAAACTTTTACAATAATATAAAAGTTATTTAGCTTATCCGGATGATACGATAACACACAATTAATCCGTTAACTCGAATGACACAATGGGCATTAGAGGGTGTATTATTGTGTTAAATTTTTATAAATGTCAAAATTAATTAACGGGTCAATCGGGTTATTTGATATTATAATAGGTTAAATGGGTCGTGTCGGGTTACCCGATAAGGTAACGAGTTATTGGGTCAATTCGTAATTTCGGGTCATTAACGAGTCAATATGATAGTAGCCCAATTAAATTCGAGTTGTATTTAAACTTGTGAATTTCGTGTCATGTCAAAAATTATCATTCCATATTTTAAGAAAAAAGTAAAATCAATATTTGCAATAGAAAAATAAATAATCGACTGATGAACTGTGTAATTTAAACCACTTAATTACCTATTATATATGGTTTAAAGCGATTTCAACATATTGGTTATTTTATTGTATATTTTATGGTGGTGAATTAATTTGTAAATAGTATAAAAAGAAATAGACAAACTACAACAAATAAAGTATATTAAAAAACTTTATATTCTAAATATGAAAACAATAGCATATGGGAGGAACCAGTGGCATGAGAAGTTAATCTCGCCACTTAATTTCTTAGGCCATAGATATTCGTTAAATTTGACATTTTAATTTAGTCATAGGAGATAAAGTGATAAAAGAAATTCAATGGGCAAAGTGCAATTTCTCTCTAATTTCAGGGGTTAAGGTGTAATTGAGCCTTTTTTTAATTATTACAGGGTTATTATTGTCATTCTCTTTTCTCTCGTGCGGTTTTGGTGATGTGGGTCCCAGAAAATGGCTTTCTCAAAATTCAGATGTTCGGTGCTCTGTCGCGCATGCTTGTTTTTTTGTGCTTGGACAACTATAATTTACTTTGAATCCACTCTCATTAAAATTACAAATATAGCATTAGCATGATTAGTTTTTCCATGCTGGTACTACTATGTACTTAATCTCCTTATCAAAACCATTGTATATCACAACTTTTTTGTTTTGTTTTGTTTTTTTTTAAAGAAAGAAAATATTAACTAATTTTATATAAAAAATTATTTACAAAATTACAATTTTAGAGAGCACTTGCCAAAGTCATTTTACATGACAAAAATCATAGTAAATTACCAACTGATGATTATAGATATTTGATCGGATTTCGTTAATTTTTTTCGAGATTTAGTGATACATAAGTAGCTTTTGTCTAGTTTGTCAATTTGTATAAATGCATTGATTTGATACTTATCACTAATTAGTTGATTGTAAATGATTGACTTGAATTTGAACTATCATTTGACTAATAGTAATTGTTTAAGGATCAATAAATATGGTGGTGATATATACTTTTCACATATTCAAATAAAATAGTTATGTTGTTTTATTCACAAACTATTCATTCCATATAAGGATTTACACGAAGTAGGATTTGTTCATAAAATTAATATTTTCTTTACTTCTGTGGTCAATTTTGTTTTAATTTTTTTATCTAAATGCCTATTACACAAATGTGAACTTTTTCCCTTTTTTTTTTTTAATGAAAAAAATATAATTGAAATTGAGAAAAAGAAAAAGTGTTAAAATGAAGTTGAAAATATAACACTAAATAATGTAACTTCTTTTATCTTCCTAGTAGAATAAATAACAGACCGATTGCATAAATATTTGTCAAATGAAAATTTTAAAAATAATATTTTAAAGAACCGTGTGAATTAAAAGTTAGGCCTAATAACTTTTGGCTATAATAGCATTTGCTCACTATTAATATTTCATAGTATCAATCACCAAACAAGTTAAATTACACAAATGCTTTTAAAATCTAAACATTGTTTTAAAGCTGTACTAAAAGCAATTTATATTGTACTAAAAATTTTCTTATCTAGTTCCATTTACTTTGATCTCCTTTATTTGAATTTATGTTTTTCGAATATTGTTTGAACTCATTCCTTATCCATCTTTTTATCACTCATATACTGTTTTCAATAAAGTATTATAGTAACATTTTTTTAAAAAAATACAGAGCCATTGACTCCAATAATACAGTAATTCAATAAATCAATGCATATCCAAGTTTACCCCATTCCTTTCGAAAAAAGAAAAATTTTAAAAAATGAAAAAAAATGATGGGGTAATATAGTAATTTAGCAAGAGGATAGCTCTACCAATAGTGGTTGTGGGAGGTGGCAATAGAACTTTCTAGTCTTTGTTAAAATAATAAAATATAAGTAGACTTGATTTCCGTTTTTCTTTTTTAATTTTGTGACATAAATTAAATTTTAAAAAATTTAATTCCGACAAAGATAAAATGTTCAGATCGCTCAAAATCGGTATAAGTATTTTCCTTCAAAAGTTTCGCTTATAATATGAGATTTGAGAAATTTTTTAATCGATCAGACCGACCGGCCGGAAGATTCGACCGACCGACGAAAAATCGCATCTTTGTCACCCTCTCTCTCGCTTTCAATCCGATCATCATCATCAATCTCAACAATTTCAAGGTAATGATCCATCATCTTTCGTTTATTCTCGATTTCCATTTTTTTCCATGCATATTTTAGTGTAATTATTTTGCGGAGAAATGCCATTTCTTATTTTATGATTTGGTCGGAATATTCTACTAATTAACGTTGAATATATATTCCTGTCATGCAGGTAAAAATTTAAAAAAAAAAAAAAAAAATGAGTCAGGTTTTCGAAGGATACGAACGACAATACTGTGAGCTTTCCGCTAATTTATCCAAAAAATGCACTTCCGCTACTATCCTCGATGGAGGTCAGAATCACAAATTTTTTAATTCTTTCTTTTCCCATTTTATTGTTATTTCTTTTTCTTTTTTTCTTTTTGTTCTATGTTGTTATATTTATGTTGTGTTGTGTTACCTAAAAAAAAAATATTTATGTTATGTTTATATGTTTATGCTTTGAATTTTTTTTATTGAAGTTTTATTAATTTTGTACCTAATTTATTTGAATGTTCCGAATCTTAGCTCTATTCCAACTTTGGGAAAGATTGAAGGGCATTAGGTTGAAAACTGGTGCAAATTAGAAAACTTGAGCCAAATTAATTTAAAATTAGGTAAATATTCGGCAACTTGAGTTGAAATTGTGCCGCCTTTTGGAGGAAAAAAAAAAAAAAAGGTTACGGTACTTTTATGGACTTTTCATCAAATTGAGTTAAAATGGAGCCAATGTTTGAAAGTTTGATCTTTTAAGAGAGAGAGAGAGTGAGAGAGAGAGAGAGTGAGAGAGAGAGAAAGAGAGAGAGATAGAGTGTGAGTGAGTGGAGATTTCATGTCAAATTGTTCTCTTTTTGTCACAGAGGTTTTCTTTTCTTGGTGATTATATTTGATGAATATATGCAGAACAGAAGAAACAAAAAATATCTGAAGTTAAAGCAGGATTGGATGATGCTGATGCTTTGGTAATGTAATAAACTTCTTTAGTTGGTTGAAAATTATTTGTTGTTATTATAGGCTTCTGATTTGACTTTTGCTGTTATGTTAATGTATTCAGATTCGTAAAATGGACCTTGAGGCTCGAAGTTTGCCACCGAGTGTTAAGGCTTCACTTATTGCAAAGTTAAGATGAATATAAAACTGACCTGAATAATTTGAAAACTGAAGTGAAAAGAATCTCATCTGCAAATTCTAATCAAGCTGCTAGAGATGAATTACTAGAATCAGGAATGGCAGATGCAATCATGGTATTCTCCTTTTAGTCTCTTGTTATTATGTTCTTCTCAATTTTTTTACTCGTTGAGACGTAGTTCAATATGTTAAACTATTTTCCCTCTTGCTTTGTAGTTGGCAAACATTTCATGATTTCTGTACTTCTTAACTGCTGTAGAATGTTATAACATTCTGTCCTTCTTTCCAAATCCTATTTGGTAATCAGTTGTTTTATAGTATTAGTGATTATCTTTTAAATAATTATTGCTAACCTCATAATTCGTCACTCTACTTTTCCCTACTGATCTACAATTGGACAGGACAATCTTTGACGTGAGTTGTGTTTAGGTATTGTTTGTATAAGGTGCATTTGGATAATCATGTATTTGCAACCTTCTTTTCTAGTGAGTGTACAGGGGTCATCTCCTGGATATTGAAGATTAAACCCTAAAAGTCTAAAGGAATAATGAACTTTAGTGTCCATTACTGTTAGCATAAACATTAGTAGCATTTTGCCTTTACCAAATGGCTTTCGATCTAAAGCAAGTGTCATGACTTGTATTCTTTGTTGTTGATGGACAAAGCATCCAATGAGCACATTCTCCACTCATCCTCCCAGACTGATGGCTATTGTGCTGCAACTGCGAATGTGGTCTATTAAACTCTTTCTTGGCTAGTCTAAGGTAACAAAATATTTAAAAACTTGTCACTCAGTGTAAAACCCATGTACTGTGTTTTCTAATTCTTCTTTACCAAAGAAGAAAATAAGAAGTGGGAGAAGTGAGGGAGAACATGGCAGAGGCAGCCAGGACTCAGATCCAAATCCAGCCTTGTCCTCACATGTACCACCTCTTGAATGAACATTGGCCTTTTTTCAGTAACCTTTATGTGCATCTATGTTTATTATTGGAGCTTTGTAATTGGACCCATTGTGAACATTCACATGAATAGCCAATTTACACAAACTGCAGACTGTATTTTTCTTACGTTATATGTATATGTTTTCTAACTTCCACTTGAATGGACAATTCAAAGGATGTGCAGATTCTACTGCTGTAAACAACTCAGTTTGGTGATACTTTGTTGGGTGTTGATTGTTTGCCTAAAATTATAGTACATGACTTAATACTGGAAATGTGTGTTAGGTGTCTGCTGATCAAAGAGGGAGGTTGCTGATGTCAACTGAAAGATTAAACAAGTCCAGTGACAGGATTAGGGAAAGTCGGAAAGTGATGCTAGAAACTGAAGATCTTGGAGTTTCAATCCTTCAGGATTTACAGATCAACAACGTCAGTCTCTTCTGCATGCCCATAATACGGTATGATTTCTCAAATCATCCAAGGTTGTAAGTTTTTCACTTTCCGTTCTGCAGCTTCATCTTTTTCTTTTTCTTTTTGTTTTTCCTGAATGACAATGTTGTTCCAGTCATCTTGTGTGTGTGTTTTTTTGTGTAAAATGATTTCTCATTCTTTACTCTTCTGGAATACTTGCATATTAAATGCTAATGCCTCGAAAAAATGAACTTTGCTTGGCTGTGAGTATCTTGTTCTTGAGACAAGAGGATTGAGGAAGTGTCGTTCTTTGCAGCTTCATGGGGTGGATGACAACATAAGTAGGAGCAAGAAGATACTGACCAACATGTCGAGAAGGATGAGCAGAAACAAATGGATCATTGGCTCTATTATTGCAGTCTTAGTCCTTGCAATAATTTTAATTCTTTATTTTAAGCTAACCCATTAGCTCCCCAGCTTTTTTCCAAAAATCCATTTATTTCTCACATTTTGAAAGGACTGTGGAAAGTTTTTTTTTTTTTTTTTTTTTTTTGTGGAAACTGTGAAATAGACTGTGTTGCGCTGATTTATTGTGGTTTGTTGGGTTGATCGACCTTCTTGGTCTTGTTTTGTGCGTATCTTCAATTGTTATGTAATGCCGAAGTGCGACACTGTAATAATACGGTTCTGTAAAAATATCTATCTTATTTACTCATTTTTTCAAATTTATTCTGAATATCAATTACGAGATCTTTGTTTCTCAATTTGTCCTAGCTATTTGTGATGGTTTTAAAGCTACGTTCCAGATATATTTTCTGGAGGTCTTCAGGTACTTGGTGGATGGAATTTGTCAAATAGATTCTTGGGACAAGCTTCAAAAAACTAAAATTCTTGTAGAATAATATTGTACGAAATTCAAACCCCAGCTTTTGAGCAATTACATTTTAAATTCCAACTTAGAAACTAGTTGATTTGCGTTTGCAAAAATTATTTCCATTCCTACTCATGCAATTGCATTTTAGGCACCTCATACCATACCAATATGGTGTTGACGAAACCAATATCTATGGAAGAGATTTGTCTTCTTAGGAGGAGCAAATTGACATGAGAAACATTTCTCAGGCAAATTATGGTTGAATTTGCTCGGAACCTTAAACTTCTAAACCAATATCCGGATTTTGGAACTTGATCTACCTAGTTCCACCATATACATTTGACATCGGACAACAAAGTGTAGTTTAAGTGGTAAGACATTTTCTTATGATTTATTAATCATGGATTTGAGGTTCGAGTAACTAAATAGTATTAGGGGGAGATGGTTTTATTTTTTTATTTTTTTAAATGTGATCCAAATGGGTACCTGATGGAGGGAAACTCAGAAAGAATAATCCTTGAGATCAGGCCAAACAACAGCCACTTAAATTACAATTAATCAGCCAAGTTATGCTCCGTAGAATCAACTTCCATGAAATAGTTCACAATCTTTTTTTTACCAAAATATTCCAACCTACTTCGAATAAGCATATAGTAGCACTTTGTTGATTCAAGGATTTGCATCTTCTACATTTCTAAATCTTGGAGGTTGCATATTTTGATAACTTTCATGTTGTCGAAACCGTTCATTATAGTTCACAATCATCGGCTGATTGCCTAAACAGAGATACTCATTCCCTCACATACTCATTTGTCAAAGAAAATACTGTCTTTATAGGAAAATTCTACACCACTGTAACAAAATTTTACTGTTTTATTTTAAAATCTTGTACAATACAATACTATATGTTTTAAAAACTTGTATTATATAAATTTTTAAAGATAACAGAATGATTCTCTTAACGAGATTGTAGAACTTCTTGTCTTTATATTGACAATCCTTTTTTCAGGTTTCAGCAAAAGAGAGTTGCACAAAATAGAATAGCTAATCATTATATGCTTCAAATTTCTGGACATGGAGTTACTATGAACATAATCGCATTTTGAGGATCACAAATTGAATTGAAAACATTCATTTGTTTTATAATAAATGCCAACCACAAACACAATAAACTGCAATTTTCAATCAAAAACTAAAATATCACCATATCTAAACATTAAAAAAAAAAAACTTCTAGAAGAAGTTCATATGTGAGTCAAACTGTTAATGCTGTGGAGGCTTTATTAATCAAAACAATCATCATTAATTTCGTTGCACATGAAATTATTTCTAATGGAAAATAGATCTAAGACTATTAAGTTACAATGTGGAGATTAGTTAAGGTTTAATATATAGTTTATATGATGACTAAATATGAGTTGGACCTGAGTATCAAATGCATCCAGTCTGATTAATTATAGATTGATCCCCTTGATCCTTGAACAGCATCCCTCTAGAGCTTCATTCCTCCTATCAAAATTGCAAATATTGCATGATATTTTAGACCCCTTTAGCATATCGAATTTTTGAAAGAAAAAGGAAGTTGTTTTACTTTATTTTCTCCAAAAAGATTAAAGGAAAGTTGCATGCTAATCAAGATTCATAACTAGAACAAACCATGTACCTTTTTTGCATATGCATCCACACCAACCCAGATATCTCCTCATCTTGTAATGGCTTCACAAGATAGTCAGCAGCCCCAAGTCTCAAGCCATTTTTGGCGATAGAGAGCTGATCTCTTGTTGTTAAAACTTTATAAAGAATGACAAAAAAGACACAAGAAAAGCTGTTTATATATGTTATTTTTCCTGGAAATTATATGTGCTGCTAAATAAAATAAAAGAGGGCTAAACTTACTAATCACAGGAATGTGTTGCAAGTCTTTATGGTGCACAATATATCTCAACATCTGTGCATCATTTGCCATAAGAAGGTTGACATCAACAAGTATAATATCAGTGTGAGGTCCATCAGATTTCAATGCATCAACTATCTTTGTGTCTGACCATGCTGAGGTCACTGAGAAGCAGCAGAAACATTTCAGAGTTCATATTCTTTACTTTTCCATTAAGGCCGGGCAATTATCAAGTTCAAGATTAGTTAGAGAACAAGAAATCAAAAAGAAACTTTTTTGTGTGTGTGTGTGTATTGATTGCTGTGTTACAGCAGTATCTGGTGGAATACTAGCAAGAGATAAGCATGATATATACCGAAACTGAAAACTTGTGTTAGAAGTATAGAGCCACTGAAGTTTTAGAGTGAAGATGCATAAATAAGTGATGGTAGGATAACGGATGAATGTTTGACACCTAGGTTGCAAGCTGCATAAACAGTTTTGGTTAAACCAACTGTTAATCGTGTCTTGTTTTTACATATTTATGTCGTATTATGGTTAATACGAGCAAAACAAGGGAATACATGTAAAAGCAGCGCGTTTGGTGAACATCAGTAGCAGATTTGCTTCACAATGCACTAGGGGTTGTCTCATTTAGTAAGGACAAAAAGAACAAAGAAAGGAAATGGATTGGGTGACCTAATGATCAGACATTGACAGCTACAGAACACAGTGCTAAATTACTTTGTCAGTAGCATTAGTAGCAAAATAATTGCATTAAGAAAATAGAACAAAGAATGTATCTTTCAAGAGCAACAATAAGTAAAGACACTTCTTCGACTAGTACTATATGAGGCTAATTTGCCTGTCAATTGTTGGTGATTACTTTACGTGGAAAACTGTAACTGTATTAACAAAGTCGACAAGATGGTCAAGATACAGAATCTATGCATTGTCATTTAGTTGAAGAGTGAAATAACTGTTTTCCATCATCCATTTTATCTGGTAAAATAACAGTTAAAAAACCAAGAATACAGAACTTAACAAGAACTCTTTGAAGGATGAGCAGAAGGCCCAAGGGAGCTCCAATTCGAACAAAGTGAATACAAATATCAAGCACAATAATAGTACACTAAATATCTCATTTACTAAGAAGGCTAATGTATCTACCAACACTCTCAACATTCTATCCAAAGAAATATAAGCAGACAGGTGCTCTCCATTCAAAGGAATCCTGCAAGTAATGGTGAATCAATGTGCTATTTGCAACTTTTTGGTATAGTCTTCATAGTGTCATTTTTAAAGAGGCACAAGATTCTACATTCATTCAGTAATTAAGGAAGTTCAATATAAATAGGAAGAAAAAAGAGAGCAAAAATGAGGGGTGGCAAGTATTAGTACCCTGGTAGGAGCATTGGCAGAGAAGAGAGAATGTCTCATTGCAGCTCTCCGCATTCGTGTCACAAAGCAATATCCTGACTTTACTCCGGTCAGTGGGACTGTAGTTTCTAGCCCCATTATCACCAAAACCACTCTCACTGATTATGATGTTTCCCCCCCGATTCATCTCATGTATTGCATGCAATTCACCAACCAGGAGGTTTGAGCAAGAAAGGTCTCTCAGAGATCTTATAAACTATGCCAATCCAACAACTCCACATGCATGTCTGTAAAATATCTTCATATTTGCTACACTAACATGCATATTAGAGCAGTGAGAAACTTCTTATATCATGTGAATTGTCTAAACAAGAGTTAGGTCTGCAAATTTTCCCTGTACACTTAATGGAATTTCAATGACTAGATCATGCAGGATATTTATCTTCTCTAGGATCATACCTGCTTGAGTTGACTGCGTCTACATGATTTAAAGGCAAGAACCAAAATAATCAAGCTGCTTTAGACAAATTCTAGATACAGAAGCATCATTAAATCGATCCTAATTTCTAATTTACTATGGAAGGAAAGATAGGCATAATCAACTTCATACTCGGTTTATCATGTAGGCAAATGAACTTACTTTGCATACTTGTTATATGTGTTCAGTATTTATTTCCATTGATGTCTGCTTAACGCACAAAAAACCTTAAAACAATTTTTATTTTTATTTTTAGTTCGTATGTTTCAAAAATGTCCAGAATGATTTTTTGCATTACTAAAACTGCAGTTGCTACATTTCTCAGAAGAAATTTAACAGCAATCATGATATTTAGTTTACCTGTTATATACCTTTTGAAACAGTTAAAATGTCATTGCATGCTGATACAAGAGTTGGTTAAACGTTATTGACAGCTAATTTCACAGGCATCCTTAAATACTATGCTGTGATTTGGACAGCATATTAGAGTGTAGGTTCACAATGATGCTTACCTTTTCATTTACTATTAGATAACACTTGCCAGACAAAACTTGCTTGGCACCTACAATGAAGACTACCATCTTTTCACTTCTATCAGTTACCTAATTCTTTCTTTCATTCCTCAACTGTGTCATTACTTTAAGATTTAGCAGTTGGAGCAAAGTGAAACTAAGAACACATAATGCCTAAACCTGCAATCAAGAGACTACTAAGAGAGTATAATGCTCTTATCAGTCTTGTTTGAGTGCTTATACAAGAGTAGGTATACGTGGCTTTTGTTGTACAGACTGTTTTGTACTTTTAAGATGTTTTATTCCTAAGTTGTCTTTAATCTGATGGAGACTGATCTATGTACAACTTCCAGCATATAAAGATGCTAATATCAGGATCATGACATTTCCTCAATGACAAATTTTGTTTCGTTAACGTGAAGAGAAAGTTAACCACTGCCTTTTGTTGCTTATGCCTAACCAGTAATCTCTTCATAATCTCTCATGGTTCACTATTAAGTGTGCTAAGTCATTTATTCCGAAAAATTAAAAGCTATTACCATCTAGGGAAGGCGAAAAGCAAATTAAAGACATTATGACAGACAATATAATAGCATCTTATATATCAACAGAAGTGCTATGATGTTTTTTCCTCACTATTACACTCAAGTCTTTAATCTGCTATACCAAAAGTGGAAAGATTAGGGAATGGTTCATACCAAAAGGGGACATCCAGCTTGGCTTATGCTTGATGAATTCCAAAAACAAAGAAAAACTGTTGGGTTAATTATAAACAATTACAATTAAATGAGTTTATAAAGTTAACTAAACAGAGAGCTTGCATACCATTTATCAAGCCAGTTCTTATCACAATTTACAAGGTTACGAGGATTTATTCTAAATGTGGCACAAGTTCAGACCCTTATATAGCAGTTAAGTTAAATTGTAGCTTAAACTAATTGGAATAGGGGACTGGATTTTGTGACAAATCATTAACATTAGAAACTAAACAGTAATATTATCCTAGCAATCAAGAAAGTATAGGACTCTAGAACTTTGTCAAACTCAAAACTCAGAATCATAACTATACAGCAATCATTTGGATTAGTACTATTCTGAGAAGTACGCCACTACAGCCATTTTGACTAAGCATGATGCTCTTACTTTCCACTGTTGCTGCCAAATTTAGTTAACATAGCATCCAAAACAGCTTTTGAGAGCTCTAAAGTTCGTGGAAAAAGGTTTTCCAACAAGTCTACAATTGGTTCCACTAAAATATCTCAACTGCATTCTTGATAAATATCAAGATTCAAGGCTTATTTGCATGTGTAGCATAGCCAGCTCCAGATATTTGAGCTTTATATGCATGTGAAGCCTATGGCACAGCCAGCAAATAGTTTGGCCTGCCTAATTCTTGAGGTAGACCTAATCATTAGGTATATTTAGCCTTCAAGGTACAGGTAACTACAGGTATGGGACTGAACTGATATATGTTTAATGAACCCAAAGAGTTGGTGAGCTAGTATATCTTAGTTTAGAACATCGCACGTTTTAATAATCAAACAAAATTTTAGGTTTTCAGTATTTGATTGTCCTATATTTCACTTTCTGCTCTTCAACTTAAGCATGATTGGCTTAAAAAGTTTGACTGATATAGAAAGTTCAATCTCAAAAAATGACAAAATCGATATGTTCTCTTTCGGATTAATACTGCTCACTCGTGGACCTCAACTTGCCTAGTTTGTACATGTTATGAAGATTGCATTCATTCTTGAATAGAGAGATGAAATGTTACATCAGTGCCAAACTGCTCTTAAAGAGGTAAAGGGCTTTGTTTTGCTTGTGGCAATTTTTGGCACAAAAGCAACACCTAGTGGTAACATAATATTTGTGTAATTGCAGAGAGGATAGAACCTAACTCATTATCTTATCCAACTAAACCCAATACTTCTCCTTTTTTATTATTTCCCCATGCACATATTATGTCTCTTGCTTTAAGTTACACTCCATATAGATTACCCTTTATTGGAGTCTTAATTCCCTAAATGCTGAATTCCTAGGAGGCACATCCAGCTTAATTCCCATATACCCTGTACCAGATGGGAGACAACATATTGACACATAGCAAAGAAGGAAATTTGAGGGCACTCTGCTATTTCTTAATTAGATCAGTTGAAGTAAATGCTTGTTAAAAATTCTTGATTTCATAAATTAGTTTCCACCAATTTGTGTTTAAAGTGGGCTGCAACAGTCGCCCTTAGTATCTAATGGGATTTGGAGAAAGCCAAGGACACAGCAGGTTAACACCACTCCTGAAGCAACTCAAAATGGTCCGGAAAATTTTAAAAAGAAAATGCTCAAACTAATTTGTTAAAGGAAATGAATGAGGAATTGTTCAGATAATTTGTACAATCACAAAGCCGAAAGTTAATTTGGCAAACAAATTATGAAAAGGTATTTTCAAATAGACAAACAAGACACAACATGCCCAAGCAAGTGAAATCAGTGTCAATTAAAAGCTGTCCAAAGGTTGTAAAATATACAACTTAATAGAGTACAAAAACAAATTAGAAGTTAAAGACTGCTATAACACAATTTGGTGAACAGATTCAATTTTGTTTAGGAGTCCATTTTTACAAGTTAGTACCAACTTAATCCATCATCTGTTGGGTTGTACTGTCAGTTGGAGTGCACAATCAACTTCTTTGCCACTAGTCGGATTCCAGCACTCTGCTGATAGTCATACATATCCAAGGAGAAATATGCATCCACAAAACTCCCAGGTGTAAATAAGGAATCTAGTTCTACAATATCAAATTTACTGAACACAAGCCTTTGTGTGGTGGAAGATTCTTTATGGTATATCTCTGTGGCCCAGCGAACCACATTACCATCTGCTATGGTGGGTAAGCTGTAATTTCAAACATATACAAATGAATTAGAAGACAAGCCTTAAATGATAAGTAATTTGGAGTTTCAACCATATGAAATCAAATTGTCACTGGGTCACGTTGACAGGAAAAACTAACAAGAGATTTTAGAATTTGCAGAGCAACTTGGCCCCAAAATTTCTTAACCTCTTCCAAATTTTCAGCACATGAAGAATAAGAATGAAAATAGATGGACATTAGAGAGAGAGAAAAATTAGGTATCTATGTGCATCATCAACAACTATGGAAAATAAATTTAAATATGAAAAAGAAGAGATCAAAGAAGAATATTTTGAACCGGATATAACAGATGGAGCAACAATCTAGTGAGAAACCATTGAGAAAAAAGAGAACCAACTTACTGCAATCGCACAGTAGGAGAGTTCAAGAAGCCAGGCTTTCTAGTGACAGAACGCCTCCATTCAGAGCTGCTACCAGAATCTGCAGACAATTTCTGAGCAATATTATCAGTTGCATCTAAAATTGTGCATAGCCTTGGTGATGCATCCACGACAAAACTCAACCGTGGGCGACCAGCTCTATCAGCAAATTTTGTACTAATTCCAAATCGCACTTTCAGTCGCCTACAACAGACCGTGTAATGCTATATTTCGATGCAATACTTGAATTTTCTGTGTCCCACGATAGAATGGGGCAAGAATGACAGAAATAGAAGGTATAGAAATTTCATCAGGCTCTAAGAAATCAATGTGACCACTGGAACCCTCAGTTGAAGTTAAAGAAGAATCTCTAGGGGCAGAACCAGATTCTTCTTCCATGCTTTCCTCTAATTCAAGGGGTTGTCTTTTCATTTCAGTGCCCATAAGGCTAAAGTCAAAGGGGTTTGGCCTAGCGGAGTTAGTTTCATCCAAATCCTGGACATTTATATTTGTGACGGGAGCCACAAATGACAAGATTGGATGAGTTCCCTCAAGGCAATTTGCCAGAGTTGACTTCGCACCATTTTCAAATTTACTGCTGGATGATGGTTTATTTGTGTCCAAGCCCATCCCTCCTGGAGAAGTTTGTCCATTGCTGCGACTTCTTGTGGTAGCATTGGGAGAAACCCAACTATTTTCTGTGAATATGTCAGGAAGGTGCATCTGGATTCCTGCAAGTATGAACCAAATTGAGCTATTTAATTCACTTGAAACAGCTTGCGTAATCTAAGAGGAGATACTACAGAACAAAAGCAATGATTGACACCCAGATTAAAAGACATAACAGAAAGTACACTTCCAGATATTCATCCAAAAACAAGGTTACTTTAACTCATCCTTCCTCAATAGGAATACAATCTTAAATATAGCTAGGCAAACTATTCTCAGGAGCGCTTATCTAGGAATGACACTAGACCGCCCTGCCAGAATTCAAGTAAAGCACCTAAGTAAGACTAACACTATTGATCTTGTTATGTCAATGGCATTCAACTTGTATATGTTTTGATTCTTAAGCATTGCTAATTTTGACAACATGGCATCCCATTTTCCAATTCAAGGCTTAAACCCTCAAAATTGCTCTCGTCCAAAAGAAATGTGCTGATAGCAGTTATATTAAAATTAGTGTTCTCAAGATCATTATCAAGATTAATGTATCAGAACATAAGATTCGTTAAGAAAATTGTGTCATTACCAGAAACAATACAGTAGCACAATACTTGAGAACTTCAAGATTCATCCGAACATCATCTAAACTCCTGAAACAAAATAATTTCAGAAGAGATAAGGCTAAAGCAGGACAACTGCATCAGGCATGATTAGGTACAACAGCACTGGAATAGTATCCACAACTTAGAAGAATGAGATAATGAAAGGTAGACCACTCTCAATGTAAGAGTTGAATTAGGATGGAAAAGTTGAATAACAATATAGAGCTAGTGCATCATCATCTAAAACTTTTCTAGGGTTACACTTTCAAGAAGATACTCATACAAACAGAGAAACGAAAAGGCACTTTGTACCTGTGTGTTTGCTGACCAATTCCAAAATAAGTTGCAAGAGTGGCCATCTACACATCAAGAAGCTCACATAAGCATTTCATCATTATGCCAGATAAACACCAAAAAAGTAACAGAGTGGTTCAAAATGTGACTGTCTACATGTAAAGCCAATTTAACTAGAAACTCAAATGTCAATTGTGAATGATCAGGTCTGACCACCAAAAAATGTGTATTCCCTGAGGATGAACTAGAATTCAACCGAGGAAGGTTATCTCCCTTCAAGATGGTATGAATTAAAATGTAAGAGTACCAGAGTGCAAACCAAAAGGAATAGCATATTTACAGACAAAATGACTTATTGAATAAAATTAGGCCATTTAATGAACTACCTGCATTGACCAAATAAACAATCAATAAAATCACAATCTCAAAATTATGACCACCGAGAATAATAAAGCTTGATCAGTTTCGTTTTCCCCCTTTCCCTGCCCTTTCCAAACACAAATATATCCACTACCATCTTTTTCATTTCCTCCCTTCCTTGCCCTTTTCAAGCACAAACATACCTTTCACTTCCTTTTCATCTACAACAAAACAAGGTGTAAGGGAGGGATAATCTTTTTTCACTTTCTTCTTCCCTAAGCAAATCCTATCATCTCATTTTTTTTTTCTTTCCCCAAGCAAACATAAAAACTACTAAAAAGTAAAATAATTATTATCATGGATAGATAATAATCTCGAATTTGAGAGAGTAATTACTCACCCAAATCTGTATTCTAATGCTTTCTAATTTGCCTCATAAACTGAAAGTTATATCACATCCCAAAGATAATACCTAAAATTGGAGGAAGTAATTAATCAGCTTCACTAATACATTCATTCAGTCTCCTAATGTTTTCTAACTCATCCATGTTGTATCTCAGTAATAGATAATGCATCAAAATCATTCTTTAGGACCAAAGAAAAACTTTTGATATAATCAAAATTTGTTGTGTTTCTTTTCCTGACAAATTCCATGTAAGGCATCCAACTTATAAAAACAAAGAAAATAAAACAGTAGTTCCTAAAACAGTTTAAGAAGGGGCAAGATTATTGCACCTTCATGTCACCAGCTCTTCTTCCAAATCTTTGTGTCAACAATGCTAGTGAATCAATTGTTCCCTTGGGTACTGGAGCTGGCCTATTAATCTCAGCAAATATGCTTCTCTAATGCGGGCACAATCAAATCTTAGTATATTGTGCCCTGCCCATATCCTCCCTGCACAAAAAACATAACAATTAAAAAACTGTTCACAATATCCCAAACAACCATAAAGCCCCAAATGAATGAACTTTTACATTCCCAAAAGTAAAAATAAAAATAAAAATATCTAACATTGACCTACTCCCTATGACCACAAAAAGTGACACCAAAATAGCTCATAAATTAGTGAAAGGGACAGGCTTGGATGTTTGATCCATTAAGAGGCACAAGTAAAGGGCATTTTTTTACCGACTGTTGTACAAAATCTACAATTTTGTGTATATTTAGCCATACATTTTGGTACCAACTCTTTTTTTGTTTTTTGTTTTTTTTGTTTTTCGTTATAAATGAAATCCTTTACGAGCTCAATTCACGGAAATCATAGAAAATCCCACAATAATCCAACAATTATATTGTTACACACTAAAGAAACTACATAGATACAATAGCAACACAGAATTCATCTGTAATGCATCATTCATATTAAGGAATAAAACCAATGAATTTCAAATTCACCATGTTATTTAAAATTTGTTCTTTCAAACTTTTTGCTCCCTTTTTTCCATTAATTTTTAATCGAATTTTTTAACCTTGCCAAAGCCCTCAGAACAAGAATCCTTCCTTCAATTCAAATAGACCCTAATACTACATCTCAATTCAAAAAAAAAAAAAAGCATAAAAACTAATCCAACTCCACCAATAATTAGAAAAAAAAGGATACTAAATATTTACATAAAAAAAAATAAAAAAAAAAACAGAAAGGAGGAGATTTGCTTTACTAACCATGGAGAATTTCATAGACTTTATCGGCAATTTCAGCGAAAGAAGGCGCCGAAATCACGGCATCTCGAGTAATCCCATTGCAGCGAACAGAGAGATTAGAAATGAGGGATAGATCGCAGGGTTTAACGAGAGTGGAGTAATTCTCCAGCTCAATTAGCTTTTTAGGGCAAACCAAAATGGCCCCAAATTCCAGAATCGCAAACCCTTGTCCGGGCCGGGATGGAACGCTGGTTTCCACATCGAAGAATGCTATTTCCGACTTCTCCACACCCGACACCATTGCCGGAAATTATGGGTTTTTTTGTTGATTTTTTGAGGGTTTTGGGGGAAAATGAAGAAAGGAATGTTTGAATCCTGTTATAGGGACCTGTGAGTATTTATTGGGTGGGGATCGGGTGGTGGGGTGTAGGGGCTGGGGTTTGGGATTAGTTTGAGTATTATTGGGAGGATAGCTTGTTGGAGAAGGACAAGGGAGGATGTGATTCTATGCTTTGCAGAGTTGAAGACGCAATGGGAAAACGTAGAGATGGGGGACACGTAAGATGAATGCGTGTGGTTCTTTCATGATGCATTCATGCCTTTCAATGGCCAAGATTAACTTATGTAAAATAAATTATATTAATAAGATTTAATAAAATTTAATTTTGACTGATTACATATTGGATACAAAATCGGATCTTGTTTTCTTTTTTGATATAAATGGACTATGTAATATGCTTTATTTGGACCATTATTATTTTTTAAATATTGTTTGAATTTTGAGTGGTTGTAGTTTAATTTAATCAAATTAGTTTAGTTTTTAGTGTTTAAATAAATATTCAAAAATCAAATAAAGAGAATGATAATATGGTTTGGATTTGTTTATTGAAAATCAATAACCATATACCATAAACTTTTAATTTTTCATTTTTTAGTATCCAAATCCAAATTTTCATTCAGTCACACTTTAGAATTTTTTTTTATTGTTTATTTTCTAGTTTTAGATTTTTATTTATTAAATTTATTAGATTTGTTTTTAATTTTATACTTAATTTTCAACTAATTAGTAAATTTTGATTAATTGGATAAATCGAATCCGAAATGGAAAAAATTTTGGTTAACTAATTGACTGAATAAAAGTTTGGTATGAATTTAATTTTGATTTTCATACACCGAAAACCAAAAAAATTAATTGAATAGCCAAAAATCAATCGATGATTACCAACTTTCTGGATAAATAGTGTAACAATTTTTTTTTTTTATGAAATATATGTAATATAAAAAGTGATTTAAAACATTTATGAAATTATTGAAAAATATTGTTTAGATAATAATAGAAAAAAAAATGAGCTATCCAAACAGGGTTTTTTTTTTTTCAAAATTTATATTAATAAAACATATTTCTAAATTATTTTAAATAAAACTATTAGTAGTTAGATAGTATTTAGATAGTTATATACGATAGTTACAAAATATATTTTAAAATGGTAAACAAATTAATTCAATAACCTAGTTACAAAATGAATTTTAAAATTTCAAATCTATGGATTTAAAAAAAAGAAAAAGAAAAAGAAAGAAGAAAGATCACTAGATCAATTAGGTTCCCTCCTCAATTGGAGGGGCCAGCCCAAACTCATTCTATCTATCCTAATTTATTAGGCTCGAACCTCATGTGTAAGAATGAGAAAACTTAATTTTTAAAGTGAGCTGATTAAGAATTTTTCTAACACTCAGACCAAAATGATATCCTACATATGTTTTAGGTATGTGTATATATTCTTTTCGCTATTATGTATTGTAATACTTGAAAAAATGCTTCATTATAGATCTATGAAATTTTGTTTTAATGACACCATTATATTTTCAAGTATATATGTTCGTTTTACTCACTCAATATGATCAATTATATATATATATATATATATAGATAAAGTTTAAGATTGTCAAAACCCTGATTCACCAAACTCCTCAATCTAAAGCTCATGTTCGATCTGAGTTTGAGTTGATTGAGATTGAGTCAAGTATGATTAACTAAAAATGATTGACAAATCAATTTTGAGCTGTGCATATTTTGTTTGATTTAACATACATATAATGAATTTTGGATTAGTCGACAGCAATAATTAAAAAGATGTTTTTAACATAAAATTTTAGATATATAGTCACATATTCACATTTATCATCACCTTGTATTGAGATAATATGTCAATGAACTTTTATCTTCTAAAAAAAACTATAACACTGAAGCCATATACATCAAATTTGATTGGGAAGAGATCTAGTGGGGAAGGTGGATAAAAAAAATTACTGGCTCATATGGTGAAAATATTAATACAATATTGTATAAAAAATTATCTAATGTTGAATGAATTTCAAATGAATTACAGAATAATTAGTATATATAAAAATATAACAAAATAAATTGAAATTTTATTTTTAAACAGTAATTTGTTGTACATATACAATTTTGAAAATAATTACTACTGTAATATAAATAATACTATTGTATAAACAAATGCATAGAAAATTATACATAGTTACTATATTATAATAGTGTATTTAATAGTAGTTAATGTTTATTAGAAACAATAGTAAATATTTCAAGTAGCATATTTTTGTCTTTGGAAATTTATTGGTGGTAAATGATTTTGGTAATTTATTTCTAAAAATAAAATGATTAATTATTTTGAAAATGAAATTGTGCTTAAAATTCTATGCACGGTATAACTAAGTGTATCCCAAATGGTAAGATAACATTTCTCCTTTGACCTAAATCATAATTTCGAGTTACTAAAAAAATAAATGAAAATTCACCGTAGATCCCATTTTAAAAAAAAAATTACAAAAGAGAGACGAAAAGACTAAGTGAATTTTTAGAATGGAGATTGAAATAATAAATCAATTAATAGGCCACAATACATACCAAACTAACCTTGTGGTCCGGTAGTGAGGGTTTTGACCGAATCGAAAAAATCAGTAAAAATAATCTTTCTAGAAAAAAAAGAATCTAAAAATTTAGTATCTGTCTCTCTTATTTCGAATTATAAAAGAAAGGTAATCATATTGGTTGTAGCATTATTTTTTAATAGTAATTTGGGTCTTTAAATTATCAATTTGGATAGCGATTCGTAATTTACAAATGTGATAGGATTTGAACCTATTTATATACAATAGTATTTTATAATTCATCTAGGGTTAATACTAGGAATTTTTATATATTTTTTCATTAGTTTCTATATGCTAATTAATAGTTGGACTTTTTACTTTTTGAAATTTTAATGCATAAAATAAGAACAAAATTATATGTTCTGTTAGTCATGATTTGAACCGGTTTTAGTGAGTAATTCTGATCCAATATAGTTCAATTTGTGCACAAACAACTACAAATGTTTCTTTTTTTTTTTTTTTTTTGAGTTAATCTTTTTTACACTGCTCAAAATTAGATATAATGAAAAAAATATCGTTTAAAATTCAAAAAGCAATTATGTAGCATGCACTTAAATTCAGTAGTATAAAACAAATAGATGTGTATAAAATATTAATATATTTTTTTTCTAAATATCTCATTTTAAGGATGATTTAAAATGTCAGACAAACAAATATTAATTCAGTGTTTTTTTTTTTTTAATTCCCCTTATTGCTTCATTAAACAAATTGATGGCAAAATACCGTTAAAAGCCAACCTATCTGAGACTTTCCATAATCCAAATACCGTTAAATGCCAAAATGCAAATTTAACAAATTGATGACAACAATCTTCTCACTCTTCACATCTTCTAAGCAATGTTGAAGCATTTTATCCCACCACCATTTTCATCTCTCCCTTCTTCTTATTCTTCACATATTTCAAATCTGATCACTTCAATACTCAATTCCAAAACCCCAAAACAAGCTCTTCAAAAATTCAATTCTGCTTCTAATAAACTGGAGGATCCCTCCAAGAATCTTAAAGTCCGTTCAGCACTCATTTGTTTCTTAACCAATGCAAAAAAGTATATGCACGCTAGGTGTTTGATAAAATGCCTCATTGAAGATTTGGGAAAAACCCGAAAGCCCAGGAGAGCTTGTTCTTCGGTTTTTAATTGTTTTAGTCAGTTAGAGAGTGTAATTTCTAGTCCTAAGGTGTATGGTGTATTGATTCTTGCATTGTGCGAATTGGGTCATGTTGATGAGGCCTATTGGGTGTACCGAAGGATTAAGGAATTGCCTGCAATACAGGTTTGTAATGCTCTTTTAGATGGGTTTTGTAAGAAGGGAAAGATTTGAAGTGATGTGGAATGTTTATGAGGATGTGGTCTCACGTGGTGGCGTGCCGAGTGTGGTGACTTATGGTGTACTGATTGATGCTTCTTGTAGAAAAGGTGATTTTGTGGAGGCGAAAGTTTTTTTGGATGAGATGGTTGGGAAGGGGATTGAGCCGACAGTTGTGATTTACACGACGCTGATACATGGTCTGTGTGGTGAGAGTAAGATGTTGGAAGCAGAAAGCATGTTTAAGAGAATGAGGGAGATTGGTGTGCTTCCGAATTTGTACACCTACAATACCCTCATGGATGGCTATGGTAAGATGGCAGATGTTGAAAAGGCCCTTCAGTTGTATCAAGAAATGTTGGATCATAATGTGCTTCCAAATGTGGTTACGTTTTGCATCCTAATTGATGTGCTTTACAAAGTAGGACAATTGGAAGCAGCAAGGAACTATTTTGGGTACATGGTGAAGTTTGGTGTGGTTCCGAATTTATTCATGTATAATTGCCTGATCGATGGAAATTATAGAGCAGGCGACCTATCTGCTGCACTAGACTATTACTCGGAGATGGAAAATTTTGGTATTTGCCCTGATGTTTATACTTATGGTATACTTATGAAGTGCTACTGTAGTATTCGTAGAATGGAAGAAGCAGATGGCTTGTTACAAATAATGAAGAAAAGAGGGGTCCATGCTAATTCTGTTGTTTATGGTACTCTAATAGATGGGTATTGTAAGGAAGGGAATATGGCGAAGGCTTTGGAAGTGTGCTCTCAAATGACAGAAGGGGGTGTAGACCCTAACCTTATTACCTTCTCTACCTTGATAGATGGTTATTGCAAAATAGGGAGTATGGAGGCTGCCATGGGGTTGTATAATGAAATGGTGATCAAAGGCTTTAAGCCTGATGTTGTTATTTATACGTCTTTGATTGATGGGCATTTCAAAGATGCAAATTCAAAAGCAGCTTTTCGGCTTTACAAGGATATGATTGAAGCCGGTATCTATCCCATTAGGCTCTAATGTTTTTACGCTTAGCTGTCTAATTAATGGACTGTGTGAGGATGGCAAGCTCAAAGATGCAGTCAAAATTTTCTTGGACAGAACTAGAACTGGATCTTCTGGAGGTGAAGCAAATCACATGGATATTGAATGTTGCTCCTCCAACACTGTCATGTATACTGCTCTAATTCGTGGTTTATGCAAAGATGGACACTTATTTAAAGCAAGTAAATTTTTCTCAGATATGCGACGAGGGGGTCTAGAACCCGATGCGGTAACTTATTCTATCATCATCCGAGGGCATTTTGGAATTGGGCATGTGATTGATGCGATGATGCTCCACGCTGATATGGTGAAGATGGGAACTATACCAAATGCTACAATGTATAAGGTTTTAGTTAAAGGATATCAAGAAATTGGATGTCACGGTTCAGCTCTCAAATGTCAAGAGGATTTAGAAAATTCATGTCTTGATTGTAGACAACTTTAGCTCAATCTTCATGTAATCCCTTGAAGAAAGTGATAATATGCTGAGCAGTACATGAATGTGAAAGTAATGTATTTTAGCAAGAGGTTTATCATAGTCCAAAAGCAACAAATGGTTCACTGGGAATTCTTTTGAACTCATTGTGAATGGTCAAACTGAAGTTATCTAAAGTTGTGTTTACCCTAAGGGCACTTGAATCATCTGGTTTGGTCACTGTGTCAAGAAAGAGCAAACCACTGTGGCTCTTCCTGTTCTGTGTTGCTTTAATGCAATATCATGATCTTTCCGCTAAACAGTGCATACATCCGCAGCAAAGAGGAACATTCTATGATGATTAGTCCTTGCGGTTGGATCATCCATATAATATACAAAACGAGACTGCAGATATTTGACATCTTTCTCTTTGAGTAACACATAAATTCCAGCAGTGGTTTCATTAAATATCTTACAACTAGAATCCCTCTTTCTTACAGTCTATTTCCTCCCCACTGCGAATTCCAGTTAGATTCGGGAAGGCTACATTTTTCAAAAAAGAATTGGCTTGGAAAAAAAAAAAGATCTGTTTGCTTGTAGTACAAATGAGGGATGATATTGGCTAGATAGGTTAGAGTAAGGAATTCAATGTGATTTTTTTATGTTCAAGATTCCAGTCAATTTCTGGAGTTTCAGTCTGGACTTGGACAAACTGATACTGCTAACAGAATTTGTTATGTATATAAATAGTGGTTTCTAAACTGGTTTATCAGTATAGATTACATTATATAGCTAGAAATCTGACCTTAGCCAGTAACCAACATGTGACACCTACTTGAACAGATGATGAGATTCTTGAATCCTTTTGTAGAGAAAAGGGTGGCCAAGTCATTTGCAAGTATAACCCATGTCAAATTTCAAAATAATGTCAACTTAAAAAGACCCAATAATGCCCTTCAAAGTTACCTAAAGTCCAATCCCACCAAGTCTCTGTTGCTATTCTGTGACTTGTTGAGGAAAAAAACCTCCCTTGTTGATAGCTATTCTCTTTTGTATGTGATCAAAGCTTGCACCTCAAAAAATCGTTAGCCACTGAAGGGAAACAAGTCCACACCCTTGTATATAAACTTGGCTATGACCCCATAATTTTCCTCCAAACATCTTTGATAAATATGTATTCTGCATCTGCATGTATTGATGATGCACGCCGTATGTTTGAAGAAATGCCAATGAAAAATGTAATTTGCTGGACTGCATTGATTGCCGCTTATGTTGATAACCAGAAACCAAATACAGCTTTACAGACGTTCAGGCAAATGCAGGTAGAAAATGTGGAGCCTGATCAGGTTACCTTAACAATTGCTTTATCGGCTTGTGCTGATCTCGGGGCATTAAAGATGGGGGAATGGATTGATGATTACATTCATCAAAAAAAGGAGTTGAATGCAGATTTATGCCTGAACAATGCCCTCATTAACATGTTTGTAAAATGTGGGGATACTGGAAAAGCCAAGATGTTATTTGATAACATGAAGAATAAGGATGTAACAACTTGGACATCCATGATTGTAGGACATGCCTCTTAATATCAATTAATACATGGCCAAGCAGAAGAAGCTTTGAAGCTTTTTGCAGCCATGAAACAAGAAAACAAAGCTATGAGTAATAAGAAATGCAGCTGTAAAGGTCACTTGATTGTTCCTAACGACATTACTTTCATAGGCGTTCTAATGGCTTGCAGCCATGCGGGCATGTTAGAAGAGGGGAAAAGGTACTTCATACTTATGACTGAGGAGTTTGCATTGAAACCGAGACTTTCTCACTGTGGCTGCATGGTGGATCTGTTTTGCCGAAGTGGGATGCTAAAAGATGCATACGAGTTTATCTTGGCAATGCCACTTGAGCCAAATGCGGTTATATGGAGGACGTTGCTAGGCGCATGTAGCATTCATGGCAATCTAGACCTAGCTGCAGTAGCTCATGATAAGCTGCTTCAATTGGACGAAAGCCTTGTCGGCGATGATGTTGTTATGTCCAATATATTTGCAGCAAAAGGAATGTGGAACGAGAAGTTGATTGTCAGAGATGAAATAACATTCCTCTTAGCGAAGGAGGACTCCCGGGCACAGCACGATTGAGGTGGGAAGTTGCATTCACGAGTTCGTTAGTGCTGATGATGATCATCCTTTTGCAAGTGATATTTACGCTGTTCTTGATCATTTGGTTGGAAACATGAGAACTTGCGTCTACACTTCCCAGATTCCTACCTTGACTGATGCCTGACCATTTGGAGATTTCACAGGTAGTTGATGTGCCTTCAAAGATCCATGCATCACAGCAAAATATTTCAGCTTTTCAAAAGTTTTCTTCACAGACCACTGTCATAAACAGTTATTCTAAACTAATTCGCAAATGTTGAATACTTAAAAAGAGTTTTGTAGAAAATACAAAAAGGTCAAATGTACAAGATTACATGCTTCAAATGTTTATTGAGGTGGACACTAATTGGAGGAGCTGTTAATTACAAGGACAAATAAAACAATGTTCTTCAATTATGTGTATAGAAAGTATGCTATCAGACGAGTTACAAACACACACTGTCTGTATCTTGTTAGACCTGCCATAGTTATGAATGAACTTACTGTTTGTCCCTTAATTCTTATTCACGAATGAACTAGTTTATTTAATTGACTAAAATTTAATGAAAATATCCTTTTACTTATTAAAAAAAAGTGTTACTTAACTCGGAATTCTTAAGTAGACTGGACCGGATTTATAGCATTGTATCATGAATTTCTTGATTTAAAAACATTTAAATGACTCGTGTGGTGATATAATTATTACTAAACTAAAAGTTCATTGCATAGTATCGTAATCTATTTTAGAATTTTTCAGCAACCTGGGCTGAGTTTGTCAGCCCGCATTCATCCGCTCTCAAACTTGGGTAACAATGTCTCTATTCGTCCACTCAAAAAGCGTCTTCAAAATTGGGTTGCCCATTTAAATTGAACATCACCAGGCCCATTTCTAGTTTGATTTATTTATTTTTTAATTATATTATATATATATATATAGAAATATATATATATATATATATATATTCGTTTTCCTTTTTAATTTCTAATTCAGTACACACAATTAGATTTTGATTTGGTCAATTAACTATACAAAACGAATTTGATTAAACAAAACATTCACCGACACTAATGTACTAATAAATATAGGACCCAGAAATGCAGAAATGATATACTAATATAAATTGCCACTGCCCCTCCATTTTTGTTCTTTTCAGCGTTTCTCTGTTGTTTTTCGTATAGTTTTTGAGAATACAAGACTCGGGTTTTTGCAAATATTTATTTAAGTTAGTTTCATTTTGCCTAATTTTTTAATTTTTTTTATTTTTAATTTTTTATTTTTTAACAACCAGTTGGAACATTGATGGACAAATAATTCACCCCATTCATTTTCCACAAAGGAATTGTGGTGTAAATGAACATAAACAAATCGAAAATTTTAGTGTTCAAGTTTATTTGATTCTTTTTAACGAATTTGAAATTTTGTTCAAATTTAGTTTGTTTTTCTTTCTAACCGACCTCAAACGAAATTTTATAGAGTCTAATTCCAATTGAGTTCGAGGTGGCATGGAATTTTACATACAAATTTAAAAAATTTAACTTATCGAACCGAGTACAAACCAAATACAAAAAATTAAAAAACGATAAATTTTGTTTAAATTTAGCTTGATTATTGAGTAACAAGCTCGAACAAGCTTTTATCAAATTGAATTCAATTCAAGTATCGAGTAATTTGGATTAATTTACATTCTAAAGGGAGCTGTGAAGGATTTAGTGTAAATTTGTAAAACTAGAGGAGAGGTGCTTAGAATATCAATAAACATAGGCAAAGTTTGTGATATTCACCTCATAACCGACATGTTATACATAAAAATTTAAGTTGATTGAATATTATTATTACTATTATTTGGTATTGCAATATGTTACTAATAATCAAAAGAAAAGTAACATATTAAAATTTTAGTTTGTAACGATTTTCTATCTAATAGAAATCATTATTGTTAATGTGCATTAAAAGAAATATTTCAGAACAATATCCTTTAAAAATTTATACTATTTATCGGAGGACAGAAATTTTAATGTAATTTTATTTTTTATCTGCCAAATTTAACTCATTTTTATAACTATTTTCACTTCTAGCTTTATTATATATGTAACTACCACTGCTTTTCTCTTTATTTTACCAGTTTCCAGTATCTATATTTTCTTGTACAAAAGTTTGTAAAATTGCACAACAATTGAGTGTGCCTCTCCTACAAGTGATGGTAACGGGAAGAGCATGAGAAAAAAAAAAAATCAAACCGAGCAATTTTATTTTACTTGGTTTGCACAACTAATTTCATTTATTTATTTATTTTTTTGAAAACAATCTTTTAACACATTTTTCAATCACATTTATCTTTTATACTTTCTCTCTATAAATGTTAAAACAATTTACTACTTAAAAAAAACAACCCTTCAAAAAAATGAGCAATCCATAGGGGCCATAATTCTTCCCAAAATGTGCAAAGAAAAATGACATCTCCAATAATTTTTAAGAAATTGCATACTTACATGTGACATTATCAATAAGATTTAAGGAAGTACAAGTTAAGACAGTGGATTGTGATTTATTAAGAGTTTTCGAATTCTTGGAATGTATATCAATTTAGCATTCATATCTACACGTACCACCTTAGTTGTCTGTTGTTCTTAGGCAAACATGTCCCATGTTCAGTGCACACACTAACACACACACTCTAAAAACAACACACTGATCACTCTTTCTTAAGTTTTCTTGATTTTTTTTTTTTTTTTAAATTTTTTTTTGGGTATATAACCAAATTATTCTTTGCATTTCTCTCCAACCCATTTGTTTATTTGCATGATTTTTTTTTTTTTTTTGATAGAGATGAGGAGGTTCAAGAGGAATTACTCCAATACTGATGATGGTCAGACCAAGATTGTTGATCATCCAAACGACGCAGTTTCATGTGATGGTTTAGAGGAGAAATGCATTTGCAGTCCGATCAAGATATTGGGAATTTTGGTGTTTTGCTTGATGGGATCTTCAGTTTTGTTTTCAGTGAAGAAACCTCCACCAAATGGACTTTGGACTCTTGATCTTTGAAGCTAGGCTTCCTCGTGTCATTATTCCTCGCAAAAAAGGTACACTTTTGCTTTGAAAAATTCTCGTTATTATTCTTGAAATAATATTGGATATTGTACGTAATAATTTTTTTAAGAAAATATACGTGAGATAAAAAAGTAATTAGAAAAAGTATGTAAAATAATTACAAAATATTATTTAAAGAATAATAAAAATTGTTGACCATACAAATAGGGAATCATGTACATGTAGTTTATTCATGATATGAATTCATGTGAAGTAAATGAGTTACTAGAAAGTTTATTTGAAGTGAATGGAAATGATCAGATCAGTTAGCAAAACAAACTCCATATTTTGGTAGACACGAACACGTGTATAACTCAAAATGTCACTCTCTTAAGTATTAACGTATGGAATGTTAGTAGATGATTACATAAGAGTTTAAAAGATATAAGGAAAAAATCGTTTAAATAATTCCACACATATTTAGGAAATTATTATTTTAATTATTTATATTTAAAATGCTGAAAATATTTTTTAAGTCTTTTTATAAAAATGTATAACTTTGGTCTTTGATATTAATGAAAAAATGCACGATCCAACTCATATTTTTTGATATTATTCTCATTCTTTCTATTCATACCACTCTTTCGTTATGCTATCTTCCTCACCACTTCTCCTATATCCACTACCACCCTCATTCTACTAACACCTCTTTTCCACCTTCACCACCACCATTAAAACAACCTACTTTGAATTTCCTCACTTCAAGATCATCCACACTCTTATACAAATTTCACATATTTTCACGATTCACCTCCTATCATTTTATACAAAAAAAAAAAAAAAATGTAGCAGGACTCATCCACGGCCGGAAAATCATGAAATTCATCCAAAATCACCCTCAATATTTGAAACTTATAACCACACGAACAATATAAATACGAGGGATAATATATATATATATTTGTGATAGTGGGGACCCCTTTTTTATTTTTGAATATGTTTGCAACAAAAAAAATATTTTGAATACATGTGAGCGGTTTGTGCATTTTTTCGACAAACTAATAGTAAACATGACGTTAAGGATCAAAATTGTATATTTTCATTTTGCGAGAGATTAAAAAATATTTTTTGAAATATGCAGGGACTAATTGTACGATTTTTGCAATATAAGAGGTTGAATATCGTTAAATGTAAAGAATAAGAGAGAAAAAAGTACGTTAAATATCTATATTACAGTGTGTACGACTTTGCTCATTATTTATTTATTTTTGGCTAATGGAAATTGAGATATAGACAGTAGTTGATCACCAGATCGTTCGAGCCCGGAATCGGGATTAGTCTTTACCTACATTCTCATTTTTGAATCAGACAAATAAGCTAGAAACATTAAAAAAAAAAAAAAAAAAAATGAGAAAGAAAAAGAAAGAAATAGAGGACTGAAAAATGAAAATTAGTAGGATGGTTTTGTAGCTAGAATATCATCTTTTGAATTCATGTCATGGATGTTATGTATTTATGTGTTTGTTTAAATGCATATCTTTTTGAGTTAGCTCGACTACTTGTTTTTCCTCAATTTTTGTTTTTGAATCATTTTGTTTTGGCAGATGTTTCATCAGGGGATATTACAGAACAGAAGAGTTATCTAAGGCCTGTTGATGTAGGACAAGATAAGCTTCTTGGAGGTCTTCTTCTTGAAGGATTTGATGAAAACTCTTGTTTTAGTAGGTATCAGTCAGTCTTGTATCGAAAAAAACAAAGTCATCAGCCATCTTCCCATCTAATCTCCAGATTACGAAACCATGAAGCCCTGCATAAACGATGTGGACCTTACATGGGATCCTACAACGCGACCCTGGAACGTCTCAAGTCTGGTAAATACACCAATTCTTCCATAGGTTGTAAGTACATTGTCTGGATTTCCTTCAGTGGTTTAGGAAACAGAATCCTTTCTTTGATATCGGCTTTCTTGTATGCTCTCTTAACAAATAGAGTCCTACTTGTCGATCCTGGATTAGACATTCCTGATCTTTTCTGCGAACCATTTCCAGAGGTTTCCGTGGTTACTTCCCCCTGATTTCCCCATTAGTACTGATAAGTTCAATAGCTTCAATCAGAAATCTCCGGAGAGTTATGGTAATATGCTGAAAAACAACAATGTTTCGTGCAATTCAATCGTTTTCACCCCACCACCACCATATCTCTATCTCCATCTAGTTCATGACTATGATGAACATGACAAGCTTTTCTTTTGTGATCAAGATCAAACACTTTTGCATAATGTACCTTGGCTCATTATGAAGACAGATAACTATTTCATCCCTTCTCTTTTCTTGATCCCATCTTTCGAACAAGAACTAAACAATCTCTTTCCTGAGAAAGGAACAGTTTTCCATCACTTATGCCGGTATCTGTTACATCCCACAAACCCTGTTTGGGGGCTTATAACAAGGTATTATGATGCATACTTAGCTAAAGCAGATGAAAAAATAGGCATCCAGATAAGAGTATTCGAAACAGATCCCGGACCTTTTAAGTATGTCTTGGATCAGATTTTGGCCAACATGCACAAGTAAGGAAAATCTACTACCAAGAATCAATAAGAAGGAATCCATCATCATTCCGTCTGGGAAAAAACCGAAAACTATAGCTGTACTAATGACATCTTTAAGTTCTGGTTATTTTGAGGCAATAAGAAACATGTATTGGGAAAATCCAACTGTGACAGGAGAAGTGATTGAAGTATATCAGCCGAGCCACGAAGAATATCAACAAACTGAGAATTTGATCCACAACAGGAAAGCATTGGCAGAAATGTACCTATTGAGCTTGACAGATAAGTTGGTAACAAGTTCTTGGTCAACTTTTGGTTATGTTGCTCAGAGTCTTGGAGGTTTGAGACCTTGTATTCTTTACAAGCCTGAGAATCAGACAACTCCAGATCCTCCTTGTCGGCGCGCCGTGTCGATGGAACCTTGTTTTCATGCTCCTCCTTTTTATGATTGCAAGACAAAAACTGGGATTGATACTGGTAAACTTGTTCCTCATGTTCAGCATTGTGAAGATAATGATATCATGAGTTGGGGTCTTAAACTTTTTGATAGATAATGTGTTGTGACAAGTGAAGTTTCATGTTTATTGCTTATACTAATATAAAAGAAGATTAAATTTTCCTTTTGAATTATGTCAAATTTTGCTGTGGTGTCAAGTGGAAATTTAGTTTTCTTGTAGTCTAGATAGCCTCAAGGAAGTTGAATTGATATCCTAGTTTTACCAAAGGACCATTGTGGGAAAGCAAAACAATTTTATTATTATTTTTTTAAAAGATTGCATCAATACAAAGTGGCAAAATGACAAAGCTATTGAGATATCACTAAATTTGAAAAAAAATGAAAGAAAACCAGCGGAGTAACAAAAATAAGGGAGTTGGCGATTCACAAAAATCTTACCACGTGGAATTGTTTTAAAAATTAATCCAGAATTTGTGATTTTATAAATTATTTTCTTTTTTAATGGACAGATAATTCAAGTTATTACAACTTCAAAATAAAATCTGACCTTTAGGGGTAATTTAGTATTGTTTGCCAGTAAAGTCCTCAATCACATGGTCTTATTTGATAAATATCCAATTTTTAAACCTCCATCCTCCTCTACTTACAAATCTTGTTTTTTTTAATTTTTAATTTTTAATCACTTTTATATCTTGTTTTCTTATTGCTCTGATTAGGGGACACTTTATCAATACACGTAATGTACTGTCTAATGCAGACACACTAATACTTGTTACTCCATTGATTTAAAAATGCTTTTCCAATTAAACCTCAATTAAAGAAAAAAAAAATTAGTTACACATTTTGTCAATTTTTGGGGACAAATTACAGTTTTACACCAAATATTTTTTAGTAAGTTTCCTCTCTTTATAACTCGTTAACTTTATGGAAAGGAGACTAAAGAGTCCAACTTTATGAACTTCACAAATTATAAACTTGTCCCTAGTATAAATGACGAAAAGTCAAATCTAGAATTCTCTTGCATGTAAATGGAAAATACTTGTAGGTAGATCCGATTTTGATTCTACCTGTAGATCCTGTGGTCATGATTAAATCTTAAAGAATCTTGCTTACATCAACTGATGTTAAAGATTATCTAAAGTTTAATTCACACTATATGATCTACAAGTGGGATCAAAAATCGAGTATACCTAAATATTTGCGCGTGCAAATTACGTAGAAGACCATAAACCTTGGAAAATATTTGAGCAAACGACTTAAAAAAGTTACTAAACTAACGTCAGTAAACTATATGAAGGTTGATGATTCAGTTACTGAACTATTTTTGTGACTAATTTGCTCAAAATAGACGGAGTGAATTAAAAGATTGATTTTTGAAAGTTTAAATAATCACATTGCTACAAAAATAGTTGAGTGACTGATCGTCGTATAGTTGAGTGACCATTTGTGACATTTACTCAAATTTTTTTTGCATAATCATCAAAATTTTAAACTATACTAAATTATTTAATAGTTATTCAATAATTACAATAAATCTTGTCAATACACACATAACCTTGATAATTTAGGTGATATAAGTCTTGTTATGGATTTAGGATTTGCAAAGAAGTTTTGAATCAAATTAAAATTGTCTTTTTGATATGAGCACCTTATAATTTGTCAGTAAACTGAATTGGCTCTACAGAGAAAGATAAAGTAATAAAAATGAAGAAAGAAAAAGTTTTGGAGGGACTAAATAGAAACAAACTAGGAAGACTTCAGGACTTGACAACTAATTTACCCTTCTTCAAGACTCAACCACTAAATTCAAAGTTTATTTTATAAAGTGTTGTCTGCTCCCCGCGAGACCTGCCCCTTAGTCCGCCCACATTAACGGTAATCTGATCTCGCACTTTTTCCCACCCAATCTCTTAAATCCACAATTAATAGAGAAATAATTTACAAAGTCCAATTTTATGATGTTTCAAATTAGTTTACGTGATAAAATTATATTTAATCACTAGTATGTGATTTTAGTTATTTGTTCATATTTCTTTTCTTTATAGACAAATCTATGTAGTGACACATTAATGTTTCTGTTGTTTAATCGCTTTGTATAGATGAACGTTAAACACTCAATGTCTGCTTTTCTCTTAATTTTTTTTAAATTTTAACTTAACCACAAGTTCTTAAATCCTACCAAGTAAATAGGGATTTGCTAGAGATGACAAAGTTAATGAGGAACTCAAGTTCTGATCAAACAAAGCCTCATGAGGGTTCTCAAAACTACACAGTTTTAAAGTGTCCTCCAAAAGCAAAATGTTCTGGGAATCCAATCAAATTATCTGGGATTTTATTCTGTTGCTTGATGGGATTCTTTGTTTTGTTTTCTGTATTCAAGAACCCTTCATCTTCTTCTGATAGCTTCTGGCTTCTTGATTTCAATCCTTTTAGAAAAGGTACACTACTTTACTTTTCCTATTGTTATATTACAAGTTGAAGCGACTTTTTTGGAGAATATTTTGAGTGTTTCCTTTGGTATATTTGTACCTTCAGTTTGGTTAGATGTTTTTTATACCACTCTTATTTGTGTTGTAATCTCAAATGTGGAATGAATACAAAGACCCTTGTTGCCATCGTTCCTATTTTGTGGTCAATCTGGCAATGAAAACAGGACTCTGCAATGTGCAAAATGACCCCTCAATAAGAGTCAATGTGACTACAATCTGAGAACAGTTTTCAATTAGTATTATAAAGCCATTTAATTACAAAAGAAGAACTTTCTCCCACTTTCTGTGCAAATTAATATATGAGGTTCAGTTTTTAAATGGTTAAAGAATTGAAGTTTAGTTTACAAATGCAATGTTATATGCATTGTCTTTCTTGACTCATTTTTTTGCCCAAATTTTTGGTTCATTTGCTTTTGCTAGATGCTGCTTCTGGAAATACTACAAAACCTCAGCCCACTGAGGTACCACAGGATAAGCTTCTTGGTGGACTTCTACTAGCAGGATTAGATGAAAAATCATGTCTAAGTAGGTATCAGTCAATCTTGTATCGCAAACGACGAACAGGCCATCCTTCTAAGACATCTCATCTAATCTCTAGATTAAGAAGCTATGAAGCCTTGCATAAACGATGTGGACAGTACACGGAGTCCTACAACAGAACCATGGATAACTATCTCAAGACAGGCCAAGTTTCCAATTCCACAGGTTGTAACTATCTTGTTTGGATTTCTTATAGTGGTTTAGGAAACAAAATACTTACATTGGCTTCTGCTTTTCTTTATGCTCTCCTAACAAATAGAGTCCTACTTGTGGATCCTGGCGGCCACATACCTGATCTTTTTTGCGAGCCATTTCCCGAGGTTTCATGGTTACTTCCCTCTGATTTCCCAATACCTGATAAGTTGTTCAACAGCTTTGATCAAAAATCTCCTGAGAGTTATGGCAATTTGGTTAAGAAAAACAATTTAACTTTGCCTAAATTGCCATCATTTGTCTATCTCCATCTACTTCATGACTATGATAAAAATGACATGCTGTTCTTTTGTGATGAACATCAAATTGTTCTCCAAGAAGTACCTTGGCTGATTATGAAATCAAACAACTATTTTATCCCATCTCTCTTTTTGATTCCATCTTTCGTGCAAGAATTGAATGATCTCTTTCCTGAGAAAGGGGCTGTTTTTCATTACTTAGGCCGGTATCTTTTTCATCCAACCAACTCTGTTTGGGGGCTTATCACAAGATATTACATCACATATTTAGCCAAAGCAGATGAAAAGATAGGCATTCAGATAAGAGTTCTTGAAACGGATTCTAGTCTCTTAATTAAGCATGTCTTGGATCAGATTTTGGCTTGTGTATGGAAGGAAAATCTACTGCCAAAAATCGAAGAACAAGAACCCGAAAACATTCCATCTGGGAAGCCTATTAAGAGGACTAAAGCTGTCTTGATCACATCTTTAAGCTCAGGATATTTTGAGGCCATAAGAGACATGTATTGGGAACATTTAACTATTACAGGAGACGTGATCCAAATATACCAGCCGAGTCACGAAGAATATCAACACACTGAGAAGCAGATACACAACATGAAAGCATGGGCAGAAATTTATCTATTGAGCTTGACAGATAAGTTGGTAACAAGCGGATGGTCGACTTTCGGCTATGTTGCACAAAGTCTTGGAGGATTGAAACCATGGATTCTTTACAAGCCTGAGAATCAGACAGCTCCAAATCCTCCGTGTCAGCGTGCTGTGTCGATGGAACCTTGTTTCCATGCCCCTCCAACTTATGATTGCAGAGGAAATAGAGGGATTGACATAGATGAACTTCTTGTTCCTCATGTCCAGCATTGTGAAGACAGGAGCTGGGGTCTTAAACTTGTTGATAGAGATAATGAGTAGAGATCATTTGTGTACAATATAAAACTAGAGATTCCCTCTTGAACATGGTTCAAAATCTTGGCCGAGTTCATATTTGGAACGAGTCTACCCTATTCGATATTGACATGTCAGTTCCACTTAGAATGTGGATTAAAATTGCACTATAAGATATTTTTTGTTAGTTAATTCTTTAAATTTAATTTAACAAGTAACAATTTGTAATTTTAACTTTTTTTTTATTATAATTTTAGACAAATTTATCGTTCGATATCAGTTTGATACTTACTTCCTCAACCGATTTTAAATAGTCATCACCGTGATCGCGATCGATACCATGACTTTTATTTAAAATATGTATAAATAAAAGCAATTCACCTCATTTATTTTTCATAGGAAAGTAGTGGTGTAAATAAATACAAATAAGTCAAATACATTAGTTATACAGATTTTATATTTTCTTTTTCTTATAGTGACCGATCAAAAACAGCAAATGTGATTTAATTATAGTGATCTCCCAATAAAAAGAACAAAACCTAGACAATAGCATGCATGGGCTATACGATTATATGGAGTTCTTTCTCCAAACTAGTTTTGGCAAATTCTTTTAAGTAGTTCTCCTCATAAGATTATTTTCTAAAGTTGCCAATAAGGAAAACTTGCATTTTACAAAATTTGCAAATGACCAAAAAGTAAGACCCCTTGAAATCTCTTTGCATTTTGCATTGTAGATTAAAAGTTGCCCCATTGGGTAATAATAGAAAGAAGTGAAATTCAATGGATTCTTTCTTATCAAATTTAATTCTTTGTTGAAGTTCTTGGAATTAGTAATTGTTAAACAATCATTCAAAGTGCCTTTATTTATATATTTTCTAAAGCAATTCTCACTTGTAAGTAGTAATAATGTTAGCTTGGTCCTAATCTTTTGCTAACTTATTTGGCTTTTTCTTAGATTCCAAAAGCACCGAGGTCTTTAGCTGTCATCATTTTTTTTTATTTTGGGAGGAAAGGGGTTTACCTATTAAATTACTAGAGCATATACAAATTCAGAATTTGTATATTTTTACAGGATTATCATAACATAACAAATTACAAATAATACTGTGATGTTATTTGCAGAATATAACAGTTCAATTTTTCTTAATGGTAATCTAACCCAGTCTACACCACTAGAGTTAGACTAAAACCTAATATAACACCAGTTTTTGTCCAATACATATTTCTGGTATTAATTTTGTAGTTTGTATAGAATTTTGTGGTAGAGAAAATAAGGTAAAAAAAAAAGAAAAGATTAGGGCTAGGTACAACCGTTCAATTTATAGGTTAGAGAAGTAGGAGTTAATAGTCCAAATTAAATAGAATAAATATAGAATTTTCATTTACAAATAGCTTTTTTTTAAATTTATTGTATGAAGGCCAAGTTGGTAAAATAATTTAACTTTTGTAACCCACATAAATGAATTCAAATAATTATATATATAAGTAATTTATTAATATTAAAATATTCAACACCAATTAATATGTAACCTTTTCTTAAATAGACTCAATCTCTTGAATTGACCTACACAAATCAATTATCCAAAAACATCATCTATTTAATTCCTTGCTTAAAATATATGCACCTTCATCACAAAATCACAGCCCACAATTTGTCTAGACATGCACTCCCTTCATGAACATGCTACACTATTAAAGAACAAAAATCAAGTGTTCAATAGTAAGCAAATGTACCAGGAGATTTTTGCATGAACCCGTCAATGGTAATAATATATTGACTTTGTCAAAAATAAATAAATAACTTAAAGAAAAAACCACATACTCCATTATTGATACATTCAATTATTGGTCCCAATATTCTTACTTTTTACCATTCAGAAAAGGTAAAGACATACGTAGATTCGGTTTTTGACCCTACTTGTAGATTTTGTAATGTGGATTAAATTTCAAATAATCTATGACATTAGTTGATGTAAACAAGATTTTTTTAGATTTAATTCTGACCATCTATAAATGAGATCAAACATTAGATCTAACTAAATATTTTCTTTCAGAGAAACCATTTGGACGGAAGCAACGAAGAGCATGACTAAATGGATAGAAACAAATCTTTCGTACATCATCATCTCGTTAAAGGAATTATTTTGTAGATTTTAAAAATTACACATTAAAACTTTTTAATATATATAATATTATATTATATAAATTTTAAAATATAATAAAATTGTTGCATTACGAAATCTCAGATTTTTACATACTTAAGTGAAAAAACTAACCAATTGTTGTATTACAAATAAGTAGAATTTTATACTGAAGTGGGAAAACTAACCAATTAGTGGGGAAGTTAGTGGAGTACGTGGAAGTTGTGAGGGCCAATATGGTTGTGGCATTAGAATAGAATTGATGTCTTGTTTGACTTAATTAACCATTGATTTTACGAACTCGTAAGTTATTTATTTATTTATTTATTTTTTATCAGAATGACAATATTTTAATTTAATTTATTTTATAAAGAGAGATTCGATTGAATACTATTAAGAGATTAGAGAGGGAAGACTCTCCATGCCTAGTAAAAATGTTTTAGTATCTACTTGAATTTTTGTAATACTGTCTGGTTTGAATTCCAAACCTCACAATAGAGAATGCCTTATAAGACATCTGTTAGTCAATTTCATGAAAAATTTTATTATAGGAAAATTCTACCAATTGTCATGCCAAATAGTATCTCTAAACCAATGAAATTCTAATATTTTTAAGTAAATGTGGTCCACTAATTCATTTTATTTTTAAATTCATAATCTTAAATAATAGAATCTCATTAGTTGGTTTGGAGATACCACTCGACATGATACTTAATAAAAACTTCCCATAATAAAATTTCTCAAATTCCACTAAGTGACTATGTTTATACCCATAACTTATTCAGACGAGAAATTTTTGTATTCTAGATGACATTACATCATTTTGATTGGCTTTAGACAGTCTTTAGACATTACATAGTGTTTGATTGGATTAGATGAGTATTATTTATGGAAAATTTTATAATTTTTTTAGCGAACTATTTCTTGAATTTTAAAAATTTGTATAGTATAAATATTTAAAACACATAATATTGTATTGTATAAATATTTAAAATATAAATTTAATCACAACCTAATCAGGGCGTGCGGACGGCCGGTTATTAAGGTGGGCCCACCAGTGCCGCGTGATATCTCCACCAAGACGGTCCAAATTCAAAGTACTTTGTGTAATTACTTTATTTAACACGATTAAAATATTGATTCGCTTAGGGCAGCATAAATGGATAACTCAAGTTTTGTCATTTTTTTTTTTGTTTTCAGTAATTATTTTTTGTCTTCTTTTGAGGAAAATGTATTTTAGTCCCAAATGTTTGAGGCGTGATCGAAATTGGTCCTTAAATTTTGTTCAAAACATATTTAGCCCTTTAAGTATTCAATCGGCATCTATTAAAGATAAGGGAAATTTTATAATCTTTTTTGGGAAATTATTTTCTTGATTTTTAAAATTTGTATAGTATAAACTTTTAAAACAAATAATGTTGTACTATATGAATATTTAAATTACAAGATAATAGTTTCCAAAAGAGAATGCATAATTTCCTAAAGATAATTAGTTCTTCAAATTTACACATAAATTGGCAAAAACCTGTAGAGGGGTAGCTTGTCTTCTTCAACGACAAACGAATATTGGTTTGTCATGCTAGATCATATTTTCAATTTTTATTCTCTAATTTCTCAATGCTAGATGATTGATCTTTCACTTTTTTTTTTTTTTTTTTTTTTGCACTTTTTAACTATTAGTAAAAGTTTTTTTTTTTTTTTTTTTTCTCAAACCAAATAAGAAAGGGAAAATGATTTTCCCCCTTCTCGAGTTTTTACTAACACTCATGTAAGCTGTACGCACCAATTTTGATATGAACTTGAGCAAAATCTTCAATTATTTTAAAGGAAAATTATTTACAAGATCACAAATTTAAAATTATTCACTAATACCAATCGATGCAAGACAATTATATTAAATTATTAACTATTAATTTTAGATATTTGATCAAATTTCATTCTTTTTTTCTTCTATATAATGACAAATTAGTGAATTTGTTATTTTATATAGATGTATTATATCCAAAATTGGTTTACTCCTACTAGTTAAACGACTGAATTTGTTTCTACTAAATTTTTAGGGACCAAACTTTCAAGAACTAATTCTATTTTGTACTATTTAATTTATATCCAATTCACACTTTGCACCCTAAACTTTAGTCATAGATTGACTTTGTACTTTGAACTATCAAATTCGTCTCACTTTAATCCTTTTTTTAACGCTGTCTAAAAGATTAATAAATTTTTTTTTGTTTGTACAACTAATTCTACAAGATGTACAACATTATTTTTGCCAGCAAAAACAAAGATTTCCTTGAACTTTTTTTGATGAAGTTAAAAAGGGGCTAAAGTGAGCAAATTTGAGAGTTAGGGGTGTAAAGTAGAAATTAGATATAAGTTGAGGAGTGTAAAATTAAATAAGTTGAGGGGTGAAAAATTAAATTAGTCCAACTTTTAATTTATGGTGAAAATATTGAGGATCAAAATTGCAATTATTCCTCTAAATTGATGTGTCAAAAATGCAATTTTCCAAGTTGATTACCCAAAATTTTATAATAAACCAAGTTGATTACCCAAAATTTTATAATAAACCGTTAGCCAATTAATCAACAAAACAGACATATATAATCTACCAAAAAGGGAAGTTTTAAAATTATTTAGAAGAGCATATTAATTAATGACAAAAGAATAGATAGATCACACTAAATTTTTGTTTTATATATAGTACTAATATATGTATGAGATTTAAAAAATAAATTAAAAAAGAGAAAAATATAATGTAAGGTAGTTATTACTTATTGGTGTCGGTTAATATGATATTCTTAATGGTAAAAGGTAAAAAAAGAAAATCATAAAGTGACAGACATTAAACCCTTCCCTCCTCTTTATATATAGTATAAATACTACAAACTCAAAATCACTCACTAAAATCGTTCAAAGCAACAAAAGTATATTAAATTATTAATTATTAATTTTATATATTTGGTCAGATTTCGTTTATTATTTCATATACATAATCTCTTTATATGGATATATTATACCGTAAATGGTTTCCGTTACTAGTTAAACGACTAAATTTGTTTCTACTAAAATTTTAGGGACCAAACTATTAATTTATGGTGAAAATATTGAGGATCAAAATTGCAATTTTTCCTCTGAATTGATGTGCCAAACTAGTCTTGCCACAAGAGTTTGTGACTAAGTCGTGTCTGCCCCTCGAGTTGATTACCCAGAATTTTATACTAAGAAGCCGGTTGACTGACTCATCATCAGAACAGACAGACATATAATCTGACAATATTTTTGCAGAGGAAGTCGAACAACTTTCTTGTTGATTAACAGTCTCCCCTCTCTCAATATTTTCTGATATTTCACCACAGATAATATGATGTTTTGGAGGAAATTCAGTAGTCAAATCAAGTCTGGATTTGCTCAAAAGTATACCAATTTGAGGGGTGATAGTCCAGAGGCCAATTGGTTTTGCAAATCAATCAAAGTAATAGGGATTTTCGTAGTTTGCTTGTTGGGATTCTTGGTTTTGTTATCAGCTTTGAAAGATAAGCCTTTCTTTGGCCTACACAGTACTCTTGATGATTTGAAGCCTTCGAAAAAAGGTAGCTTACTTCACTTTTAATCATGTGGTATTGCTTAATATATTCGTCTAATTATTATTTTTTGATTTCATAGAGTTATATGTACCCATGTATTTACCTGCAAGAAAGAAACTGTATAACTGTTATTAAGGAGATCAACTTCCGAATTGCTCTCTAAGTTTGGCGATGGTCAATAAATACTTTAATATCTAGAGCTGTACGGAAGATACATGACATAATATTTATACCTTTAGAAAATTCATTCTTATTTCCTAAACCTTTTAGAAAGAAAGTAATAGTTTTTTTTTTAACTCACCTTTCCCCTACCCTCTAATTATTCAAACGCATAATCAATAAGTTATAAAAAAAACAAACACATATCACTTAAAAGTAATTTTTGTTGTTGAAATTAACCGTTTCCATATTATTGCTTTTTCATAAAGTTGTGGAACCATGTTCAGTTAAAATACAAATTTCCATATTAGATGTAAAGTCGTAAACTAATTAATGTTATTTATAACGTTAGAACATAGATTGAAAGTTCTACAATTCTTATGGAGAATTTGCTCTCAAATTCTCTCTCTAACATATACTACTAACCTACTATGTACACCTGTGCATTAAATTAAAAATTAGATTCAACAAACATCACCTTCAATTTTTCTCAAATTCAATTAATTACCGGATTTAGTATCTAATCCACTAGTAAAAAGGTTTTTGTTTCCTTATTTAATTAATTTTAAGGTTAGACTCTCACCACTCCATCTCTTTCCCATTACTTTAAAAACATTTAAAGGAAAAAATAAATCAATATAATATGAGAAAATTACATAATTCAACGTGTATAATCAGGTAGCTAGTGAGAAATGTGCTTTATTTAACTTACATTGTTATTAGTAATGATATCAATTGTCCCTCGTGTTTTAAATTTTTAATGTTATTAGTGTTGATATCATTACTTGCTATTTTTATCGGTTTGATTAGTGGTAGCAGTTCTACGTTGACTTTAAAAACTTATATAGTAAAATTTTTACTGTATCAACTTTTAAACTGCGACAATACAATTTCGTTACGAGATTGTAAAAGTTTCCTTGAATAAGTATCCTCTTCCTGGTTAGCACAATGAGTTGCTTTAAAAGGCTGTAACCCCCTGGCTTCTTGCTTCACATATGAACGCATTATTTGCTAACAATGAAACATCAACTTGGTATTTGGCTTCCTTGTCTTAAACTATTTTTTGCCATATTTTTCACGCAATCTATTTTCACAGATGTTGATTTTAATGATATAATTAAGCATAACAAGTTTCTAGGAGAATATTTTGCCCAGCCACCATTTGAGCTGTCACAACAAGATAAGCTTCTCGGAGGCCTTCTCCCTGCAGGTTTGGATGAAGAATCATGTATTAGTAGGTATCAATCTGTCATGTATCGCAAAGAACAAAAACTCCAACCTTCTCCCTATCTGGTCTCTAGGCTAAGGAAATATGAAGCCCTGCATAAACAATGTGGACCATTGACAGATTCCTACAAGAAAACCTTGGAGTTTCTCAATTCAGGCAGCCAACAGAATTACAATTCCACAGGTTGCAAGTATGTTATCTGGACTCCAATTCATTAATGGTTTAGGAAACAGAATACTTTCTTTGGCCTCTACATTCCTTTATGCTCTCCTTACAAACAGAGTCCTACTTGTTGATCCCAAAAGTAAAATTTCTCATCTTTTCTGCGAACCATTTCCTGAGGTTTCTTGGTTAGTTCCTTCTGACTTCCCATTTATTAAAAACTTAAGTCGCTTCTATTCGAATTCTCCTCAGAGTTATGGAAATCTGAAGAAAAACAATAACCATTCTTACTTGACTTCGTCTTCTTTGCCACCATATGTCTATGTCCATCTAGTCCATGATTATGATAACGATGACAAACAATTCTTTTGTGATCATGATCAAACTGTTCTCCAGAATGTACCTTGGTTGATTATGAGATCAAATATTTATTTTATCCCATCCCTTTTTTCGGTTTCGCCTTTTCAACAAGAAATAAACAATCTATTTCCCAATTTAGGTACTGTTTTCCATTTCTTGGGTCGTTACCTCTTTCATCCTACAAACTATGTTTGGGGGTAGACTTGTCACCACATATTACAACACTAACTTAGCCAGAGCAGATGAAAAAATAGGCATCCAGATACGAGTACTCGACAAAGATCCTAATCGTTTTAAGCGTGTTTTAGATCAGATTTTGGATTGTGCAGGGAAAGAAAATCTACTACCACAATTAATCAACGAGACGAAATCTGTTGCCATTCAATCTGTAAAGCTTAATAGGACTAAAGCTGTTTTGATTACATCTTTAACTTCTGACTACTTTGAAGAAATAAAAACCATGTATTGGAACCATTCCACAATTACTGGAGAAGTGATTCAAATATACCAGCCAAGTCATGAAGAGAAAGAGCGAAATGAGAATGAAATACAAAATATAAAAGCATGGGCAGAAATGTATTTGTTGAGCTTGACTGATAAGTTGGTGACGAGTGGATGGTCGACTTTTGGTTATGTAGCTCATAGTCTTGGAGGTTTGAAGCCATGGATTCTTTACCTGTATGAGGACTATAAGGCTCCAGTAGTATGTCGTGTCAGCGTGCTGTGTCAATGGAACCTTGTATGCATGCCCCTCCATATTTTGATTGCACAAGGAAACAATATACTGGCAACACTGTGAAACTTATTCCTCAAATACAACATTGTGAAGATAAGTTATCTCTTATTAACATCTATTGATGTGGATGACGACTTATGACTATTAATTCTGATTTTGTTTTTTTTTTTTTTCGAATTTAGTGATACATCAACTATTTTTGTCATGTTGTCACCTCATATAAATATACTAATAAGCATAAGTAGTGTTTTTTCGTTGGCTATTTATTATTTTTGAATTTGTCTATTATTTTTACCAACAATCGAGAAAAGAACTCAAGATATTAGACAAAAATGTCGATTAACACTATCTTTTATGTTCGTGCAATGAAGTTATATAACTAGAGGAAATCATACTCTCATCCTATTAATCAAACATTCATCTTAACATTCCTTCCAATGTTAGAATTTTCATATGCTCCACTCCAACACCGAGAATAAACTCATAACTTCTCTCCTCGGTGTCTAAAAAAAAATTTTAGAGCCATCAAGAGTATAGAATGAGTAATCAGAAAATGATAAAGGTATGGCAAGTTTTAGCCATTGAATTTTCTGTCTTATGTTTGTGTTGCTACCTTAATGTTAAGACTTAATTTCATTTTTTAAGGGGATAGTGACACAACCCTTTTAGGGGTATCGAAAAAAAGAGAGAAAAAAAAAAAAGAAATTGAAAAAGAAAGATGGTGGGGTGTGTTGAGGGTCATTGGTGGGGTGGGGGTGGCGTTGAGCTCATTGGAGGAGGGTTTGGTGTTGCAGAATCGCCGGAAAATCAGTAAAGAAGAGGAAAAAGAAAAGAAGAGAAATAAATTTATATATTTTAGATATTTTTACCCTCTCTAAAAGCAACGTATCTCTCACGTGTTTTGGATAACGGATAATTTAACGTCTTGAATTAACAGAATAATTGATGCATTCGAAAAATCAGTAACTATTTCCGCAACAATTAAAAAAGTTTAGTAGATGAATTTAATAATTTTATAAAGTTTGATGGGTTGTAAAGCCTTTGCCCATAAACTAATGATTGCTCTCCTTCTAGTGTCCAAAGGAAAAAAGAAAAGAAAAGAAAAGTGGAGACCTAAAAAAAGAGTATGGAATTAAAGTGAGTGGTCAGAAGTTGATAAAGATGATATCAACAACGGCTACCCAATCTATTTTGTTTATTGATTTTTTTATTTTTATTTTAGGAATACACGCGAATTTAGTAATATTAATGCCACGCTCTGCTCCGAAGGATTCTGTTATTGTCGTACCCATATCTTTTTCGGAGGACACAAAGTTTAAATTTATCAAATCCTTGACCTCTTTTTTTAATCGAACTTTGATTCCAGCAAAAATATTAAATAATAGAATAAACAAAATACGAGTTCAGTGAGCAGTGAGAGTTCTCTTCCACCGAATCACACATACTACATATATAAATAATTAAGTTCAAAAATTAGTTTACATATAATCAAATCAAAGTCACATATAAAATAATAACAAAGATACTCTAAATAATCAATATTTATTAGTGACAAAATTATTAAATCCACATATTAAATAAATACACATGTCGAATAATCAAATCAATGCAATTAATACAAGAACAATACAAATAGTTCAAGGGCCATTGAGTACTTGCTGATAATTCAGGATATCTCCCGTCTCTAATTTTGTCGTTTATCGAAATTATTCCAATTCTACTAATAATTCACATCTAAATATACATAGAAAAGGGTTCAATTATAACCCCAAATACTCCAAAAATACAGCCTAAAATAACCGGTAAATCAAAGGGGGTCAAGAAGGGTAAATTCGGGCCAAAGAAACTCTCGGAAATTTTTATTTTGGTCAACAGTAACTACTATATATGTTTAGTAATTGTTTTTCAACTAATAAGAGTTTACTATTTAAAATGCAAGGCCTATTTTTTTGTATAAGATGACTCTTTTATATTTCAGAAATATAGACCTTCCATTTTAAATAAATTTTTTTTATTAATTAATGAATAATTATTAAACATACTCAATAATTACACTGAGAGCGACGTAAAATTTCTCGAGCTGCGAACTGCCTAAGCCGCAATGAAATACTGCCATCTCCTTTCTCAAACTTAATGTTCTATATACTCCATTTGTGGACTATTAAGTGAAAATCAAACCTACATTCCTACGATTCAATTTATTAAACTCACAAATTACAGATCTAGCTCTATAAACATAAATTCAAATCAAATTAATATTAATAGATCTAAGGGTAGATTTAAACTCGATTACCTCAAAATTTGAGAGACCCACTAGCTTGGATTTCTCCTTCAAATTTGTCTTCTTATTTTGACAAAAACTTAGTTCCTCGAATAAAATAAACGTGACGGCTAAAACCCTTTGTTTATAATGACTATGATTAAATAATTAAAACCTATTTCTATTCTCTTCTTAAATAATTAATTACGTTCAAACAAAGGTTTATGGACTTAGTACGAGTATTTAGACTTAAATACTACTAGTGCATAAAGAGTACGAGCTTCACAATTAATATTTCATTATTGCATTTATATTTGACTCTTTTCGTGAAAGAGTAAGTAATAATTTTATGGGTTTGTCTAAAAGTGTTAGACAAACTATGTACTATAATAAAATAAATATAATTGGTATTTTTTTTATTTTAGAAAATCACAAGCTCATAAATTAGAGAAAATTAACACATATTTTTTTTATGATATTAAAAAATAACAGTGTATTCCAACTAATAAATGTGTGTCCCAATGTTATCTTCTAACAATCTCATTTAGATCCCTCAAATTTCTTTTTCTTTTTTCCAATGTTATACTAAATTGATTTTTCTTACGAAGGGTAAAAAAAGGCAATCAAAATTGCTTCTCTCTCTCCTAAAATAATATTTTAATCAAATGGGCTGAAATGGTTATAATATATATAAAGTTAGGGGAAGTTTGTCATATTTTTGAAAGTTCAGGAGTAGCATGAGAGCGATATTAGCGTAAACCTCAGGAAAGTTTTAAGCCACGAAGACCCCAGTTGTGCTTCTGGTTTCCATTCCCATCATCATATTTTTTATGAAATTATTCCTTTTTTAAGTTACCTCTCTCCCTACCTTTCAGTGATTCAAACCTATGACTAATAGATCATACAATAAGTATCTTACTACTTAAATTGTATTTCGTTATCAATCAATAGTCATTTATTATGTTAGCTTGTGCATTTTGAGTTTTTGGTACAAAAAGTATCAACTCATACCAAGATTTAACTATTGGGAAACAACCATATTAGTTCCTCACATTTTACATTTATACTTTTATAGTCTTTTACATTTAAAATGATGCATTTTAATCCCTCACCAATTCAAAATATACCATTTTGGTCCCTTGACACAATTATCAACATATTTTAGTATGAAATACTCATATGTGTATCGAATGTTATATTTTTCATAGAAAAAATTTGCACCACGCAAATTTTAAATATTAAAGGACACTTTATAAACCTAAAACCTCCATCACCATCACCTATCATCACCACCTCTATTCCCCTCTCTCGCGGTTATTCCTCTGCTAACTCTACTCCAATAGCTCCAATGCTATTCTTTTTTGGGACAATTTATTATTTAAGATTATGTACTGTCAATTTTACATTTGAATATGTTATATTTTATACGCATGTGAGTATTTCACTCAAAATATACCCGTAATTGTGTTGAGGGACCAAAATAATGTATTTTGAATTTGTGAGGGACTAAAATATATCATTTTGAATGTGAAAAATTAAAAAATATAAATATAAAATGTGAGGGACTATTAAAATCAGTGTCCTTAACTATTTTAAGTTTCATGCAAAATAACAAAATTTTTAACATCATTTTTCATATTGTTAACAACGTCGTGCCGTGCCAAGTTTCTATGATTTTTGAGTTCTAAAAACTGTTATCGGGACGAAATGTATTATATACATGTTTGTCATATACATGTTTGTCTTTTTAGTTAATTTGTTACTTAATCAATTCGTATGTATGCAAAATTTTCTTAAGGGTTAATAACACTTTGCCCCCTAAATTAAATGAGTTTTACACTTTACTCACCAAAATTAAAAGAATATAATCTTTGCCATCCATTGACACTATTCATTCGTTAACTATAACTACATCAAAAAATTTTAGTTAAATGACTAAAATATCCTAAGTATTATATTTTATGTATTTAATTCAATATTAGTGTGACAATTGTTAAAAATAATGAAAATAAACTATAAATATCTCTATATAATCCATATCAATATATACTTTTGGTCAAATTTTCGTAAATTTTGGAGTTCATTTGATATTATTCTGAATTTTGAATGTTTAATTATAGTGGTTGCACACTTCCCACAGAAGACTTATTTTGTACTAAAAATTTTTCTTTAAGGATCTTGTGATAATAGATTTTATATAAAAATTTTGTGATGTTTTAATATGTCTTATTAGTTTACACTATTTAAACTTGCAATAATTGATATAACACTATTTGATTCAATATTTTCTTACATTTTCACTCCCTAAATACAAAAATGTCAGTTGTTTATTATAGTTTATTTTTTTTTAACTATCAAATATCAAAATAAAATACATGAAAAAAAAGTGCTAAGAAGCAATTCAGTCACTTATTTGGCTTTTATTGACAGGGTTAAAATGGTTAACGGATAAATAGTGTGAAAGTGAGAAAAATATATATTTTTTTAATTTAGGAGAGCAAAGAGTAATTATCCCTTAATTTAGTGGGGGCAAAGTGCTATTAACCCTTTTCTTAAATAAACTAAATCTTGTAGATTGGGTGACACAAAAAACTATGGTACTAAAGAAGTTATTGCCTTAATATACACCTTTCGCTGCCCACAATTTCGTTTAGAAATGCACTTCTTTCATGAAAATATTATACGTTAAAAAATGGCAATCATATACTTCTTTCGTTCCCTTTTTAAATATTATTTTAAGTTTTAATATAGGATTAAGATTATTATTAAATTGCTTAAAGTTTAGGTAAAATTAATTTTATATGATTAAATTACTTAAATTTTAGGCAATATTAATTTTATATGATTAAATTACCTTTTTTGACTGGTAACAAATTTGAAGAGTCAAAAAAAAAAAAAAAAACAGAGAGAGAGACAGGAATTATTGTACTAATATGATATTTCTACCCTTTCAAAAAAGGCATGTGTGTGGAAGTTGCGTTGAGTCTTAAAATATAGTGACAAATCTTCCGTCCAATTTATGTGAAAGAATGCGTGAGAAAAATATTAGTACAAAAAAAAATGTGTGAAAAAATATGGCTTTTTTTTTTTTGTTTTCAAACTATAAGAGTTAGTCGACTGATTTTACATTAGAAATACTTAATCCATAAACAATAAGTCTAACTCTATTACCGATATTAAGAATAAAAGACAAAGTGCAAGTTGTGAATAATCTGGCCAAACGAAGAATATGAAAAAAAAAAAAGCATCTAAGAGGATTATTAATTCCAACCCAACCCAGCTGTCCCAACAAAGTAGGGTAGGGGACCAATGCCATTTATTGCTTAACAATTGCAAATAGAATATGCCTCATGGAAAATTTACAATTTTATTGTGAGAATTATTTTGTTAATTTTAGATGTTTGTATAATAAATTTTTTTTTTATAATTCATCGGTAATAACTTAGTATAAATATTTAAAATATAAAGAAATGATTATTTAAAAGAAATTATAAAATTTTCTTATAAATAAATACTTATTTTGTGATTTTTTAAAATTAAGGAAAAAATGCATTCTACTCCCCCCATCTTTCGGGTGTGGTCTAAATGGGTTCCTGAAATTTCGACAAAATCAAATTTTGCCTTCTAACTATTTAAGACTTATTAAGGACAATTGGTATTTTTTTTCTTCGAATTTAAACGGAAATTTGAACCCTGACTTACATGGGCAATGGAAGAAAATACTAGCCGCGGAATTTTCTCTTCTTTTTTTTTTTTTGGGCAAATGAATCTATTACTATTGTATGTAATAGAGTACAACTAAGCAAAACTTTCTTCAACGATTTTCATCGTGCTAGATTTTCTAATTTATTTGTCTCATTTTACTATGCAAAAAAGAAATTTTGTTAATATGTGTTATACTGGGTCGATCCTACTTAGTGGAATTAAAAATTGGTTTGTTTGTTATGTGTTATGATAAATTGATTTCCACTATTTTTTTAAAAAAAAAATTCCAAAGAAAACAAATAGGAAAAGAAAAAAGATAGCCTCTGCCCCTCTTTCTCCAATTTTCACTATCCCACGTGCAATTGGTCGAGCAAGACAATTTCGATCCAAAATTGAAGCAAAATCTTCAGTAATCCTTAATTATCAACCTAAATACTTAAAGAACTAGTAAATCCATTTTTTCCTAAAATTTTAGGGACCAACTTAATCAACCATCCAAATATCGGGGACCAAAACCGTATTTCTTTCCTTATAAATGGAAATAAATTTTGACTACTTATTCCATATTATAAAATAGGTACGACCATTATTGAGATCATTAAAAATAAAATAAACAAAAAATTTATTACTTTTTAATCACTTATATTTACGTTAGAATGTAAAGTTAGTATAAATTTTTTTTTTTTTTTTTTTTTTGGTCCGAAATGAACGTGTCAAACAAGTCCAGCCATGACTCTGAACAATCAAACAAGACGTGGTCTCGCAAGTTGATCAAAACAAAGTAAACCACTAAGTTGACCCACATTTACAAACAAAAAAACTAACGGATATGAAATAGATAAACGTTTGATGCAGAGGAAGAAATCCAACAAATTCTTCCTCAAATTTTCCTGAGATTTCACCTCATTAAGGCAGAGACAATATGATGATGTTTGGGAGGAAACCCATTTATCATATCAAGTCTGGATATGCTCCAAAAAAGCATACCATTTCAAGGAGGAATCCCATCAAAGTAATGGCGATTTTCATAGTCTGCTTAATGGGATTCTTTGTTTTGTTATCGAAGTTCAAAGACGGGCCTTTTTCCTATGATTTATTCACTACTCTTGATTTCAAACCTTGGATTGGTAAAATGGTACTGAATTCTTCACTTTTACAGCTCATTTGAATAGATCTGTTTCATTTCTTTGACTATGTTGATATCTTTCGACAGATGTTGATTTGGACGATATTATAAAGCGGAACATGATAACGGGAGATTACTTTACCAACCAAGTTGAGATAGCGGAGGATAAGCTTCTCGGCGGCCTTCTTCCGGCCGGATTAGATGAAAAATCATGTATGAGTAGGTTGTCAGTCAGTTTTGTATCGCAAAAAACAAAAACAACAACCGTCGTCCTATCTGGTATCTAGACTAAGAGAATATGAAGCTCTGCATAAGCGATGTGGACCGTTCACAGAGTCCTACAACAGAACCTTGGAATATCTCAATTCAGACGGCCAACAGAATTACAATTCCACAGGTTGCAAGTATGTTATCTTGACTGCAATTCATGGTTTAGGAAACAGAATGCTTTCTTTGGCATCTGCTTTCCTTTATGCCCTGCTAACCAATAGAGTCTTACTTGTTGTTAGTATCCAGTGAGTAAATTTTCTTATCTTTTCTGCGAACCATTTCCTGAGGTTTCTTGGTTTCTTCCCTCCAACTTCCCTATTATGGGCAAGTTCAAAAGCTTCAATTGGAAATCACCTGAAAATCTTAGAAAGAAAAAAAGTCATGCTACTTGGACTTCGTCTCCTCTACCACCGTGCCTCTATCTTCATCTAGAACATGACTATGATAACGATGAGAAGCAATTCTTTTGTGGTGATGATCAAAAATTTCTTGAGAATGTACCTTGGCTGATTATCAAATCAAATATATATTTTATCCCATCTCTTTTCACGATTCCATCTTTTCAAGAGGAAATTAGCAATCTCTTTCCCGATTTAGGAACTGTTTTCCATTTCTTGGGTCGTTATCTATTTCATCCTACAAATTTTGTTTGGTGGGTTGTCACCGAGTATTACAACACTAACTTAGCTAGAGCAGATGAAAAAATAGGCATCCAGATACGACTACTCAACAAATATCCTAATTTGTTCGTTTTAAGCGTGTTTTAGATCAGATTTTGGATTGTGTAGGGAAGGAAAATCTACTACCTCAAATCAGTGAGACGAAATCTTCTTTTGTCGTTCAATCTGAAAAGCTGAATAGGACTAAAGCTGTTTTGATTACGTCCTTGAACTCTAAATACTTCGAAGCAATAAAAACCATGTATTGGAACCGTTCCACGGTTACAGGAGAAGTGATTCAAATATACCAACCAAGTCATGAAGAGTATGAGCGAAATAGGGATGAAATGCAGAATATAAAAGCATGGGCAGAAATGTATTTGTTGAGCTTGACTGATAAGTTGGTGACGAGCGGGTGGTCGACTTTTGGTTATGTAGCTCACAGTCTTGGAGGTTTGAAGCCATGGATTCTTTACCTATATGAGGACTATAAGGCTCCAGGTATGTCGTGTCAGCGTGCTGTATCAATGGAACCTTGTATGCATGCACCGCCATATTTTGATTGCACAAGGAAACAATATACTGGCAATCACTGTGAAACTTAATCCTCACATACAACATTGTGAAGATAAGTTATGGGGTATTAAATTTATTGATAGGGATTATGACTGATGACCATTGTGTTAAACCCTCCTAATAGAATCTATATACATGTATACGTATATTTATACTATTATAAAAGTGTAGTGTGGGTGGTGTTTTTTTATTTACTTTTTATTTCGTTTTGGATTTGTTTATTATCGCCACGAATCAAGAAAAGAACTCAAGATATTAGACAAAAATGTCGATCAACATTATCTTTATCTTCGTGCAATGAAATCAGACTACTAGAGGAAATCAGACTCTCATTCTATTACTCAGACATTGATCTTAACATACTCTGTCTAAAGAAAAATTTTAGAGCCATCAAGAAGATAGAATGAGTAATCAGAAAATGATAAAGGTATGGCAACCAAAATAAGTTTTAGCCAATAAATTTTCTGACTTGTGTTTGTGTTGTTACCTTAATGTTAAGATTTAATTTCATTTTTTCTTGAGGAGATAGTGACACAACCCTTGTAAGTTTATCGAAAAATATTTTTTCTTGACATTGATCTTGGAAGATAGGGTGCACGCACAAGAGTCGAATAATGTAGGTGCACAAGAGTACTTTGTGCCACAACTTTTTAAAAAAGTGACAAATAATTTGGGACAAACAAAAATAGAAAGAGTGACTAATAAAATGGGACGGAAGTAGTATATACTAACTTGTTTTCTTATATCCGACCTTTTGAAGATAGGAAGATAGGTATTAAACTTCCAAGCCAATTTTCTGCTTTAATTTTTTTTTCTTTTATTGTCACCATTTATTTTATTTTATTTTTTAATATTTGTAAAATGTGATCAAAAGGGTTCGAGTACACATGGATTTCTTAATGGTTACATAGAAAAGATGATATCAATAACAGCTACTCAATCTATTTTGTTTATTGATTTTTATAATTTTGGAATATACCCTAATTTAATTAGTAGTATTAATATTTCATTATTGCATTTTGATATGCGTAGATTCTTTTGGTGAAAGATTAAGTCATAGATGAGAGTTATAGAAATGCGAATGTTAAGATGGGTGTGTGGATACACTAGGATGGACAAAATACGCAATGAGCATATTCGTGATAAGATTGGAGTTGTATTTATTGATGAGAAAATAAGAGAAACAGGCTTAAGGTAGTTAGGTCATGTGCTAAGATGGCCAGTAGAAGCGCCAATCAGTCGAGTAAATTTTAGAGGGAATAGTCAACATATGAGGGGTGGGGAGAAACTGAAAAAGACTTGGTAGGTAAATTGTAATAAAGATATAGCCCATCTAAAAATGAAGGAGGATATGAGCCCTGACAGAGCGCAATGGCGTAGTAGAATTCATGCAGCGGACTCTATTTAATGGTAATAAAGCTTGGTTTGTTTGTTTATTTGTCTAATAGTGTTAAATTAAGGATTTTTTTTCCTATTTGCCCCTCGAATTGTTTCTCCAGGATGGTAGATTTGGAGTGAAGAAATCCCTTTGCTTATGTTTGTGATAGGTAGATTTGAATTGTAGAAAAAATTTGAAATGAATGAATTTAAAACACATTAATTTGGATTTAACCATTAAAATTCCTCTCTTAATTTTTTCTTTTCTTTTTGGAAGCAAAATTCCTCTCTTACTTATTAGTGATTTCAAATTTTCATCTATATTTTAACTTGTTTGGATAATCTAATATGATCTCTCCGTCCAAATGCAAGTCCAAAAATAATAACGTAAGAACAACTTAGGTGAAAAAAATTTGAACACAATTAATCTCTTTTAGTAAGAATTTGAAGACCAAATAAATGTGGTATTTGTCCAAGGGAAAGGCTTAGGTAGACCTGGTTTTTGGTTCCACTTGTAGACCTGGTTGTGGTGTGGATTAAACATTATAGAATCTATGATATAAATTGATGTAAGTAAGATTTTATAAGATTTAATCTTGACCGCAGGGTCTACAGGTAGGGCCAAAAATCAGGTCTATGTAAGAATTTTCCTTTGCCCAATAGTCATTTTTGAATCAACAGAAGTATAGCTCCTATTGAAATACACATAAATTTGTATACAAGAGATGAAGAAGTGGACAAGTAATCACCTACAAAATCTGTCCATAATACCCGAAACTGCAAAGCAATCAGCCACAATAAGAAAGAAACTTATCTACATCACATATTCAAAATTGAAACAGACAAACAAAAGCACATTTATAAAAACTTATTTACTTATTTTAATAGTTTGAATTGATATGAATAAATGTATCTTAAAAAATTTATGACATCTATTATAAATTTGATTTACTTAAGAATTTCCTTATTTCTATGAGTCATTGGGACGGAATATTATCATCTACATGACTGTCTTCATTTTAGTCAATTTGTTATTTAATCAATTTAAATACCAAATTTTTTAAAATAAAATAAGGAGGTGTTTAATTTATAGGTATGAGAGGAAGAAATGAAAATCAAAATTAATAGTACTCATTGATACTGTTTGGTTAATCACTATGAAAATCATTATATGAGAATGAAAAAGTGTTAAAAAATATCACTTTCATTCTGTAGTTGTGGCTTGATCTCGAAATTGATTAAATTATTAATATAATAAAACACATTAATTCCATATTTAAAATAAACAAATAAAAAAAATAATATAAATTTATACTGATAATAAAATTTATAATATAATTCTTATGGATCAAATGACACAAAAAAAACTATCGTACTCGAAGTCGTATATAAGTTATTGCCTTAATATGCACCTTCATTGCAAAATCACAGCCCACAATTTCGTCTAGAAATGCACTTCTTTCATGAAAATGTTATACCTTAAAAAATGGCAACCATATATTACCAAGCAAAATTGCTTTGTATACACCATTATTGAATTTATTATTACCCAAAAAAAAAAAACATTTATTTATTTATTGACAAAGAGAGCTTGGTTCATTGCGCTACTCTGATACGTCCACCCTTCCGTATACGGCATGTGCGTGGAAGTTGCGTTGAGTCTCGAAATATAGTAACAAATCTTTGTTCGTTATACATACGTGTGTCAAATAATGTGTGAAAATTTATTGGAAAATTTTACTGTCTTTTTAGAAAATTATTCTCTTATATTTTAAATATTTGTACAATATAACGTCATATGTTTTAAATACTTGTACTGTATAAATTTTTAAACTTAAAGGAATGATTCCCTAAAAGGGACTGTAGAATTTTCCAAAATTATTACCCAAAAAACTATGTAAAAAAAATGGGCATTTTTTTTTTTGAGAATTTTACCGTTTCTTTTAGGGAATCGTCTCCTTAAACTTAAAAACTTTTATAGTACCAGTATTTAAATCACGTAATATTTAAAGTACAAAAAAATAATTCCTTAAAAGAGACTGTTAAATTTTCTATTTTTTTAATCAAAGTATAAGAATTAGTCAACTAATGCATCGTTTTCAATATGAAGCTAAAAAGGTTACGAAGAATTCCATTCCCCCTAATTAGAAACTTTTAATGGAAAATTTTATAATCTTTTTTAGAAAATTATTTTTCTTATACTTTAAAACCAAATGCTTGTATAGTACAACACTATGTGTTGTAAATACTTGTAGTGTACAAACTTTTAAAGTTAAGAAAATAATTTCTAAAAAAGGATTACAAAATTCTCCATTCTTAACGCATAAACAGTAACTTTATAACTAACTTTATTACCAATTCTAGGGATAAAAGAAGGCGTAAAGCTAGGATGCTAACGTTAGGAGGGCAGCGGTCTCCATGGGCATTTAGCCATGTCAAAATATAGGTAATTAATTTTTTTGTATTGTAAAAAAATTTATATGAAATATTGGAATATAATGGTGGTTACCTAACATTTTACAAAATGAAAATATAACGGTATAGACGATTTTAAAGTTAAGAGAATTATACAGTGCTCAATTTTGATATAAGATTTACTTGAAAATTAAATTTAAAATGAAAATTATATATCAATTTTAGTTATTGAACTTCAATGGTTTTTGAAATTTTTATATTTACAAATGACACTTATTATTAGTTTTGAATATGCCATCAGCTTTCTAATTATATGATTTTATTGGGTCAAGATAAATAAAAAGCAACAATTAATAAATTTTAAGGAGTGTAATTATAGAATAAAACTAAAATTTTTAAAATTTCTCCATACCTATTTCATAATTTTGTGATGTTTGGGGAAGGGGAATTAACGTATATAGGGTTGTAAATGAATTTAAACTATTCGATATTTGAATAGAATTTGATTTGGTAAGAACTCGTTCACACTTGGTTCGTTAATAATCAACTCAAGTTTGAACAAAATTTAGTGCTCGTTATGTATTTGTGTCAAACTCGACTCGATAAGTTAAAAAGTGTAAATTTACATGGAAATATCTTGTACTCAATTTGAAGGATGAAAGAAGGAAACCACTTTGGATCACTACTATATGTTGGCAACACTTCAAACATTTTTTGCTAATTCATTTTGTGGCCAAATTTATGCTCAACGTAATTTTGAGTTTAGACGCAGAATTCCTTGGACTTTTGCCATCGGTGACAGTGACGTTCGGCATCATCTGACATTCAACAATAGTGAGTGGAAGAAGTTGATATGAAATTCTTTTTTCTTTTCTTTTTGTACAAAAAGGATATTTTTGGATATTTGAAAAAAAAAAATTAGCCTATTGGGTCTACTATGTAGTATAAACAGTAACTGTAAGGGAGGTAGGTATAAGTTTTAAAACTTGAAGAGAGCTTTTTGAAATTATCAGAAACTTTAGGAAAAGTTACTGAAATTATCCCATAACTAAATCCATTTTACCTAAAATTTTAGGGACCAACTTAATCTACTATACAAATATCGGGATCAAAATCGTATTTTTTAACCTTTCAATTAATTTGTCATGCAAGTTCAGTATGCAGTAAATTTTAATTATTTATTATGTAATGTTTGATTCATTTACTTGTTAGAATCACACCACATTGCGAAAGGAGTAAAAAAATTTTTTTTGCCGACGATGAGTTTGAATAAACAAAAAGTCGTGGTCTCGCAAGTGGATCAAACCAAAGTATAATACTATTATAATAAACCAAGTTGACCGACTTTTACAAACAAAAAACTAACTGATATGAATAGCTAACGTTTGATGCAGTGGAAGAAATGCTTCTTCCTCAAATTTTCCTGAGATTTCACCTCATTAGAGCCAGAGGATATGATGATGTTTGGGAGGAAAGCCGGTAATGAAATCAAGTCTGGATCTGCTCCAAAAAGGGGGAATCCCATCAAAGTAATGGCGATTTTCATAGTCTGCTTAATGGGATTCTTTATTTTGTTATCGAAGTTCAAAGACGGGTCTTTTTCCTATGATTTATTCACTACTCTTGATTTCAAACCTTGGAAAAATGGTACTAAATTCTTCACTTTTACAGCTCATTTGAATAGATCTGTTTCATTTCTTTGACTATGTTGATATCTTTCGACAGATGTTGATTTGGACGATATTATAAAGCAGAACATGATAACGGGAGATTACTTTACCAACCAAGTTGAGATAGCGGAGGATAAGCTTCTCGGCGGCATAAGACCTTCTTCCGGCCGGATTAGATGAAAAATCATGTATGAGTAGGTATCAGTCAGTTTTGTATCGCAGAAAACAAAAACAACAACCGTCGTCCTATCTGGTATCTAGACTAAGAGAATATGAAGCTCTGCATAAACGATGTGGACCGTTCACAGAGTCCTACAACAGAACCTTGGAATATCTCAATTCAGACGGCCAACAGAATTACAATTCTACAGGTTGCAAGTATGTTATCTTGACTGCAATTCATGGTTTAGGAAACAGAATGCTTTCTTTGGCATCTGCTTTCCTTTATGCCCTGCTAACCAATAGAGTCTTGCTTGTTGATCCAGTGAGTAAATTTTCTTATCTTTTCTGCGAACCATTTCCTGAGGTTTCTTGGTTTCTTCCCTCCAACTTCCCTATTATGGGCAAGTTCAAAAGCTTCAATTGGAAATCACCTGAAAATCTTAGAAAGAAAAAAAGTCATGCTACTTGGACTTCGTCTCCTCTACCACCGTGCCTCAAATATCTTCATCTAGAACATGACTATGATAACGATGAGAAGCAATTCTTTTGTGGTGATGATCAGAAATTTCTTGAGAATGTACCTTGGCTGATTATCAAATCAAATATATATTTTATCCCATCTCTTTTCACGATTCCATCTTTTCAAGAGGAAATTAGCAATCTCTTTCCCGATTTAGGAACTGTTTTCCATTTCTTGGGTCGTTATCTATTTCATCCTACAAATTTTGTTTGGTGGGTTGTCAAAGAGTATTACAACACTAACTTAGCTAGAGCAGATGAAAAAATAGGCATCCAGATACGACTACTCAACAAATATCCTAATCGTTTTAAGCGTGTTTTAGATCAGATTTTGGATTGTGTAGGGAAGGAAAATCTACTACCTCAAATCAGTGAGACGAAATCTTCTTTTGTCGTTCAATCTGAAAAGCTGAATAGGACTAAAGCTGTTTTGATTACGTCCTTGAACTCTAAATACTTCGAAGCAATAAAAACCATGTATGTGTGTGGAACCGTTCCACGGTTACAGGAGAAGTGATTCAAATATACCAACCAAGTCATGAAGAGTATGAGCGAAATAGGGATGAAATGCAGAATATAAAAGCATGGGCAGAAATGTATTTGTTGAGCTTGACTGATAAGTTGGTGACGAGCGGGTGGTCGACTTTTGGTTATGTAGCTCACAGTCTTGGAGGTTTGAAGCCATGGATTCTTTACCTATATGAGGACTATAAGGCTCCAGGTATGTCGTGTCAGCGTGCTGTATCAATGGAACCTTGTATGCATGCACCGCCATATTTTGATTGCACAAGGAAACAATATACTGGCAACACTGTGAAACTTAATCCTCACATACAACATTGTGAAGATAAGTTATGGGGTATTAAATTTATTGATAGGGATCTATGATCATTTTGTTAATTCCTAGAATATAGAATTAGATTAAATTCTGTTTTGAAGATCGACTCGGTTGTAACACCTATTCCGTATGAGGCCCTAAGTTGCACGGACTTGTATTTTTTTTTTTAGTAACTTGGATTGCCTCAAGGCTATTGTAGTAAGACGGTCATACCATATGGCTTCATAGTTCCATACCTGATTAAATCAAGAATCTTGGAAACCAGTTTGCTCCAATTTTGCCACTCTTTGGTATTATATTATAAGACTAAAAAACATTTTTAGTCTTTAGAATTTGGTTCACTGATATTTTTGGTCCTCAAAATTTAACAAAAAACAAACTGAGTTAGTATAATGGATAAATTAATGTAAACTCTCATGTGGTATGACTATTTGATCTATAACCTCTATGTGTTTTAAAAATATACGTTAAACACCCATATGATTTTGATTAAATGGTAAAGTAACGAAAAATTTCAATTTAACAGAGTTTGAAATACACTCGCAGTCTATGAGAGTGTTTATCGTTTTTCTTATAAAAATATTATATTTTATGACAAAAATACCTCTTATGTTTTCAATTTTCAACAAAAATACCTCTTCTCTCTCACCACCACAAATCTTTATCCTCACTTAACCCCCAGGCCCGGCTACCCAACCCTCTCTCCTCTTCCTCTTCCCCACATCTTTCCCGTCACTATTCACTCTCCATATTCATCCTCCTTCTTCGCCCTCAACCTCTTCCCCTTCTCTTTCTCCTCTTCCCTCCCATCTTTCCCATCACCATCTGCCCTCTTCTTCCTCATTCTTCTCCTCCCTCAACCCCCTCCTCCCCTCTTCCTCATCCTTCTCATGTTTCCTGTCACTATCCCCCGCCCCTCTTCTTCCTCCTCATTCTCCTTCCTCTCTTCCCAAAAGGTTATACACATCTGATGTAAGACCTGATATCTTTCCCTCAACCACTCTTCCCTTTTCCATTCTTCTAGATTTTTTCCTTCCTTCGTCACCCCCCCTCCCCCTCCCCCCTTCATTTACTGTCTCATGTCGCTCTTCCTTCTTCTCGATCTCCTCCTCCCTAACCTTTTCCTCCTCCCTCCACAATAATTGCTATGATCGTTTCTGGTGGTGGAAGTTTTGTTGCTTCTTTCTTTTTTTTCATTGTTTTTGTGTTTGATATTGATTTTTGGTGATGGATATTGTTTTGATTGTTGTTCTTTTGTTACAATGATTGTTGTTTTGATTATTGTTTGATTGGTGTTAGTTGATTTTTTGGGGCTGGCGGTGGAGTTGTGTTTGCAAGGGTGGTGGTCAAGGCGGGGTGGTAGCAATGGAGAAGAAGGATAAGGGGTACAAAAGTAATTTCAAAAAATTCTGTTAGTTTGGATGATTTCTATCCATGTTACCTTTTGGCCTAAAGGATGCGGAAATTTAAGATATATTTTCAAAACATATAGGAGTTATAAGTTAAAAAGCTATACCACATGGGAGTTTATGGTAATTTACCCTAGTATAATTGATAGAAAAATAACATTTTTTTTTTGTTGTTAAAAATGATAAGAACGAGATATTTTTGTTAGTTCAGGTAAAAGAATGTAAAAGATAGTGGGTAACTTCTTGTTGGGGTAGATAGTATAAAAATCAAAATTATGTTATTTTTATATCAATTGTCATAATTGAGTAAAAATTTAAAAGATAGAGGACCTAATTTATTTTTGTGAAATTTGAAGGATTAAAACTGTCAAGAAAATAAATTTTAGGGACTAAAAGTATTTTTTACACTATATTATAACAGCATAAAGCTCGTAATAGTCGACTATAGTTAAAGTACGGCAAACCTTATCTAGATGGCAAATATTTAGGTAAATTCGATTTTTGATTTCACTTGTAAATTTTGTATTATGAATTAAACTTTAGAAAATTTATGACATCGGTTGATGTAAGCAAGATTTTTTAAAATTTAATCATTACCACAAGATTTACAGATGGGTCAAAAATCGAGTCTACCTAAGTATTTTCCTATCTAAATTGGGAAAAGCTTGAGTTCTTTATTTGATAAATAAATATAGTTACAGAAAAATATTTAAAAAAGAAATATTTTATTTTATTTTTATCTAGTGATTAGTGAAAGTCATATGTATTAGTAATGTTGTTAAAGAAATTAAAGATTCCCCTTCACGTGTACGTGTATGCAGTGGAATCTTGTTCCTATTTATATTCTTATTAGTTTTTTGATTGCATAAAAGAAGGTGGGTACCAATTTATCTTCAAAAAGATGTGGACAGTAAAAAGTTGGAAAAACAAAAAGGAAATATAAAAATTCTTGAAAAAAACACTCTGGCATCCAACTAGTGATCTTGTCTCTTTTCGTGTAACGTTTTATATGGTGTCATCGTTAGGAATTTTAGGTAAGAGTAACTTATTTATTTATTTATAAATATAAATTCTATTGAGTGTAATATTAATTTGGTTAGCCATTATTTACTTATTTTCATATGTTATATGTCATACATATGGGTTCCATAAGTTTATATGTTGAATATGACATTTTTTCTATAAAAATTACTCTCCATTTTACTATTATTTTCGTAGTTGATTTTTGATTAATATATCAATTTAAATTTTTGTATATTTTTTATAACCTTTGTAGCTCGTTCTCAAAATCTCATGTTCTTTTGTAGTAATTTTTTTTCTAAAATATCTATTATCTTTCAAGTATTTTTTCCAACAAGCAAAACCAATCAAAGTGAATTGTTGATTGTGCAAAAGATGTGTTTCACTATAAAAGACACAAGTTTATTTCTCACTAAATTCAAAAGAAATTACACTTTAAAATGCAATTTCTTTTTTATATCGAAAATAGTTACATGGATCTAGTCTATGTCATAATGTCATGGACTTCTTGATCCATGCAAATCTACATCACCTCACAAAGAATTCTTGAGGTGATGTGTGCGATGTGAACTTACATAGACTAAGGGATCCATAACACTTTACCATGAATCGAATCCATGTAAGTATTCCCTTTATAGTAGTTGGGATTTTGAAACCTTTAGGATAAATTAGTTATTAACTTCGATCAGTTCATAATAATTATGATTTTGTTTGATTCAATTAACCAATATCATTAGGGAGATGCTTATGTAGATTCAGTTTTTGAGTGAAATTATAATTCACTTGTAGATTTTGTGGTATAAATTAAATCTTGTGAAATCTATGATATCAGTTCATATAAGCCAAAATTTTTAAGATTTAACTTGACCACAAGGTCTACAAATGGGGTCAAAGATCAAGTCTACGTAAGTATTTTCTACATAATTTAGGGTTAATTTCATTTTGTACCTCCAAATTGCACAAATATCTCAATATGGTCCTTCAAACTGAATAAAGTATTCCAAAATGAGTTTCTAAATTGAAAAAGTTTTGAGTTTAGCCCTCTAAATTGAAAAAGTGTTCCAATGTGGCATTTTATTTCAATTTTCTCTGGTCATTTTTATATTTTCAGGATCTTGATTCTCTCAAATAAAAAAAAAACATAATTATTGATTTTTTTAATACATGTAGAAAAATGCTTATTTATTTATCAAAGATATCCCAATGCTTATTCTCTTTATATATATACACTTCAGAAAATATTAAAAAAAAAAAAAACAAAGAGAACAAAAGAATTTTTTTTTTTAATAAATGAAAATGAGAGGAGAATGGTATTTGTACATTCCAAATAGATTGTTGCACACAACTATTATTGATTTACAAATTAATTTAAAGAGCAAAATTGAGATTTTTTAGCTTGAAGGGCTATATTTGAATACTTTTTACAATTTGGAGGGCTAAATTAAGAAATTTTCAATTTGGAGGGGTACATTAATTTTTTTTTGATTAGGAGGGCTAAATTGAAACTTTTATAGTTAAGAGGGTCACACTTGAGACTCTTGCTCATTTTGCAATGCCAAAATGACATTAACTCGTGAAAATTAGGGGTGGGCACGGGGCGGGTACCGGCCCCTCGAACCTTTTGGGTGATCCATCTCGCATCTTGCGGGTCAAGAATTTTTTGACCCTAATTCGCTCCTCATGTCTGCGGGTACCTGATATTCGGATACCCACTAAGTGAGGGTCGGAGCATGCGGATACCCTCCCCTAAGACAAACCATCAAAAAAACCTGCTTCAGTTCAAACATGAAAAACCAGCAAATGTTTTACATTACTCCTAGATGCACAAATTTGAAACCAAAAGCATATTAGATTCCGTAAGTCATGATGCTACAATCCATAAAAATCATAAAAGCAAACCATAAAAAAAAATAAAATTGGCTTCTCAAGTACATTAGACAAATATCACCAAACAAATACAATTCAACATAAACACTTAAATGGATACATTCAACTTTCAGAAAGTCATTACACTAGTACACAGATACAATCAACTTCCAAAGGTTTCAAATTGCACAATCCTTAATCTTCTATGTTCACAAGAGGTTGTTCTTCAGTCAAGTTTGAAGTTTCTACAAAACAAAAGAAGAAAAGGAAAATCAACTGCATTTTTAGTTAATTAAATAATAAAATAACTGCAGAATTAAAAAATAAAAACTTTACATGACTCTATTTGTTCTAAATCAGCTAAGCTTTCTTCCAAATCAATAGGGTTAAGACCCCTACGAAGCCAATCCTGTGCACAGATTAAAGCCTCCACCATCCGTGGAGTTAAAGAACTGCGGAAGGAATCTTTCTTCTATTAAGTATACGCCCTCCCGTACTAAAAGTCGATTCTGAAACTACTTTAGAAATTGGAATGGCTAAAACATCTCTAGCAATTGAAGCAAGAACATGAAATCTAGGAGAATTCTTTTTCCACCAATCTAATATACTAAATGTTGGACAATTACGATCTACCTTCATTTCCATAAAATAAACATCTAACTCTGTTTTGTTCTCAGTGCTGTTAAATGAATCAACTTCCTTGGAGTACCGTGCATCAATGAAACTTGCTACCCCTCTAGCTCTAATTTTTTCAAAATCCATCCTACCCAATTCCACAGGCTGAGTTACAACTTCCTTCGGGCGTGATTTTGTTGCAGAATAAGAATCAAATAAAGCATTTAAAACCTGTAGCACTTTGTCTTTTAAAATTTTAGCCTTATCAATATCATACTGATCTTCAATTGCCCACATAACATACCCTAATTTATATCGATGATCAAGAACAATGGCAATTAAAATCAAAACGTTAACTTTTTCAACATTGATGTTACCCCAATATTTGACATACCTTTTCTTCATACATTCTTGATATACTAATGTCATCACTTCCAATTAATTCATCAAGCATCATCACAATACCATAAATTTTTTTCGTGTATTCATTTCCAGTCACATATAATGAGCCTGATATTTTAACGGTAGAATCATAAAAAATTTGAAGAAAAGGTAACAGATTTTTAGCATGTTCAATCTGATTCAGATGGGACACCCTGATTCTAGAGCTATGTTCCCCCCCATTACCGATGTTTCTCTTTGGAGTAAACTCTTCTACATACTTGTTATCCACAGATTCTAATAACTCAAATGCCTTTTGAAATTTTAAAACAGCTTCCAACATTAAATATGTAGAGTTCCACCTAGTCTCAACATCAAGACATACAAGACTTTTGCACTCTATTCTTTCTTTTTCAATACAAGACTTGAATCTTTGAAAGCTAGCAGGTGAAGACCTCATATATTTTACAGCAGACGAATTCGAATAATAGAGTCATCCAAATCTTTATGTCAATAACCCCTACCTTTCCAATTATTAAACCTTCTTTTCAAGTATAAAATCTCATTATCATTTGAACTAGCATTATCCACAGTAATAGTAAGAACTCTACTGATTCCCCATTCAATCAAGCATTTCTCTACAGTCCTACCAATTACTTCACCAGCATGACTTGTGATAGGACAAAAATTCAAAATTTTTTTGTGCAAATTCCATTCATGATCAATAAAGTGAGCCGTAAGACACATATAACTGAGATTTTGTATAGATGTCCAAGCATCTGTAGTGAGACAAATCCGTGAAGGCAAATTTTTAAAATTTTCTTTCAATTTTTTCTTCTTATCCAAAAATAGACTATGGCAGTCTCTAGTCACAGTTCTACGTGAAGGATCGATGAATCTTGGCTGTATTACTTCACAAAAATCCAGAAAACCCTCGTTTTCCACATGAGCAAACTGTAGTTCATCGATAATAATCATCCTAGCCAAGGCTTTTCTATAAGTGTCAAGATCAAATATGTTACAGAGGGTTTTATTGTATTCCCTGCCCCTCCTTCTTGAGATTTGAACTCTAAAGTCTTTTGCTTCTTATCCGGGTTGCTATAAGGATATTTTTTACACCTATGAAGGTGATTACTCAAAGATGAAGTACCATGTCTACTTGGACAAGAAATAAGACTACCATAATATTTACATGTAGCATTTTTTTCTTTTTTATCTAGACCTTCAACAATATCATAATGATCCCATACCCAAGATTTGTTTTGAGTTTTTGTACTAGCTTCACTTACCCTGGACTTCTTGGATGGGGGAGGTTCAGATGCAGTTGTAGCAATTTTAGGAGTTGGAATTGAGGAAGATTGATCATCAACACTGATGCTTACATCTGCACTTTTGGTATTATCTCCCATGCTTGACATTTACAAGACCACAACCTGAAAAGATTATAAAAGAATATTTTGACAATCATTACTAGTAAATATGGCTAGAAAAGAAACAGGAATAAGCAATTGAATTTCATTTCACAAAGCATATTCAATAAGTTGGCCAAAGAAGAAGTACTCAGAAAGAATTCACCATATATTTCCATAAAAAGCAAGGAACTAATGTTTAGAATTATTCTAATATAAAGTGTTTTAGAACTAATATTTCTTGCTAGAGAAAACACCATTGGCTTTTTAGATTCACGATCATCCTAATTTGATAAGTATATTGTTAGACATTTATCAATTATCAGATCATGATTAAAAAATGCTAAATTATACAAATCAGCCAATAAATTCATCTTCTTTAGTTTGAAAAAAAAAACCAATAAATTTCATCATCTTAAAAAAAAATAAAGAAAAAAAATCGAGAAATATTGTCCAGCTCTTGATTAGGCCACAACCTGATTTGTTGTCCATGGTTACCAAACACATAAACCACACTTTACAAAATCTACAATATAAATATAGCACGATGAAATCTAAAATTATTAAGGCCAAATTGTCCCCTGCGCAGACCAAAATAATTCTAGAAATATACCTGTAACATACTAATAACTATTCTAAATTAATCAAGAAAATTGCCAAGAAAAATAAAATCCACACTAAGAATCACACAAACAGTAACTTTGGAGATCCTATAAATTCAAAAAGGCCTCAACTTTGGAGAGAAATGGCAGTCACTAGTGTTTTGAACAAACCAAAGAGTATGAAAATTTCATCCTATAATGTTCATAAGGAATAAAGATATTTAAAATCCGGAAACAAAATCAGTTATCTTACCTTGAGATGCAGATGTTTTGCCTCGAATTTGTTCAGATTTGATGCTTGGTTGACCCTTATTTGGCTAGATCTTTTTGGTTGAGTATAAGGGTTGAAAATTGATAAGAAAGGGGGAATTGAGAAGATAATTCCAGAGAGAAATTAAGAAGAGAATAAGGATAAAGAAACTGAAAAGTGAAAAGAAACGTAGCAGAGATGAAAGCCACAAAAAAGAGAGAGAGAGAGAGAAAAAAGTAGTATAGAAGAAGACTGAAGAGAGTCTGAGAAGTGAGAAGAGAAGTGAATTGAAAAGGAGAAACAGCGTGAAGAGTGAAGAGTGAGGAGTGTACAGTGTAGAGTGTACCACATATTAGGGTTATCTATGGTATGAGAGGTAAAATTATAATTTCACCCCTCATATGCGGGGCGGGGCGGATACCCGCGGGTATTTGAAAATGTGATCCATACCCGTATCCGATAATAGCGGGTATCCGACCCTCAAATGATCTGATCAATGAGTGAGTGTCGGATACATTGATTTTTCGGAGCATTGGCAGAACGGGGCATGCGAGTCATCAAATCACCGAATTTTTTGGCCCACCCCTAATGAAAATAATTATTAACATCTCATTAAAAGCTACATAGAAAGGCGTGCAATGTTAAGGTATAGATTGTTTTTATTGAAAATCATTTATTTCATGAAGCATTGAATGACGAGTTTTGACATGTCTACAAGACTAGAGCCAATTAGGGAAATTTTTGCATGCATCCGATCCATGGCACAGTGTCATAAATTTCTTAGTCCATTTTGCTCCACATCACCCCACATCACTTAAATGACTGATGTGGAGCAACATGGACCAAAGGATCTATGGCACTATGCCATGAACTCGATCCATGTAAGAATTTTCTGAGCCAATTATATGTCCTCAAGAAACCACCCTTAGAGGAGTTATAATCCAATTTTGTAGCATATACATAGATTAAAGAGGTGTTTGGTTTATGGATATGAGGGGAATGAATGGGAATCAAGGTTAATGATACTCATAAATATTATTTGATTAATCATTATGGGAATTATTCTATAGAAATGAAAGTATTAGAAAATGACTACTTTTATTCTTCAGATGTGTATGGGTTTCAAATTTATGAATTTATCAATATAATAAAACTCATTCTTTTTTCAAATCAGACAAATAAAGTTGAATGACATAAACTCATACCGATAGTGGAGTTTATAATTTTTGTTTCGATTCCGATTTTCGAATGTGAACCAAATACCTCTTAAATTGAAGTTTCAAAATTTAAGATACCAATGGTGACCCTCAGACAAAGCATTTTATTATCGAATTGGTCTAAAACTCAAAAACATGAAATACCAACTACACTCAATAAAAAAGCATGAAAATTTGCTTGCTAGCTATTAGTGTATACCTTAAAATCAATTTGTTTTAGGGATAAATTACATTTTTATATTTATGTATATTTTATAATATAGCATTTTTGAATAATATATTTATATAATCATAAATAGTTATGATGTAATTATATTTTATTCATAAATATCCATAATCTTAGTATTTGACACGAGTAGATTAGCACATAATTGCATGTGGATGCTTATTGAGAATAAGTACATCAGATTGATCCGCTAAGAGTATTCAACACGGATTATTAATCGAATCCCAGTGGATTTATTTCTTTGTAATAGTAGTGTAATGATACTTTGACTTGAGATCATAAGTTTATCTTAACTGTGGATTACTATACTTTGGTTCTATTAGTCGTTACTCTTAATGAATTGCACATACTATAGAGTTCAGGTGTAATATACTTAAATCATGATAAGATAAGATATGACCAATAGAGGATTCACCGCTCCCTATAATAGGAGAGTATATTCCAATATGGCCATTTCTTGAAATACGATTCGGAAATCTTTGTGTAAAATGGAAATAAAATTACGAGTGTCTTAAATTCTATTTCAAGTAAGTTGTATTTTGAAAAGAAATAAATCGATTAATTCGATAAGAATTGGCATTATATCTGTACTCTTGGATTAATCGGGATATGAGTTGGTGAAAGGATAATAATTATACGGGAACTAAATTACGGATAGGTGATGTCGAGCCACTTGATATATCTCAACACTTGCGTGGTCATGATATTTTGTTAGAAGCCAATCTGGATCTATAAGTGTACATTAATTAATTGAAAAATTAATGATAAATTAAAGGTGTTTAATTTATCTAATCATAATTAATTAGAATTAGAATTTATATTTATTACTAACGTGATTGGGAATCTAAAATATCACACACTTAAGTATAATTAATTCCACGTGATTAAATTGATTTCGATAAGTATGAGATACTTAAAGGTTAATTTATGTGATAAATTAACTTTTTGGGTTTAATTGTAATAAGTTATAAATTTTAGGAGTTAATATGTAATACATATGAAAAGTCCTATTGGTTTTATACTTATTCATATGCTCTTAACTGAAATTGGTTAGGATTATTGTAATTCGCTAAATCCAATTTGATTGGGATACTATATATATATATATATATATATACATCTAAGATATATATATATATATATATATATATATATATATATACGCGGCTAATTCATTGAAAAGTCAGTGGACAAATTTCAAGATTTGAAAATTGTGAAAGTCACGATTGAAAAGAGAAAAATAATTAAAGAGCTAGCACTGTGTTATTTGGGTCAATCAATCTTGTAAAGTATAATCTTTACATCTTTCTTGTATTACGTATAAATCAATTAAAGTGATACATGATAGAAAAATAAAATTTAAATTCTGATGCGTTTTGTGTTTATATTATTTTCTTACACTAGTCACATACACTAGCATTGGCCACGTCTCACACAACCAATCCCTCGTAGTGACATTTACTAAAATAAAGGCCTCAAAGAAAGGGAGATCTCAACGTAACAAAATTATAATATAGAAAATTTTACTGTCTCTTTTAGAAAATCATTTCTTTCTATTTTAAATATTTGTACAATATAATATCATGTGCTTTAAAAACTTCTACTATACAAGCTTTTAAAGCCAAATGAATGGTTCCCTAAAAAGGACTCTAGAATTTTCCGATAATATAATTCTTCTTTTTATTGTCGAATAGAAATTGAGACTTAATTTTAACTTATAGAATCGTGACAAAATTATAATAAAATTCTTCCTTTTATTGTCGGATATAAATTTAGGCTTAATTTTTACTCTTAAAACCGAAACAGTGCCACTTTAAGCCTTCTTGCTATTACTATTGGTAGTTTAAATGGAAAAGAAATTTTTTTAAAAGCCATTGAAATATAGGTAGAGACAAAACTATGCAATGCAAATCGAAGAGGTTTGTGACTTCTTATTTTTGTCATGGCTTTTGGCCCTCGAAACTAATTGCTTAATGCAACATATCTGTGCATTCATGTGTGTAACATTTTTATACAAAAGCATCTTGATCGTTTAATGGTAAAGGAGGAAAATTAAATCAATTAAAGGATGTGACTTTCTGCTTTCCAGATCAGGTACCTTTTTTCCTCAATTTTGATGGCTCCGTTTGCATAGCAAATAATAATCATTATTTGATAAATATTATTTGAATTTTGACTTTAATGATTTTTAAAATAATATTGACTTTTGAAATAATAAAATAATTATTTGGATATGAATTAATATTTTAAAATAATCGTTTGAATTGTAAATAATGAATGCCTATTATTTCTTTTTCATTTTTGTAATTACAAAGAATTATAAACTATAGTAATTACACATTATGGTTCAATTATTTTGACCGTGAGTTACGCATTAATATATTTGTATTTATATTTATCAGATATGATGAGTTCGGAGGGCCGAACGACTAACTCACTGTTCGAATGATACTTACTGAACAAATTCGAGTCCTTCCTGACAACAGTTCGGTTGCTTTTGTTCGATAACTGGGTTTAGGGAACAGATCTCCAAACTACGCACACATTGTCAATATACAATCCAGAACTAATTCACCTTTTGTCAAAATGTTTACTATCAAAGAAACTGTACAAATGTAACTACTAACATATCTGGAAGAATTAATATTTGACATTTTAGATATAAAACTTTTTTGAATATCCACTATTTTTCTTCACTACCAAAAGGATTACACAGAATCAGTGCAATTGAAAAAAAAAACATCATCCGTGAATTTAGTTTTAAAAAATTTAAAATAAAGGCAATATGATGAATTTTGAATATATAATTACACAACAGAAGATGACTTACACACCAAAATATGCTGAATTAATTAAGGTCAAGATGGTTGATAGATATCTGCAGACTTCAATCAACCGTACAAACAGTTGAACAATTTACATGGTAGTCCCTAATTTTGATTCCATGAATTTTAAATGTCTAGCAACAAGAAATTGCAATTATTTTGCATACAAACTAATATTAACTAGTACTAAAGAAACTATAAGTCCATAGTTACATCACGACATTTTTTCGAAAATGAGCTTTTCCATAGATAAGTCATGTTTGTAACTATCAATTTCTAACTTTGCTCATCGGTATTGTCTTCCATAGGATCAATCATTGGTTGCTTTCTCTTTACTTGTTCATAAGTCTCATATTTGCCCGTTGCTCTTCATTTATCACCAATCTAATACCATGCTCGAGAAAATTCATCCTAGCATCAACAACATCCATCTTTCCTTCAATTGCATGCGACCTTGTTTCAGTTTGGTTGACTAAGTTATCAAGGCGTATACTTATGCTCTCCAACATGGAAAACATCCTATTTTCCATATTACTATCTTCGTGTTCATGGGATTGCGATGTGCTACCCGTTTTATGACCATAATAGTCGATCCCATCCTCTTGTGCATTCAGTTGCATTTCTTATTTTATGTCTTCTACTTCTCCGACTTACATTTTGTGGGGGCGGGACAAGAATATAATATTCTTCCTTATACATCCATCACCCCTCGTGCAACTTAAGACCTATATGATGACTAAACAAACCAATTGAACAAAAGTTATGGACAGGATTCGATTCAACTTTGCTAATGAAAGGAATGTTCACTGCCCGAAAAATAATGCTCAAAAATTAATCAAAAGGCATACACCTTCTATCCTCCTTACAAACAATTAGCATGTAGTTACACATCAAATACCCAAAATCAAGGTGCAAATGTTTAACCATGCAATAAAAAGAAACAAATTCATTTTGTTTGGATCATACAATAAATACAAATTAAGAACGAGCTAAGTTCATTAGTTATCATGTACAAGCCATATTTATTCAATTATTGCGCCATTAAGTACCAAAATCTTTCACAATTATTTTTAATGCAATGCCAACAACCTTACCACACGTCCATTAAATTAAGTTAAAAATTGTCCTTCTAAATAAAACACAAAATATAGATAATGGGCAACATTTCAATCAACGGAAAATACGAACTCATTGTTGCAAATTGAAAAACTTTTGCCGTTCAATTTTCAACAAATTTACAAAGTGAATAATTGTAGGTTAAACTGCAAAACCCTAACAGCAATTGCAAAAATGGAGGAATGCAGCTAATCGGGGCAAAACAGCGACCATTCTCATGAATCCGCAAAAAAATACCCAAGGAACTAAAGAATTTGGGCAATAGAAACACAAATATAATAGATACAATAAGAATTTTCTATATTAAAAGGGATTTAAACTAAAATGAAAAGATAAAGAGGGAAGAGTTCATACCTTGTTGATACAAAATTTCACAACTGAAGTCCAGATTTATAGCCAAATTTAAAGAGAATCCCCTTTGAAATCTACAAGAAGATAACCTTCTTTTGACCAAAGAAGTACATAATTAAGTAGGTAGCGAATGATGAATAGTACATAATTTGTCAAATAATGGATACGATGAACAATAAATAGGACAAAACATGAATAGTACTAAATATTATTTACCAAATAATGAATATTTGCAAATCAAACATCAATTATTTTGACCAAATAATATTTGCCAAATAACGATTATAATTTGCTATCTAAACAGGCCTGATATTTCTTAGTCTTCTTTTGTGGTTTTTTTTTTTTAAGTATTAAATCTGTCTGCTCTTTTTTGGATTACTATTTCTTTTTTTATAGGTGTTTGACTATATGTATGCATGCATGTGTATAAGAGAACTGCATAATTCGTGTTTATATTTATGAAAAATTCTATCGTCTTTGTAGGAATCATTCAATTTGCTTTTAACGACTTGTATATATATTCTGGGTGTGGCCACTCATGTTACTTACTAATTACTATTACTATTACGAACAAAGGATAATTGTGGTTTTTTTTTTTTTCTCCAATTAACTTTTACTATTCATGGGGCAAACTACTGATGAAGTTGTATGTATATATATTTTTTTCATTTTTAGGAATTTGTTAGAATGATTTGGCACTCTTATTAACTTAATAAGAATTAGCCAACCGATTTACATCGTTTTTTGCTTCAATGTTAAGCCACAAAACAATTCCAGATTTAACCTTATTGCTGGCTGAATTTTTTCCACATTTTGTTTGCAAAAAAATTCAAGTCAAACATTCCCAATTCAAATGCCAAGTATAAAAGCATGGGCAGAAATGTACCCGTTGAGTTTGACTGATAAGTTGGTGACAAACGCATGGTCGACTTTTGGTTATGTAGCTCATAGTCTTGGAGGTTTGGAGCCATGAATTCTTTATCATGCTCAAAATGGTATGCTCTAGCCGTGTTATCGTGCTTAGTCGATGAAACTTTGTATGTATGCCCCTCCATATTATGATTGTACAAGGAAATACTACACTGGCAACACAGATAAAATTATTCCTAATATACAACATTGTGAAGACAAGTTCTGGGGTATTACTCATCATAACTTGTTGACAGAGTCAAGGACATATGACCATTTTGTCATTTATTCCCGAAGAATAAACTATCTTGTTAATTCTTGAAGAATAGAACGAGTTTTATCCTAGAACACCTCATGGCTATTGTAGTAATCTATTTTTTTTTGGACTCCACTAAAGGCCGTAATGTTCAAATCTCATGTGATGCAAAAGTATAAACAACTCATTGGCAAGCCTGATTAGATATGGATGATCGTGCATTGCTGAGCAATTGCGCCTATACAGCACCACATGCAGGCTGAACATGTAATACACGAGAGGCTTACAAATAAGACGTCACGTAATATCTCTATAATCATTAGACTATTCATTTATGGCAAATACTTAGGTAGATCTGATCTTTGACCCCCCCACTTGTAAACTCTGTAGTGTGGATTAAATTTTAAAAAATCTATGACATCAACTGATGTAAGCAAAATTCTTTAAGATTTAATTCTGACCATAGGATCTACAGGTGAGACCAAAGACCGAGTCTACCTAACGTATTTTCCTTCATTTATTTGGCAGAAATGAAACAAGAACCGAGAGCTACAATATATAAAGAGGTAGTGATTCAATGTGAAAGAGTCACACATATGAGCAAGCTGAGTGCATGGGCTATTAATAGTTCATGGTTGCTGGTGACCACCTCGTTTATCTACAACAACAAGACTACATCATAGTTTGTAGATATTTCTTACCTTCTCACTGATTGCAGTGGTTAATCTCTGTGCAGAGTGCACACAACTGCCTTTGCACAACATAGAGATTGAGGGGCTGCCCTGCCCTGGACCCCATGAAAGTTGGGGTGGTGGATGTTGGTCTGAGCATAACTAATTCCACAACTAAATCCAAAATAGGTTCACCAACAAAGGTATCTTATTGGAAGACAGTTTCAAGAAGAATTTATAAGAACCACGATATGAAAGTGTACTCTGCAATAAACCCCATACGTCAAACCAGTGAACAGAAATATACTCTGCAGGAACTCCCATACATTAATTATACATTACACAAGTCGCAAAGAAAGCATCATCAAACCAATCATGTTCTAAGCATGATATCATTTCTGAACTTAGCATCAGATGGTCGACTTCAACAATATGTACATCCCCAAAGCCGCATTAATTTCTGCGATGCCTTAGTTTTTCCTCCCCTCACACAAAATAATGTGGTATCCATGTCTGCAGTGTGAAAGATAAGTTTCAGTTTGGGACGAGAAGATTAATTATAGACGTAAAAATAATTCACAATAGTCACAAAGAAAACAATGAAAAGTCAAAACCCACGTTGATTTAAACGGTGCACTTGTTGCTCCAATAGTTGTGCTGAAAGCAACATCCTGAAATGGACCAGCCATCTTACCACGTGGAAACCATCCTAGATCCCCACCTTTTTTCCCAGATGGACATTCTGAATATTCTGCTGCTAGCTGAAGAATACAAAGGATGAAATGATTCTGGTCAATATTGAAGTTCAGCAAATCTTATACATGCATAATTGGAAACGATATTAGGTATGATGGGAAGAAAACAGAAGAACTTCGCTACCATTAATAAAAGAACCTCTTTTGCTTGCAGTATCAATAGAGGAGAACCATTTTTTGTGCTTTGCAGTATAGAAGACTCACAAGGTAAAGAGAATTACTAATTTTTCCACCGTAGAAGTTACTAATAAAGGACAACAATACAAGGAAGATGTAAATGTGTTTCACCTTAGCAAACTCGGCTGGGGGAACCTTTTCTCCATTGTTGAGCCAGCCATCTTGTAGTTTCTTGTAGGCTTCATTGATCTTCCCTTGCTTCTCACATAAGATATGTCTAGCTGGTACAATAAGACACACGAGCAGCAAAAAATCAAAATTCTAACCAAACAATGAGTCATGATGCATAAGATTTAATGAATACAGGAATTCGAAGTGCAGATTCCATCAAATATGGCAAGTGGAGGATAGACCTTTAACATATGTGCAAGTCCCAAGGCCATCAGATTTTCCACCTTTTCCTTTGCCCTTTTTCGAAGCACCATCATCACTTCCGCCTGCAGCCTGCTTTCCTTTGCCCTTTCCTGAATCCTTAGGCTTGGAATCCTTGCCCATAACTGGATATGATACTTTTCAGGAGAAAACAAGGAGGAGACCATATGAAAGAATTAAAGTACGTAAGTATGATTTCTGAATATCCCATCATAAACTGTTTCCAGAAATGTTGGTGACAACAATTACAAGTTCGGATATAGTACAAAACTAGACAATCATCTTCCCAAAAAAAGCAATGACTAGGAAACTACACGAGGCCATTTATCTGAACCTGTCATCATAAACTATTTCTAGACTACGAAACTCTACGAGGCCATTTATCTACATCTCTTGATATAGAGTTGGTGGAAGTACCCAACAACAAAATTAAGATCTTAGCAATGTCATAGTTTTATGCATTCAAAATCAAGATTGAGTTCCAAACACAATTCAAGATAACTAGACGAGAAATCAGTACTAGAACTAGAAATAGCCGAAGCAGCTTACACTTGAATAGTATCAAACAGTCTGATATTTGATTATGTGATCATGGAAAGATATAAAATATGAAACCATTAAAAGCAAAAGCAAATATCAACCAAAAAAAAAAAAAGAGACAAGAAAGCAAGCAAATATAGCTCTATTTAATTAATGAAAAACCCACAAAAATCTGTATAAAAATGGCTATTAAAATCCAAACAAATAATAATACTTCTATCATAAGAGTGTCTTATACTATTTCTCACCATTGTATCTAATAAAAAATAAAAATTCAAGAGATAGAAGCTCAATCAATGATCAGTGAATTATCCTTAGAATTAATTAGGAAAAAAAAATGTGTAAAAGATACAATTTTGTGAAATGGGTTCTGGGAATTTTACCTTAAATTCGATTTCTTGTTTTTGTTGAAGGGTTTGCGATGAAAAGATGAGAACTGAAGCGCAGCTGTGAAGGCTCTTGTCAGCAGCAACAACTGAAAATTGACCTTCTACTTATTTATTGGGCTGGGCCTAATGTTTACCCATTAGATGTCTTTTTTTTTCTATTTTTTATTTATTTTTTTTATTTTTTATTTTTATTTGAAGATTTGATTTATATTTCACAAATGTCCCTGAGATTTACGATTTTTTTCACATTGCTGCACTAAAGTTTTCAAAATCATAGTTATTTATCTAAAATAAATGCTTTACTTAGTTAAAAAAAATTAATGATTTACGTAAGTTGCATGGAAAACATCAAATTTCTAATATCTTCACTATTTCAAACTTTATCATAAGTTTCACGGTTTTTACATTGTCTAATGATTGCACAATGGCAAAATATTTTAAGGAAATGAGTCGGTATAGTAATCTACATGATATAATTAAGCGTATGTTTGGGTGATTGTTAGAATATTTTGAATAATTTAGACATGGATAATACATAAATCAAGAAAACGAAAATGAAGGGATCCAAATTTCTATTTAAAGACATCTATGACAGTGATGTGGTAAAGACTTCATCAGTAAATCCTTTTCCACACAAAATTTTCCTTAGTTTAAAAAAAAAAAATTGTATTATTTAGTGGTATAAAAAGTTTCTCAACTGGTAATGTACAATTACATTATTACTATGAGAAAATACAATTGAAAGTTAAACGTGGTGCTTATAGAACTTCTTTACAACTCCTCTGGTTTTGATTTGGCCTATGTAGTACATCAACATTTTTCTCTGTTTGCCGTGGCATTCAGAAAGTATGTTTCCGCAAGAATTGTTTGCGACTGTTTCTTTTACAAAAATTTATCCACCAAACAAAAAACAACCCATCATTTTTTGCATTCATATGTTAAGTAGGCAGAATTTTTAAAAGCAAACAAATTCCGGTAGGGCAATGAATGATAGTCACTATCAAACGGAGAAAATTCTATAATTGTGTTTGTTTTATAAATCATTCTTTTTAGGTGTTAATTTAAAATTAAATTTCTGTTAAGGTGAAACTCGCATTTAATAAATGCAAACTTTGAGGTCATGCGGAATTAGATTTTTTAAACAAAATTTTTTCATAACCTCGCATTTGTTAATTGCGAGGTTTGGGTAATTTTTTTTTTTAAAAAAAAAAATCGATTTCCGGACTTTTACCAACTATAATGGCACTTTAAAAAAATAATAAAAAAAAAAATTCTCCAATTGAATGCGAGATCATGAAAATATATATATTTAAAAAAAAAATCAAAAAAAATTCCCCAGACCTCGCATTCAACAGATGCGAAGTCATAGAAGTCGCATTTAACAAATGCGGGTTCCACCTTGACAAAAACACAATTTCAAATCAACACCCAAAAAGAATAATTCTCAAAACAAGCACAATTTCAGAATTTTCTCCAAATCAAACGAGACTTGAATCCTCAAAAAAGGTCAAATTTACAATAACCAAAAGAAAAGCATAAAAGTAGAGACTATTAAAACTAAATACCTTCACATTAACTGAACACTGGGTTCAAAATTATCTTTACAAATAATTAGTGGCCAAAGATCTCCTAATTTCTTTAAGAATAAATGGTAGCTTTACTTTCCTACTTGTTTCCTGAATCTGAGTCTGAAAATTGCATTTGTTGAGCCTCCTTTGGTTCCAGATCGGTGATTGATGGAGGGATAAGGTCATTACGGGGACGAGTTTTGCGATTTTGTCTAACCTTGTCCTGTCACAAGAAATTCATAGGAAAAACATAATACGTTACATTGGTAGTTGGAGCAATGCTTAATTAGATTTGAAAGCAATTAAATGTGAATGAGTTGAACTCTACGGGAGTAACTAAATGTGAATGAGTTGAACTCTACTATATAATTAATCGATATTTAGAGAAATAGCCAGTGAAGGATCAATTGGAGTTGAATACCATATCTCAAAAGCAATAAACAATTACTATAACTTACCTTATCACCTGCTTGATTTGAAGAATTTGGCTCAATCTTAGTTGTTTGACTTCTTTGCAGCCAGGTGCGCCCAAATAACATCAACGCCACTAAAAGTAAAACTGGTCCAATCCTTGGATCACCTAATTGGTTATGCATTTGATTTATGAACGACGCCAGTGATCTTATGCTTCAGGTCCTTGCTAGAAGAAATAATTTTCTCAGAACCTGCATGCCATAAGGGATCCGCATCCTCAGGAACTAGCTCAGGACATTTTGTTCTCTGCGAGAGGGCCAGAATGGTAAAGTATTTATTAAAATAAAAAAAAAAAAATGACAACTTCTGAATTAGTATATCTACCCCAAAATATCAAATAAAGTGTAAATACACATTTGTCTATCCATTTCATCTGCATAATTAACCAAATAATACTAGTTTTTGATTGGAATCCTATTGTGCATATACATACGGGACAATATCATTCAATGAGGCTCCTGCAGGGTGCAACCATGGAAATAGGAATGCATGACATATAGGTGGTTGCATAGCCTCACCCTTAGAAGCAAAGAGAAAATTGCTTCAAACCCATAACCTCCACGTCAGAATTGAGCACCTTTAGGGATTTTGATTGCAGATTCATAGTAACATCATAAGATAATGCTCAAAATCAAGACACTGAATCATACAGATTGATTAACCAAGTAAACACGGGACTATCCAGGCCCAAGTACACCATCAACAATAATATCCATATGATAGCATGTAAAAAGCACAAGACCATGGGTTGCTTTCATCAGAAGCATAATAGAATTATCATCTTAAATCGATAACAAAGTTGGCTTCAATTATCAGATGAACACAATAACTATCTAATAGAGGTTTTGTGACTAAGGTGTTTCAAGTCAAGCAATGAAGAAAGAAATTTATGAGATATAAAATAGGCAAATCCACGTGTTATTACCAAATGAGAAATAATGCATGGAAGAATATTTCAGAGATGAACCTGATCCCATGCAAGTGTTCACCCAAAACAAAACAATAGATGAAAACCAGCGGAACACAACCCAACCCCAAATAGAGCAAGGAAACTAATTAGCATTTAATGAAAAAAACAACCAAAAGCAGTCCATGCAAAGAATCCTGTGAGGACTCGTTGAGATGTTTTTTGCAAGTTGACTTACAAAAGAAGGGAGATTTCTGGAGTCTCCATCTTCTATTGTCTTGGAAATCCAACTTATGATCTGCCAATAAACATCAACAATATTTCAGAAAATTTTGATATAAGCTGTCATGAAGGTTAGCCCAATCACATATGTGTTCAAATAATAACAGAGAAAAAAAAAAAAAAAAAGCATGCAACTGTCACGTGCTAATTCACCAAGAGTATGCCAGAAAGTTTAACAAAGAAATTCACCCGATCAATAATTTTTGAATGGAGGGACCATTGACCAGCAACATGTGGTCAAATATTTTGACAACTCCTTTACAAAATAAAGAAAAACATAGTGTCCATGACGTTCTAAACAGTGTTTTCTAGTCCTCGGCGGTTTCTATAGATATATACTACTCCCTCCGTCTCCTTTTATTTGTCCTTTCTATTTTAGTTTGTCCCAAATTATTTGTCGCTCTTTAAAAAGGCAAGTAAATGCCAATTTACCTAATTTACCCTTCATGCAAGTTCCAAGAAAAAAAAGAGCATTAATGTCATGTTACATTAATCTCTCCTAAACCTTTTCAAATTTTGTAACACCAAAAACCAACTAACAAATTTTGAATTTTAGTTGAGGGACAATAATGGAAAAACTATTCTACTAATTGGTCAACTATCAATTTTTCTTAAACTCTGTGCAAGATTGACCATGCCAAATAAAATGGGATAGAGTACCAAATTTCCTTTAGGGAGAGACCAAGAGAGCGGAGTCTACTACCAAGTGAACTCATTGCATTAGCTTAGCTGCCTGTGACCCATGCGTATATTTTCACAACGAGGATCGTCCCGGAACTTGGGTTTTTTTTGGACCAATGTACAAAGCTACCAAGGAAACGTAGTGGGGTTGACTGATGATTTCAATCTTTGATTTAATTTAAACACAAAAACTTCTGATTTTCCTCTGAATCTGTTCTTGAGCAACTTATCCTTACTTCTACTGAGAATATGAAGATTAAAGATTATGCTCATGTTGAAATGTCATTTTATGGTTCTACTGTCCGTGCTATTACTCTTTTGTTAGTCAATATACACCCACAGAAGGCACTGACAGTCATGTAATTCTTGTGTTAATTAGGTAAAACAGTTGGTGACTGGTGTACATTCAGAGTATTGGATAGTTTAAGGTGCAAAGTGTCCCAAATTAGTTTACGGTGCAAAGGCAGAAAGGCTAACAAGCATAAGAGGGCAAAGAGGATTTGTCCAATAAAAGATGAATATGTATTATCTATCTGTAAAATAATCATCGAATTAATAAATGCAAAATGCACATCAAACACTATTTTAACTTAGATGTTTGAAACACCAGCTTATAAAAAACTCAAACCTCTGGGATTTCATCTGAACCCATGTACTTCGCCACAAGTTGAGATGCAGGATCTGGTTCACTGTGCTGCAATGCTTCAAAAGATGTTTCTTGGCTGTCTCTCAATCTTATTCCCATCATCTGTCACATTCCTCTCATAACGTACAAGTAGCAATCGTGGTACATCTATCAGTAGCCCTTCTTGTTCCACAAGTTTCATAGCTATCTTCTGAATTTACATGGAAGAAGCAATATTTCTAGATGAATTGGAGACATGTCAGTGTTCAGTTTAAGAGCACCGAGAATTGACTGGTCAAAAAGCTGCCTACCATAAAAAATATAACTATTGTGCAAAATAATTGAATTGTTGGAAGATATATAAAACCTGCAAATGAACCATCAATTAAAAGAAAAGGGGAAAAGAAAACACAACATCCATGATCTGATAGGCTACAATTTTACTGGGTATGATTATTAATAATATGTACACGATCCAGGGGCGGATTTAGGACCCCAAGGGCAGGGGGTGCAACCCCTTAGGTATGTAGGGGTCAACAATAATATAAAATTGTCTTGTTGTATTTAATTTAAATTTTCAAATTCTCCCTATTCCTATATTAATTTTTTTCAATTTTTTTTTTTTTTTATAGAATATGGTAAGCATTTAATTTTCCTAGGGAGAAATATAAAGGATAAATAATTGACTGTGAATTTTTTTTTTTTTAAAAAAAAATATGGGGGCAATGTAAAGAGAAAAGGAAATTTAAAGAATTCAGGGGAGCAAATGTTAATAAATAATAAAATTTTAAAATTTTTATAAGCCTAGTTTGTATTTTTTTCAAAATTGAGGGGTGCAATTGCCCATCCTGGAGCCAATGTAGCTCTGCCCCTGACATGATCCACACACACATACAACTCCACATGCCCTCTACCTAAGGCCCAAAAAGTATGCCTCTTTGATCCAATTATAACCATCATTACTACAATGACACAAGTTTCTTCACCTGGTAACAAGAGAGATGAACTCTTAACACAATACCCCTTATCTTGAAATAACAAACTCAATTTTGCAAACAAGAAAATTAACTGGAAAAATGCATCTAAAAGCTTATTTCCACATATAAAGGAAAACAATACCATTGTTGTCACCAATTTGGAGTTTGGAGGTTAATAAATGCATTAGCTAAAATCTTTCTTGGAAAGCAACTACTGAGATGTAAGTTTGGACACTTATAACAGTAATGCGTAATAAAAAATTCAAGAGTGGGACTATTCCTTTGGAGATATCCATACACAGGCGAGCCCAATCAATCTGGTTTTAATCACCTTTCTATTAAAGTTTCCAGACCTGCATATTTTATAATATCATTTTAAACCACTTTAGACGTATTCTCTTGCACACAAAATTTCATAGAACTGTAAGATGTCAATCTTTCAGATTACCAACATCAAAATGTAACACTTACTGAATAACAGTAGTGAGAATACTACCAGCAGCGATTTCCAATATATCAAGGGGATAGGAGAAACTGATTAAGTTACATGCTAGTCTATCATGCTTGCTGCACTAGACACATTAATGAAACAAGACACCAAAACATTGGTGAAGTTTTTCAATGCCAACATTTTCTTCAGGAAATGTAGGGGAACTAGTCTCACTATTTAATTGACTTTCAAACCTTGGTTATACCATCAAATGGTAATATCCATGTTCTGCAAGATTTGAATAGATCATAGCATAACAACTAAAAATAGTGAAAAATATGAAGAGAAACTAACTTGCTGTGCCTCCCCATCAAGCCAGGTAAATGTCAATCGCTTTTTGTTCAAAGCAAGTACAGCTGGTGCAGACAGGGAATCTTGATCAAGAGCAGTCAACTCGCCATTATTGGTCAGTGTCTCTTGGACCCTGCGAATGGTCTTTGACCATATATGCTTACACCATTTACTAAAGAAAAACAAAAATGTACAGCACTGCCTTTTGTCTGAGCGTTTAAAAAGAGTGTTCTCTTGCCTTCATTTTTAGTTTGGAACTGGTTTCAGTTGGTGGAAGTGTTTACATCAGGAAATGAGATCAGAAGAAGTCTATTTTAAATGTTTATCATCTTCAGCAGGAATCACACTGAGATATCAACTAGGATCTAGAGATTTATTTAACAGAAGATACAAGGAAAAGAAGCTTACTTCACGCATTTTGTTGAGTTCTTGGCTCAGCCTTCGACCAGCAACGATGACACAGTACCAAATCCTCGTCTCGCTTCCAGCACGGGAGTAACCTCGAGCATCGCATCCCAAGTCCATTGAAGTCAAACTCCTTAATTGGGGAAGCACTGAAAGCATGACATTAAAAATCAAATACATCCACCATATCTTTGGTTCAGCAAAGCATGCAATCATAAGTTGGAAGTTTTCGAATCTAATCTTATTTCCCTGTCATGCTTGGTTCAGACAAAAATGAACACATTGTTTAAGGTAAAAGAACAACAGATGCCTAGTAATCCTAGAGAGCTTCAGGTTTAGAAGCCAACAAAACCTCTTTTTTAACTATTTGCTTGGTGGAGATCTTTCGCGCATGGACAATCTCAGTTCAGATGGTGCTCAAATGAGGTAATATAGGTAGATCATCCTCCTTTAGTTGGTTCTCTACAGTATGTTCCTTTTTTCTTGCTTGATTTGAGGAAAAATGACGCTGGCCTATCCAGTATACCTTTTAGATCCATGGCATACAGATCTACTCTTTCGGCACCAGCCAGTCCAATTACAGAAAGTTTAGATAAGTTTTATTACTCTAATGCCTCATCCTAGAGAGAGAGAAAGGGAGACAAGCAACATTTTTAACTGGAGGTGGGCAAGATAACAATCTGGCTACTCAAAAGGGGAAAAAATCACAATTTAAGGTTATAAGCTTCAACTGTGTAGAGCATTAGAAAAAAAAAAAAAACCACCACCTGCTAAGATCATATGAAACCTAACTGTAACCTTTAAATAATTTTGACAAACAGGACTTTACCAACGGTGAGAAACTTTAAAGCACAGTCACTCAACTATAACAAAACTTAAAATGCTTGTTAACAAACAAAAATCAGACCTCTTTCTAGTCAAATTGCAGATTTTTTTAGGCTGCATCAACTTGAAATGAATCAATAAGGAATTTGCAAATTCAGAGCATGATTCAAAATCCAAATCAGGAAATAGTCATTGCTATGAAGGGAAACTTGGATAAGTTAAAAAGTTCACCAAATAATACTTCACTATAAGATTTAGAACAGCACAATATATGCATGATAATGAAAATCATGGTTGAAACCAGCAAGTAGGTTTTCTGCATAAAGGAAGAAGTAAACCAAATGAATACTGTAAGAGGACAATCCATTGACTAGTGCCAGGAGGAAAACCTTAAAATTGAAAATGTTCAAACATACTAAATTACATGCACAAACAATAAATATAATTGATTTAAACAAGAACTATACCATGATATTTATTCTTCTCCATGATATCTATAAACATTGAATTGTTGATTGATCCTGCAAGATACAAGCACCTAAAGCTTGTCAACAAAACATGCCATGCTACTTTTGCATCAGCTACCATAGTATACAAAAAAGTGGAATAAGGAGAAAAGAACATTCCATGGTAAATAATGGGTTTGACACCAGGATCTTTTAGAATTACAATGGCAGGAGCAGATTCAACACCAAACCTGTTAAAAAAAGCAAAGAACTCTGATGAAATGCTATTAATTCAATTAGTAAAAGAAACAATATGTTAATGTTGCAAGAGAGATTTTCCATTCTCCAAGAAAAAATCAAAAAAGAAAACACTTCTCTTTGATTTCTGTATGAAATACAATAAAAAGATCTGAGATTCATTCACAAGAGCTACACTCACCAAAGATAAACTTATCAATGACAATTCTTTTCTCACTTTCTCTCTTCATCTCGAAATGAATATAGTTTACTAAGAGAATAGCTGAACTGCAGTAGACTGAATGTCAAATACAATCTAAATATGCAGAAGGAAACACTACTCTGACTTACAAAACGATGTGGCAGAAATAGTTTACCCAGTGCTTGTACTTTAGGACCTAATGACCTTTAAAACAGGACCCCGTAGAATGTCCATTTTTATCGGATATTATAAATGAAAAAACCGGAAAACAATGAACATCTTCCCCACTCTCAGTCTATATCACTCACAACTCAGTAATCAGAACTCTGGCTGCTCCTAAACCAATCCCAAGTTATGGGACACTTCCTAGACAAGTTTATCCATTTGTTAGCCCAAAGAGCAAATACAGGGCAGGTATGAGCCAGTAAATTTTAGGTTAGAAGAGTTAACATGCTAACTGAAAACCTTTCCTCCAAAAAAAGGGGAGACATTTAAAAGATACAAATAGTAGAATAATTTAAATATTATATTATCTGGGTAATAAACCGACTAAACACACAAGACCAGTAACTGAAAGAGGGAAAAGAAGAACTCCAAGGAAGAAACACAAATCAAAACAGGAAAAGGGAGATCAGCCTAGCACCAAGAGAGAGAAAAGGACAAGATTTATAAATCAAAGAACTTCAAAAAACAGGGAAGCACAACCATTACATGTTCCACCAGAAAGATGAATCCTCTTCATCCCACCGAGTAAATGCAAAAGCAGCATAGGACCAATAGTTTATAGCAGCTTGACGAATAAATGGTGTGGCTCGTTCTCCAGATCTTGAGAAGAAGATAACTCTAACCTATCAGCCAGAAGAAAGGAAGACATTAACATAAAGCACTAACCAAGTTAAAAGCAAATTACATATCAAGGACAACATCAGAATGTCAAAATTCCCATGAATAATGTGGCTATCTAACTGTGTCCTGTTCTAGACGACACAAGTTTAGTACCACCAAAAGCAACTCCAGTAGAGTGCCTTTGGAATGTGAATAGAGAAGACAGAAAGCAATACAGATACCAAAATATGTCACAAGAAGGAGAGGATAATTTTGAACTGGCTATGATAACAGGCATTACTTTTTTATTAACACAAAGGAAAAAAGGTGCCAAAGGCACAACATTATTACCATGGTGTTGTACATGTTCTTCTCAACATGAAACACCCAAGTGAATTGCATGTGTAGTTGTTACTCACCTCCTACCCATTAGGCATCAACCATGTAATTTCAATGTTCTATGAGCATTATCACCTTCCCAAGGGTGAAGGCACAATTTGTTTACTTTCAAGTTCGTCATTGTCTGCCTATATCATACAATGACATCGTTTGTGTTTCTAACGATATTGCAAGTGTCAAATAATTGCAGATAGTTTACGAATAAAGAACAAAGTTTGACAAGTCCAAAAGAAATTATATTTGACAAACGCTTAACATAAAATTTTGGAGAGGATTCTCAGCAATTCTTAGGTGCAATTGCAGATGACATGCCTGGGATCCTCCCATTTAAAAATTGAGCAGTGGAGATTGAAACTTGTGCAAATTTTAAAAATTGGTAGGATGCCAGGTGAATAGTACGAGCATACACAGTTGTTATATTAGTGTCTACAATTCTTGAGCTATCGTCTATATCTGTTGTTTTAGTTTATACATTGTTTTGAACAATTAGAACTGGTAATTGTTGAGGACCTTGACCCAAGATTGCCAACCTTTGGGAATAGATGGAGTGGTGATAACATTTGAAGATTTCAGTTTATTTTCTATGAGACAGTAAAAGTTCGCAGTCCATGCAACTACCGACGAGTCCAAGATAAAGGAGTGTGGTGATTTGATGTCTTAGCTCAGATCCATTGTCCATCAATGTACTTGAAGAAGACAAAAATAGAGGACAAAGAAACAGAGATAAGATATGGCTGATAAGCAGAAAAGTGCTAGGAAATGATTGAACCATGCAACTAGGTCCATTTATCTCAGACCATAATTTAAAGTTACTCCTAAGTGAAGGATAACTTTTCCCCAACTTAAAAAATTAGATACCAGCCCGTATTTAGATTAAAATTTGCAAAATTTCTTTATTGTGCTGGGACAAGTTTGAAGTTCATTATCATAGAAAAGGCTAATACAGTTCAGGAAATTCTGAACATTTCACCACAGAGATTATATCCCATAAAGTTTATCAATCCAAAATTTCTAATTTTAAGTCTTAACTTTATAGAATGTTTCCCTGGATCAAAACAAGCTGGATCAGTGGTTTCCATCAAGTCCGGTGGAGGTGGCAGCCAAGAAGAGAAATCCTTCAACTAGGCAGTTATAACTAATAAAGGTTTCAAAAATGGGTACTTTCTTACCTGCAGAATTGACTTGTACAAATAAAAGAGGAAGTACTAAGAATATCACAAGCAGTAAAAAAAAAGTCATCCAATGATAGAAGAAATTGTACCTTGTGAGGCTTAACTTTAGCAAGAAAATTTTGTACCTGTAAGAAAGAGGGGGATCGCATCAGTACCAAGCACATACAAACAATTGTCTAGCAAACATGCAAGGTTACATAGATCTGATAAACAGTAAAAGAAGAATTAAGTTAATAAACTACATAACATGTCCCATGTTGGAATTTCTTGCCCATCAACTTCAGAGATGCCCTACAAATGAGAATAGAAATTTTCTTTTTTCATATGTTCCTGTTATACACTAAAACAAAGCCAACTACATAATAGACACCAGAACCCCTCATCTTAGATTTATGCTGTTAATTTGACCAGGATTAGCGAAAGAGAAAGATAAAAATTTATGTCTCATTTAGTCTTAGTTACAACAATCGAAAATATTTTCTTTTCTAGTCCTATACTTATTGAATCCTCTAACTACAAATGAATCTTTGCTGTGTGCTCAAGTACAAGCAGTGAGATGCATCACCACCCCTACTCTTTCTTTCATAACATAGTACTTTTAGAATTAAAAAGAAAAGGTAATTAAATGAATTATTCAAGGATATGTATAATTTCTTAATGACATCCATAAAATATATACTCTAGTAACATAGATACTGTCTTTAACTAATCACATTGGTGCATTAGAACTGGTGTCCTTTGTAACATAACTATATCAAGTTTCACCACCTTTCTTTTAAAATCCCCAAATAACCAAGGCATCCACCAACACTAGCAAGGTGGTATTTAGCAACCCAAAATCCACAAATACATAGATCCACATGATAAACCCAATAGAATATAAAAAGAATACAAAATCAATGAAAGGTGTACTTCCTGAAAATGATATCATGGCTTCTTACAATCAATTTCTTAATGAATCAGTAATTTTTACCACTTCCAACCATTAAATCAAGCAGCACGATCATGATGGAGATAAGTTGGTATTTGAAAAGAACATTGAACATTCAGTTGTTATTGAAACATTAAAAACTTGTCCAATTACCATTGACTCCTTGGAATAGTACAAAATCCGTGGCGAACGTAGAATGGTTGTTGCCAGCCAATCAGTAATTGCATCAACAGAGAGTTGTCCTCCATACCTACCAAAATAGCCATTATGAATAAAATATTCCAGACATCAAACAAAACGATACAGTATACTCGGGCCGTTTGAAAATGTGTATGTTTCCAGTTAGTCTGTCTTTGTCTATATTTGTAGAACTTTACGAACAAAAACGAAAAATGGTGTTTGGTAAAACTGTTCATGTTTTATGAAGAATGGAAATGCTTGTAAAAATAAAGCCTGTTTAAAGTTTTTAAAACACCAAAAAAAGTGTTTTTAGCTGTTTAATGAACAAGTTCAATTGTCAAGGTATGATTGAATAGTAACCTTTTAATGAGATACAAATTCTTTAATTTTTCTCTCTCTTCTCCTCAATCCTTCATCTCTCTAATGTTTTATCTCCCCCAACGTTCCTCTCCAGTCTCCAGCCATACCATCATCATTTCCGCTTTCATCCCTTTATCAACAAAGGGCAAAACCCTCTTCTCCGAGGCAAAACACTTACCACCTCTCTCTCCTCCTTTCTCGCCTCTCTAGCTTGATAACCATTCACTGTCTTCCTTCGTCCTCCATCTTGCCGTCTATATCCCCTAACCCTAGATGTGTCCTTTTTGCTGACTGTCTGTAATACCATCACCAATCCAGAGCCCGGATCCCCATCTCCATCTGCATTTTCCCTCCATTTTCTCAAACTCCTCCACAATTCCAACACTACCACCCTTCTCAACCCCAGAACCCAGCCCTGATTCCCTCGTCCCCACTTTTAGAGTTTCTTTTCCTTTTCAGGGAGAAGTCAGGTTTACTATTCCAGATTTCTGTTGATTGGTTTGACAATGATTAACTTAATTGGAGCTAATTTTTGGTTATTATATGGTGATAGATACATCAATTCGGGTATGATTTCTATTGTGTGGAAATTGTAGCGTATTTTCGTATAACTTGGATCTAATTAGCTATTGTTTTGTTACTAACAATTATTTTTGTTAGTTTTCTCAGTTTGAAAAACCAATTTATTGGTGAGATGGGGCTGATCTTGTGGTTTTTGGGATCAATATGGTGGATTTGTCTCAACTAGAGGTTAGTTTGTGGAAGCAAACAAGGGAGGAGAGCATAAATGTTTTTAAGAATAATATGTTTTTAGTTGGTCATTATAAAAGAGTACAGAAATTATTGCAAATAATTTCGAAAAACAAAACCACAAACATGTTTATCAAATATTGTTTATGTTACGCCTTTATGTCATATTTTCTTATAAAAGAAGAACAAGTGTTTCATTTTGCTTGTATCACAAAACAGAAACTAAGACACAAAAATATTACAAAAATTTCAGTCTGTAAACCGCCCCCACTTTATTTGATTAAAAAGATGTTATTTAGTCAGTATTAAACTCACCTATGAAGACAACGGGAACTAGTGCAGCCAGGGGGGAATGCCAGAAGTGTGGGAAGTCCTGTATGCATGCCAAATAAGTTATAATGGGCACAGAAAACAAGAACAGGAATAAAAGATTACAAAATGAGAACCAAAGTAAAGTACATTAACTGATTAAAAATTCACACCGCAGTATAAATAAGAAATTTCTCTCATATCTAGTATCTTAGCCATTTAGATATGGCTGTGTTATCATATATCTATAATAAAGTCAAAATCCCATCATAGAAGGTGGAGTCTTGGAGCAAAACATATTGATTTCTTATTCAACTTTTTTTTTTTCAAAACAATGAAGGACAACTCAGAAGCAGTAAACCATCTCCATTTCATGTGTTCACTGAATCATTGTTCAGCGATTACTAGATCAAAGGCAAGTTGTCAGCCTCCGGATATCACTTTGCCTTTTACTACAACAAATGTTAAATTCCTTCTTTGAGAAATATCTCTAACAAAAGTATTCACTGGTTATGTTGTGGAACAAGGAAAAGATACAGCACATTCCTCGAGTTTTAACTCCAAATACCAGTATGTTCACTCTCTTTAATTGCCATTGTGATTTATGTCCTCGTGAAAAAGGTTTACTGATATTTTGAAGAGGAAACCTCAGGTGTCAAATGCATTTTTACAAACAAGGGGGGAAAAGGACCCAGTCATGACATCAATATCCAGACAAGAAAATAGCAATTTGAAATATGCTGACTCTGAAGACAGGAGAAAAACCAGAGAGTGAACATAATCAGTGGTGATGATAGACCTACCTGGTTTAGCTGATTACAATATCATTTCAAGTACTAGTCTTCCATAAAATTTAGATTTGTCACGGTATAAGCTAAATATTTAAGTCGAGCAAAAAAATAGAAGAGAACAGAGCTTCATCAAGTTAAAGGGTAGAAACTTGTTGCACAACAACATAATTCGTGATAGTGATTGATATGAATAAAGACATTAACATGCCGGATCTTGATTTGCAATCACAGCCTATACTGATCCAAAAAGAAATCCATAACAAGGCCTCTAGTGGGTATCCAGGCATTTAGTGTTTTCAAGATTCTGAAATGAAAATTACATGGAATTATATAAATGGAGGGCCAACATCATTAAATCTTAGCCCTACTGCTCGCATATGTACTTATGAGGTATAGCAATCCATACTCAAGAAAGCCAGAAAAAAGGTGAAAGAAAAAAGCAATATCAAATGTTCAGTTCTAGGTTTTGGTGTAAACAGAAGTTTGCAGAATAAAACAACAATCCTTGGATGTTATAATCATCTTGATAAAGAAAAATGCTAACCATTTCTAAAAAATGGTTGTCCACTAGTTTTTTTCTCCGCTAAGTATGCAGCAAGATGGGCATCACCAAGTTCAACCATCCCGGTATTCGCAACCCCATCAAGTAAAGTGACTGCAAAGATAAAGAAACCAAAGTACAGCTTACAATTAAACAGTAACATCTATACAGAAAATTCTAATACACAACAATCCCAATACTCTACCAATGCGGTTCCAGATGTTAGAAAAATTTGCACAGCGGTTGCTCCCAAATGAGAAAACCTGATATGAAATTTCAACATGCAAATGGGGGGAACGGAAAAGGATCAGTACAATGTACAGATACGTTCCTCTAATACTGCAAAAAAAAGTGAAAAAAAAAAAAAAAATGAATGTGAAGTCACAAAACACCGACACCAGTAAGTGGCATTATTTCCACTTCTACAATGAAAAGCCCGATAATCGCAAGGCAGAAAAAAGTGTCTAGTGGGATCCAACAATAATAGCTTTTATATACCCTGTTCGAGCAAGGAACTCACAAACAATTGGTAGAACAGATGACAAATGTCATTTCTATTATATCTTTCTGTTTCACTGACATAACGGAATACGATATATTGTTAGATCCCAAAACATAAAAGAACTGTTAAGATCTCCATTCTTCTCTGGCCAGTACGTTCTGTTTTACAAGCAAAACAAAGACTAAAGTATTGACTTTCAGACTAACCCGGATAATTCAGGCTGGTTCCTGCTGCTTCGGCCTGTTCGGGCCAATTTCAGATATTTCCAGATAATATTCGCTAAGCAGCTTTTTCCATTTTTCTCCCTTCTTTTCAGTTGTAACTTATACTTTAATGGCTTATCCTCTTCTAAGAGAGTTGAAATAAATAGCAGTTTATCCTACTCTTTTTTTCTGTGTTCATATTTCTAAGAAACATAAAACCATTTCTATCATTTTTACTTCTTCGGGTACAAATGTTTGTGTTCAGTATTTATTGCTTACTGGGATTATACCTAGCATGGGTTTTACAGACAAATGAACTTAATTTGTGGAATATATAATTTTCACCCATAAACCTGAAAGTGTAAACAAAATTTACCACGATCCCTAAAATACTGCTTAGTGAAAATTTTGAAACCTGTAGCAAGAGAGGAAGAAGGGCTATTTCATGGCAAAATAAAGAAATAATTATGAGCAAGTACACAGAAACTAAAACCTCAAAAGATGTTAAAACAAAACCATTTGTCATCAATCCCAAACCAAATCAGCTTATGACCTGTAAAGAAACTACATATTAGAAAAACACATTTTTGTCAGAGTAAAAAGTTAGATTGTTGATTCTCAGTATTCAATCACACAGAGTCTTCACTGTCCATTCCACTTTAAATCAGGCATACATTAATGAAGAAATAAGTTTTTCTTAAAAGATAGAAATAAGTTCAAACATTATAAACAAGTTAAAAACAAAACAAACCCATATAAATTAACATCAAATCAAATAAAGTGTGCTCACTAAATAGATTCCCATGTCGACCAGTGGTGATTATCATGTTTCAGCAAAATGGCTATTCCTTGATTTGATTGGTAACTAAACAAATTCTTCATTTATTAGAAGAAAACTTTTGGTAAAATCCAAATTAGCAGCTGATCGAATGCTGCCATTTATGGCTGCATAGACCAGGCTAAATAAAGTTATATTCAACCACTTAACAGTCTGATTCTCTAAGATGTCTCTAAGGGAAAAATATTTAGCTCTTTTCCTGCATAGATGATTGCCAGTTTGTATTCCATCCATGATTTGCATTTAGTCACCACATAAAATGCCAACATGTTGAAAAGTAAAGATACCTGAATAAGCAATGCTTTGGTGTTTTCGAACTGGGATAGAAAATTCTCGGAGTTAATAACATCAAAATTATGTTCTGCAGGATCTGAAAATAATACAAAAGATTACATTAAATGAATTACAAGTTTAAGGGAGAGGTGAAAGAAAACAATGAAGAATATATAATACAAATGGCTTCACAGACCAAAAGAATTCGACTCCGTCAATGGAATGTTAATTTCAGAAAAACTCGCTCCAGCATACTGCTCAGCAGCCTGGTTGATCACATGCTGCAAAGCCATAGAAACATTACCTGATGAAACAAACATCTAATAAAACACATGAAAAGGAATAGAAAATGCATAAAACTTGAGCAGTGAGATATCTAACTTGAGGTTGAGAACTATCTTAAACTCACTGATTGCTCATCAATACCAAAATTGTCATAGTCTCTCTTCCATAATTCATTCGTCAGCAGCTCAAAAGCATATTGAGCCTGCAAACAAACACTATATAAGAGTGCCTATAATGAAAGAAAAGATGAAAGACCATGATCAACTACTATACTACTAACTTTCCTAAGTTCATTACAGGAGTTTGTAAGCATTGAGGCACGAGTTTACAGATAACCAAAAAGGGTAAGCATCACTTTGGATTAGATCACACTAAGTTGTGGTTCGTACAGAGTTAAGAAACAAATTATGATGCAGATCCGAATTTCCAAGAGTTTATAATGTACTTGAGCAATTAATTTAAAATGGTAACGAAAGAAAAAGATTATTGGAATTACCCAAAAAGCTTGATTTCTCATGGTTTTTTGGATTTTTATTAGCCTTGCATTGGCTGGGAAATACATATTGCATGAATTTGCTTTTTGGATTTTTGTTAGCCTTGCATTAGCTGGGAAATACATGTTGCAAAATGGGCCTCAAAGAAGGAAGTACAAGTTAATTGTCTTTGGCACAGACTGTTTGTTTCCTTATCTAACAGCCAACCAGATAATGCCATGCAGTTAAATTCTGATATGTGCAACTGTTAAGCATTGGTTCAAAGTCGTCGTCGTGAATGCAGATGTCATCATTCCATATATTGGTAATTCACATTTGTGATATATAGAGAGTTCCAAACATTCCGAATAAGTTGTCAGAGCCATAAAGTGTTTAAACAACTAAATGATGAAATTAGATTATAAAACATATGCAGATTAAGGTTATCTTCAGGAAAAAACTGTGAATCTGTTAAATTTGAAAACATAAAAATACAAAATCTTGCAATATCTAGGATCTCTTTCAAGAGCCAAAAAAACACGAAACTCTCCCTTAAACAATTGCAAGTAAAAAAAAAAAAAAGCACTCTTAAATAATTACCCAAAATAATATAACTGCACGCGTTAACTCAAACTCTCCCTTAACAGAAACACACCCACACAAAAGAAAATAAAGGAACTAACTCTTAGGTTTCCTTCATAAGTTGTTTTTGAAAAAGATAATAAAGAAAACCAAAAAAAAAAAAAAGCTCTATCTTTGCTCACCGAAAGGGCAAAGCTACTCCTCTGAAACCTTTGGTGGCCAAAAACTTATTCTCTCAAATTAGAACTTGTAATTTGCACCAATTAAAAAAAAAGCAGCTTACATAAGGACCTACTCTCTTGTGGTCCTCTATTTTCTCTCAATTCTCATAGCAGTCTCTTCCTCTCCCATGCTTCCTCCCAAACTGGCGTGAGAGTCCATAAGTGTAACCAAGAAGGATTTTAAGAAAATGAAAAAAAAAAAAAAATGGTAAGTGCACCCTAATTTCTCTCACTTGAGCTTTTTAAGGTTTCTTCTTGGTCAGGCTGCCCCCTTGTGTTCCTCCTTTCCTTCCCCACTTCTTAGTCGAGTTTTGTTTCACATCCAGTTATGCAGATTATGCCCAAAACTCCCATGGATCTTTGGTTTGACTGATCAAACGATTCAAGCTAAGTTTGTGAATTTGCAAGCAAAATCTCTTATAACTGCCCAAGTCTAATCGAGTTGATGCTGAGTCTCTTCGTTACATAGTGGTGCATTACCGGCTAAGAAAGCTGATTCTCAGTATCAACTCCACTGAGTCAACTCAGACTCGGCCAAGTTTTTGAACCCTATTTTGAAGAGATATACTTGTTTGAAGAAAAAACAGAGAAGAGACATAAGACAAGCATGAGAAACGTTCTTATATTATCCTTTTCCTAGTTTGTGGTTTCCTTTTCAGTTTATATGTTTGTGCATTGCAGTACTTATCAGTTAGCAAACCCCAACACCACTCAAATCCATGGTCCTATGCCTAGGCGCTACCTTCCTTTCAATCCTTCACAAAACGAGAGCAAAACGCAGACTTGTTTTTGGGTAAAATTTAGAAGTGTTAGTAAATAGTAACACAGATCCTAAATTTACATGCTCAAGTTGTATGTTTTAATGAATATAAGTGAAGGCTCATGACATACCTTCACAAAGTCAATTACAGAAGGAACTGGAACACCTGAATCCCTAAAACAATGTTAAATTTTGGTTAGTTACTATTTTCAAATCATTATTAGAATTGAAGAACTTATCACTAACAAATAAAAATCTCAAATTATCATCTACAGATGCATAATACAGCAAAGGATACATCTTACAACAAAGTCATGATTCATAAAATTCAAATTAAGATGAACATTGTTGGTTTAGCAAACTATAAATGTTAACAACTAATAAAACCTCATATCATTTTGGAGTATAGAGTATACAGCATTAGAAGGTGAACAAGATTTGTGGGAAAAACCACATTGTCCACATAATTTGTGCAGAAAGACATAGATGTTCCTAGTTAGAACCCAGAAGATGTGGTAATTTCAAGTATGACTACAACAAATATGAGTGTGTTCAAGATCATGTCATATGAAGAGTTCTGCATCAATGTACTTGAGAAGTTTAGTCATAAGTTGGGGCTCGCAAAAGAACCGTCTTTAACCAAATTAAAATTTATTTGCAAACAAATAAGCTCCAGTGGAGGAAATGAATAAAATGAAAATATGAATATATAGAATTTATGTTATGCAAGGAACAAAGAATTCAAAGGAGGAAAAATAAGGCTAGAACCAAAAAGACGGGAAACAAATAAATTAATGAGAGGGAAACAGGAAGCAACAATAAGAGGAAGATAACTATGTTAGTTCACAAGGTGCAAAAAGAATACTATGATAAACACACGATGAAATTGATAATAGAACTTGAAGAAAATGCCACAAAAACATCTATTTCGGACAAGCCATAAAGGGAAGAAAAATGTATACAGAGAGGATTTTGTATCCAAACATTGCATGATAAGTGGAGTACATTAGCAAGGAAGAGATGGAAGCCAGCAGAAACAAATGACAAACCCATAAACCAAAACCAGTAAGTTTCAAGTTAAAAGTGGATAACTTAATGATCAAGTCAAAGAGCCATTATACTGAGATGTGAGACATTGGCTGAAAGAAGGAAGTACTCCAAGGGCAAGAAAAGGTAAAACCAAAGCTAAATGCTACAGTACAAGAAGCTAACTCAAAAGATTTCAACTTCTTGTTGCACAGCAAAACTAGGAGGTCAAGAAAAGAAGGATATGGACCTCAACCGACATGAACTTTTGACACTAACAGATGCAGATTAAAGGTTTACCAATAGTACACTCATTGGGGAAAGAAAAGGTACAATAATTACAATTGGCAATGTGTGTACACAATTAAAAACAAAATGAGAGAAGATTTGCCAATCAGAATTTTTATGTGCGATAATTCTGCATTGTGTTGGTTGGTAATGCAATACGTGACAATCAAGGATTTCATATTCCAATATTAAAGCATTTGAATGCTTTTCTGAGTTGCCTCTTGATTTTGTGCTACCTACGGAGTATGGACATTAACAATTAGCTATGACACCTTGTTCATTTTATAAAACTATGCTGTTCTCTACATTTGCCAACACTCCCATCCCCAAGGAAATTCAAAATCCATCCCAGAGTAATTCCTTATCACAAAATATCAGCCATTTTAACCTATTAAAAATCTTTAAAACACAAAATACTCCAAGAACTTTCGAAACACAAAAATATTATGCAAGATTATTTTGTGAATTTGACAAATAAAACTTCAACATCTTAATTTGATATAGAAACGTGGAAAACCCACTGTTATATCACAATACACGGCAATGTCAAAAGTTCAGTCTCATGACCAAAGCCCTAATACCAGAAAAATATTAAAGAAACTGAAATCCCAATATTTTTGTAAAGTTAAAAACTTTTAAGCAGATTTAACAGTGGACAGATAAGTATCAATCATATGATTAGTCTGAAACAATTATCAGCTACATTATGATTAGTTAAAAATCGCGAAATCCAAATAAAACGAATTCAATTAATCATTCCATTTGAACCATGGGCGGATGTGCAGGGGGACGAAGAGGTTGTGGGCAACCCCCCCCTTAAAATAATTTAAGATGATATATAAGACTGTCTCCAAGTATATGTTTAAATAAATACTATACCCCCAAGAGTTTCAGAACTATATCATTTCCCTTGACTTTTTTAAAAATTTGAACATCAGTCACATAAAAATTAGCCTTTACTTGTCAAAACTTTTACAAAATCTATAAAAACTGTCTCCCCAATAAAATGTCTACATTTTATTGCCCCAACGTTCAACTCCTACTTCCGCCACTGATTTGACCGTCATAAACTTCTATTGTATCAATCTTACTCTTTTCCGCATTCGCCCTTCTTTCAACTCCAAATAGACACTAAAATGTTGAATAAACAAAGTCAAAATTCTCATAAACCACAATACAGAAAAATACTAGACCATGCTTCGAAAAAAGAAACAATAAAACAGCAATTTACAACCAAACATCAACTGAAAAAGCTAAAAGTTCCAAAAAATAAATAAATAAAATTGGAAAATTACCGGTGGGAAGTGATTGCTTCTCGTAAGCCTGAGTAAGATCTTCAATTGAAGCATACTTCTTTACCCCCAAAACTAATTAATTCAAACAAAAAATAAAATAAAATTTTCATATTCATATTAAAAAATAATAAAAATAATACTATAATTTGGGGAAATTACCATCGTAATGAGAAGGAGGAAAGGAGCGAGGGGTGACGACGAGCTGGAAGAAGAGCGCGATACCGAGGAGAAAAAGTGGAATCGAATAGGCTTTGAGTATTGACGGAATTGATGAAATTGAAACCGCCGCCATCGGCTGAGGAAGTGGAGGCCTTCCGGTCGTCGTCGTCGTCGCCATAATCACCTGAGGATTTCTTCACTCGAAATCGTCGCAGTCGCTGCTTTTTAAAGTAGAGAGAGGGAGTGAAAAAGCGTGAATCTTACGTCGTCTTTATTCTCTGCATTGTCGGGTTTTATAGTAAGGAAAAAAACTTGTAGACCGGTCAATTGTAGATGGTGAAACTAGGACTAAAATTTGGGCATAGTCCTAGTCGGTCCAACTAGGACTAATAGTTGGGCCATTCTGAAAAATAATTACCGAGTTTGAGTCACACCACTCAGTCCATTGAAAGAGTAAAGAGTGGCTCAAGTGCTAGGGGGTGTATATATATATATAAGAAATTGTACGGTCCTTTTAGGAGAAGTATTTTTTTATATTTTAAATATTTATACAATACAATATTATGTATTTTAAAACTTGTATTGTACAAAATTTTAAAGTTAAGGGAATGATTTTCTAAAAGAGAATATAGAATATATATATATATATAGTTTTTCGATAATTAGTTTATAATTTTTTTTGGCAAAGAATTAGTATATAATATGAAACAATCATACGTTTACTATATAAATCTAGTAAATATAACATAATGATATACTATTATTATGTAATGAATGTTTACTATATCTTGATTTTTTTGTATTTTTTTTTTTTTTACATATTAGGTGATATTGCTGAAATTAGACACTTACCTTTTTTTCGGCACTATTTGTTTTTCAATTACTTCCCTATTGCATGACCTCAAAAAAGTTCCTTTGCACTCTTTTATTTAAACCAAAAAAAAAAAAAAAGAGAGAGAGAGATCAACTTATAATCTATTCATCAAGAAAGGATGAAGTGGGGAAATTATAATTAATTTTTAGTTAGGACACAAATGAATTGCAAAATTTCTCAAGTGTATACTTGTTTCACTCAACTCTGGATGGGCTGATAATTCATTAAATTAGTCAAACTACTATTATTATAAAATGTATACAAATGGTTTGTCGAACGATGTGTGTTTTAGTTCAACTAATGTACACATATTTGTTCTGGTAGATGGCTAAAAAAAAACATCTTTTGTCTATAGTATGATGATCCAATATGTTCAATATAAAGGGTTATTAAGACTGGATATTTGGAAGGCTTAATCGAAAGGAAGAAAATGTTGTTAGGTAGAAAGAGTATTTACTAAGCAAGTTACTTCATATGGTAAAACAAAATAATTCAAGAGATAAAGTTTGTTAAATGTTAAATGTATCTAGAAAAGAGATTAGTTAAAGAGAATACTTGAAAAATAAATGGATAAATACGAATTAGCAATTGACTCGTTCATTGTCTTCAATTAACTATGCCACATAGGAGAGAGTAATCAGTTAATTGAAGCAGATTTTTCATAGATGAATACTTGATTAGTGTATTTCAAGTACATCCAATAAAGCCTACTGCCTAACTCAATGCATTGTTGGTCACTTGGAGCGATTTAAATTCTTTTTTAAATTAGAGATTCAAGATCAAATTTCAATATATACAGCCAAAACATCCCACATCATTTGTCAAGACCAATTTACGTGACAAAATCATATTGAATTACCAACCATTTAATTTTAGATATTTGGTCGGATTTTTTTCATTCTTAAATTTAGCGGCACATCAATAATTTGTCACATTTTTATACACTAAATAAAATAAATGTTAATTTGAAGCTAGTTCAATATGCTGAATAGCTAAAATTTAAAACAAATGTGAAAATGAAGAGGTTACTTTTTCATTCCTAAATAATCGAAATGGAATTCTTGAGAATGTAGTTAATTCGTATACAATACCTTGAATATATGCATTGCTAATTATTAGCAAATGAGAATTATACCCCTTTTTATTACTTTGTTAAATTTGGAGTTTCTGGATTGGATTACCTAAAACTTGTGGGTTTAAAGTGGTCCAACCTAGTAACCCGATAACGAAACAATTTATTTATAATTTTCATTTTCATTTTCATTTTCATTCTTGTTCTAACTACTTCATCTAACTTATCTATTTTTTTTTTTTTGCTTTTTATTCTTGACCTAGCATTTCATCTAACATATTCTTAAATTTTTTTTCCATTTTATTTTTACCAAACATATTTTTTCATGAATGACACCACCATCATAGATTTCTTTTCCTATTTTTTATTAGTTTGGATTTTTAACCCAAGTAAATACTAGGGTAATACTTATTTACGTATACTTGGAATTCCATATTAGTTGGATTGAATTGAATTTTAATTTTTTTAACCTGAAGATCCAAAAAATCCAAACCTGAAGGGTGAAGACCGCTAATTTAAAAACCCAATTCATGAACATCCTCAAGTGTAACCACTAAAAAAACAAACAAACAAATCAAGCATTAATTCCACTAAGTAGGGTCGGCTACATAGATTTTGCTACGCCATTGCGCTCTGTCATGGATCATATCCTCCTCAAACCCTAAACCCTAAACTAAAAATAATCCACTAAACCCTAAACCCTAAACTCTAAACCCTAAACCCTAAACACTACTACCCTAAACCCTAGCAGTTATTGTAAAAATGGTCATTTCGTCCTTTTGTCCAATGTTGGATCGACGACCGATGTGTTATGCATAAATATAAATATGAAGTTTTTTTCATTCCCGAGAAAGTAATTGGAAGGCAATCCATATTCAATTTGCTAACAAATGACTCATTGAAAAAATTAATAATGGAAATATTGAAGATGTTCCATTATTGAAGATGTTAGGGCTATTACTTTGCTTGATATGATATTTTGCACATGAATAACTATTTTGAATGGTACTCTTTTTCTTTTGGTAACCGTAACAACAGGTCTCTTGCTACTAAGTTAGCTAGTTTTGGTAGAAATTTGACAACTTTTGTTGAGTGGAAAGATAACTTTCCTCTGTGGCTCCTAGAGCATTCACAGTCTAATGTTTGAGCAGTGGCTCAATTACTTGTACAATTGTTTTACTATATTTTAATAAAATCTGTTATCGTTTGGAAAAAAAAAAAAATTAAGTTCCAGACAATCCATCCCTAATTTTTCACTAAAAATGAACACCCTCACAATATTTTAGTTTACAAACTTTCCTTTATATATTTAGTTCAACTAAAGAAATATTTGTATCTTCCCATAAAACTAAATATTAAATTTTTTATTGCTTCGTTACTATTTTTTCAAGTACCAAGTTTTTTTAAAGCAATCAACAAATAATATAATTCTTGGGTCAAAGCAATAAAAGTTATTACAATAAATAGTCAAGAAATTCCTTATATGATGCATAAATTTTTACTAAATTTCTATTTTTATTTATTTTTTTATATTTCTCTAATTTAACACTTTTTATTTGTTATTATATGTTTCTTAGAATATATTCATGAATTTTATTTAATATTACTTTGGGTAGGTTTTAAAATTTAAAATTAAAAGACAAGGATAATTAAGTTATTTCCATTAATGAAAAGTATAATGAGAATTACTTTAGCTAATTGCGGAGTGACAAGATCATTACCCCTTATATAATAGTAACAGTTATAAAAAATTATTATTATATAATCATCATCATCAGGAATAAAACTTTATTTTTTTGTTCAAATATAAATAATTTTCATAAGTTTTAAAAAATTATATGTTCTTGTTATGTGTTTTATTATTGTAATTTGAAATATATAATATATATATATATATATATATATATATATATATAGTAGTATTCTAAATGAAGAGTATTTTAAATACGCCCATTATTTTAAACACGGAATAATTTAGCTATTGGATAGGAGTGACAAAAAAAGAAGAAAAAATTAGTCCTTTATTCATAATATGATTATAAGACTAAAAAATAGGTTGTAGTATTTTTAAAAGTAGGTTAGTTAAATAGATTATGAGTAACTTAAGTATGTTTTGGAGTAAGAATCAATAAAAGTGGGTAGTTTAATCATCACAAACAATAGAAAAAATACTAGAAGAGGAGAAACAAAAATTGAAAAAAACAACTCGTATATATATAATAATATAGATAGATTAGCTTACGCTCCAGCCTCTTCTTTTCTCCCCTTTTTCTTTCCATCCAAGCACACTGTACAATTTTTTATTATTTTTTTTGTGGGGTTTTAACTTTAGAACTTGTGGCCAATTTAATAGTATTAGTTTATTTAACAATTTTAGCCCTAGTAAGAACAGATTTTTCTACAAAAAGTACAAGTGAGACATTCCAGAAAAGAAAAAATTCCAGAATCCTAATGCCTCGTTTCCACATCAATGGTTCATATATGGCCACGGAAAAAGAATATTTATAACTATACGCAGTCATTTCAGTTTAACCCTTGAACCTGTTAATCCCAGCGCCTTATTGCAGATCGACCTTGAATCGGTTATATTTGCAACTCAAACCATTAAAAGGGCTATATCCAAGTAGCACAAAAGCAATCATTTACTTTCCATGACCGCTGAATTCCCAGAAGAGGATGCGAAATTACTCGTGCCATGAGGATTTGCTGCACCAGTAGTCATCATACATTCCCGTCAACTCAGCTTTGAGAAAAAATGCACATTGTTTCAAGCAGTTGGAAAGAAAAGGTGACTGTACAGTTTCATAAGATATTCGGTTCCTTTCCCTTATTCCACGACAGGCAAGTTATTGCTTGGCAAAGAATTGTCAACAAGAGTAGTCAATGATATTGATGGCTCTGGTAACCTATCTTTATATTGCTAAGCAATATTGGCCCCTTTTCCTGAAGGAAACAGCATGAATATACAACTGTAACATTTTTACTTCAATGTGTTGGTGATCAAACACGGAACAAAAACAACTAATAAGAAATTAAGAACACAATAATTTAATGAAAAACAAGCCACAAGCCACATCATATATGAGTGACACACAAGATTTAATGTGGTTTGACTTAATTACCAAGTCTACGTCTCACAGAGAGAAAATCCGTTCTTTATTATAAGAGAAAATACTCATACAAGAATACAACTTGTATTTTCCCCTACGTGTTGTGTCTTTGTAGTTGGGCAATCTACCTATTTATACAGAACATTACTTCGTCACCACACTAAGTAATAATAGAAAATAACTTATCTTACAACCTAAACCCTATACAAATAGGAAATAACTTGGCTACTATTCTAAACAAGTAAACTATTAGGAAACTACCTGCTCCCACATAAAAGATATTATCTAAAGGAAAATTAGACAATTTTCTAACAAATCTTCACCTTGACAAACATTTCTTTTAGCAAATACAAACCAACCAAAAAATATAACCATTTTCCTTCTACCACTCTGATATTGGCAATTCACATGGTGACTAGCTCCAGACACCGAATCAATATAGTCCTGTCTCTAATTGATTCAACCGGTAAATGAACATGTGTAACTAACAGAGCCCAACCTCTAGTTGACTCGCAAGAGGGGCCTCAATTCATCCTCTCCCTTAGCAGGATTTTCTTCCCACCACCATTTGTAACTTGAAAGCAACCTTGGATTCCTTTGCTCCCAACCTACTGAGAAAACCAAATGGCATAAATCACAACACTTCTTCTCTTCCAACAGGACTATCTAGCCATTTGTTGTTTCAAGATTCTACCTTCAACGAAAAACTCGTAACCCTCAGAATTTACTGGCTCAAATAAATTAGATTCTTTCGTATTTTTGGGACATGCCAAATCACCCAAAAAACGAATCACCTCCATATAATATTTTGATTTTCCCACTCCAACACCCGTGACTGTAAAACAATATCTGCCATCTAAGGACAAAAAAACCTGCCTTTACATGAAGTGCATCAAAATATTTTATCATAGCAACAAATATGTAAAACACAACGAAAATCTAAAATCCAACACTAAAGAAGTATCCCAACCTTTGGACATTGTGAGAACATCTCCACCTAATGCAGCATGTCCAAAATCAACATTGGACTACATCCGTTTCCTTAACCCTTGAATCAACTGCATTAGATTCACTATCAAGTATCATCCTTTTCCGATTCTCCTCGAGCGATCAACGCAACTTCTTGTATCTCACCGTGGTTTGCCTTCTTTTGAGATATCAGATGACTGCACATTCTCGAGCACCGAAATGTCTTTCTTGTATACCAGGAACGTCGCCCACTTTCATAGAAATCAAGGTCCCCGAGAAAAGAAATAAAAGAGCCTAATCTTCCTCCTCAATTTCAACACAAACTTTTGAAGATAATCCAAAATTCCGTTGTGTCCGCAACTAAGAGTCATATCGAATTTATGCGTCTCGATTCCAACTCTTTCCACTCATCATCCTTCATTCTTTGTTGGCTTCCCCCATCCTTTATCTCTTCAACACTTATTGCCAAGCCTCATTAAATAGGATGTTCTTTACTCTTCTAGCCAAAAGAATAAATCTTGTACACCCATTAAATTGTTGAATCGGAAATTGTTACCAATCCACTTGATCTCAATAGTTGATTAGAACCCAACCATGCTCTGATACCAATTTGTTGGGATCAAAAGTGGAATAAACACAACTAATGAGAAAAAAAGAACGCAACAATTTAATGAAAAGAAAACCATAACATGAAATACGAATGATACACAAGATTTAATGTGGTTCAACTTAATTACCAAGCCTACGTCTCACAGAGAGAAAATCCGTCCTTTATTAAGAGAGAAAATACCCATACGAAAATACAACTTGAATCTTAATCCCAACTCTTGCATAACCTATCTCACCCCCAAGAACACTCTCACTACAAGTGTAGGACTATATGATTCCTAACTTGTATTTTTCCCCTTCTGTTGTGTTTAAGCCAATTCACCTATTTATAGACAACATTAATTGACTACTTGGTCACCACTCCAAGTAATAATAGAAAATAACTTTTTTACAACCTAAACCCTATACAAATAGGAAATAATTTGCCACTACTTTAAGCAAGTAAACTATTAGGAAACTATTTGCTCCCCACACAAAAGAAATTACTCCCTCCGTCCCATTTTATTTGTCCTCCTTTCTATTTTAGTTTGTCCCAAATTATTTGTCACTCCTTAAAAAGGCAAGTAAATAAATGCCAATTTACCTAATTTACCCTTCATGCAACTTACCAAAAAATAGCATTAATATCATGTTTCAATATTAATCTCTCATAAACCTTTTCAAATTTTAAAAACCAAAAACCAACTAACAAATTTTGAATTTTAATTGAGTGACAATAATGGAAATACTATTCTACTAATTGGTCAAATATCAATTTTTCTTAAATTGTACACAAGATTGACCACACCAAATAAAAAGGGATGGAGGGAATACCTAAAAGAAAATTAGACAATTTCCTGACACAATGTTGGATAAGCTCAGTGTGTGTGTTTTTTCAAGCAGTTAATAAGCAAGAAGTTTGAAGAATAGAGTAATAATATGCCATTATCTCTATCTGAGTATTGCCCAAGGAACTCCAACATAATTTAGCACATTGCTAAACTTCAAATATGAAAAAATATAAATACCATATTATGTCCCAAACAATCAAACACATGCATATTGAGAGAGAGAGAGAGAGTTATTACTAAAACAAGGCTGATGCAGCAAGTTACCTCCCAAAGCAAAGGATAACTTTTTGGACAAATCCATGGCCACACGAAGTATCATCAAGGCAAGTTAACCCGCTACATCCTCAACCAAAGAAGAATTTAGTGCTGTATCCGCACAACTATTGTCAGAAAAGCACAAGCAAAGTGACCTCCATTTCCCATCAACCACACTCAAAGAAGCGTGCCACTGCTGAATAAAGCTGTCCTTCTTCAAATGGTTTTGATACGTAACCATCCATCCCAGACTTCATGCACTTTTCACTTGTTGCTTACGTTGAATTACATCTGCCGTCATTGCTAATATTGGTGTGTGGTAGTGAGACACATTGGCCAAGGTGCGAGTAGATAATACACAAGAATCAATTTTTTCATTATATTTTCTCTCAAGATCACGGATTTGTTGAGTAGCTTCAAACCTGCGTTGCAATAGGAATATCAACAACAATAATCCACAAGGAAGACTGAATATTAAACATTTTTCTAGGAGAATGAATGGTTGGTAACTCATCTTCTCCCTGCATCATTTGCTCCATTACATTGATAGGAACACCTAAAATTTTCTAAAGACAGCTTACCAGAAATTTAAAAAATTCTTCTGCAAAATAGCATCAGCACAAGTTAATCCTAATTTACGCGCACCAGATTTTGTTCTAAGAAGGTTTTACATGTCAAGCAAATGAGACATGGATTAAGTTTCATCAATTTAGTACTCAGTGGAATTAAAGAACAATTTAAGTTTCCATTCCATAGCAAAAAGGAGACAATTTTAAATTGTTGCTAGAGAGCAAGTCATCCTTCAATTTGTGAATTTATTAGAATTCTGTCAATTCATGGCTTGGCTAAAATGAAAATTAGGTAGGCAAAAAAAAATTTATTACCCATCCATGAAAGGCATTTGGAGATCCATAAAACAAGCATCGAATTTGTGAGGTGGGTCAAGCTGCTCCAAAGCAGCCTTTCCATTATCTACACAAGTCACAACTGCTCCATATTTCTTCAGAGCTGCTTCTGCAACTCTTCTGTTCACGGCATTGTCATCTACTACCAAGATTTTCTTGTCACTAAGAAGATTTCCATGTCTTGGTGGTTTACTCCTTGTTACCTGCCTAGTTCTTCCAGATCCAGTCACTTCTTGGAAGCATGAAATTAACACACTTAACCTAAGGGGTTTCATTAGCACATTATCGACTAAACCAGATGATTTCAGTTCAGTGAGCTCAACAGTACTTTTGCTGGTTGCCAACAAAAAAACATTTGGAGTTGAAGTTGTTTCCAAATTGGATAGGGAAAAAGGCAGCCTCTTGATCTGAGGTCCTTTAGCACACTAGATACTGCAACGTAAGCCTCATTATCCCAGCTGTCTTTGTCAATAAGAACCATAGCTAATTGTTCCGATGCACTGTTTATAAAATGACTGACAAACTTTCAGCAAATAAACAATCTAAAAGTAGAACAGAAAAAACGAACACAAGTATTTTGTTTCACATTAGATACTACAGTTCATCATTTAAAGAAAGTAACATTTCCTGGTCTCAAAAGATTGAACTGCAGGTCCAGAATAGAGGAATAACTGCACTGACGACAAATCAATCAACTATAAATTGGAAAATAAGTCTAGATAATATACAATGGTCGGAAGAAAGATGCAATCTTGTAGGCCATGTTATGAAGGGTTCTGTTAATTTCTTATCTTGCTCCCAGCAAATTAATTCTTAGATTCTGAATTTCCTTCTCTAGCTCAAGGTAATGCAGATCATGTGCACTCTTAATTCCAGTTGATAGTTGATTCTCCACAATTTTTGGGAGTGGGAGAGACATGGATACTTTCTAGTAGTTCATACCATACAAATAAGATCATCTATTAAAATTTAAGTTCAATTGTATTGTCAGACGATTGATTTACTGACCACATCCTAGCTTTTCAAACATGTTGACAAGCTACAAAGGTTATACCTTCGGCGCCTAAGAGCTCATATTAAGGCCTTCATGTGGTGTATTTAAATTCCAAACCAAGTATATTCGCAGATGAGAGTAAGAAAATTTACCTTGCTTTCACACAAGAAAAAATATAAGAGCAAGCAGAATCTACACTAGAAGTTATATCCACAGATATTCCCAATCTCGTAAGATGGTATCTTGTGACCTCAGCTCTGATGCTTTTGTGATCAATCACCAGCGCTTTCACTCCCCGAAATTCTGAAGCAGCTTGATCATACTGCTGCCACTTTGTATCCACAAAAGTGTTTTCTACCTTTCTAAAGACTACAGTGAAGGAAAAGGTGCTGCCAATTCCAAGTTGACTCCTACAAAACCAATTTCTCCACCCATAAGATCCACTAAACGCTTACAAATGCTTAGCCCAATTCCTGTCCCACCATGTGTCCGTGATGTAGAACTGTCAGCCTGCATAAAGGGTGTGAAAATACGGCCTTGTGCATTAAGAGGAATTCCCTCACCAGTATCTTCAACAGTCACTAACAATTTGATCTTCTCAGTATCCTCTGCTGTGCCACTCAGCTTTTTAAAACTTTCCCAACTTTTCCATCTGTCTACCACAGGAGACCCACTCAATGTATTCAAAGAAGCATTTTGAGCATTATGAGCTAAGATTAAGCTTTGTCTCAGAACTTCATCCCTTACATCAAGATGGCTGTTTACTTCATCAGCTAAGTGCACAGACACAAATATGTGGCCTTTGTCTTTGTCTTTTGTGAACTGCAACATAACACCATCAATAACACTTGAATGAAGATCACTCTAACTGCGCTAATTCTAATGCAATGCTGACAGTTGGATCAAAGAAAAAGAAGATGCAAGCCAACATTCTGAAATTCTCTTTGTTGTTATAGTTTTGATTAGGAAAAGAAAGCTTAAGAAGAATATAGACCTAGTACTCTTGTGAATTTCTTAAAGAATGCTTAAAATTCCTGATATATCTTTAAATCCATCACCAGGGAACCCTAACAAAAAGTTTGAAATCAAAGTAACAGAATTTGCCTTGCTGACATTTTGAATTTCTCTTCAAATCATAAATTAGGCAAAAAGCGATAATTGTTTAATAAACCTTCACAGCTAAGATTTCAAATCTGTGATCTAGAAATTTAAAATTCTTAAACTCAACAATCTTGAAAGTTTGATTATTGAAGTCCAATTGCACTTCTGACACTGCACCACAGATGATAGTAAGCTGATGTACTTCTAAAGAAAACTCAAAAATTTCTGACAATGCACCATAGACGTGCCATTATTGTGGGGGCCTAAGCATGCTCGATGGACATGGAAATGTTAGATAAATAAATTTAGGGAGAACACGAGCACAAGTCTTGAAAGGTTTCAAGGACATATCTTCTATGCCGTTTTCAAATAAGATGGTCAAACTACAAATTCTACTGTTTTACTAATTTTTTTTTTCTTTTTTAAATGTTCTCTTTTACTAATTTTTATCTTTTTGCAATGTATGCGTTTATACTTTGGCGGTCCAGCAACGAAGTCAACTTTCTTGAATTCCAGAACTACAAGAGTAATTTTATAACTAAGAACAGTTACCTAACGGTATAAAGTTTGAATATATTCACACAAGGATTTTACTAACAACAGTTATTTAATGACATAAAGTTTGAGCATATCTTCAAATGCAGGCTTTTATTATACTTTTCTTTCAAGCGTTATTTTGGTCCTTAAAAGTTAAAAATTGTAAATATCTCTGACCTCTAGTTCAGGGAAAAAGCTTTTTACATCCTCCCCTTTTTTCTGAAATATCTATGAACTGGTTAACTTGAGAAAATATTTCTAAGTAAGCCTTCAAAATAACTGCACAATGCTGCATATAGGATGAAAATCACATTTTTGTATCAATCCCAAAGAAAAGAATTATGGTGCCAGATTCACAGATTTACTCAAACAATCTATACAATTCCACTGTAAGCTGAAGCACCCAAAAATTATATATTTTTCTTAGGTTGGTAATTTTTGCAAATCCAGAAAATTAACCAACCTTAATTGAATTCCCCACAAGGTTCGTAATAATCTGCCGGAATCGCCCAGGATCTCCAATAACAACTTCTGGCACCTCATCAGAGACATAGACAGCCAACTATGATACCAGATATGAACAAAAATTACAAGAGAAAGAATGTCAATTACATTTTAGCGAGAATAGTGGCAACAAGTTCACTGCCAAAAAAAAACAGCAAATAAAAAATTCAAGATTCATTTCAACCTCAATTTCTTTTTCATGAGATTTGCCAGACAAAGGTGATAACACTTTATCAAGATCCGCACGCAGATCAAAAGGTACGGCTTCCAGCTCTAGCCTTCCTGATTCAATCCATTAGCCTGATCTAAAACCTCATTGATCAATGCAATTAGGTCTTTCCCACTAGCATGAGCCGTCTGGGCGTAATCTAGTTGGTTGGCATCCAGATTTGTGTCCATTAACATCTGAAGCATTCCTGAATAATTAATTATACACAGTATTTGGTCAATGCCCAAAAAATGCATAAAGCAGCTTCAAGCACTTCACAACTTCTTTTATTTTATTTTATTTTATTTTATTTTTTTATTTTTAACATTACCTAACACACCATTCATTGGTGTCCTGATTTCATGGGAAACTGTGGCCAGAAACTGCCCAAAAAAAAATATATCGGGTTAAAGGATATGGCAGAAACAGTACATAATTAAGGAGAGAGCCAATGGGTGGAGAGTCACATACATATAGAGGTCCAGGTTTAAAATTAAATGATAAGGGAAATAGAGAACTGTAAGAGGCCATAATTTGTCCAATGGAAGGATTAATATAATGACAAATCTATTTTATGTCATACACCTGGGAGGATAATTTTGCAACATCTGCAGCCTCAGCCCGATGTTTGAGTTCCATCACCTCCCGATAGTCGTGCTCCACTTTTGCAATTCGGTTTATGGCAGCATCGAAGATATGACCCAGAAGCAAAGTGATGACAAGAACTCCAACAGATGCTGTTATTGCTGTCCAAGGTGGAGGAGGTTTTTGCTTAAACCTGTGACCAGAATTTCCAAATTTTAGTTTAGAAGAATGTGTTGTTATATAGACCAGAGTACCATAAACATAAATGAAAAGTTCTAACCTGCAATGCATCTCATGCTTACGAGCTGGATCCCCGAAATCAAGGTTACTGATGTGAAGCAGTCTCGTATCAGCCACATCTTTGCCATACATCTTAATTGGGGCAGACATATTAGTTGTGTCATAAACATTCACAACTATTGTTTGTTTACTAGCTAACTGGTGTAGAAGCTTCTCAACTAGTGAAGGGACATCATATGAAGCACCCAGATACCTAGATTAGAGAATCCATTGCGCAACATAGAGGGAAAATAATTTACACACCGGAAAGAAATAGAAATATGCTAGTAAAGAAGAACACCTTATCCTAATAAATATCCTGGATGTTAAATTATTACTTAAAGGATATCATTACCCAACAGTAGCATTGATACGTTGCACCATGGTAGCATCAGGAGGAAGATGAGTACCGTAGACAGCAAATGTAAGCACAACACCTAAGTGATTGGATTTCAATAATTTGAAAGGTGATGTTAAGACTCCCTTTCCTGATGCCCTTGCTCGTAAAATGTTCTCACGGTCTTCCTATATAGCAATGGTAGAAGTTGAACAACTTCAACAATAGGCCTATTGTCCAAAATATTTACTACTTCTTCTAGCAGAGGCAAGCAACTAGTTTATGCATGCAGACATAAATACACAAACAAAAAGAGTTAAATCACCTCAGCACTATCTTGAGGCAAAAATAAAAAATAGATAATCTTACGACTTTTTGGGTATTCTGCTAATTTTTGTCAATTCTGAGTTCGGAAGGACTTAGATTCCAACGGACATGTAACAACTTAATCAATTCAATATAATTATGGAACTTAGTTTTAAACTTTTTAAGCAGCCTAAACATACTTGTAATGATTCTATTTGCTTTTCCCATTTGTTAAAAAAAAAGCAAAATCATTCAAAGATTGATAGGGCATCCATCAGCATAATGAAGCAAGTATGATGTTTGATGTCTGCTTGAAGAGCATGTGATTACTCTCTTATTTCACTTCAAGAGGCTCACTCTGGACATTTTTATAAAGATGATACACAAATAAAGTGACAAATCATGCCATGCAGCTAGAAAATCTAGCAGAATCTCAAACCACATAATACCTCTAATAGAATTCCACAAATCTGTTCTTTTGATCACCTAATTAACATTAAATACAGTAATTTAGAATATTAGATCATAGTCTAATCAGCTCAAAACAATTTTAATCATATAATTACAGCTATCAGAACACCTTAAGTTAGTTAAACAGAGGAATTGAACCGACAATAAAAGGATAGCTGCACATTTGGTTCAGTATTCAGATCGTAGACCAATTTTGATCACTTAAACTTTAAAAAGAAACAAGAACACAGGCACACACATTTACTCTCTTAGCTTCTCTATTCGGACCAAAGTTACAGATAATTTAAGACACTTCACTAATTGCTCACATGAGAAATTTGCGGGAACTTCATGTGAAAGTTAATCTTAGAATTGAATGGAAATAGACATACTATTGCACCATTTTGTAACCAAATGCCTAAATTTTTCCCCCTTGTTTACAGTTAGAAAGTTTGAATTAAGACAATCAAAATTGTTAGAAATGGCATGGCCTGTAACATTAGTTTCCCCGTAAAACTAACACTCAATTTTAATGTATTTTCCCGTTAGTAATTTGTTAATGTCCACTTATTGTCCTGGATCCAAATTCTCTTAAGTTATCATCAATTGTTTGCTTCAGGAAATCTGAGGGACCATATTGGTCCACAGACCAAACAGATTGGGAGCAAAAGTAGAGATAACCCTATAGTAAAATCAGGAACTTCAGTTCATTTCAATCTCCCAAGCTATATGACACACAAGAAACTATATATAAAGAAAAAAAATGTCCCAAAGTTAATGCCCAGAGAAACCTAATTTAAGTTAACATTATCACAAATGGACTCTAATTAGCTTCCACTATCTCAAATACAATTTAACTACCTTAACACACTACAGATTTATTTTGGTTTCCATCTGTGCCAATAAATTAGGCCCAAAGCAAGTAATTTCTTTTTCTTAGCAGAATATGGACTGTCTTTAGTAACTGTTATGCACTTAGTTATATAAATATATATATAGATATATATATATATATATATATATATACATATACATATATATATATATACGAAACTGAAGAGCAATAGTTTTGTAAGAAGTTCAATAATCAGCTTTCTGACCATAAATGAACACACCTTTCCAGACATCATGTCTATTGAAACAATATGGGAGACGGTTTTTTGGGAAAAGATGACAGGTGCGTATTCTTGTTGAATAGGTGAAGGATCCAAGTTTTCAGGTACAAGATCTTGGGATAATGTTTGATCTTCAGTTTCCATTTTCTTAATTGTCCATCCTTGCTGCTCCTCAAATTGTTCTCGCATCGAATGAAGAACCCTTAAAGCATAGGCAACACCACTAGTAAGAGGTCTCTCAAAAGCTGTTTTCTCCGTATAGTCTTCAAAAGTTTTCTGCGAAATACAGAGGACATATTCATCAAGGTTGATCGTAATAGTTGGAATGTTATACAAGTCGACCTTTGTGTCTACAGCTGGCAATGACATCTTAAGCTACAGGTTAAAGTTGAGAAATTATGGGAAGAAGATATTACCTGATCTAAAGCCAAATGTTCCTTTTCATGGTAAAATGTGGATACAAGAATAGCCAATGCATGAACATGGTTCATGCTTACGTTAAATTGATCCTGTAGCATCCGAGATCTCTCATCACACATGCTTGCTAGTGTTTCTTTTCTCCTCAACGTAATATCTTCGTTGAGATACCAAAATAACCATATTGATCCAACTATGCCAGCCAAGACAAAAATAACCAAAAGTTTTTTCCTCCACTTTCCAGCACTCTTTGATGAACTTGGAGTCGATGGTTGGTGTAATTGCTGTAGTTGAGGTTTCAGGTCCAGCTGTTTCTGTTGAACTAAGTCTTGCTTCTGATTTCTCCAGAATTTCTCTAGTAATTTTCTTAATTTCCAGCTCAATAACATTCCAATAAGAATCCAGCAGCAGATTTTCACGATGCAAATAGAAAAACATTCAGAGTTATCTCTGTTGCCCATCACTAGTGGCCATCTAAATAGCATATCCTATACAAGGAGACAACAGGATTTACAAAATTTAAAACTTCAATCAAATATTAGTTTACTAAACCATAGAAATGCATAATAGCTTTAACACAAGAATAAGTTACGATGCAGCAGGACACCATGGTAAAACAAAAAAAGTCATTCGTTTCAAAACACATCCTCTTGTAAATTTTTTATTTTTTATTTTTTATTAAGTCTCTGCCGAAATGACTCGTCAAAATCAGTCCATAAGACTATTTTAGTTCGACATTCTAATAAATACTCCAGAAAGATATGCTACTGGTTAGCATTTTTATCTAATTAACTTCAAAGTCATATGCTCTCCCTTCAGAGGCTTCAGGGGAAAGAAAAGGTAAAAAGCTTAAAAGGCTATACCTTGAGTGGATATTGATGATCATAAGAAGCTGAAGGTGTAGACCATGAAATGAATGTGGAACTGTCTTTGACAAAGGATAGATCAAGGTTCCTGGAAATGTCGTTATCATGAACAGGGCACATCTGATGATCGGGTTTAATATTTTCTGTGACAAAATTATACCATTTCTCAACTATATCTTTCGATGAACTTAGAAACTCCAAAGTACAGATTATGGTATTACTCGAAGACATATGACGCCCATAGTGTTTGCTACATGTCAAAGACGAACCCTGCAACAAAACAATTAGTGAGGATAGTCACTTGAAACTCATGTATCTAACTGCAAGAGGATGAGCAGAACAAGAAGCAAGTGTAACAGGTAAAAAATTATGTAACCTTGCTAGTTCAAGGCAATGCATTGTGCAGTAACTGCCTTATTTCTCATATAATTAAGACTCCAGGCCCAGCCACAGAGTACCATTTATAGTAGCAAATTTCAGCACGACAGGAAAAGGATATAAATCCTACTCAACCAGTATAGTCTCTTGTTAATGGAAAAGGAAAGTAAAATCTACACAGCATTAAAAGTAATAACATAATAGCATGATGAATCGAAAAAATTTATCCAAAGTTCAAAAGATAATCTTCCTCATTCCTTTCTCCGTCTTAAAAAACGTGATGTAAGGATGTCTTAGTAAATAATATATCCTTAAGTTAATGACCACCATGAAAACTTTTCTCTTTCCTTGGTCTTAGGGATCGAACTTGTTGATACTAAGATATTACGTTGAAGGGTGACAAGGGCACTGTCCTTTATTTGATGTAATCACAAGGACCTCAATTCTTCTTTTTGAGATTATGACAACTTTCCCTCATGCTTCATACAATTTTACATAAGTTTGTAATGATAGTGACACAATTAAAAGTTGATTGCCATGCAATATGGAGTTTGAATTGACCTATCATATTTAATCTACCGACAGAATTTGCAAATAAAACAGTTTGTCAACAAAATAAGGACCTTATATCATTTATGTCCTGATCCAATAAGATTGCAAGCTGGGAGGACCGATAAATCACCAAGGTTGGATTTTCTGGAATTGGCTCCCTTAAAAATTGAAAGATGCCTTACAACTGTAATTCAACAAAATTATACTTTTTGCTTAATAGAAAACACTAATTAACAATTCATTGATCTGTTTTTAAATTCAATTTGGAAACAGCCAAAAGAGAATGTTTCTCACTTTTACAACAGAAATAGTCGACAACAGAAACATGATCACAATGTACAACAATGTGTTGGATAAGTCATTTTGTTAGTGAACAAGATTAAATCATCCAATTTGTCATGCTGTCATGACATATTTCCTTATCTGAACAGAAAGCAGAGGAATAAAGAAAACGGAAAGAAGAAGATAACAGTCTAGAATATAGCAGTCACATCAAGGCCTGAAAGCTAGTGGCACCATTTCTGCTCTGCTTTAGCTTTTAGACCATTTTCAAGTGACTGAACAGAAGGAGATGAGTACTGAAGCAAGGTACTCGACTCATTACAGAGAAAAACCATTTCAGCAAAGAATGTATCCATCATCCAAATTAGGAAACCCAAACACTCTAGGGCCAAATTCAGTCTTGCAGCTTCCAATAACAACAGGTAACCATAGTATGAAGACATATTTGCAAGTGAATTTTCCAACTAATACAAAAAGTCACAAGTCACCATATAAACAAGTATGAAGTAACTTGTTCTCATCTAAACAGTTTTCCACCTTCATTCCTAGAAAACTAAGACAACAGTTTCAGCAATAACAGCTATTGTCAGCACAATTATCCGAGCCTTGAAAGAAAACAAAAACAGAGGAATTATCGATTGACCAGGACATGTAAGTTCATGGAGGCAAAAAAACAATGCACCTGATTTGTCTCGAATAAAGCTGCAAAAGAATGAATCTGTTCCTTGCTGACATTCAAATTCTTAAGCAAGATTTCAACTTTTTCTTCATTGAACACTGGAGTCTCCTTCACCCAACTTTTTCCGTTAAAAATAGGTAAGAGCAAGACAAATTCAACAATAATAAATAAAACCCACAAAAAGATGAGTTGTCTCTCCCAATTTCCAGCCATAAGTTGCTCCAGGCAAAGACTACCTAACCTTTTACAGTCTGAAACGCAGAAAAACCATTTGAGCCAGAAAGCATGCAATTCAAAGATATCTTAGCCAAAACCCACCTACATATCTTCAAGGGAAGACTTGAGAGCTAGAAAGCAACCCTATAAACAGTTGACAAATCATCCAAGTCAGTCAGACCTTAACCACTATAAAATCTCCGAGAACCAACTTGAAAATGCACCAAAACCAGATAATTTATTCTACAACTTCACAAATTTCATCTAAAATGGTAAAAATATGTTCAAATCTACTGAATCTTCTAGCTAACTAAGCTTCTTGAGCAACCCCACAAGCTGCTTTTTTTTTTTTTTTTTTTTTTTTTTGGGGGGGCTAGACCAAGTAAAACTGCAAACTATTGCTGTAGATTCTTCAACAATTAGCCGTCTTCAATCTTTAATACCTCTAATAACCTTAAATTTGTAGTATTACAGTTACATTTCTGTGTTACACTCTAGTTGCTGACTGAAGAGGCATCAAATCCTACCAGTTTTAGACAAACAAGCAACGTACAATGACGCCAAAACAGAAACCGGGTTAAAACTCCGATGTAACTTCGGTAAACTGGCTGAAAATATTAGAATATGACAGATAAAAAAACCTGCCTTTTTTTTAGCTATAACAAGCTTCACTCTTATCTCAGCAGGAATAACTGTGGCGGCAGAGGAAAAAAAGCAGAAAACAGCTAAGGGCAGAAGCATCAAGATTAAAGGATTTTTTTTATTTTTTATTTTTCTTTCTTCCAAAGAAACTCGTTATGTTAAGATAATTGGGTGAAGCCCAGCTGGTTTCTCTGCAAAACCAACTGGAGCCCAATGATCAGATTGTTGGATGAAAGGCTGCTTTACCCTTCCCACTTCAACTTCCCCTCTCTCTCTCCAAAAATGTTTCTGGTTTGATGTTAAGGATATGCTGTTGAGGTTGGTCACATCATTGTCTGTACATTATTGTCACAATCATCTAGCTGGGGAAGGCTAGGACGGAAAAAAAAATAAGCAGGAGAAACCAAATTTACATTCATGTTGAATTTTACTAGTGGTAGTCCTAGGGAAAAAATTAAGCAAAAAAAACAAAGTGACATTCATGTTGAAAGTTTACTGGTAGTACTTTATTGGTATAGATAGTATAAATAAACATTTATATACTATTTTTAAATAATTATTGCGTTAGGTAATTTATTTTGTTTAAAATATTTGTTATATATGAAAATATTATATTAAATGATATTTTTTTTCACTTTTATTCTCAATGTCACGTTAATAGAAAGAAAATTATGTAATTAGGATATCAAAGAAAAGGGTATTTTAATCACTTTGAATTTTTTTTTTTTTTTTGTGAAATTGATTCAATTTAATAATTTTCTTAATTTATGGATACCAATTAAATGCGACAATCATTTTGAAACGAAGAATAGGTAATAGAAGAGGTAGGTTCTCTTCCAAAAGAACCAAAGCTTTGCTTTGACTCACATCATTCTGAATAGTATTGAGAGTAATTTATTTGGAATAATTACTGTAATAACTTTTTAAAGATGATGTATATAAAACAAAAATATATTTAAAAAACGATCAGGGCCATAATATTTTCAAATTTTCTTTTTACAATATATGTAATTTCTTTTTCTCATTTCTACTTATTTCAACTTTTTCAGCACAATTTTTCAATTGTGATCTCACCTTCTCGTCTCATACTCTTTCTTTCCCACCTATTCCCTTTTTCATCTAAAAATTTTAAAAAATAAAATACTCTCTATTTACTATAGAATATATATTATAGTGTATTTATATAAAATAACAAAATTACTAATGTCCTACTAAATTTTAATGTGAATGAACAAAATCCGACTAATTATCTTAACTTAGGTAGTTGGTGATATAATATAATTTTGACACGTAAAACAATTATGATAAATAATTTTGAATTTATGACTTTATAAATCATTTTCTAATATATTTATTCGTTCACCCTAGTTTTGTTTAAGGAATAAGAGAATTTGACTATTCCAAATTTGGTATAATTATCTTGAACACAAATGAGGTTGTTTGTAATTTTGTATATTTATTTGTCACAGAAGTAGTACGATCCTCATAATTGTCACCATTCACACGACACAGAATTTCGACCTTGAAATAATTTCCATACTTAGATCTCAAGAATAACCATAAGTATTCTAAGAAGGAACCTATACTTTGGCCCAGTCACAAGATCTTAATAGGGCCTTAAATTTCGACCTTAACATATGAGTAGCAAATAATTTCTTTAATATAAGTGTTGCATATAAAAGATATATATTGCCTTGCTTATCTTTTTGTCACACCTCAAATTCGAGGTCCATGACACGTGGCACCCCAAGAATAGGGATGAATATCGATTAATTGATCAAATAATTCGTTTAAAATTTAAAAATGAGTTTTAAAATTATTAACTAATTTCAATTTCAAATTGAATTTGAAATAAAATTTGGTTAATTAAATTCGAATATGGTAATCGGTCTCGAATTCGATAAACCAGATTTGCTAGTTAAACCTATTTACATTAGACAAAAATTCTTTAGACAAAAACTGAAAAACCTTTCTAATACAAATTTAACTAACAACAAAATAGCCCATAATTCTATATCAAAAAAACTATATTATACATGAATGGATGCAATATTTTCTTAATACTTTTTATATATATATAAAGTGTATAATATCACAAAATCACTTTGGTTAAATAGGAGGTTCCAACACACAGGCCTTATAAACTGAATACATATGGTGTTTCCAAGGATAACCCAGGCATGATATCAGAAAGAGGGGTCTTGAGAGACTCGAGAGGTGAAGCTATATTTGATTTTTCTTCATATTATACACATTTTGGCAGAAGTCTCTTGGCTGAAGTTCTGGCACTTCAAGAAGGAATTCAAAAGACCTTTCAACATGGCATTGTGGATTTTATTCTGGATTTGGATTCTTTGATATTGGTTCAGGTTTTACACAAGCAAATCAAGCCTCCATGGAGAATACATCAAGTAATTCAATCAGCTTTCTAGCTTATCTCACAAGGAAATATCACTATTCATTCATGTGCTTCGACAAGGGAACAAGGTTTCGGATGTTCTAGCTAATCTTGGATGTGATGCTAAATATAATCAAGTATTTGATAATTTTATATCTTCCTAGTCTAGCTAAGGTTCAAGTGAGCTTAGATTTAAATTAGGGTGCTAGAATTTGAGAATGTCAAGATGACCTCTAGTGGTAGGGTTTTGTAACTCTATTTTCCAAGAAGTTTTGGCCTAGTCCCCTTTTTTGTAATCATTTTAAAAATTTAATAAAATTGGGAGTAAGGTCTCCCCACCAATGAACAGGTGGTTACTCGAAAATAATATATATATATATATATATATATATAAATACATAAATTGTATACATACGTGTATTTGTATTCGTTCCTACATATATATTGTCATTTGTGCCACTATATATACATATATATATATATATATACATGTATATATATATATATTATAAGTAAAATTAAAGCATTAGTTCGTAAGATTATATTATATAAAAAGTATATTTACTTCAAAAGAAGATGTAACGTTGCAATTTAAGTACTAAAGATTTTCCTTGACAGGTCTTAACTTCATCAAATACTGAATTGAATTTCGAAATCAGTTAATGTCAAATTCATAACTCAATTCGGATTTTATAACTGTTTTATTTCTAAGTTTAAAATTCGGTCAAACCAATTTATTAACCGAGTTTCAATTAACCAATTTCAAAATTTTAATTTGAAAGTGAAAACGGTTGGGAGTTCAATTAACCGGGTTCGTGCTCACTCCTACCCTATATAAACTCTGAGTATGGTAGGCAATAGTACAATGAGTTAGGATTTAAATTATAATAAACAAAGTTTACTATCAACAACAATAAATTGATACTTGTATCAATATACTACCTATTATTCGTTGGGACCCAAATGATAATAATAGATAAATTAGTCAAGATTTAAATCCAATTTCCTCAATAGTTCTCTAAATAATTCATCAGTATCAGGTGCTATAAAAATGTTAACAGTAAGGGTGAGCAACACACTCCTTAACAAGTAGTTCACCTTTCGTCTTATTTGAATTGAGTACACAATACTATAATCAGTATCAATAAACCATTCATGCATTAGTCAATCATTAATAATTCATAACCAATACATGCAACTGTAAACAATAACAATCAATAGTCAACTCATTGTTCCCATATTAATCAGTTATTGGATATCCTATCTAAATATTATTATATCGGCAAGACATGGTTGGTGATGGTAAGTACAATAGCGGCAACAACAACCGTGGTGAGAACTATTTCTCACGGAATAATATATGTTTGTTAATGAGCATATCAAGTACTCATACACATTCATCATATTCCTACATTTTTTCTATCACCTAGTTAGGGTGATAGTTTAAGTATTTCACATGCAACACATATGATGTGCTCGATTTTATTTGTATATACTAAAGTACTTTTAAACATATATTCAGTTATAAAATATTTGAAAAACAATAAAATGATAGGAGACAAAATTGACAATAACCCAAACAATCAACAAAATCATCCATACCAACATAACCCTCCACCTAAAAACTTTCAAAATCAATCCCCAAGTTCTTCTTCTAGACCTTATCAACCCTCACACCGAAAAAACTTCCAAGCCACTTATATCAACTACATCCATCAAACCCTCCATTTCAACAAAAACAATCAAGACCTCCATTTCAACATTCAAATTTTTCTCAATCTATGTATAATGACCAATTTGATCTAAGAGAGAATGCATGTGAAGATGGTTGGAAAAGAGAGACATAGCACTTGAGAAGAGAATTGGAAAAAGAAAGGAGGGATAAAGAAGAACAAATGAGAGATTATGAAAATTTGAGAGCATCAACAAGGAATTTGGATATACAAATAGGTTAATTAGCAAGATTGAACAATGAAAGACCTATAGGGGTGCTTCCTAGTGATACCGTTCCAAATCCAAAAACACAGTGCCATGTTATATCTTTAAGGAATAGAAGGGAGTTGGTTGTGACAATGAAGAGGAAAAAAGTCGACAAAGAATTTGAGAAGTATAAATCCAAGATAAGTGAAGAGAAGAGTGAAGTTGAAGTGGGTGATGGAAAGAAAGCAAAAGAGGAGGAAATCAAGGATTGAAAAAATTAAAACATTTTATCAGAAATATAATTTTGAAATTAATCACATTCGATACCATTCAGGATGAATAGAAGAGTCTAGAATATCAATATTAAGAAACTTGAAAATATCAATATATTCTCCCTCTATATAACTAATTAATTTACCCAATATGTTAAAAAAATGCGAGGTTTAACATCAAATTTCAAATTAAGAACTCGACTATTAAAAGAATCTTTTCAAATTAACTATTATTGATCTTTTGACCAAAGTAATGTACCACATTAGCTGGGTTGAATTAAGAAACCTTAGTGTTATATCTTTCCACATTAACCCGCAAGCGGTGCAATGTATAGTAAGAAAACTTATTGTTATATTTTTACACATTAACCCGCAAGCGGTTTAATGTATTGGACGGCTCTTAGCACAAATAACCACAAATGACCCCACACACCACTGAGACATCTTCCGTAAGAGACAAACAAAATTAAATTTGATTTGAAGTGATGAATAGTCATAATAAGAGTCGACGTATAGCTTTTTTCTCGAAATGGGGAGACTATGAGTTTTACTTGCAAAATTGCAGCAACTCAAATCAGATATCTTTCTCCATCAAATCACACCCCTCTTCTTTTAGCTTAGCTTACACCCCGCTTCCTTTAAATTGAAAGAGAAAACAAATTGGAATTCCATACTAAGCGCTTCAATCTATATTTTAACTAAAGATGATTCAAGTGGTGACATTTTTTTTTGGATTCATTGTAGGAGCAATCCTACTGATCTGCCTATGGCTTTACTTCTCCACCGCTGGAAGCTCCACCACCAGCTCTACCTCGGATATAGAGGCGCCTCATTGGTCTTCCCCAGTAGCAGCTGGATGCTCCGCCACCACCACCGCTGGAAGCTCCACCCCTAGCCCATGCACTGAGTACTCCGATATAGAGCTGTCTCCATCTTCGTTGCCTCCCAAGCCCTTGATATCCAAGGTTAATCAAGATGGATTTCGATATTACACGTGGGAAACTTATTCCTGTGATTTCACCCGCAGTATATTATGTTTGATTCACCTGGATTACATTGTTGATATATTTTTTTTTGTTGTTGATATTGCACGTGATTAATATAATATTTCTTCATTAAATGCTTGTGTCCTCTATTATGTTCCCATTTTTTCTTCTTCTTCTTTTGTTATTATTATTATTAGGACTGTGGTGGTCTTACATTTGTACGAGAGTATATGAAAGATAAACCCGCCACTGGGCATAAAACTTCAGAGGTTTTCTAGATCTCCCGCGCAAAAATTTAACAATTAGCCCTCCACTTTACCACTCAAATTTCAATTCATCCCCACATATTTACCACCTCCCGCAGAAATGTGAATATTTCATATTTCTTATAAAAGTTAAATGCGAGGTTTAACATCAAATTTCAAATTTAGGCACTTTACTATTAAAAGAATCTATCCAAATTAACTATTATTGATCTTTTGAACAAAGTAATGTACGACAATTTGCAGCTAACAAAACCTATTGCTAACAAATTTGAAATTTACACATTAACCCGCAAGCGGTTTAATGTATTGAGATTTTTATCACGACACATTAACCCGATTGAGGGTTAATCTGCGCAAAATTAAAACAATAAAATCATACACTTTTATTGACCTTCATTTTATTTATATATTTAATGAAACCAAATTTAATTAACAATTAAAATATTTTATCAAAATATAATTTTGAAATTAATCACATTCGATACCATTCAGTATGAATAGAAGAGTCTAGAATATCAATATTATCACAAGTTTAAGAAACATTAAAAATATCAATATATATTCACTCTCTATATAACTAATTAATTTACACAATATGTTAAAAAATGCGAGGTTTAACATCAAATTTTAAATTTTCACATTAACCCGATTGCGGGTTAATCTGCGCAAAATTAAAACAATAAATTCATAAATTTTTATTGACCTTTATTTTATTTATATATTTAATGAAACCAAATTTAGTTTCAAATTAAAAGATTTTATCAAAATATAATTTTGAAATTAATCACATTCGATACCATTCAGGATGAATAGAAAAGTTTAGAATAATTCAATATTATTATAAGGTTAAGAAACTTGAAAAATATCAACATACTCCCTCTATATAACTAAGTAATTTACACAATATGTTAAAAAATGCGATTTTTAGCGTCAAATTTCAAATTAAGAACTTTACTATTAAAAGAATCTTTCCAAATTAACTATTATTGATCTTTTGACCAAAGTAATGTACCGCATTAGTTGGGTTGAATTAAGAAAACTTAGTGTTATATCTTTCCACATTAACCCGCAAGCGGTGCAATGTATAGTAAGAAAACTTATTGTTATATTTTTACACATTAACCCGCAAGCGGTTTAATGTATTGGACGGCTCTTAGCACAAATAACCACAAATGACCCCACACACCACTGAGACATCTTCCGTAAGAGACAAACAAAATTAAATTTGATTTGAAGTGATGAATAGTCATAATAAGAGCCGACGTATAGCTTTTTTCTCGAAACTATGAGTTTTACTTGCAGAATTGCAGCAACTCAAATCAGATATCTTTCTCCGTCAAGTAATATCACACCCCTCTTCTTTTAGCTTAGCTTACACCCCTCTTCTTTTAAATTGGAAGAGGATACAAATTGGAATTCCATACTAAGCTCTTCAACCTATATTTTAACTAAAGATGATTCAAGTGGTGACATTTTTTTTTGGGATTCATTGTAGGAGCAATCCTACTGATCTGCCTATGGCTTTACTTCTCCACCGCTGGAAGCTCCACTAGCAGCAGCTCTACCTCGGATATAGAGGCGCCTCGTCTGTCTTCCCCAGTAGCAGCTGGAAGCTCTGCCACCACCACCGCTGGAAGCTCCACCCCTAGCCCATGCACTGAGTACTCCGATATAGAGCTGTCTCCATCTTCGTTGCCTCCCAAGCCCTTGATATATCCAAGGTTAATCAAGATGGATTTCGATATTAAACGTGGGAAACTTATTCCTGTGATTTCACCCGCAGTATATTATGTTTGATTCACCTGGATTTGTCGATATATTTTTTTTTGTTGTTGATATTGCACGTGATTAATATAATATTTCTTCATTAACCATGCTTGTGTCCTCTATTATGTTCCCATTTTTTCTTCTTCTTCTTTTGTTATTATTATTATTAGGACTATGGTGGTCTTACATTTGTCAAGCTTGGTACGAGAGTATATGAAAGATAGACCCGCCACTGGGCATAAAACTTCAGAGGTTTTCTAGCTCTCCCGCGCGAAAATAATATATATATATATATATATATATATATATATATAAGTAAAATTAAAGCATTAGTTCGTAAGATTATATTATATAAAAAGTATATTTACTTCAAAAGAAGATGTAACGTTGCAATTTAAGTACTAAAGATTTTCCTTGAAAGGTCTTAACTTCATCAAATACTGAATTGAATTTCGAAATCCATTAATGTCATATTCATAACTCAATTCGGATTTTATAACTGATTTCTAAGTTTAAAATTCGGTCAAACCAATTTATTAACCGAGTTTTAATTAACCAATTTCAAAATGTTAATTTGAAAGTGAAAACGGTTGGGAGTTCAATTAACCGGGTTCGTGCTCACTCCTACCCTAGATAAACTCTAAGTATGTTAGGCAATAGTACAATGAGTCAGGATTTAAATTATAATAAACAAAGTTTACTATCAACAACAATAAATTGATACTTGTATCAATATACTACCTATTATTGGTTGGGACCCAAATGATAATAACAGATAAATTAGTCGAGACTTAAATCCAATTTCCTCAATAGTCCTCTAAATAATTAATCAGTCTTAGGTGCTAGATGATACAACACTACCAACAGAAGTAGAGCCACTTACGAAGTGGAAAACTAAAGCAGGCAAAGCAATGTATGCTTTGGCAATAGCTATAGAAGATGACTTGTCGCGGCGGATCAAAGACGCCAGGACACTGAAGGAGGCGTGGGACACTCTTTCGTCATTGTTTGCAAAAACTATTGATGCAAAGCTCCAAAAGCTCGAGAATGAATTATCGTCTATTTCACAGCAAAATATGACAGTAGGTCATTATTTCTCCAAGGTTAAATCAATTTGCGATGAAATATAGCCCAAATTGGATCCTCAAAATGCTATAACAGAAACGAGGACGAGGAGAATTATTGTCCATGCTATAACATTTCGCTATTCGTTTGTAAAACCTCTTTTGATTCTTCATCAGTCAATAATGTAGGATCATTAACATGGTTAAAGCAAACTATTTGAAGTCTAGATGTGGCATGGTACTCTTTCTACCGCTAAATTATGTTCCCATTTTTTCTTCTTCTTCTTCTTTTGTTGTTATTATTATTATTAGAATTGAATGTCTTGATAATTATTAGGACTATGGTGGTCTTACATTTGTCAAGCTTGGAGTGAAAAAGTTTAGTGGCGGAGCCAGTGGTTCAGCTTTAGCGTCAAGATGCCAAGCTCTCTACCTCGGATATAGAGGCGCCTCGTCTGTCTTTCCCAGTAGCAGCTTATACATGCTCCACCAAGAGACTATATTTTGATTTTTGTATTTAAATTTTGATAATGATGCTATTATTATTTAAAAATAATGAAAAATAAGTTATATAATATTTTAATAGACAGTGCTAGTAATCCATATCAATATATATCTTCATCAAATATTTAAATTTTGTTATTTAATTTTATATTATTTTGAATTTAAATGTTTAATTATAATGGTAGAACAATTCCTAAATGGGCTAATTTTCTGTTAAAAATTCTTCTTTAAATATATTGTGTGACAATATATTTTTTTATAAAATTTGTGATTTTTTGATGTCTCTTAGCATTTTACAAATTTTCATATTTGGATGAATCTGTGCAAATTGCAATGTCAAATATAATATAATTCAACATTTTATCAAATTTTCACTCCCTAATTATTTTGTTATTATATTTTATTATAATAATATTTTTTATTATAATGTTAGTTTGTTATTACATTTTATTTTTTTAATTCTTTTATACGTATTGGACATCAAAATTTAATACATGAAAAATTAAAATATAATATTAAGGTTATTTTAGTCATTTAACTTGATATTATAAATTTTTTAAATGATGAATCATGTGATTGGGGGGCAAAGTGTAATTTTTAATTTGTAGTTCAGGGGAACAAAGTGTAATTACCTACATAATTCCGGGGGAGGGGGGCAAAGTGTTATTAACACTTTCGTAGTTCCTGAAACTAAAAGCTGAGCTCTGCATTTTTGGATCATTTTTCTTGCCTAAATTTGTGGGTTCAGTCCGACGCAGCAAGCAATAGCTGAGCTCTGCCACTCAAGTTCAATCGGAAACTGGGCCAATCGGAAGTCGGCGTTTTCCTTCATTTTTCTCACTAGAATTTTTTTTTTCTTGCACTTAAATGTCCATATTTTAGTTATGGGTTGTTTCGAAAAAAATTTCTTTTATTGAATTTTTGCGGATGTTGATGAATTTAGTGGATACTAATTTCAATTAATTTTTGTGGGGATCGATTTGGAGATTAATTTTTTTAAGTGGCAATTTGGCCATCTCTTGCTCTGAATTATGTGAAATTTGTCTGGCTATTATCTGAATTATGTGAGTCTGAGAGTGCTATAAAATATTAACATTTGGGAAAATTTTGGAGTGAATTGTCATCTTAGTTTGGTTAACAGAATCTATCTATTGTTTTGGTCCCTATGTTTCATGTTATGTTTCCTTCCAGAATTTTTTTTTTTTTTTACTTTCGTAGTTTTGAATACTAAAATCGGTAAAATCTTGAATTATGGTTGTTGTTGTTGGTAGTTTAAATTCAGTTGGAGTAAAAGATGATTTTTTTTTTACTATAGGTAAATGAATTAGGGTTCTTGCCTTATTCATTTTTTTGTGGGATTTTCTATTAGGGTTCTTTTTGTTGGTAGTTCAGAACCCATTTTTGCGGATGTGGGTTTTTATTTTTATTCTATAAGCATTTACTTGGTTGCCTTTTTTCCCCCTTATTGTTGATACATTAAACCCTCTCTGATTTTGTTGGTCAAATGAAAAAATTCTATGTGGTATATGTGGGTCGTAATCCTGGCATATATTATAAATGGTCTAAATGCAAGGCTGAAACAGACAAGGTGCCAAATGCTGTGCATTGCTTTTTCCATTCTATGGTTGATTGAATCTTCTGCATCATTTGAAAAATTTAGAGAAGAAGAACAATGGCTAAATGGGGTAAGACTTTTTTTATTTTGTTATTATTATTTTTTTGCTTATGGTCTAGCATCTAATACTGAAATTCTCTCTTTTTATCTTCTTGTGAAGAAACCTGTCCCTTTTTGTGAGTCTTGTGGAAAGGAGCTGCTGCTCAAGGTTTCGAATGCGAGGGAGACCATTGGGAAGCACAATTATGCATGTGGAGTCAGTATTGTCAATATTATGTTCCCATTTTTTCTTCTTCTTTCTTTTATTATTATTATTATTATTAGAATTTAATGGCTTGATAATTATTAAGACTGTGGTGGTCTTACATTTGTCAAGCTTGGAGTGGAAAGTTTAGTGGCGATGCCAGTAGTTCTTCTTCCTCTAGTGAATCTCAGACTGTTATTTCAGCTTTAGCATCAAGATGCCAAGCTCTCAAAGAAGAGGTAGAAAATGTTAGTCGACAAAGGGATGCCTTTTGAGAATAGGGCTGCCATTCTTGAGGAAGCCTTGCACTCTTTACATTTGGAGGATGATTAAAGTTTCGTAAGTTTGTTATATGCTTGCCTGCTACAGTGACAGATGCTTGTTCATAATGTAATTTTTCTTCTGACACTTTAACTGTGAAACCCGAACTTTTTGACAATAATAGTATTTAAGTCCAAATATTTGTATAAGCCTATGAACCTTTGTTCAGGGTTAATTAGTTAATTAGTTATGAGCCTATGAGCCTTTCTTAGTATCGAATACATAATTCTTATAGTATTCATGGCAAATATGTATTAAAATTTCAATTTAGTTCCTTATTATTATTTTTTGCAAATTATTTAAAATTTTTTATGAATGAGGTAATTTTAAACTTTCATTGACTCATAAAAGACAAACCCTAAACCCTATATCCTAAAACCATAAAATATAGTTAAGCAAATATCTTTATTACTTGCACAAAATTTATTAAGCATGTGGGAATAAGTTAAAAAAGATATTTTAGATAAATATCTTTAACACTCGGAAACAAAATATTAAACTTACTAAATCTATTTGCATTTGACTTTTCATCAATTGCGGGTTCAGATTTTGCTTATACATTTATCCACCTGCTGGTTATTGTGCAAAGATATGATAATAACCCGCAAGTGGTTAAATGTATAAGCAGAAATATGACTGTAACCTGTATTCGAGTAAACGTATCTCTTATGGGCATACATAATTAACAACACAAATAAGCTAAAAGTAAAATAACGAAAAGTACAATGTCATCCTAAAATAAAAGGCAAGAAAAACATAAAACAGTGTTATGTCCTCTTGAAAAGCACAAAAAGTCCACAGCTTCATCGAAACAACAATAGAAATCAAGATTCATCATCAGAAGGTGCTAGCTCCTGTGAGAATGGAGGAAAAGGTGAAGTTACAAGAATGGCATTTACACTTTGTTATTTTAACATATTGTGTTCAAGTTATAAAGATATTAAGCTAAACCATCTTTTGTATTTTATTAGTTGCATCTCTTTGAAGTTATCAACTAATGATTTCATACGCACAGAAATGATTAACGTTCAGCTGTGTTGCAGTTAGAAAATTATTATTATATCTTTGCACATTAACCCGCAAGTAGTTAAAAGTATAAGGAGAAATCTGACATGAAAAGTTATCATATTTTACACAGTAACTCGCAAGTGGTTAAATGTATAAGTAGAAAACTGACATGAAATGTTTGATTATATCTTTGCACATTAACCCGTAAGGTGTTAAACTCCTAAAAGAATGGAATTTACACTTTGATTTTTAACATATTGTGTGCAAGTTATAAAGATATTAAGCTAAACCGTCATTTCTATCTTATTCGTTGCATCACTTTGAAGTTAACAACTAACGATTTCATAAGCAAAGAAATGATTAACATACAGTTGGGTTAAATTAAAAAAATTTATTATCATTTCTTTGCATGTTAACCCGCAAGTTGTTAAATGTATAAGCAGAAATCTGACAGAGAAATATTTAGATCTCATCTTTGCATATTAACCCGTAAGTGGTTAAATGTATAAGAAGAAATCTGACTTTAACCTGCATTCGGGTAAACATATATACAGATGCTAATGCTACAAGAATGGCGTTTACACTTTGTTTTTTAACATATCGTGTGCAAGTGATAAAGATATTAAGCTAAACCATATTTTCTATCTTATTCAATGCATCTCTTGGAATTTATATGCAAAGTAATGATTAACATACTGCTGGGTTATAGTGAGAAAAGTTATTATCATATCTTTGCACATTAATCAGCAAGTGGTTAAATGTATATTCAGAAATCCACTTGAACCCGCATTCTGGTAAACGTATATACAACTACAAGAATGGCGTTTACACTTGTATTCTGTCAGTTTTTCTTTTTCCTTATAAGCTGAAATTTTTTACTGCCTCAGGAACTTTTTTCATTTACACATTCTAGATGATAATAACCAAAAGTAAATGAAAAATTAAACAACCCAAACTCGCACTATTTTTAAAGTATGGTCTCAAAGCTTTCTCCATTCCTTTTTGCATAAAAATAGTCCTCTCAGGGATCTCTCCCAAGCAATAAACGGACTATCACAGCCCATTTAGTGCATTGAACTCGGAAACCATACTAGCAGCCTTGCAGCTTGCAAAAGGGACTCTTTAGCATTAGTGTATTCCAACTGAATTGTCCTGATCTTTCCATGGTAAAAAAGGTAGTGACAAAACTGATTTTTATTTTATTCGTTGCATCTCTTTGAAATTATCAACTAACGATTTCATACGCACAGAAATGATTAATGTTCAGCTGTGTTGCAGTAAGAAAATTATTATTATATCTTTGCACATTAACCCGCAAGTAGTTAAAAGTATAAGGAGAAATCTGACATGAAAAGTTATCATATTTTACACATTAACCTGCAAGTGATTAAATGTATAAGCAGAAAACTGACATGAAATGTTTGATCATATCTTTGCACATTAACCCGTAAGATGTTAAACTCGCCTACAAGAATGGAGTTTACACTTTGTTTTTTAACATATTGTGTGCAAGTTATAAAGATATTAAGCTAAACCGTCTTTTCTATCTTATTCGTTGCATCACTTTGAAGTTAACAACTAACGATTTCATAAGCAAAGAAATGATTAACGTACAGCTGGGTTAAATTAAAAAAATTTATTATCATTTCTTTGCACATTAACCCGCAAGTTGTTAAATGTATAAGCAGAAATCTGACAAGAAATATTTAGATCTTATCTTTGCATATTAACCCGTAAGTGGTTAAATGTATAAGAAGAAATCTGACTTTAACCTGCATTCGGGTAAACGTATATACAGATGCTAATGCTATAAGAATGGCGTTTACACTTTGTTTTTTAACATATCGTGTGCAAGTGATAAAGATATTAAGCTAAACCAAGAGCAACTATAGGGGCTTTCCTTGCAGCTTGCAAAAGGGACTCATCAGCATCAATGTATTCCAACTGAATTGTCCTGATCTTTCCAAGTGGGCGTAAAAGAGGTAGCGACAAAACTGCAAGTATAGAAAGATCCAGGATAAGGATGAGAAGATTAAGGAAGCTAAATATCCATATTATGCATCATACAGATTAGAGCATATAATCAAATAACACAAATTAATCACCCCATCATTAATCTGTCGTAAATTTTCCAACTCAATCAGAAGAAACCTCATTTTTCTTCTGTTTACTCCTAAGGCAAAGTAAATGACTCAGATTTTCTTTCAAACATGTATTATAATGAACTTTACCAATTTATATTTCCTACTAACAATCCAAATCCCACAAGGTTGGAATTTCTTCCAGTTACTACAGTTTTATTGGAAAATTTCCTTCATGAATTTGTATATCTGAATATAATCCTTAATTTGATCCTTATATCCTACCATTGATGAAATATACATCCCCAAATAGTTGATAAATCCTTGATCTCACCAGCAAAATGAAGAAAGTGGATTCTAGAGAATCACTTCGGACACTCATTTCTGCTCAAGAGCAACAAGTCCCAACACGTATAAAATATTCCAAGCACACGGTCGAAGTTTCTGTACCATACTTGAGAAGACTATGAGAGTGCAAGATGAGATTTACCTGTTGATTTGAATGAGCTTCAAAACGGTGCCTTTGACCTCAGCTTCTCTTCTTGATCATATAAATTATAATGCAGGTAATTTCAGCAACAGATTGAGAAGTGATTCCGGCATCAACTAAGATGTTAAGTATGAAAGCTCATCATGACGAAGTGTTGCAAGCCGATGCAGAGCAAGCAGGTTTCTGCAAATTTAAGTTTCTATCAGGTGAAAGGAAAAATGAACTCAAAATACAAACACATACAGAGAGAGAGAAAGAGAGAGATGGAAAAGTAGCCATCAGATTGAGAAGTGTTTCCTGCATCAACTAAGATGTTAAGTATGAAAGCTCATCATGACGAAGTGTTGCAAGCCAATGCAGAGCAAGCAGGTATCTACAAATTTAAGTTTCTATCAAGTGAAAGTTCGAAAAATGAACTCAAAATACAAACACATGCAGAGAGAGAGAGAGAGAGATGGAAAAGTAGCCATCCCATACTTGAGAACTGTTTCCTGCATCAACTAAGATGTTAAGTATGAAAGCTTATCATGACAAAGTGTTGCAAGCCAATGCAGAGCAAGCAAGTTTCTGCAAATTTAAGTTTCTATCAAGTGAAAGGAAAAATGAACTCAAAACACAAACACATACAAAGAGAGAGAGAGATGGAAAAGTAGCCATCCCATGCTTGAGAACTGTTTATACCATGCACCGTTCCAAGGTATTAATTATACGCAAGTTTCAGTGAGATAAAACTCACCCATGAATTTCAGCCAGTTCACCAGTGAGTTCATAGCTTAAAGAGTAAAAAAAGTAGAGCCTGGACGTTAGAACATCGAGTGTTCGCCTATTGAGGTTCTTCAAGCGTGCAATGCCTGCTGAGGCACATTCTTTACCTTGGAGTTCCCTTAGGAACATTTTTCAGTTCTTCTAGCAGCATCTTGGTAATGTTTTCTTTCTACAGAGCTCTCTATGTCCAGTTCACCAAAATGGTTATTTTTAATAAAGTCTTGGACATATTCTGCTGCAGCCAACTCCCCCAAGTATCTTGCAAAATCATTGCAAGGATCTGCAACGAATAAGTAAGAAAAGATGGTTTAGCTTACTCTCAGAAAAGAAAAAAAAAAAAAAAAGCTTTAGCTTATTGCCAGGATCTGCAATGCTTCTTACCTAGATAGTCATCACTTGCACCATCAAATGACTTGGGGATGATGGAAGTATATTTTTAAATAGTGATGAGACAAGGAAAAGATAAAAAGAGCATCATTAGACCAAAATAGAATAATACACCGCACAATAAAAACTAACTTGGTGTACTTACAGGATTAAGATATGATTTGTATGCAGAATCATCAATCAATATCGTGTTTGATGCATTGTAATCCTTATATACTTCCCAAACTCTGTTCAAATCTTTGAACATTATTGGCTTAATCATCATGTCCAAAGACCTTTTTCTTTGAAATTGTGCATTTATCTTGATTCTGCAGAATACAACAATACAAAATAAAATGTTACCCAAAAATTTTACCAAGAGATAGATTTTTTGAGGTTAAAGAGGAACTTACCCAATAAAAGAGGAATTTAAGACCCTCCACATCTTTTTTCAGTCCGTGACATGTCAATATGATCTTTAATTTTGAGGATCAGATTGCAAGCACGAACTTTGTAGAGCAAAATTTCAAAAACGGATTGTGATGAGCTCTAAATAGTAGTTTCGGTCGACCTGATTCATTTTACAAAATCAGACCTGATTCATTTTACAAAATCAATCCAACTGTAACAAGTAGCCTTACAATTTTAAAAATTAGCTCTCACCTCTTATTTCCCAATGTGTACGCAAAAGAACTCCATTCAAATCTAAAATTAGAAGCTTTTGGGAGGCCCATAGCCCAATTCCTGATGCTTATGAATTTCCCTATCATACATCAAGGAATTCTATGGGTCTATCCATTGCAATTTCCAAAGCAATAAAATTCCTTGCAATTCGATAATCAACCTGTACATACAAAACTTCAAATAAGGTGTCATATACAAAAAAAACTAACCTACAAGAAGAATAACATGAATCTTCATACTTACTAGATTTGAAAATGAGGGTTGATATCCCATCGCCCAACATTGCATCAGCTTCAGTGCGAGAGGTCCACAACTATTACTATCTTTTTGTTTGTGGATGTCCCTCACCAGATAGAATGTCCAATTGCAAGTCTTGTTAATTAATTGATTTACAAGCCATCCCTACAACCCAAAAAAAGAAAATACACTAATGCATTCATCTTATGTTCTTTCATAGTGAGATAAGTTGCAATTAAGCTTGTACGTACCACAAGCTCCTTAATTGGGTTATAGTAAGATGTCTCATGATGGATAGTATCCAACACGTAGACTTGCTCTTTCTCTACATGAGCAACCATTGAATACCAGTGGTCACCAGCATTTATTACGGGCACAAAAATCTGCAATATCATACAATAAACAATAAGAAAAATCTACTATATTATACAATAAACACTTTCTCATCCTCCACAGGAGCAATCAGTTACCTTTCTTACTCTTTTTAAATCCTTTTCGGTAGCTCCTTGTAAGAAAAAATAGTCAAAAAACTGTACGCCCGATATCTATATACAGCAGAGAGCTAAATGCAAGACTCGAAAATAAATTTGTTAGTCAAAAACTGCACGTCCGGATATCTATATGCAAAGTAAGTAATTCAAAAATATTAGAACTTACCAATATCTAAGGACATAAAAATGCAAAATTTTTATTCTCTCTTTGGAGCAATTTCAAGTATATGAACATGATCTAAAATAATGAAAAAGATTGAAATTATAAATTTATAGATATTTTAAAAAGTTATTAACAAAAAAAGGAGACAAGAGTTCAAAAATCTTAACTGTGTCATCAAACCAAGTTTCATCTTTTGTAAATTCCTTTAGCTGATTCTTATAACCAAGAGACCAAATATCAAACTCATTTGCGGAACTTTCCCAACCATCAACAATAAAATAGAAAATCAGGTAACAACAACAAATTCTTTTTAAATAAAGTTAACAACAGTCAACTTACGCTGTTGGAAGTCCATTGATGAAGTCATTCAGAAGGCCATTCAATTTCGGCTCATCATGGATTATATCCTTCTTAATTCCTAGATGGGCTATATATTTCTTATAAGTTACTCATTAAGTCATTTTCGATCTTCCTCTTCCCCTGTTATGTTGACTACTCTCTCTAAAATTTATAGACCGTACCAAAAAATACATTCATAATATGGTGAGATCTATACATAGTATTAGGTTCATTTAATTAAACTTTGTCATGCTCAAGGAGAATTTTGCCTAGAGAAGAAATTCCCATTCCTTCTTAATTTCTTGTTTCTTCTAATTTCATTCACCCAAGTAAGTAAAGTATATCACATTTTGCAAGTGTGGCAAATTCTAAGAACCACGTGGGAATTGAAATTTTCTTATGAGGACTAGTATAGATAGAAGCCTATAAAATTGCTCAAAAATAGCAATCGCTATCTTCCAAAATAATTCGTTTCACAGAAAGTAGTAAATGGCGAAGTGTACAATTCTCTTTTTTGTTTTCCACGTTCTGTTGTGGACTTCCTCACCTGACCAAGAACCTTAAACAATTAGTAAAAGGATTAGCTTGACTCTCCATGTGTACCTTATCCTAACCGACCTAATCTGTCAACACCTTCATTATGCATTCACATTTAATTTAGCCTCCACATTTGAGTATTTATTTGATGCAACTTCTCCATATTGAGTGACTTAGTCATCAATTTTAATCTTTTACATATCCTTTTCACTATTTATTAGTAATACGATTAATTGTTTATATATTTTTTAAGCAAACGCTTTATACTAATAAATATTAATAGAGATGTACAAAAGACTAAAATGGATGTAAAAATATCATCACACACATATATGGTGGGGGGGGGGGGGGGTTCTTTTTTTTCCTCCTTTTTCGCAATTATTATTTTTTTAGAAAAGAAGGAGTGGAAAAGTACAAGGATTGAATTCTCGTTCTAGGACGAGGAATAAATTAAAGATTTTTAATCATCGATTTTACTTCTAATGAGATGAAGTATTATTACTTATAGTGATGTTGCTTGCAGGGAACTTTAGAATATATGATTTTTTTATACAATTAATTATATTGAAAGTATTAAAAATTTGCTAATCAAGAAGAAGAAGAAATGATAGTCATGGGAAAAAATCACAAAGAAGTAACAAAACTAATGCAAATATAATCCCCCTACTTGGAGAGTCGTCTATCATTATTTATTATTGGTGGCCAAAAAAATTAGGTTTAATTACAATTTACTCCCTATAAATAGGGGACAGTTGTAAATTATCTCCATATTTATTTTCTCTACAAATTATCCCTTAAAGTTTATTGAAATTAAAATTTTCACTAAAGAGGGTACTAGAATGTCATAGTTGCCCTCAATATTTTTATTTACACATTGTGTAATTTTTTTTTTTATACTAAAATTCTTCTCTTAAATTTGAAAATGATAATAAACTAAATTTATCATTCTAAGTATTTTTTTTCTTTTTTTTAGGTGAGCACAAGAGAGTGAATTAGTTGATCAACTTAAATTTATTTAAAATATTTATTGATTATATCTCAAAGTAGTGCATTTACTCAAATAATGTGATTTTTAAAATAAAAATTATTAATAATAGAGAAAATAAAGTAAGAAATAATAAAATTAAAATAATGTGATTAAATAAATAAAATACTTTATTTTATATATGAAACTAATATTGACGGAATAAGTATGTGATGGCATGCTAAAAATGGATGCGAATAAGAAAAAACAAGATAGTAAACTAATTCATACAATTAATATTTAAGGGTAAAAAATGTTTCAATAATGTTGGATGAGAAAATATCGTTACTTTTGAATGACAAATTGCTTATAAAATAAAATTAGATATCAAATTGCAAATCACACTAATTTTATGTTGTTTAAGGTAATTAAATGATTGAGGGAATTAGGACATTATCTACTCTCTTTAGATGAAAATTTTAACTTCATTTAATTTTGGAGATAATTTATAGATAAAATAAATATAGGAGGTAATTTGCAGCTGTTCCCAATTTATAAGGTGCAAACTGTAATTAAGCCAAAAAATTATACAAAAACAGAAAAAGAACATTGTGGTCGAAGAGCAGTAGTGTTTGTACACGTGGCACTATAATACTGGCCAGAAGGTGTATTATTTGATCATTTCAGTGACCTAAACTTCGTCTCCAGCTTTGCCAATTTGGCGGCATTACATTACATTACATCATAGGGATGGTTTTCTCAAAAAATTCTTAAGATTAATGTGAAAGGTTTCGTGATATACTTTGTAATTTATATTTATTCACGTCTATTAATTTGTGAATAATTTATTTTAATTTTTTATTTTTTAAAAATAGTTAACGGAGGTAGATAAATATGAATTACAAAATATACAGTGAAACTGTATACACTTTAATTCATACAAAATTTTGCTAAGTTTCTCACCAATTTTCATAAATGACAATAGCATTCGATTACACGGTAAGCATGTGTCAAGTGACATGAAAAGTTTAAAATTCGACTTTCATCGCCTTCATTCCTTTATTAATAGGCAGTCTGTAAGAATAATTATAAGTACTTGAACTATATATTAATGAAATATCCTGATCTTGGAAAAAGAATAATAACCTTCCATTCTCAGAAACTTTTTTATTATAAAAAATAATAAAATAAAATAAAATAAATAATTTTCATGTACAATTGCAGGGAGATATTTCAAGGTTAAGATCTGTGTATATGAAGTTTGTGTGGTGTAGATTGATAGAATTTTGAAAATGTGATAGTTTTTTTTTTTTTAGCACAATTTTACACAATTATTGTATTAATAATTTAGTATCGATATTTGTTGTGTTAGTGACGACGTGTATTATGTTAGTTTTTACATTTTCTAGTGCTTTTAGAATCGTTAATTAATAGAGTTAACACAATGGATCCCATTTATTAAGGACAAAACCATATAGGAAAATAATATGAACAAATACTTAGATAGATTTAATTTTTTACATTACTTGTAGATCTTGTGATTTAGAATTAAAGTTTATGAAATATATGATATTAATTGATGTAAATAATATTTTACAAGATTAAATCCTAACTACAAAGTTTATACATAAAGTAAAAAATCGAATATATTAAAATATTTTATAATAATATCTATATATGTCAAAAAATCCATTTATACCTCTACTAGAGGTGTTCATCCCGACCCATTGACTTAAAAAATCTAGTGATCTGAACCCAATCGGAAAAAGAGTGTACCCGAACCGCATTCTGAAAGCGGGTCGAGTAAAGGGTCGGGTCACTTAGGTTGAGAGTCGGGTAACGGGTCACATTTTTGTGACCCGCTGAGTACCCGACCCGGTCTATTTCAGGGTAATTTTGTAAATTTGATTAATAGAGTTTCATTAGAAATTAATATTTATTAGGGTTGTTAGCAGCCTTTCAGAGCCTCTTCTTTTTCAGTTCCTTGTCTTCCCTTCCTCTTCGTCCTCAATCATCTTTTCCCTTTCTCTTCCTCGCATCATCATTCCTTACACTCTCGTCTGTTGAGATGTATTTTGTGATTTAATTGTTGTTGCTATTGGCTTGTTGTTACTTGTTAGTTTGTTGCTATTGAGATGTAATATTGGGATGTATTTTGTGACTTAAACTTAATTGTTGTTGACTTAATTGTGAAATTACCTTGTTTAACTATCATTCTTTAAATTTTTATATTTTGTTACTAGTGAGGGTCAGATACCCAATCAACCCGACCCTCTTTTGCGAGTACTTGGTCAATCCGACTCTCTTTTGCGGGTATCCGGTCAACCTGACCCTCTATTGCGAGTACCCTGCGTTTTGTATGAATCGGGTAAAAAGTCAGAATTTTCTTGATCCGTTCAATGAAAATCGAGCACTTTTTTTACCTTATGAACCGGATACCCAATTCACGAACACCTCTAACCTCTACTATGTATCAAGGTTTTGCCTACAATGCATATGCTGGTGATTTGGCTTAAAAAATTCTAGGGTGTGAATTCATAATCATGTAATAATAGGTTGTTTTGCCAAAACTTCAAATGACTTGCCTTCTCTCTCCATGTTTAATATTCGGTACATATATTTGAAAAAGTGAAAAAGTACGTTTTACGTTGTATTTAATTTTTTTTTAAAAAAATAAAAAGTGAAAAGCTAAGTATCTTTTGATTTCCAATAAGAAATGTTAAGAAATTCTATGATTTCATCAGGGTATCATAGTGTTATATTTTAAAACTTGTACTGTATAAATATAAAATCACATAATTTTGTATTATATAAGAATTTAAATTATAACAATATGGTATATTAACGAACCTAGCAACACCAAAAATGCCTTTTCTGTTTATAAAAAACAAAGTCCTCCAACTCGATAAATATCAACAATATATGTCATGATTGGTTAAGCTTACTTTATTTTGTTAGAAAGAGCTGTAGTCAATCTCTCTTTTTAGACCAAGCATTCACACAGTTATGTGGTCAATCTCTCTTTTTAGACAAGCATTCGGATAGTTATCCGATTATCAATACCGAAATTATGGCATAATAAATGAGTCCCAAATAAAATACTACAATTTATAAGTAGCATTTTTACTTCAATCAAAATAAGTGTGAATTTTTTACACACACTCTCTCTCTCTATTATTGAGGAGTCTCTTTTCCTAAAAGTCATTTTCTTTTGGCAAAATATATATATATTAATACACTATTCATGTATTAATTCTTGTAATTGTAATCTAATAGTAATATGTATCTACATCACATGGTGGCTCCATGCATATTGTAGCAAGGCCAATAACCACCTTGTGAGTAGTGAATCACGTGAGGTGAGGATATTTGATAAAAACAAAACTTAGAGAACAGTTGATTCAAGGCCGGTATGATTGGTTGGCCAATTCTACAAATGAGAGGTAGATCATAGACTTTTGTGAAATTTGCTGTCTCATATAAAGACAAAAGAATGATGAGTCATACTATTATATATAAAATTAACATTTGTTATCATTTATCTCCATGTGTATTTCAAAGTTTAATTCGTGATAAACTCACATTTAGGTGTGTGAATGAAAATATACAAATTGAATATTTAGTGTTTAAATTTATTCGAATATTTTAAAGAATTTGTAATTATATTTAAGCATGACTTGTTTATATTTTGAATACAATCGAGAGAAACTCGAATTAATGTCGAGTAATTTGAATTTTTTTATATATAAATTTAAAATTTAAACTTATCGTGTAGATTCCGTATCGAATACAAAAAATTAACGAATAATAAATTTTATTTAATTTTGACTTAATTATTAATGATATAAACCTGAATATCTCTTATCGAATCGAACCCAATTCGGTTTTTGAGTAATTTTATTCACTTTGTAGCCCTACTCAAATTATTAGAATATTTGGGATAAAAAATAAATTAAAAGTTTAAAACTAACCATGGATAAGTCTAGCTGATGTTTTCTTTAAATCCAAGTGATCATTTTGTGGGTGTTTGCCCCTGATTCAGTCGGATAATTGATTACAAAAACATAAGTTTAATTAGTTGATTTATTAGTAAAAAAGGAAAAACGTTAACAAGACGTGGAGACCTTGATACAAATAAAACTTAATTAATTTCTCTTAAATTCAATAATTGATTATTCTAATAAAGCCAAAACTGAAAAATCACTTGTATTGTGATTATTGATTATTATTCACCAAGTTTATGCATATAGTAGTAACTATCAACCCAATATTTCTTACTTTCCTGAAAAGTAACAGCCATATAGAACAAAAAGGACTCGGGGTGATTAATTCCTTGTGCAAAAAGTTTTTTTGAATTTGGCCAGAAGAAATCCTCTATGATATATATAATAAATATTTGGGCCAGAAAAGGTTTATAGAACGAGGGTTATGTTATTCCTTAAACTAAACAATATTAAATGGACGAACTGTAACAAAAATAAAGTCGAGACGTGTAATTATGGCTGATTTCAAGTTTGAGAACAACTCAATTCATGTCACGCCAAATAGGCATGCACATATGATATAAAAAATTCTTCCAAATCACTAACTATACATAACATTGAACCCCAATTAGTGATGCCTAAAGCTATAACACCACCGACATGTATATTGAGAAAAAATACTAATTTTTTTTATGCCCTTTCATGGAAGGGAGTAAAAATGGAAGGACATAAAAAAAATAAAAAATAAAGACAAAAATCTAACAAATAGCATAATAGAGTTTGATACTCAACAAAGACAACAAAAATTTCAATTTGAACCAATAAAGATAGCTTGGTGCTTTAACAAATAAACACAAAAGAAATCAAAATATTGCTAGGAGCATCACCTAAGTGATTTAGTCGTTTATATCAATTTGGATCGACCATCATTTAACGAACAATTTAGTAGAGGACTAAACTAGTAGCTCTTACATATCGTCTAACAATATAAAATTATCAAACTTCTTTTATTCAAAATGTCAAAAAGACCTCGCAAATATATTGAGGCAACTTTGTTTACCATTGGAGACTTTTCTAAATTGTATAAAATGTTACATATAATAAGCATTAAAACTTCAAATTGTACAATTGGTTTTACTTTTCCGGTTGTAAGAATTTTAATTCTGAAATTGAACTTTAGCTATATTATGACTTCTATACTAAATGTAACCTTCTTTAACGTCTTTAACTGGTGGGGTAGTTGCTATTATGTGAAGACTTCTACATCATACACTTGACATTCTACAGCTATTATTGACAATATTTTCACTCTATTTATTAACATTGAGAGAAGTTTCACAATCTCTTCAAGAGAATTATTCTTCAGTGCTCCTAAAATATATGATGATGTACTGTACGAATTTTTAACGAGATGGTTCGATAAAGAATTGTAAAATTTTCATAACTCTGAAATTTCTGGTAACTAGGTTTGTTAGTTGAGAATCAAATATAATTCAACAGTCAAGGGTCTTGTTTTTTTTTTTTTTTTTTGTCTACTCTTAAAATGATAATTTATTTTATTCCACGGCTATTGTTAATTATGTTAACTCCCTTTGGATCGATGATTATATTTTAAGAAAGTAAGATATAGTCGCTTTAAGAATCGAATATAAGTTCATTGGCCAAAGGGTCTTTTTTTTCTTGTCTTAAAATGTTAATTTATTTCTTACACTTTTCACATTTCCTTTTCTCAATTCGTCCTCCTTACCCTCCTTTGTTAATTAATTACTAGATTAGAAAAAGACAACTTTTGTTAATTAATCATTGAGAAGCCTATTATAAATTACAAGGCTTTGTATAAAGATAGATCATGTGCTAGCTAATTAACTGTATAAACAGGATTAAGTTCTTTGAATTAAACATGTGCTGCTTATCATAAATCATACAAGAGAATCAGAATATAATCGAATTGCAAATAGTGTTTGACAAGTAGAGTTCCAGATTCTTTAGTAATGTGTATAATAGATTTTCTAACATTAATTAGCTTAAGCCATTTATATGGGAACAATTAGTTAAGCTTATAAATTTGTAATAATTAAGTACGTGAATCAATATATTGCAATATTCGAAATCAAAAGCATATCCATTTTCTTCTTAAACTTTTAAGAATTTATGTGTTACATGATAATAAGCTATTTAATTAGTTATAATGTTCATGGATTACCAAAATGCTTTTAACTCTAACAAACATCAATTGGACGGAAAAAGCTGTCGAAATAAATACGACTTCTTTTATTTGGCATGCAAATGTACTCGCGTCAAAATATTTCCACATACACGTTTCCTCATTTATTGGGTGCCATAATTATTTTGACTTATGAACGTCTAAAATATATAGGTGTGTCGGTTAATTCATCGTATTATAAATGTATATTGATAGAAATTTCTTATATGAATTTAATTCATTATATCATTTTGTGATTTAAATAAGAGTCACATAGTTAAAATAATGTATATTGATAAAAAAAAAAAAGATGTGTCCGTAGGGTTTTTGTTTAAAGAAAAATCTGCCCATTTACAAAATCATAAATTCATAATCACTTCACGCGGCAAGATCTCATCAAATCACAATCTCTCTGATTTTAGATCCTCAACCGAATTTTATTCTTTATTTTTTGAATATAGTGATACATTAATTATTTTTATTTATCGCTTTATATTTATCAATTTTTATAAATACACTCTTATTTAAATTATAAAATTTACATAAGACAGTAGACTGAGTCAGCACAAGAACTTTCCTATATTCATGGCGCAAATGAGACTGCATGATACTACATAAATTACATTTTGACTTATAAGCCATAATACAGCTAGATTCAAGCTAATGAAATACCTTGCTATTCGATGTGTTTGTTTCTTTTTTTTTCTCATTTTCTTATTGAGGTGGGTGGGGAGTGTTGGATGTGTATGTAACATACTCATTAGTCAAAATTCAATATTCACCATCCCTATTTGCCTCTGTTTATTTGCTTTGATTGCACGAGTGGTTAGCAAATCAGCAAAACTATAAGTATGTTAATTATCTTCATTCCCCAATTATTGCACGGATGAAACATCACAATAATTGAATTGTTTTAACACATGGATAATGACTAAAATGAACTCGTGTAGCAAGTATGATCGATCACATATACTTCTATTGAAGTCATCAACAATGCGACACTAGAGAGTAATTAGAGATTTAATTTGGAGTAAATTTTGACTGCTCACTCTACAATACGAAGTGGATATGACAGCGGTTGAGATAATTGAAACGTACAGGGATCTCACTACTTTTCAATAATTATCCAACGATTTATACTCCGTAATTTGAGTGAATAACAAATTTTTTTTGTTAAATTGGACTTCTATTGATGTAATTTTGATTTTGATTGTAAATAATTTTTTTTTCAAAAAAGATTAAAAAAATTGAACTTTAAAATCAAATATCCAAATCAAATCACATAAATGGGTTTGCTAATTGTTGTACATGGTTGTAGACAGTCAGTTCCCTATCCACATCAAATCACATAAATCGATTTGCTATAACTATTGAAATTTTTTTCTTTTTTTTCTACACCGTTATTAGTGTCTGGAATACATATCTAATATGTAATAAAAAAAAGTTTTATTATCTAAATTATCAGTTCCCTTACATAAAGAATTATGGAGTGGTCCTAAACTCGAATTAAGCATATTATAATAACATAAAATTAAACTTAGAGGAGATAAGGTCCACGGTGCGTATTCAGTCCCTCGCAATAATTTCTTAATAACACAAAGAAAATGCCAACATTATAAAAAGCTAAATATTTTAGGATGATGTCATATTTTGTGTGATGCAACACTAAAAGACAACATAACTGATTGAATTTTTCAAACGTAGGAAAAAAGGTTAGTTAAGACACCAACTTGGTATTAAAAAAATATCACCAATTAATCACCACAAAAAAAAAAAAAACAATAAACAAAAATAAATAAATAAAAATCAGAATTATAATCTTGAGATAATACATGATATATTTTTCAAACAAATTAAAATTTTATACACACATCATGATAATTGTCTTCTTCAAACAAGTATAGCAAAATTAACTTATAGGCCTAATTTTTCTACTTTTTTTTTTTTTTTTTTTTTTTTAATATGCTTCTTCTTCCTATCAGATACTACTTATTATTGCAAATTTTTTTTTCAAGAATTTCAGTAATTCCAAAGACAATCAAAGTCTTGTGGCCCAACTGAAGTTGATGGAGCTTCCTGATCTTCAGCTGATGATTTTCTTCCCATATCAAGATTTGAAACAACTGAAGAGATTTCAGTATTCATATCAGTGCTAAGTCCAGTCTCCTGAGAGATACTAATCCTCTCTTGCTGCTCTGTTTTGAAGCCCTGTTTCATATTCTGGCCACAACTATCAATCAAATTTCTTAGAATCGAAGGATCTTGCATGTGAATGGAGCCCGGAAATTGGTAATTTCCCTGAATAGGACAGAATTGACCCCAAGAAAATGCGTTTGAGAAAGACCCTTTTGGAAAAATATCCATTAGATTTGGTGAAGAAGTTGCTGGAATAGATAAAGGCAAATTGTTGTTGAAATAACTTGTCAACATATCTTCCTGCAGGGTCATTTTCTGAGCAGTTGTAGTTGTTATGGGGTTGGAGAAGCAGTGCACGTGGCCGGATTCCGGCACGGTGATTGGCTTTGAAGAAGCACCATTGTAAGGCGAAGAATCCATCAAAGGTGGCAGCAGAGATGATGGAGCAGATTCTGTTTCAGTTGAATTCGACATCATTAGTCCTGATATATGAATTTTCTTTCCTCCAGCAGTTTTTTGGAAAACTCTGCAGATTACCCACTCATTCTGCCAAAACAGAAGAAAAAAAATATTGAATCTTGATATCCAGTATTCAAAAAATCCTGAACCAAAAAAGGGAAAAAAACACGGGAAAACAGAGCTGAAAACCTTGGCAGTTTTGGGCAAGTTTTGAAGGGAGAATTTGCCCTCTAATCTGAATTCATGGGTAACCCAATTGGTTTTCTCTCCTTTTGGGGCTCTTCCCTTGTAGAAAACCAGAGTCAATTTTTCATTCCAACAAGGGATTTTCCACGGAAAATCTCCTTGTCTTTTCCGGTAGCTTTCCAGTATCCTGCTGCAGTAGCCCTGTTTGTTCTCAGCCCTGTTGGGTACTTTTTATCTCTCAAACCAAAAAAGTACCACTCTTTCTCCCCCATTTTCGCCTTCCCTGCAAAAAAAGAAATCAACAAAATTACAAAAAAACAAAATTTTCTTCCGGGAAAAAAAAAAAAAAAAAAGAGATTCCAAAAAAAAAAAAAAAACTTACAGGGCAAGTCCCAAGGTTCAATCTTGTTCATATCCACCTCACCAATGGCTATTGGAGAGAAGTTGTTATCAACAACTTTTTTGGACAAATAATGAGTGATGAGCTCTTCATCAGTTGGATGAAATCTGAATCCTGGTGGCAGTTCCAGCTGACCACCCCCATTGACAAGACCAGAATAGTTTTCCTTTTCCATCATCCCTTAAAAAAAAACCTGATTTTTTGACCAAGAAGACTCTGTTTTTTTTTCTCTTTTTTATTAGGCCTAATCCACCAAAATCTTGAAATCTCAAAAGGGTTCTGATCAAAAAAGAAAAAGCTACAGGAAAGTAGTCAGAAAGAAATGGAAAAGATGGGAAAAAGGAGAAAGAGAAGCCATGAAAACAGAGCTGAAAGATTGTTAAGAAAAGAAGTTTGAGTGAAGAGAAGAAGGCTATAAATAGTGGTGTTTGGGGGGGAGATGGAAAGAAACGTGATTTCTAAGGAACTGAAGAGGTGGTTTTGGCCTTCTCTTATTTATGCTGCAATAGAATAAATCTGTCTACCTTTTAAAAATTTGACCAAATACAGGTCATTTACAAAAAAGCCATTGTACCAAAAAAATTAATGCATGTAATTCAACATTGGTAATGAGAAGAATTTGTCAAAAGTTAGGTATTATGTTCAAATCTTTTAATTAAATACACCTTAACTAAAGAATTTGTACAAAGTTTTTTTTTTTTTTTTTAAATTATTATTTGTTTAATAACCATGACTTATAAAGGTTGTTTAAACATTGTTGTTTCAACTGCATACCAGAACTGTTCAATATGCATTCATAAAATATTTTTCAAATACTATAGTTAATTATACTTTGAACATGTCTAATACATTCCATTCATACTATTAGATATAAAGACTGAAATCACCCCGTTATAAATTATTTTTTATCGATATAACGTTAATTTTTTTTAAAAGAAAAGTATGGTTAAATTAGCTAACAACTGTTTCCCATAAATTTAAGAGACATCAATTATTTTAAGTCAAAAAATTCTAAAATGAACTCGATCTATAACACTATATTGTCAACTTTCTTAGTCTACATCATTCATTGTGTCGTGAATTCAATCCAATCTAAGAATAACCGGTCCAAGCTGCTTTCCAATTTCAAAAGGGAAAAGGAATATATATATAGGCTAAAAGTAATATAGCTAGTAATAGTATTCTTGTTTCTTTTAAAATTGGATACATGTATCTCAAAATAGAGTAGTGTTATATATGTAGAGGAAATGTCAATGTCTTAGGTGATCTTCAAGGCCTTTTACATGACAGTGATACCAGATATGAATCAGTAAGATGGGTTGTTTTTAGCTGATGACTACTAGTAATATTGTTATGATTATTTTTAAGTCATCTAATAATTCTCAAGTGTATTTATATTATGACAGAAAACTTCAACTATGTTGATTTCACTAACTGCTCAGTCATTATTGCTTTAAATCTCATAAGATTCTGTGATCTTTTAAGTATTTAATGGAAAGCAATGTGCTAATACAAGTTTGGAGTAATATCACATGTATGTGACTCCATACTATGTTCATCTTTTAAATCACTAAATATGTGTCATTCTAAATAAAAAGAATTTAACAAAATTCTTTGTGGACACATCCAATGTGAAATTAATTATGGCTTCTAACTCTAGCAAGCATAAGCCTTTATAAATATTTTCTCTTTCTTTTTTTCTTTTTTATGAAAAAGAAAAAAGAAAAAAGAAACGACTACCTCACAATGGTGGAATGAATACCAAATTTAAAAGAGTGAATTACTACTTCGAAATTACAACTGAATCACAAATAGTGTGATAAACTAGCACATGGTTATATTAAACTCAGCAACTGTTGTACTTCAATCCAAGAGCTTTAATTCTTGGATTTTAACCTTCATTGTATTATTACTAGACCAGGCCTCATTGACGTACATAGTATAAATACTTAAAAATTGTGATATGCAAATAAAGATCATCGTATAAAAAAATTCTTTGTCACTCACTCTACATTATGAAATGAATATTATAAACTGTCAGATAATTAAAAAATAGTAAGTCTTTTTTATTTTTTAATCACATCTCACAAATATTATATTCACACTCACATAATATAAGGTGTTACTGATGATTTAAATACTCCTACTAGTGATTATTTGCCAGAATGCCTATGGGGGATAGGCATTAAGTTCCTAATAATAGAACAAAACATCTTCAGCCTATCTGAGATCCTTTAGATAAGAGATTCCTAAATCTGTGACACTACTCTAAAGAACTACCCCTTTATTTAGCCTAATATTGCTGGAAGCTTTACAATATACCAGTTTTGGTTTACATGTAATTAACTAGTTATACGTGAACGAGCTGAATAGATATTAATTTATGGAAAATAATTTATAAAATCATAAATTTAGTGTTACTTGTAAAAATCGATTCACATGATAAAATAATATTGAATAAATAACTTTTGATTTTAGATAACTAGTCGTATTTCTTCTTCTTTTTTTTTGGTGGATCTAATGATACATCAATAATGTTGTTATTTTATCACTTTGTATAGATATATTGAAATTTTATGGATTCATTATTTGGGCCATGATGAAGACATATTAAAGTAAAATAAAGCTACTAGTAGTTTTATGAACTTGTGGAATTTTAGAGCCGTTTAATTAGGATATGATTTTTGACTCTATTAGCAAGTACAGCTAAGAGAGAACAGGCGTGAGAGAGAGACTTCTACAATAAAGAAATTGTTTCAACTGTTTTTAATAAAGGATAGGAAAATGTTGTATAAGCAGTGCAGTCATCAAAATCTGTATAGATTTTGTTATAAGTGTCATGGTATGTGAAGAGGTTACTCTTTACAAACTTACGTGACAACATAATAACCTTCAAACGAGTTCGTTGTAAAGACTCAAAACGTGAAACAGGAGGACCATTTCTGAGCTATCCACTTCAATTCTTATCCTTTCTAATTCTTCTTCTTCCTTTGTGATTTGAGGATGTTGATTCCGGGTAGTTCGCAGTACTGATGCCAAAATAATATGCCAATAACGATCTTATACATGGTTTCAAGTCCGAAATTATTAGAAATATTTTGATGATTTTACTTTAATAATCGAAACAAGTCTATATGAATCGATCGTCAAACCACATGTAAAGGTCAGTCATATATTCATAATTCACAACTCACTATTATTTTTACAAATTTTAAATTTCTTCTTAATTTTACTCTTGTCTAAAATAGTTGACTTGAAGGTCAAAACTTCTTTGGAGACAAAACCCCAAGTTTAAGTTGTTCTGGATGTGAATATTAAGTACAGTACCAAACCCTAGTATTGGACGAATTTACTTCTCGACTAAGCCCTAACTAAATATTAGTATTAACGATGTCAAGTTAGGCGTCACTAGTGGATCATTCTTATATGGATTTGTAGTAGGATACTGTGTGGTGGAAAATTAATATTAAAGTATACATCACTTGGCTTAGTAAATATAAATCATAAAAATTACAATAATTGGATCTATTTTAAAATTTTCGTTCGCTACTTACTTAATACTCATTGGGTAGTTCTAGTAAAATTTTCCAAAAAATCATGCTGATGAAGAATGGAAGAGTAAGTTAGCTTGAGGATGACTAATCATGCAGATAGAGCATCCAATTATTCGGCCACCTGATTACTTGATAATATTGTGTATCCTACATAGCGGTATACATACAAACTCTAGTTTGTTTAAATGTTCTAAGAAGTCCGAGAAAAAAAATATTTAAAAAACAAAAAAAAGAAAGTCAATAAATTCAGAATGTTGGGTTTGCAAAAGTTATTCCACCCTTCTAGTGAAAAATCACTGTCATTGGACCGGTAATCTTAAATGGACACCAGAAAAGGTGAAGAGAAGAACAAAAATTAGGAATGATGCATGTTCTGAAACATTTAGGCACAATAGTGCATATTATCCAATATTGATAGTTTGGCACCTTTACTAATTAAAATTTGGGTGTCATGAACGAGTATGTGTTACTCATCTCGTGATATAGAGTGAATATCATAATCGTTAAAATTATTGAAAATTTTTTTATTATTTTTCAATCATTCATCAGTCTAGAATAACACTACATATTATAGAGTGAGTAGCGAAAAATTTTTAGTCGTGAAGGGAAATATAATTCAAGCTCATCCTTGCGAAAAGAAGCATTAATAACGTTTCAAGTTGATCTGGGAAAGCTCATTAATAAAGTTGGGATTTATTACCCAAAAAAAAAAAAAAAAAAAAAATTTAAAAACTCTGGTGTTTGTTGTTAAGTGTTTATTCTGACCACGGCCATCATCAATGATGTCATAAAATTATTTTTGAAAATTTTTTGTGGATAATTCTAAACTCAAGCATGTTATAAGTGGTATTTCTTAACTGAGTGTTATTTCATAAAAACAAAGCTTTTACTTCCTTAAATCATGGATAATTTGTACGATTGAAAGCTGAAAAATAGTCTTGCACTAGTATAAAATCGAGTTACAGTTTATCTTAAGATTAAGCAAACAATGAATGAATTCTTTTAAATCTAAATTAGCTGAGTAGGATCATGACTAATAATTCAAGCAAATAACAAAATTTTCACAAGTATTAATTACAAAGATTAAGACAGAGGTGAAGTTTTTCAAACGTAAATGAATTAACGTCTCATTCTGCGCATTTAAAAACCTAGTCCTCAACTAATCTTTTTATTTTTTTGGTAAAAAAAAAAAGTTTAAAAAAAAAGTACGTTATCAAGAAAATGGATACATTAAGAATCAAGAATTACCAGTATATTTCATGACTTGTAATTATACTTACAAATTCCCAACAATAATAAAAAAATAAAAAAAACAAAAATCGAATATATAACCTTAGTTAAATCAAACCGTTTGAGCCAATCTTCTAACTCTCAACTAATCTAATCTAATGCAATCAAGAAATTTTCATTTACTATATGAAAATTTGCTTTTCCCTATCAGGGAAAAAAATTTAAATACTAATTGGTGGGACGCGTGTAAGCTTTTACCCAGAAAGGAATTTCTTTCCTCTTTAATTGTAACCCACTCGAACAAAACTCTCATATTAACCGTTCCCATTGATTGATCTAAATAGTCGAAATTTTTTTAAATGGATTCGGTTCACGGTAAGTGGAATAAATTATTTATTTTATATTCATTTACATTATTATCAACAAATATATTTTTGATGATTTAGAGTGATGTAAATAATTATGGATCAAGAAATCCATCTTATTTATTGCTAATCGAATCCATATAAAAATTTTCTTAAATAGTCAACGAGCATATCTGCCACCTAAGCTTTTCCACACGCCGAGGCTATTCTAAATTGATAGTGCCGCCACAGCTAATTACTTCTCTTATCAAAATACTGTTCACTTGGCAAATTTTCATTGTTTTGATTAGGGATTAAGAAAATTAACTATTTGGGTCAGGTTGATTAACTCGAGGGTTGACTACTAAACGGTGGATTAGGCAATGTGGGCCCTTGCTTCATTCGTTCCAACATGTACCATGAAAAGGGACATGTCCACTTGGCAGTACACAATTGGTCGGAAAGCCGAAAACCAAGGTGAAGAATAATATTAATACTTCTAAATAAGTTTAGGATTAAGATTAGGCACAAGTCAGCATAGTAAGAATTGTTTGTGATTTGCTTTAAGACTTTCAAATCTTCAAAAATCACTTTTTTAAAGCTTCAAAATTGACATTTCATGCATTGCCTAACTTGCAATTATTTTGTTGTTGATATTTGATTTGTAATTTTTTAGTTAAAATTATTGTGGTTAAGACATATATGTCCTAGTCAGGTCTTATTCTCAACTGTTTCATCGTACGATAAGTTATAATTTTTTTTTTATTAAAAATGAAAAGAACACTTTGAAAATAATTAGTATAAAATTACTTTTAAAAATATTTTTTTTACTTTTTTGAATATGGAAAACAAAAATAAATTTTTTTAAAAAAAATATTTTTCAATTTTAAAAAATCAACAATCCCTTAATTATGAGGAGGTCCAAAGTACACCTCCAAACTAAAGTACTAGTATTTTTCATTATAAAATTATGGCATGGTACGTGGCTTAATTGTTTATTTGTTATGTACGTGGCTTATTTATGAGCCAAATGTATAATTCGTTTTTTTGTATGTGTGGATAGAGAACTATCCACTTTCTCATGCTTTTACATTTGTTTAAAACTTTGACTTGAGATCATATGGCCTAATGAAACTTTACTGCTGAAGTTGTCTCTTTGCTCTTGCTTAAGCTTTTTGAATGGTTGAATTACTTGGCTTTTTTTGGGTTTGATGGATACGTGCTTTTAATTAGACAAGGAAAAAAAAGAAAGAAATTTTACAACTCAAAGGGAAATTATTAGTGATTTATAGTAGGAATAGTGGGGACTTAACCTATGACTCTATGAGGAAATTACAAGGTCTTTGATTACTTGATTATATTATACTATATCATGAACATTTTTTTTTTTAACATATATTTTCATTAAACTTTAAACAAATGTTCATGAAATGCCTGTTACTAATTATACAGCACCTAGTAAATTAAATAATTTTTGTCCACCTTGAGTTTCCAGTGAAATAAATCGATTGAAGTGTACGTAAAAGAAGTCCTCAATATGTTTGACAAACTATTAGCACAAAAAAAAAAAAAAAACGTGAAAGATAAATTAATTTAACACATATAAAAATATGTGAGAGTAAAAGGAGAAATTACAAAATAACACATATTCAACTCTCATATTGAGATCGATATAAATTCACGACAGAATTTCCTTAATCTCAACCTAGAATTTCCCTATGCTCTACTCACAACTCAACTTTTCTCTTCTCAATTAAATAACCCTCTATTTATTTCTGATATAATAACAAACTTGACTATCAAGAGATTCAATTAGAATAAAAAAAATATATCCAAAATAGAAAATTTAAATAAGACTTTATAACATATGTAACTAATCTACGAAATCCTAACTCTCTCTCTCACTCTCATGGTTGTATTATTATCAATTGTCTACGTTGCATGCGTGCGTACATGTCAATAATTCAACATGAAATTGAAATCTACAGTGTTGTATACATTTCGGAAACAAGCAACACAATTAAACCAATTCTACACTTAACACTGATGATTAAGGAATAACTGCTCATCATTGTACTAGAAAAAGCATTTTAATTATGTCTCACATCATTACTAATCTAGTTCCTTCTTACCTGGATTAGTTGGTACTAATCTTGTATTAGTATATTTGAAGAAGCTAATGGATACAAATGTTACCATTTGTGTCATAAATTGGACTTTTTTTTTGGTCCACATGGACGTGTATAACAGGTTTTGATTCTTTAATCATTAAATAATTATAACCTGAAAATTCTTAATGATGCAGCCCAGAAAGGTTAAGTAATTAACATTTTGACCATTAGGCTCAATAATAAAACTAGTAATGACGTCTTAGTGTAGAAAATTTTACAATGTTGGACCAATCCCTTCGAAGAGAAGATGCTGCCTCCTCAAATTATATTAAAAATTTTGTAGGTTAGTGCAGAATTCTTTGAAATATTTCAAATAATTGATTGGATAAATGTTGGCGTAGAAATTGTAACATAGCCAACAAATATTATGGAGTAGAAATGCCAGGCAAAATGTGTTTGATTGGCGAAGGATATGGCTTGAAAAGGATAGTGATCATAAAAGATATGAATTTGGAATATTATATGAGTTGTTTTTATTATCATTTGATCCCCTGGTTTGACTCTATATCTAACGCACATTTTTTTAGCTCATTATAAGAGACATCTATGGAGTGGAGTCTGTCTCTTATACACATCTAGATGTTATTAAAATAAAACTTGTCTTTGTGAGCTCTCACACAAGAAGATGACTCGTGTCATGTTATTTTTAGTTTTTTATTTATTAATAATTAATTAACAAATTAATACTTTTTGATATACAACAAAATAGATAAGATTTCAATATACAAGAAAACTTGGTTTTATCCCCATAATTACGAATAGTCTTTTATTAAGAAAATAAGTACAACTAACTAAGGATTTTTGACAAAATACGTCTTAATTATTGTATATAATTGACCATTTATATTTGCAAGATTGCATTCATCCATTTCTAAAAATAAAGTTTTACCCTCTATTTTTCAATGAACATGCCATAAGTGATTTTTTCCTTAAAAGTTAGAATATGTATCTACACAAATTTTAATATCGTTATCATATAGTTTTAGCTAATGAGACATTTAAATGCTAATTGATTTTATCATTTTTTCTAGGACATAAGCATAAAAGAATTAAAATACACACTCAACAATCATATTTCTTAATTGTATTTAGTGCTATCCTACATATGAGTACCACTAGTAGTGTATGTATACAAAACATTAATTCAACATATGTTGTAATACATACCAACATAACTGCAATCTTTTCTTTTTCCCCTTAATTTATGTTGTTTTAAAAAGTTATATGCAAATACGAGATAATTTTTTCCTTTTATCTTTTAGAAAATTCTAAGGTTTCTTTTAGAAAATCATTCCATTATACTTTAAATACTTGTATAATACAACATCATGTGCCTTAAAAGTTTGTACTTTACAGTCTTTTAAAATCAAGAGAATAGTTTTTTAAAAGAAACAGTAGTATTTCTCCTAATCTTTTAGTTTCCTATAGGATATTTGTAATTTGTTACTACAACAGAAGCCTACTTGAATATTGAGAATATATTTCAGCAATAAATATTTTGAGAATCTATTTCTTTTGTCCTTCACCTCAGTAGTTAATCCTCTCACAACATTTTTAGATTAGGTAAATTAAGTCAGGTAAAATTAAGGATAATATGTCTGTGTATTCTCAGAAACTTTTCATATGATACGGATTGATTTGTTTGTGTAACTCAGCAATCAAGATTCAAATTGTCACTTGGATAGCGGTTTCAAGACCACTACTAGCACGTTTATTCATCTTCAAGCTCCATTAAAAATCACAAAATTTAAAATCGTAGCAATATAATCACTAAATCTATTTTGCAACAGTATTTTTCTCCAGCTGAACTCAAGTAATATGAAGACCATTAAAAAAAGAAATGTAATATGAAGCAAAATAACATTACCTGGCCTTTATTCTCTTTTCATTTTTTCTTTGATTTGTGATATTCTTTTCTCTTTCTTTCCTTCTTTTTTTTTTTTGGGGAGGTTGGGAGTTGGTCAGGGTATTTGGGGTGGGATTGTGTGTTAATTAGTAGAGGAAAATACTCGGATAGAATTGATTTTAACTCCACTTGTAAACGAGTCATTCTTAGATGTAACCGATTCAAGACACTATGCCTTGGATTCCAAGATCCAAATTAAGAAATGTCACTCACATGAAGGATATAGATCGTGTGTCTTTATCTGGACCATAGAATTCAAAGCATAATATCTTGAATTGAATCTATTTCAAAATATTTCTTTGTAAACCTTGTAAAATAAATTTTATAGAATAAATGACAAATATAACTAATATTTTATAAAATTTAATACTAATCACAAAATCTTTCTAATATAAAAAACAGTGACTAAGTATGATAAAAAGTCGGGTCTTTCTAAATTTTTTCCATGAATCAAAATGATAGATTTCCCTTTAGCAGTGCAGTAAAGTGACTGTCTATCACTCTCTTCTTTAGTCCATTCCACACTTGGTACGTAAACGATTTTACGAGTCGTGAAGGTTTGAAAAAGATCATCAAAATCTTCTTCTTAGGTGGGGAGGAATAATAAGAAAATTAACCAAGAAATGGAAGTTATAAAATGAAAAGATTGGCCCATTCTCAGTTTTTTTTTTTTAATAATCAAATTTCATTAACTGAATAAACAGCCATTGTAACCGATTAAAATGTAACTTGATAAACACGAATCTATCATATCTATATATTACAAACATATGTAAAAAGATTTTTCAACAAATTTAGAAATTTAAATCTACACAGACCTAAATATCTAAATTTAATAATCTACACAGACCTAAATATCTAAATTTAATTTCAAAGAACTGAACAAATCTCGTACCAGATCTGACTAATCTCAAACATGTCACTAAATTATGATGTAAAGCGCAAAAAACAAATTTGGTCACCCATTCTCAGCCTGTACAAGTTATATATATATAGAAATTGAAAATTAGGATGGAGGACATCAAACAGAATCTTCTTTATTCCAATTAGAGATTCCTTTACAAAGAAGACACTACTGAAATTTATTTGTTCATTTTCTTTCTTATGGTAAGTAAAAGGTTAGAAGTTAGTTTTTATCCTGCACTAATTAGTTAAAGAACGTACAAGTTACTTGTAACATTTGAAGTTTAATTGCTTTTATTTCACAATAGGTGGAAGCTTGCAAATTACTTGTAGTGTTTGAATTTGATCCTTATGTCCTTCCACAAAAATATATATATATATATTATGTATATTTGGAGATCCGTTTTCTTTTTTCATCACTAAATATATCTTCGTAATAAGAATTTAAGAATTCGGTGAAATTTATTAATTTGTTAAGCTTTATCTTACATATTTTATAGTAATATTTTTTAGAATTTCAAATTTCTATATCATAATTTTTAGTAGAATCATATTTTTCAAAAGCTAAATAAACGAAAATAAACTATTGCTTACGAAATAAGTTTCGTTCATTAATTAAAACCAACAACAATGACAAGGTTAGTGAGGTGAAATAAACATTATTATTATTTCAGATATAATACATAGAATCATAATAATTACTATAAATGGTTTCAAAGTATTGATCATATTATATTTAGGCTTAATTACAGTTTGCCCCTGTAATTAGAGGATAGTTGCAAATTGCCCCCTATCTTTATTTTATCTACAAATTGCCTCCCAAGATTAAATGAAGTTAAAATTTTCATCTAAAAAGGGAGTAATGAAATATCATAATTACCCTCAATATTTTTAGTTACACTTTGTGAAGTTCTTTACTAAAATTCTTCTCTTAAATTTGAAAATGATTCTAATAAATTAAATTTATTATTCTAAATTTATTTAAAATATATATTGATTATATCTCAAACTAGTATATTTACTCAAATAATGTGATTTTTTAAATACAAAGTGATGAATTAATTATTGATAATAGAGAAAATAAAATAAAAATTAATAAAACTAAAGTAATGTGATTGAATATATAAAATACTTTAATCTAGATATAAAAATAATATTAATGGAACAACTACGTGACGGATGCTAAAAATAGACGCGAAGAAAAAAAAATTAAAATAATAAAGTAATTCATACAATTAATATTGAAGGGTAAATTTTTTTTTGAATAATGTTGAATGAAAATAACATTATTTCTTTTAAATGACAAATTGCTTGTAAAATAAAATCATATACCAAAATGTAATTCACCCTAATTTTATCAATATTGTTGGTCAAGGTAATAAAATATTGAGAGTAATTATGACATTTCATTACTCCCTTTAGATGAAAATTTTAACTTCATTTAATTTTAGAGAATAATTGGTAAATAAAACAAATATAGAGAGTAATTTGTAACTGTCCTTTAATTGCAGGGGCAAACTGTAATTAAGCCTTGTATTTATTATCTCACTGAAAGTAAATTAAAGGTCATATGTCCACGTCTAAAATTAATTAAAAGAAAAAAAAAAACTTTCTGTGGAAGAATTATTCAAGTGGGCTGGTGAGCTAACATAAGTACGACGTATGGAAAACAATACATTAGAATGTGGTTCACGAGGCAAATAGTTAAGCTAAACGAAAGATAAATTTTTATGTACACTAAAATATATAACGTATTAAAAAATAAATTATACCGACTTTATTATGAGATTTATGGTAGAATCATGTAAGATCTAAACAGTTTATTTCTTAGTATATCGTACACTGTCATTTTGGTGACACAAAAATTTTATGCATGAATGAAACAATAACAGCTAAATCTGTTGTCCTGACTCCTAGAGATGCCCCTCGTTAGCTGCTGCAATTCTTTTTAATTTATATGTACACTTTTTTTGAAAAAAAAGTTAGCTTTATTTTAAAATTGAATTGATAGTTAAGGGTGTGTATCGGTTAACAGATCGATTAGTTAGCTAATAAAATCGATCAAAATTTGAAAAAAAAATTTAAAATTTTTAATTAATTTCGATTTCTATTTCAAATTTAATTTGATAGAAAATTCGATTAACTGAATTCAAATTCAGTACTTGATTTTGATTTCGATTAACCAAATTCAACTCGAGCTAGTTAGACGTTTAACATTGGGCTAAAATTTTATACAAAAGTCAAATTTTATTTTACTTCCCTGTCATTTGTTATGTTGTGTGAATTTTTATTGATAAATGATTTAAAAACTAAGTAAAAAAAAATTATATCATGTAACTTAATTGAATAATAAGCAATATAATTACGTATAATACTATAATATTAATTTTGTAATTTACAAGTATTAATAAAATATGTATCGCAAGACTATTTAATATGATTATGGATACTAATTTAATTATATAATTAAGTATGAATTAATGTTTAAGAATATAATAATTGTATAAATTAAGTTAAAAATAAAACTAATTATAATAATTATTAATAAATATATTTTTAGTCGAATAACTAAATTTATATTTTTAGTAATGTACTATCTATATATCAAAATATTTTAATAAAACTTTATTTTTTAATTATTAACTTAGGTAATCGGTTAACCGAATTCAAAAAATCCTCTACTATTTTCAAATTCATTAATCGTATTCATGAATTCGGTTAATTAATTTCTAACCAAATTCAAAATTAACCGAATTCATCAAAATCGATTACAAATTCAATTAACTAAATATTTGCACACCCCTAGTTTGTATACCTAAATTCTAGATTCTTTTTTTTTTTTTTTGGCATATTTTGATAGTTATTCTCAGTAGAAAACCCCTTAGAAATTACAAGTTCAGAATTTATCCAAAATTGTTAACAAAGCTAGGGATCTTCTTTTCAGTTTTCAATTGTATAAATGCAACTTTGCATTTCACTTTTTTAATAATATCCAGGCTAAATTAATTATTTTGGTTGGATTATAAACATTGTGAAAGGGAGGAAATAAAAATGGCTTGAAGTCATTCTATTTCATGGACTTAGCATAGTCGTCAGATGCCCTTCCAAAACTGGGGCAAGAGATGCAATAGTCTAAGAATGGGGAAAAACTTAGGTAGACCTGATCTATGACTCCATTTGTAGACATTGTGGTGTACATTAAATGTTATGGAATCTGTGACATCAGCCGATATAAGTAAGATTTTATAAGATTTAATTTTGACCGCGAAATCTACAGGTAAAACCCAAAATCGAATTTATGGTTGTATTTTTCCTAAGAATGTAGTTCGCATTGCAATGTACATAGTATATGATTCTAGCATAAGAACATTTTCTGTTCACAGTTTCAAATTTGACACATGTCTGCTATACACGTAATGTATAAATTAAATATCCATAAGTATATACTAATCTTCTAGCTACGTACAAATGTTGGAATAGATTTGTCAAAAAATCTATGCTTCCTTTTGATTAAGTAAAATGAAAAAAGAGAGAGAAAGTAGGTCGTTAGTATTTAACTATAAAGCAAAAAGAAAAAAGGAGAAAGAGAGAAACTTATGGCTTTAAATGTCATATGGGACCAATTAACAATGGTAGAAGAGAGAAGTTTGTCTGCTTCTTGATACCTGAGAAAATTATGGCTTTAAACATGCAAGAAAAAGAAAAAAAAATTCAAAAAGTTCCTTTAGTAGATGGAAACAAGAGAATTAATCCAAAAATAAATAAAAGTTAGTTACTCAAATTTTATTTGTAGGATTGTGACAATAACTTCCTTAGCCAAAAACACCAAGTTGGCAATAGAATCCAAGAGGGTGGTTGAGTCACGAGTTTGTAATAGTAGTAGTATTGATCTTATCATCCAATTGGAAATTGGAATCTTTAGCTGCATTAGTTAGGGATTTCATGAGTCAGTTATCAACAGAAGTAGCTACCTTAACTAATTCATACCATACATTTCTCTTTCTTCCCAGACCACAAGAGATCATCACAATTAATGCTGAATTCCTCTTTTAATTTTTATACTATAAAATAAAGAGTTAATCTTTTCTATACCGTCAATATATCATGAGACGTATATGTAAAGGCAGACACAAGAGTATGTATGATTTGAGGGGGCAAGACTGATATAATATTATAATTGACGGACAACTTTATAGCTATTGTAAAATTTGGAGGTAAGGAATAATTTTTAACTGGCATAATTTAAATTTTAAAAATTCTTCAATGAAAAATTTTGTACTTTATTAGAATTTTTTTTTGGTAGATGCACGTCATATATGAAAAAAATAACATTCGAAATTTTAAAAATAATTGCATGCATGCATTAACATTATCGATAATGTGATTTTTTTTTTTTTTTTTTACACTAGCGGTGTATGAAAGACTAATCTAGATATTAAAATAACAATGTGATCTAATCAGTAATAATCATAGCTAAATGCATTGATCAAAACTGGTCACTCTCTTTGAAGCAAATGTATTTGGTACGTAGAATTAGCATCTATAGGAATTACTATAAAACTGATGACAAAATATTGGTACCTAAAGTCACACATAAAACCAAGATTGTCACATAAACAAACCTAAAAACCATCCTATATATATATGCTTCATAGTATTCAATATTTTCTCAAATATATATATATATTCAATATTTTCATAGTATTCAATTAATTTGTTTTTTCTTTGTGCAAGATTATGCAGTTTTTTCCTTCCTCCTTTCACAAGATCAAGAAATGGGGAGGGAAACTTCAAACAGAAGTTACAAAACTATTAGAACATAGGTTGTCAATTAATCCTCCTAAGCAATGGCAAAAAATTGAACAAATTAATGGTAAAAGTTACGTAAATATAGTATGACCACTAAGAAACAAATATAGTGTGGCCATTAAAAAAAGGTCAAACATGCTGAAATTAAAAAGTCTAATTTTCATTACCCTAATATTTTTTTTTTCTTTTTTCTCGTTTGCCTAACCTTAGTTTTGTTACATCTTCTTCCAACAATATTCAGTGAAAGAAAATAATAAAGCAAATTTTATTATTTTCAGATTTTTAACCTCTAATTATTTGTATTTAAAGATCACAAGATATATGTAAGAGACTCAATTGTCACTTTGTATTTAACAACAAATTCAACATCAATAATTTAATAATTTTATCACTTTGTATAAATATAATATTAAAAATAACCAAAGTCTTACATGCAAGAGATTCAATTCTCATATGACGATACTTTCCTGGGGATAAAGATGCCACGTGAAATACTTCACGACTGGAATATGCACATAACTCTTTTGGAAAATACTTAGATCCAATTTTGAATTTTATCTGTATATTTTGTGATTAAAATTAAATTTTACTATAAAATTTGATTTATATCAATTGATGTCAATTTTAATATAATTTAATCCACGTTTAATTCATACCATAAAATTAATAAATGAAAGTAAAAAAATCGAATTTATCTAAATATTTTCTTTTTACTTTTTATGTGGCAATAATTCTTATTATAATTCTCGGTGGAGCTGAATCTTTTCAGACTTACCAATTAATCAGAAGCAAGTAATGAGATGCACTGCAACTTCTGTAATCGTACAAGGAAGTTAGGCAATTATCCATTTCGCTCACATGAATGCAAATGCTGCCAATAAAGTGATGGCAGACGTTGACAACATAGCGTAACATAGACAGTAAGATAATTTTTTTTATTACTTAAGAATTAGAGTATATAACAAAGTGTAATATAGATAGTAAAACGTTTTTTTTATGACTTATGAGTTAGAGTACAGAGAGTAAGTGAGAGGGGTGGTTTCTGAGTGAAATGATTTTGAGTACAAATTGATTTCCATGATTTCTCTGTTTCCCTTCAATCTTCTTGTGTTTGCCATCACCCTTTTTTTCTTTTTTCTTTTTTTCATATTCCCTTTAATCTTCTTGTGTTTGCCATCACCCTTTTTTTCTTTTTCTTTTTCTTTTTTTTTCCCTTTAATCTTCTTGTGTTTGCTATCACCCTTTTTTTCTTTTTCTTTTTCTTTTTCTTTTTTTTAAATAAAAAAAAAAGAAAAAAAGGGTGATGGCAAACACAAGAAGATTGAGGGAAACAGAGAAATCATGGAAATCAATTTGTACTCAAAATCATTTCACTCAGAATCCTCCAGGAATGAGGCTACAAGTTGAACCAAGGACCATGCAAATAGAACATATACTATAACTGAACTTTCGAGGGAATATCATGCTTGTTAGATTCCTTGACCATTTACTTCTCTGAAAAAAAAAATGAAAAATTATATGCACAAAAATAACTATGCTTAGACCAATCTTCGCAATAATCGGAATCTGGAAATACATGTAACTGCAAATTTAGCACACCATCATGTTAGCTTCACATTGCTGACACCCATAAAAGCAACAATACTAGCAGTGATTCAACGATGATGCTATTGAAGTTAAGATAGCTACTTTTCTTAATTCTTTTGTATTCCTTTCCTCTAAAAAAAAAAAAGAAAAGAAAACACCCAATGTGTCTCCACAGAAAATTATCACTTCTTTGCATAAGATTAATTTGTTTTTACTTCCCAAATTCCACAGGATCAAAGGTGGGGAAAGGAACTTCAGTACAGAAGAAACACAAACATTGGATCAGAGGCTGCCACTGTTACTAGAATATGACAATGGAGCCAAACAGAAAGATTAGTGTCTGTTTTCCTAACCAAGTATCGAAAAATGACTTCTGGGTAACAATAATGTTCTCCAAGACAGCTCTTTGCCTCTTTAAAGTTCCTAGCTACCATGTAAAAGTGATGACAAACATGCACCTAATTTGGTTCAAGGGGGATAGAACCTATGGAAACAATTCTTGAAATTAAATACAACAATAGATATTGATATATATTTCGTATAAGATTTGTAGCAAAAATGGCTCTGCAGAAATTTCTTATACAGGATTAAAATTTCACCAATATGAGACTATATGTTATTGTGGAACAACCCAAGTAGTGTTTGAGCTTATTATTCCCTCCTCCAAATTCTCGTGCTATTACAACACACTTCATAGAATCTCTAGAAAGATTAGGCCGGAAACCAATGTTTATAAACTGAGGAAGGAATCTTGCTTTCACACATAGAATAAAGTTTTCAAAACAAAAGAATTGGCTGCAGAGGCAGCAAGTAGAACAAGGCTTTCCAAGCAACTGATTCCTAGTTCATTGATGAGGAAATTATAACAGATGATAAAAGCAGCATATAATCTGTGATAGAAAAGTTAAATTCTTGGAACAAAATCTTCACAACGATTCAACAATCAAGAGGAAGATGTGGATGAGTTCATAAATACTAGAAATAAAAAAATTCATATTATTAGAATGGGGTAAGGAACCAAGCTAGAGTTCTTGAAAATTTAAAATATAAACCATTTCTTCAGAGAGCCACAACCAGTAGGATGATTTGGTTCTCCAAATTAACAATGTTCTGAGTACTCAAAAACAAGTTCCAAACAACACAATGTTCCTCAAGAGTCAAGATGGTTCATTTAAAATTCCTAGCATGTAACTCAGTAACACACTAACATGCACTTAATCTGGTTCAAGGGGGACACAAATACTACTGAACATTCTTAAAATTAGATGCAAAACTAGGTGCTGTTCTTTTTGCATAGAAAACTTAGCATAAACGACTTTCCAGAACTCTTTTGGAGAATGTCCATTACTAGTTCAGTCAAATATTTGATTGTGGAAAAGAACCCTGATACCAAAGTTTTGAACTTTATTCCCTTCTTCTTCAAACAGAAGTCTCATGCTATTCCAACCCACTTTTCAGAATCTCTAACCAAGATTCGCTAGCAAACTAATGTCTATAAACCAAGAAAGGTTTATTGCTTTCAGACATGGAATACAGGTTTATTGCTTTCAGACATGGAATACAGTTTCCAATGCAGAATAATTGGCTGTGGCAGAAGGACAAAGCAGACCAAGGCTTTTCAAGCAGCTTACTATCTAGTCATCAACAAGAAAATGTATAACAGATGAAAAGAGCAGCACAAATGGTCTTAGAGAACCATTCTGAAAATTTTGATTTTTTGTCTAGAACATGATAAATCAAGAAGTTACATACAACTTCATGCATGAAACCTCCCTTAGGAAACAGATACTCTACATTAAGACAAAGTTTTTGCAATACATACTCTCTTATTGAAGGTAAAAATTTTGTGTTTTATACAAGAACTAGCAATATCTTCTTCTTGTTTCATTCTTGCAGTCCTCCAGAATTCAGCAGATGGCATGAACTTCATTCAAGAACTGAAATAGAAACAGGGAAGTCCAAAGGCCAATCATACTAGCTATATTGGAAATTCTCCAGAAGTGAGGCTACAAACTGAACCAATCACCTTCCTCAGAGAAAAAATATAGCTTCAAGTTCAATTTAACTTTTAAATCTATATCATGTCAAAACCATAAAGCAGTTGTATCCCTCCTAGATAGAAAACATAAATAAAAACACATGCATTGGCTAAGTTTTCAAAAACACTTCAATTTTGAGATAAAGATCCATGCTTAAAGGGCATCAGATGATGCATGTATATTACGCATACTAGTGGAATTTAAGCATACAAACAACTTCATGTTTCATATTACTTACAGGTATAAAACCTACAGTAATCGTAGTTTGACATGACACTATATAAGTTAAGATAACTTCTTCTGCTTCTTCTCCTGCCATTCTTTGATTTCGACATCTATCCTTGCCTTCACACGAGTATGGAAACCAGGATATGGTTCATAGCCAAAGAAAGCGAGAGCCTATAAAAGTCCAAAAAGGGGTAATACATCAGCCCAAACAATACAAGTATGGAACAATCCTAAAATTTCTCAAAGAAAAGAAAATTTACCTCAAGCAATACAAAGAAAGGTGCCATGAGGAATGCTTGAGTGAGGTTGTCCAATAGAGCAGGTGCTCGTTACAACTAAGCTCTACAAAATTGCAAAGCTTAAACATAAATAGGCAAGAAATTTGTGCTCGTTTATGAAATTCCAAAGCTTAGACTTTGTAAAACTAAATAAATAGATAAATACACTTGTGCTCGTTTATACAAAATTGCAAAGCTTAAACATAAACAGACAAGAAATTAGTTTTCAGTCTATTGAAATTGCAAAGCATAGACAAAAATAGACAAGAAATTTGTGCTTGTTTATATGAAATTGCAAAGCTTAGACATAAATAGACAAGAAATTTGTGCAATTGACGAGGCATCATATCGTATAATTGTTCACCTCAAAAATGCCATGGCCAATGAACTGTCCGGTCCAGCAGAATAACTGAGCACCCAAAACAACCTAATAAAACACATTAGCAAAATCAAAATCAACGTTTATCAGACAGATCACATAAAACTATCATTAAAACAGATCACATAAAACTATCGTTAAAGTACCCCAAACTGTCCTGCAGGAAAATATGTATGTAAATTCCCCTGTTAAGTAAAAAGTCAAAAACTAAAGTTGCTAATATGTTACTGAAATTCTGCCACTGAAGATTTCTCATCGCTAAAACAACCACCATAACACTTACAATCAACCAACTCAATATTCTGACACTAACACAAAAACTAAACAACCACCAACTAAAGTTAGGGAAGTTATACAGAGAAAAACTTTTAAAATACATGGTATTGTTACGAGCATGGTTATTGTGGAGGGGAAAAACACCAATCTGGTCTCTTTTATCTTTAGGTATCGACCAACTAGTCCCTTATCTACAACAAAAACCATGGTCTCTTTATCTTTGGGTATCGACCAACTGGTCCCTTATCATCTACTACAAAAACCAAATTTTGATCTCTCATCCCAAATTTTGGACTCTCATCCTTAACAAAATTAATCAATCCAAGGTTAACTTGAGTTCCAGGACGAAAACTGTGGAAAAATATTTTAGGTCAACAACAACAACATGATTATCACATGGAAATAAATTTTCGACACAAAATATAAACAATAATTGAGAAACAGACTGAATGTTTTTGAATAAGTACCTTCCAAGCAAGAGAATAGCCCAGATGATAAGCAATAGAGCTGCTGAAAACCCAACAAGCAAAGCACATCAAAGCAGCCAAAAAGCCAGCTTTCTTGTCCAAAGCCACATAAAAAACAGCATAAATCAGAGTAAAAAAGAAGCCCAAATTGAAAACCAATAAACTCTGATCCCACAACTCGATCGGAGTCTTGAAAATTGGTGGAGTGAAATAGAATAACATGAGGGCTGTGAATAAGATTGGCCAAACGAATAACATGTGAATGAAGATGTTCACTGGATTGCTGTGGTATGCTCCGTAGAAAGCAAAGTGCTTTTCAAGATCAAACAATCCCATCTTTCTGACTCTTTTCTTGAAAATGGAATTTTTTTTTCTTTTCTTGAAATAGATTGAAGAACGAAGATGGGCTTAAAATGAATGGACAATTGGGGAAATCGTCAAAATCTAGAACAAAATTTTGTCTAGATTGAGATTAATTTATCCTAAGGGCCGTCAATGGGTAGGTATAGACCAGGACCCATGTATAATTTTAGTATTTCGAATTCATTTATCTATTATAATAGATCCTATGTTTATCTTATTAGATAAAGTCTAAATCACATTGAAATATTTTAATTGAATCATTGAATTACGTATTTTTAATTTGAATTATATTTTAAATTAATTTTTATATTTAATTGATCACTATTAAGAGATTAAAGGAAGGGACAGTTAAAGATTTTTATCGCACATTGTATATTATTTTTTGTCATATAAAAGTCAAGATTATTTCATTAAAATTACATCATTAGATTTTAATAGTTTATTAAGTGATATGATAAAAAGTAACATAAAATATTCTATACCGAGAAGACCCTCTAAATCAAATCTAGAGTGTTTAAAATTTAAAATTAAAACTGATTAAAACTTTTATAATCATTTCTTAATTTAGACCAGATTGATTCTTAGCCATCTGGTGGCTAGTCATCTTGTCTAAAAAGGAAAATAACACAACTAACCTTTATATTTTAAATTTGTACTTTTTGATCCTTCACATTTGAATTGAAATATTTTAGTCTCCCATATCTAGAAAATGTTTCGTTTTAGTCCTAAACTCCATTCCAGTCTATTTGTTATTTCCAAAGTGCACAAATACATCACTTAACAAACTTTTTAGTGGCAAGAAATAAAAGGAAATATAACAATAAAAACACAATAATAGTAATAATCATTTTTATTGTTATATTCCCTTTTATTTCTATATAATAATAAAAGGAAATACTATATAGACAATGTCTCTTTAAGTCCAACCATTATTATTTGCAAATATAACAAATGAAAATATAACAATGAAAATCCTTTTATTTCTAATCATAAAAATCAAATCTATATAGTATTTGTATTTTTGTGACATAAGTATTGTCTCTTTACAGCCAATCATTATTTAGTGTTAAGAGACAATACTTACGTCCAAAAAAATACAAATACTATATACATTTTTATTTTCATTTCTTTTAGCTACTATTTCCTTGAATAATATACAATTAAATATGAAATTGATGAATCATGAATTTGTGTCTAGCTATTTAGAAAGGGTATATATTATCACAATTTAAGTTTTTAAAATGGGAGGTTGCATGCAAGTGTCTATAGTCTAATGTATCAAATAGTAACCATATCCAAATGGACTCTATTTTTTTGTACAATGGAGGGGTGGATAGGAATGGTTCCTTATCCTTTTTGCTTTCTACCCTTTAAAACAAACAAAAAGGCAAAAATATTTACCAAACCACAAAACCAATATTTCAAACTGTCTCTCATCCTCAACAAGCCTAGAAATGGCTAAAGCTGTTATGAGCTTTATTGTTCTCAAACCTAATACTACTAATGTTCAAACAACTTCATCCCAAACAACAAAAGTGGACTTAAAACCCTCAAAATCAGTGAGCATTTGCACTTCAGTTCATCTTTATTAGCATTATATTGTGTTGTTTTTCTACCTCCATTTCTTCCTTTTTCCTTTCTTGGATTCTTGATTTTTTTGCCTTTTTTTTTTTTTTTTTCTTACAGCTTAGGCTTTGCTCAATAACTGGATTTAACAAGGGCACGAATTTGGTAAGCATGCTCCTGATTTTTATGGACTTGTTATCAACTGCTTTTTGAAAGTTGTTTATAACTTTTGTGAAATTGAAATTTCATTTTTTTAAAGAATTTATTGATAAAAATTGAAAAAATATTTTTGTTTTTCATATTTACACAAGTTAAACTTTTTTTTTTAATAGCAACTTTGGACTTGTTTTTCTATAATTAAGTGCTTTTTCAATTAAAAAAAAAATTACAACTTTTCATAAATAGTGAGAACAAAGCCTAAACGCCTTACAACTTATAATTGATAATGTTTCATAATTTTGGTACTAAAATATTCAATTTCTGGATATATGCAATAGTTTGGAGGCATTAATAGCAAAAGGGGTTCAATATGTAAAGCAAATGCTTTCCCGGATTGGCCATATAAGACATTAGATAATGATGGCAGTACTAGTTGAGCATGCAGAAGGACAAAGAGACCTAATAACCCACAAATCCATTTGGCACTTAAGTGATCAAGCTATAAAGAATGTTTGTAAGATCACTATTCATATCCACAATTTTCTCTCATAATTCCTCAATTGCTTAGAATTCTATGGCTGAAAATGCTTTGCTTTCTTTAGAACTTCTAACTTGCCATTATATATCCTTCACATTGTAGACACATTTTACATCATGTTCACATGTTGGGGTTGCTGTTTCTTTGGTTCTACTAAGGTAATCAACCTTTTTCTCACTCGGTCTACATAAATTTCTGAATAAATCCATTAGATATTTTGAAAACTTATATAGTATTATATTACGATTTTATATCGTACAAGTTTTTTTTATAAGATAGTATTGAGTTTATAGAATGACTTCTAGTATTTAATTAATAAAACTATAAAACAGAATTATGCCCCTAAGCTTCTATTTAATGTTTTAAATAATTGCATTCCTCTTAAAGCTAAGAACCATAGACCATCAATTTCGCAGGATCCTTACTATGACTCCGAGGAGTATAGAGGAGATGGAGGGGATGGCACTGGACACTGGGTCTATGAGAAGGTGAAATGAGCTTAATGCAATTGCAAATAAACATTTTTCACTGAATGCAAAACTAAATAATTTGGAAACGAATTTTATTAATTTAGTTATTTCTTTTCTGAATAGAAATCTCAATTTTAGTGAGTAAAGAAATCCAAAAAATAGAATGTTCTTTTTTATTATTAGAGTATAATTTTGAGAGCTAGGAATGTAGTATGAAGCTGGTTCCACTCTGATTAATGAATATTAGTCCTATAGGTGCTTTCCTCAATTCTAGGACATAAACTCATGTTTTTTCGTACGTAATTACTCCCTCAATTTTAGAATCTACTGTCAATTTAGATAATTTATCTTGTGTCAAATTATCTGTCGCGCTTTAAAAAATCAAGAAAGTATTAAATAATATTTTTTTAACTTTTAAATTAACTCTTCGTTTCATATTAGTAGAGGAGGATTATGTAGTTGTGATATTAATGTAAATGAGTAATTTAGTCACTTTAAACTACATGTTTGTAAAATTGATACAATTTAATGCTTCTTTAATTCGTGTACACCAACCAAAAGCGACACTTATTTTGAAACATTGGAGGTAAACTATAAAATATATCTGTAATTATGCATATAAAATTTCATTGAAATGTAAAAATTATGAGTTTATAATTAATGTTACAGCAAGAAGATATAGAAGAAGCAGCTCGAGCACAATTGTGGCGTGAAGAACTCATAGAAGAGATTGAGCAAAAGGTTGGGGGGCTAAGAGAGTTGGAAGAAGCTGGCAAGAAAGAAGAGCTTGTCAAGTGAAATTTGTGTAATAATAAGGTGGCAATGTTAAGCATATTTGTTTCAACTATTAATCACTTGTAATCATATAGAAAGCAAAAGGAAATATTTTGACCATCCTAATAGCTATATATAATTATTCTAAATCATTAGGGATTTACTAAGAGGGAAATATTGCATGGCCTAATTAAGAGAAATTGAAAGGTTTCATAAATTATTAAATATCAAGCCAACAAAATAGCCTTTGTATCATGACCAACATTTGGAGATTGAGTAATATGTTTTACCTTATACTATTAGGTATGAAAATTACAAAGAATAAAAATCAAATTTTTGTTTCAAAATTTTAATTATTGCAATTTATTTTCATCTTATTTTTGTAAAATTTTTCTTTGTACCCCCAATAACTTGGCCCAACTTTTCTTTTTTAGCACAATTTGACCCCAAACGAGAGGGATCACTAATAATGTAGTATCATTTGATATTTTTTGAGTTGGGCTAATTATGAGGTCAACTATACTATGAATTCAGTTGTCTATACCAAAAAAAAAAAAAAAAAGTCAAACCGACAAATACTAAATGATAATTATCAAAAGTAACTTAATTTCAAGTTTTATATATTATTGTTAATATTTTTTATTTATTAGTTATTTTTAATTTATGTTTTAAATTATTGTTAACGTCTACTTTTGAATTTACAAAAAAAAAAGAGTAAAGAATAATGAATGTTTATGTGATTAGTATTTAGTTTTTAATTTGTGAAATAGATTACAACATGACATTTTCGATTTTGAAAAAAAATAGATGGGCATATGTGTACCTTAAAGAGTGAAAAAAAAATTTAATCATTTGTACCCAACTAAGTAATATTTCTGGCTCCTCATGCGTCTACACAAATATTTAGCAACAGGTTAAACCCTGGACAGACATTATGTAAAAGGAGAAAGTTAGTCACCAAAAACGAAAAAACGAAGAAAAAAAAGAAGAAAAGAAGTGTTAACTAGTAATAAATGAAAAGGAAAAGGTAAAGCAAAAAATAAAGAAAATTAAGTCTTTCCTTCCACCATCATCATTTACACCTGGATATATACATTATTAGGTGTGGACTAAGAATCGGGATAGATTGAAGAATTAAATTTTGGGAGTAAAAATTATATATACATATTTTTGAAGATTTTAGCCAATAATTTTATAATCTTTATAAAATGTTACTGGGTAAAGTCTTATTTTTTAAAAGAAATTTTTAAAAATTTTAAAAATATCAAAAAAAATAATATACTTTTGAAACTCTTGAAAAATAAGACTATTTAAATACATATATAAAAAAACTTTTTTATATTCTTTAATATTTTTCGGAGGACAAAATATAATTTTATAATAATATAATAATAATTTAATTTTTTTTATAAAGAAAAAATATAATTTTAAATATTTTGGGACCGCACCTCCCACCCTATGATCTCTGCTAAAAACATTTAGTTAGTTATACATGAAAATTGGGGTTTAATCTTGATTAGATAGAATATATTCTCCAATAAAAACATGGCAGGTGGCCCAATCCTGATCTCCCAAATAGGCCCAGGGCCTTAGTCGGCCCATTAACTATCGAGATTCTGCATACTCGGTACAAATCCACACGCAAGATTTAAGTATTATCGTGTTTTCAGGGCAGATTTAATAAAATTAAGAGACAAGATTTAATAAAATTAAATCCAATAGCGTGGCGGCTAGGTAAAGGAGATAGGGCTAGGTTGGGATTGGGATGGGAGGGGATGGTGAGGCTACTGTGGTGGTGGTGGTGGCGGCGATTGGAGTGGGAAAGATGATGGGTTCCAAGAGGTGTGATGAGTTGTGGTTGTTCGGGGAAAAAAAGGTTAATTAACTCATATTTTAGTGTTAAATTTTTTCAAAAAATAATTTCAATCGCGGGATGGCTGTGTGAAATTTCAAAATTGGTTTGTAAAAAATTTTGAAGTACGAAAGGTGTCAAACGCATATTTAATAACCAAGATGTGATAAAGTGCTAATTCACGTGACTATAAAGAATTATTTGTATTTTACCTTAAAATTAAATCCAATATCACTTTTTTGTCCTGAACTTAAAGTTAAATCTTCAAACTTATTTCCAAATAAATGTCTTCATTGAATTTTTGCTTCTAATAACCAGACACGACACTTATGTTCTTGTGCCTTTTTGATCTCACATGGAGGTTGGCTTAAAGCTTGTAGACTAGAATTCGTCTCCTTTAGGCCTAATTTTTAGGCCAAGAATGACAGACTCATATTAATTTGTGAAGTTTCAACCAATCAACTCAATTAAAGAGAATTTATAATTCTTAATTAAAGCTTATTTAAAGAGAATTTATCACCTTTAACTAAAGCTAATTAAATCTTAATTAATTGAAATTTGGCTCCCCTTGATTGATTTAAGAAGATTATGGTCCAATTTGGTGGGACTAGCTTAAGAGGTTTTGACCCAATTTATTGAAAAAGTTGGGCTTGGCTAGCCAACTTTGTCTGAGCAATTAAAACAAGAGTGTAAGATTTGAAATATGTAAAATTTATTTTATGAAGATTATCAGTAGTGATCTCATTTGGTTATTATTATTATTATTATTATTATTATTATTATTATGTTTGCTATTTGATTATTGAATGAGTTAGATTATAATACGGTCAAATTTTTAAATTTGTTTTGTAGTTTTTGTTTTAAGGAAAAATGACTTTTATAATCTCTCATATTTCACATTTGTACTTTTTAGTTCCTCACATTTAAAATGATGCATTTTAGTCCCTCACAAATGCAAGACGTACCATTTTAGTCCTTCGACACAAATACGGACATATTTTGGCCTAAAATACTCACATGCGTATCAAATATAACATTTTGAGTGCAAAATTGACAATACATAATTTTAAATGCTAAATTATCCCCAAAAAAAAAAGAGTAGGGGTAACGAAAGAAGGAAATAGAGGCGATGATAGTGGGTGAGAATTTTAGAGTGGTGGTAGAAGAGGTTTTAAATAGTATTGTTTAACATTTAAAATTTGTGTGTTGCCAATTTTGCTCATGAAAAATGTAACATACGCATCTGAGTATTTTAGGTCAAAATATATCCTTAATTGTGTCGAGAAACCAAAATAGTGCGTTTTAAATTTGTGAGGAACTAAAATGCATTATTTTAGATGTGAATGACTAAAAAAGTACAAAGGTGAATAAATGTGAGGGATTATTAAGGTTATTTTCCCTTTTTTTAAAAAAAAGGAAAAGTTTACCTCTCACCTCTATCCCTTAAACACTCAAACTCATAACCTATAAGTTAAAGGAAAAACGTCTTACCACATAAGTTGTATTTCATTGTCAAATTTATTTTGTACTTTGAAAAAACCTTATAAGAGGCAAATGTATATCAAAGAAGGTCCTTTTTTTTTTTTCTTTGGCAATTTCAACATTTTCATTTTTTGGGTTTGGAGGTCGTTAATAAAATTGAAGAGAGCAAAATGCAATTAACCATTTAAATTATCAGCAAACGTTTTAGAAGATTCCTTTGCCTTGGTTTTATCAAATCAAAGTACAAAAACTATGGGTGATGAGCCGTGGTAAAAGACAAGGGTATCAAAAACCGCAGGCAGTGCTTGTGCAACTTGATCCTCATTCTAGAATCCAATAAATTCAAGGGTTAATTACATTTACTTCTCCTAAGGTTTGATTATATTACTAAATAGATAATATCTATAGTTTAACAAAATTACAATCATTCCCTTAAATGGTCAATCGTTTAACAAGTATTACCCTATTGTTAACTATCATTAAGAAAATGCTGATATCAGCAAAAAAAATAATTTCTTTATTTCCAAAATACCCTTCTTCATTTTCAATTATTTTTCTGATTTTCTCAAATTTTGGGAATATACGTCATTTTAGAATTTTAGAGATCCAAATCAAATTTCATAGTTTTTTTTTTGAGTTTTTTCTGTGTCTATGCATCTTTTTGCAGATTTGTATTATGGATTGGAACCGGTGAAGTGGAATAGAGGTGGGGAGATGGTGGTTTGTGGTGGAGGATTGAGTTGTATACTAAATTGATAATATAAAAAAAAAAATCTATGGACGATTCTTGATTTTAGGAAAAACTTGAGGGACTAATTAAGCAATAAATGATAAGGGTAATTTAGTTTTTTAAAAGTTTCGTTAACGGCAATTAGTGAGAAGGGAATCTGTAATTTTGTCAAACTATAAGGTCAAAGCAATTTGTTTGGTAATATAGCTAAACCTCAGGAGAGGTAAATATAATTAACCCTAAATTCAATCCAACCTTCACAAACATTAACATGATATGATCATGGAAAGATGGATTCTGCAGAACTGATTTCTTTATGCAGAGGAATGGGGAAGTCTTATCCAGAGTAGAAACGCCCAGATCTTTACAATTTGCATGCTATATATTGTCTATCCAAATAATATCTGATCCTGCATATATCTTGTATTTCAAATGGCTCATGCAAATCCCTTAAAACTAGGGGTCTTTGTTTTGACTTGCTTGCCTGAAAAATTTGTTGATCGATTCATTTTGAATCAGAAAAATAGTGTAAGCAAACATTTTAGTGTTATTTGATTGGGTACCCAGATTGGCGGGTCGAGTAACGAGTTGAGAATTTGCTATCGACAGGTATTCAATTTTCGATCGATAAGCAAGGTTAATTGTGTAATTTCACGTATTAGGACTTAATATTAATAAATTTGTCTCCTTTGCCATCCCTTTTTTCTAGAGACATATGTATAATTAGTAATCAATTCTTTTGTTTTTAAAAACTTTTTAAATTAAAAAGTGTCACAAATGAATTGGATCAAATACCAGTGTTTTGAAAATGATCGGAATGTGAATCGAAAGAACCATCGGTCCGCTCCATCTATATATCCAGACTGTATTAAATCGGATAGAACTATAAAAAATCGTGAACCGAAAGAAAATCGGTTCAGGGTTTTTGAATTTCAAATTAAAAAATAATTTAAATAAAGAGAAAAAATTAAAAAAAATATGGAACAAACTCCAAAACAGAAAAACAGTAAACACATCAAAATCTAAACTATTAATTTATTATTTTTTTTAACTTTTTTATACTTATTTTTATATAGGTTTGATTTTTCTTGTTGAAAATTTTATTAGTATTTTTTAATATTAGAACTAGAATTCTCAAAATTTAGTATTTATCTTCTAACTTTTGAATTTCATAAAAGTATATTTTAAATTATACCACACAACGTTAAAAAAAACTTAAGTAATGAACCGATCAGTTCAACCAATTCGACCTGTTAAACCACAAATCGAATAGATCACCGAATCAATGTCCAGTTCGATTTTCAAAACATTGACGAATACACGATTATTCACAATGGGTACTCAAATGATGAAATACCTTATATATAGACTGAATCTTTTCCCTTGTAAAAAAACTCAGAATGAAATTCCAAGCATTTACCTTGTAAATTTTATCAACTTGCACATGAACTTTTATTACACTCAATAATACAGACTACAAACAATATTCATTTGTCATCCCAATGTTGCAGTCAACTGTGGATTCTTTTTATTAGAAGAAGAAAGCCGCTAAGAACGAGGCTTATCCTTTGTTCATTTAATTTGTTTTTGGCCACATGAAGATTGGGATGCAGCAATTTGTCTGCATTTTAATGGCCTTTTCCGTGGAGCTAATAAAGACTACGTACGCTCTCTCGTGATGACCATTAATTTTCTGTTACTTTTGTTAAAGAAAAAAATAAATTTTAACTTTCATCACAAAATCAGATGAAATGACTCGTGAATTTTATTTGTTTGTTTATAATTTTTAATTAACTAATATGAAATATTTATATTTAACAATTTTATTTATTTTTCTCTTTCTCTGCCCACTTTAATTATTATTACATTTAATATGAAGATTTTTTGTAGTCAACTTATTAATTCTTTTAAACTTTTAAGTTTCTATCTAGTAATTATTATTAATAATATTATCTAAATTGTTAGTCTAAAAATGACATTTTTAATATAAAAAATTCATCTACAAAAAACATAACAAAAGATTATAATATAAATAAAACAGTGAGAATATATCTTCTGAACGCAAGATATATAAAAAATGGAGTTGAGAATGGTGAAAACAATTAATAATTGATCCCCGACAATTGAAGATTAAAGAAGTACTCAATTACTCCCCTTTTCTTATTCACATGATTCCTCCAAGCATTGTACAACATGGTTGTTTAATGTCTCAATCTTCATCATAGAAAGTCCTGGCTCCCTCATCCATGATGGGGCACTTCTTAGACCAAACAAAGGGAGTATTTTCTTTTGTCATCTTTTTTCCTTTTTTATGTTATTTGGTGCTATTGTAGGAGGAGGGTTTAATACAAACAAAACCAATTCTTGTGGATGACAATTGACAAAGAAGCATCAAATTTGTGATATGATGTTTTCTTTTCCTTTATTTTTTTGGGATAATTTTTTGCTACTTAAGCAACCTAACACACCTTTTGACTAATTTGTACCACTTTTATTTTCCCCTCAAATTCTAAGCCACACCTAGCTTGGAAAATCTATAAGTTCTAGCTCTAAGAAGAAAATGCCCTTAAATAATAACAAGTGCAATTTAGGTAGTGTAAGACGCTTCTCCTGTGATCTGCTAGTTAAATGTTAGAGTCATTAGGGAAATAAAGAATTTTTTTTTAAAAAAAAAAAGAAGAAAGAAAATGGCTTCAAATTGGTTACAAATTAAACTTTTTGTTCATTGCCTGTGTTCAGAATTTAAAGCCAACTACATGTTTTTAGGTAATAAAAAATTGTTGCACTGACCGGTTCAACCCTTCCAAGAGGGTTGCAGAGCTTTTATACATACATATATATATATATATATATTGTAAGGGGGGAAATAAAGTTCCAGGCTTATTACATTTCTATATGGCATCAAGAAAACTTTCCCACATACCAATTATTCTATATGGTATCAGACTGGGTTAAGTGAGATTATTTACTAAGATGAATAATCCCAGAAATATTATTAATCCTCAGATTATTAGACTTGTTTAGGATATTACTCATGCTTTCTAAATATGAGGTGAAGACAAAGGTTTAAAACATGCACAAAGAAAACAAACATGTAGTTGAGGGGTAAAATAGGTACAGGATCTTTTGTCAGACACTCTATCTCACTCTCTGTCATATTATTTAATGAATTGTCAAAATTAGGTAATGTGATTTTAGTAAAGTAATTTTGACAATTTATTAAGTAGTGTAACATAAAATAACATAAAACTATGTGAGACAAAATATCTTTAGCAGGTAAAATTCTCACCATAAGATTATTTAACTCTAAATTTTCTTTAAGCCACCTGCCCCACAGGATTAATTACTTAATTTACATTGTCACATCTAAATGAGATCAGACTTTTAAGTGGAATTAATTGATGTCATTGCTAAAATAACTAACCAAAGAAAGAATTAAAATTAATACTTTAGTTTGATGTAGTTGTTCCCTCCAATCGTAGCCATTATGTTTTTTAAATACAGCATCCGTCTCTTAAAATTATGAGAGGAGACATCTTGCAACTCTTGTGAGAGTTTAAGGGACACCTTACTTTAAGTTGAAAGGCCATTTTTTACCGAATAATTTAAAGGTGAAAACAATCATTATTTTTTGGATGGAATTTTGGTCAAAATGTGCAAAATATTATGAAATTAAGTCAAAATTATTAAAGTTAAATATTAACTAAGAAGAAATATAGTAAGTATAAAAAAATAGAGAAATATTAAAGAATTATCAAATATTCTTCAACTTTTATTAGCTCATACCAAATAAGGTACCTAAAACTCCTATTTATAGGATTACAAGATAGGAGATTCATAAATATGATACATGAATCACGATAATCAATAAACCTTCGTATAATTGAAGATGACGAATACCACGTTAATTGATGTATTTGGGGGGATGAATGGATATCCATATTTTTTGAAGATCATGTGTGAAATTTTTTTTGGTGAAATATACTTAGTTCTATCTCCCTTTATATATCCTTCTTTTAGTTGAGCAATGCAGGCAGCATTGTCTTTAAACAATACTAAAAGAATTTCTTCTTTGGAGGATAACCCATAGTTCTTTCGGATATAGTGAGTAATTGACCTTATCTAGATACATTCTCGACTTACTTTATGAATTGCTATAAATTCAGTATGATTTGAAAAAGTGGTAGTTATAGATTGTTTTGTAGAACACCATGATATAGTAGTACCACCACATGTGAATAAGTATCTAGTTTCAGATCGTGTTACTAGTTATGCAGATCGGATAAATATCCAATATCTGTATATCCAATTAGCTCTGGAGTTGATTTATTAGAATAGAACAAGCTAAGATCAGGTGTTCCTTGGAGATATCGAAAAATATGTTTAACTCCATTCCAATGTTGTCGTGTAGGAGAAGAACTAAATATTGCTAACACATTGACAGCGAATGATATATCAGGCCTTGTATAATTAGCAAGATACATAGGTGACTCTATTGCACTAAGATACGGTATTTCAAGATCAAAAAGTTCTTCATTTTTCTCTCGTGGTTGGAAAGAATCTTTGTCAACATCAAGTGATCGGACGACCATTGGAGTACTCAAAAGATGTGATTTATCCACATAGAACCGCTTTAAAACTTTAGTAATATAATTTGATTGATGAATAAATAACCCATCTTCCACATGTTCAATTTATAAACCAAGGCAAAATTTTGTTTTTCTAGAATCCTTGATCTCAAATTCTCTCTTTAAATATTCAACTAATTTTCAAGAAATCTTTTCGGGAGTTCCAATAAGATTGAAATCATCGACATAAACAACAATGATCACAAAATCCAGTACATTTTTTGTGATAAAAATACATGGACATATTAGATCATTTGTATAGCTTTCTTTAATCAAACTTTCACTGAGACGATTATACCACATTCGTCCAGATTGTTTTAAGTCATAGAAAGATCTTTGCAATTTGATGAAGTAAATTTCTCGAGAATTTGAATCACATGTTTTAGACAATTTAACCCTTCAGAGATTTTCATGTAAATATCATTGTCTAATGTTCCATATAGATGAGTAGTGACTACATCCATTAATCGCATATCAAGATTTTCATGTACTGCCAAGCTTACTAGATATCGCAATGTGATTGCCTACACTACAGGTGAATATGTATCATCATAATCAAGATCTGGCCTTTGAGAAAACTCTTGCGCTACAACTCGCAATTTGTATCTCAAATCTCATTTTTCTCATTTTATTTTAGCACAAAAACCTATATTTATATCAAACGGGTTTTACACTTTCAGGTGTTCGAACTACAGGTCCAAAAATTTCGCGTTTAGTAAGTGAATCCAATTCGGATTGAATCACATCTTTTCATTTTGGCCAATCATTTCTATGCCGACATTCCTCAATCAATTTTGGTTCAAGATCCTCATTTTTTTCCATAATTTCAAACGCTACATTATATGTAAACGTACTATCAACAATAGTTTTAATTCGGTTCCAATATTTCCTTGTAGTGACAAAATTTATAGAAGTTTTATTTACATACTCTTCTGGAGTATGAATCTTATGCTCTTTGGGAGTTAGAATTTACTCTTCAGAAACTTGAATTTTGTCACTAGTGATATCTTAGAATTTTGTAGTAATGTTTGACTCCTTTAGTAGAACATTTTGATCAATTGATCTTCTTTTCTTTCGAGGATTTTTGTCTTTGGAACCAAGAGCTCTACCACGTTTTAGGCGTGCTTTAAACTCATTTGCTATAACACTTATAGATTCTCTGTCCTATCGAGACATCTAGTTTAATTGGTGCATTTTTCGCGGGATTATGCGATTTCGTAACTATTTTTGAGTCAGCAAATATATCAGGCAATTGATTTGCAATCTCTTGCAAATTTATAATCCTTTGAACTTCTAAATCACAAGTTTTTGGACGAGAATCAAGAAAATCTACAGACGATATATTCCACGTGATTTTTTGTTTTGGTTGTTCATTTCCTCCCCTTAATATTGGGAAATGAGTTTCATCAAAATGATAATCTGCAAATCTTACAGTAAATCATCACCTGTCAAAGGTTCAAGGTATCTAATGATAGAAGGTGAATCATATCCAATATTTATTCCCAACCTTCTTTGGAGTCCCATCTTAGTGCATTGCAATGTCGCTACAGGGACATATACTGCACATCCAAAAATTCTTAGGTGAAAAATATTTGGCTTATAACCAAAAACCAATTGAAAAGGGGAGTATTTATGGTAACTTGTCGGCCTTAAACGTATAAGTGTTACTAAGGCGTGTGCAAAATAGCATGTCCCCAAGCAGATATAGGGAGTTTTGATCTCATTAACAATAGTCTAGCAATTAATTGCAATTACTTGATAAATGGTTCGGCTAAACCATTTTGTGTATGAACATAAGCCACAGGATGTTCAACACTAATGCCAATTGACATACAATAGTCATCAAAAGTAAGAGAAGAATATTTACTAGCATTGTCTAATCGAATTTTCTTTATTGGATAATTTGAAAACTGTGCTCTCAACTTGATAATTTGAGCAAGTAGTCTCATAAATGCCAGGTTGCGAGTTGATAATAAACAAACATGCGACCATCTTGTAGATGCATCAATTAGCACCATAAAATACTTAAATGGTTCACATAGTGGATGAATTGGTCCACATATATCACCATGGATTCTTCCAAAAAATGCAAGGGATTCAGTCCTCACTTTAATTGGTGAAAGTCTCGTAATAATTTTTTCTTGAGAACAAGCAACACATGTAAATTCATTTGAATATATCTTTAACACTTTTTAATTTTTCAATGAATAACCATGCGAATTTTTAATTATTCTTCTCATCATTATCGACTTAGGATATCCTAGTCGATCATGCCAAATGACAAAATTTTTGGGATCAGTAAACTTTTGGTTTCCTAAATAGTGCATTTTAATTGCACTAATTTTAGTGTAATGTAGGCCAGAAGAAAGAGAATGAAAATTTTCTACTACACGTTTCTTTTCAAAAATAAAAGTGATAATATGCAAATATTCAACATTTGAGTCCTTCATTGTCTGAATATGATATCCATTTCGGCGTATATCTTTAAAATTTAACAAATTTCATCGAGACTTAATAGAAAATAGTGCATTATTTATAACCTATTTTGTTCCTTCAGGGAGACATATATTTGTTTTACCGGAACTTTCGATTAATTTTGTACTACCATTTATAGTATTAACATTTGTTTCTCCTAACTTCAAGTGAGAAAATTAATTCTTATTTTTAAGTATTGTGTGTGTTATATAGCACTATCAATAAAATATACATTTTCTTCGCCTTTCATTGATCCCAAATATTTGTGAATATCTATGTCTTCTTCAAGAAGAAAAATGTAAAAGATAATTAATTTAACATAACAAAAGTACATTTTGTAACAAAAGTACTGATTAACTAGGAAATGTAGAACAAACTTTAAACTAATCTCTTTGGCATTTTAACATGGGTGCACTTGCTTTGGATATTTTCATCACCAATCAAATGATCAATTCTTGCTTCTGGATGTTCAAAGAAATCAGCCACATCAGGATGCGTTACATCAATATTAGCATCATCATCATTGCCAAAATCATCAACTGGCTTGGTAAAATTCATCTCAGCACTTTTGTCTTTCTTTTTCAATGATACTTGATACAGTTCGACTAGATATTTTGGACCTCTACATGTTCGAGACCAATATCCGTTAGCACTGCATCGAAAGCATAAATTATCAAAATCTTTCTCTTGTACTTTTCCATTATTATTATACACCACTTTTGGTGATAATGTTTGCCCTTATGACTTGATGAGGCATGGTTACGAGTATCATGATTATGATAGTCATATCAGTCACGACCACGACCACGGCTACTGTCATGACCGCAACCACGACCACAATCTCTTCCACGTTCATAATTAGAAGACTTTGTTGCATTTGCTTCAAGGAAAGGAATAGAACCAGTTGCTCAGGTCTCATGATTTTTCATTAATAATTCATGATTTTGTTCAGCTACAAGAAGACACGAGATCAATTCAGAATACTTTTTGAATCCCTTTTCTCGATATTGTTGTTGCAGGAGCAAATTCGAGGCATGGAAGGTGGAGAAAGTTTTTTCTAACATATCCTCGTCAGTAATAATTTTTTCACATAACTTTAATTGGGATGTAATTTTAAACATTGCAGAATTATATTCACTTATTGATTTGAAATCTTGTAGCCTCAGATGTATGCAATCATTTCGGACTTTCGAAAGAACAACCAACTTCAGGTGGTTGTACCTTTCTTTTAAATTATTCTATAGATCAAGAAGATTTTTAACAGTAAGATATTCAACTTTCAAACTTTCATCAAAATGATGACGAAGAAAAATGATTACTTTGGCACAATTTTGGGCAGAATCCTCATTTGCTTCCATAATAGTGTCTCCAAGACCCATTGCATCAAGATGCATCTCAGCATCAAGAACTCATGATAAATAATTCTTTCCAAAAATGCCAAGACGTACAAATTTAAATTTAGTAAGGTTAGCCATAAGAAAAGGAATTGATAAATAAACTTACCTAGATATCACTTGAAAGTTAGATCTTCCACTTCACTGTATTTCACGAAGGTAGAGTCATATTGATAACGTTTTATGAAACTAAATCAAGATTATTAAAGTTGAATATTAACTAAAGTAGAAGTATAGTAAGTGTAGAAAAGTAGAGAAATATTAGAAAATTATTAAATGCTTTAGCTTTTATTAGTTCATACCAAATGAGGTAGCTAATACCCTTATTTATTCTAGGATTACAAGATAGGAGATTCATAAATATAATACATTAATCACGGGAATTAATAATTTTTCACATAATTGAAGAGGATGAATATCACGTTAATTGATGTATTTAGGGAGATAAATGGACATCTATATTTCTAGAATTCATAATAACTCATAACACAAAATACCTATTAAAATTATTGAAGGGGATATTTTACAACTCGAATTAATGCTAGGGAGGCATTTACTTTTACCCCTAATATCTATGATGTTCGAAAATGTGTTTCTTGTTCTCCCTTTTCGGTGCACAATATCTTTTGTCCCCAAATTTTAGACATTTAAAAACATCCAAGCAATGAAACCTTTTACAAATATAGAGAACTTCACAATTATTTACCAAAATATATCACCCACTTTGTTCATGGAAGAATGAAAAATTATCAATCAAGCCATTATAGCCATTATCTATCATTATTATAGCTTCCATGTTTAGACACTAATTAAAAATGTTTTTGTGCTTTAGTTAACTATATATGTACATTTTCTATCTCTAAAGCACATGTTGAATAAATATATTTGGAATTAAATTCTCATTAAAATTCGAGATAAAAATGGATATTTTTAATAATTATATTTTTTTTGTTCTCTCTTTGCGGTTCACAATATCTTCTGTCTCCAAATTTTAGACATTTAATTAACATCCAGAAAATAAAGCCTCCAACAAAGATAAAGAACTTTATAGAACTAGACCAAAAAATATCACCCTCTTTTTCCTCAGAAGGATGAAAATATCACACAAGTCATCAAATATCACCAATCACCATTATATATAGTTTTTCCTTATTTTAGAGATTAATTAGAAATGTTTTTGTGCTTTAGATGTATAGGTACTTTTCTTAAACATGTAGTGGCTAGAAAATACATTAATTAAAGCGTATATTTGGAATTAATTCTCATTAAAAATCAAGATAGTAATAGATAAGGATAAAAGGAGCCAAACTGCCAAACCTAAGAAACTAATAAAGCTTTGTTAGATTCTTTGTTTGTTTTAATTTCGCAAGATCGAGGAAGGTGAAAAAAAAAACATGTCTAAGAACCAAAATAACGTATACTAACCTGAACACATGATTAATTTATCATTAAAATAAGGAAGCGAGTCGAATACAAATAGTATTCTATTTGAGGTCGAACTCAAAATTTTTCATTAAACTTTAGTTCGAGTTCAAGCTTGAATGAATTTTAAAAATAGCGCTCGACCTCAAAAAATTTGATGAAATTCAAACTCAATTCAACTTCGCACGAAAAAAGTAAAATAAATTTGAATTCGAATAGTTTGATTTTTTGTAAGTAAAAGATATAAACTTTTTAAAGAGTACATAATAAAAATTTTAAAAAATTATATATGTGGTTGAAATACTCGACGAGCACTCGAATATAATATACCCATCGAATTCAAACAAACTCGATTCGAACTCGGTTAACTCGAACTCAAGTCAAAATTTTGACCAAATTACTCACGAACGGCTCACGAGCTCATTTACAATCTTCGAGTCTTACTAATTAAATTACATTTCATTGCCAATAACAAGCCAATTTTTATCAAAATTGGGATCAATATTTGCCAGGAAAAGCATCACAAAAAAAGAAAAAAAGAAAAAAACTCAAACACTAACCATTCTTTCTTGGAGCTTAAATTGCATTGGAAACTTGTAGACGAGCCCTTATCCAAATTTCCAGAAATGCAAACACTAAAGAGACGCGGTGAAACAAAACAACACCAGGCCAACTGCCAAATTAGCTGAACTCATAATAAATAAAGAAAATTATTAATTTCATTATACATCCTTAAGCTTTTCACGAAAAATTGCACTTTGAACACTAAATATTAGTAACTTTAATGCTTAGTACTATCAATTTGTGACACACTATTTATAATTAATTAAAATTTAATTTTTGAAAAAATATTTTTTAATAAAAAATTCAATACTCCCAATTGCCATTTGTTTAATGACATACTCTTATTCATTTAGAGTTACTAAAATTATTTTAGCTCAAAGAAAAAGTTATCAAATTTGTCGATTTTTAATTAATTTGAACAATACGCTACAAATTAATAACAACAAATACTATAATAATCGCTTACGGTATAAATTGTAAATTAATGATAGTTCAGAGTTGTAAATTGCCATTATCCCTACCAAAAAAATCTGAAATCATGTCTCTTCTACTCATCAAAATCTTTTTATCGTTAATAACAAATTTTTATTTTTAATATTTATTTTTTAAAAAATTTTGGATAAAGTTGATATAATAGTGTAGTTATTCCTATCCATTTCATGGGCCCCACTAACTCCTACAGTTTTCCCCTTTCTATAACTTTCAGTTGCTTATTTCTCCCCACATTTAACCTTTTGCAAGTCTTGCTGCCTCTTCGCCATCAACAAGCCTTGAAATCTCTTTCAACTCTCAACCATCCAAATAAAGTGTAGGAATTTTCCCTTATTTTTGGCTTTTTTTTTGGGCCTAAAATTTCAAATTTCGGATTGAGCAACAAAGGAGATGTGTCTTGCTTGGATTTGATTTCAAAAGATTGGTTCTTGATCAAAAAAGAAGAGTGGGTTTTTCTTGGTTTTCAATCTTTTTGTAGTTGGAAGAAATGGCTTGTTCATTGAAGACTGGATTTTCTGTTTCTTGCTCTAATGATTCCCTTCTCAGCTCTACACCCAAAGGGTCTTTTCCTATTTTTCCTTCAGTTGGGAATCTCCAATTCACAGGTTCAAAACCTCCGAGAAGTTTCTCTGTTAAGGTACGAAATCATTGCTTTCATTTTCATTTTTTTTTTTTTAAGATTTTAAAGTTAGGGCGATAGCAAAAAAGGATTCATACAATCAGGGGCGGAACCAGAAAAACATTTTAGTGGCGCACAATAAATATGTTTTTTAATTTTATGAATAGTTTTGTAAAATAACAATTTTACACAGAATTAATATATATTTTTTAATTTTATAAATAATTTTAAACAATAATAATTTTATTATTATACAGTAAATATAAAAAAGTAAAAATATATAAGTGTATATAATAAATGAACGAATAATTAAATTCACTATGATTTATTTAAGTACGAAGTTTTTTTGGTACCAGTAAACAACAACTTTTTAAAATATTAAGTATAAACATCATTAAAGTGATAAATTATATGTATTACTTGTTTCTTTTATTAATAGTTGATATTTAATTACTTGCATATAGGTATATATCTTGACTTTCTACAAATTAGTGGGGATTAAAATAAAATAAAATTTAAATTAAATATCTAAAAATAGACAATTTTTTTTGGTTAGTGGGAACACAATAACAAATTAATAGGGTAAAAAATAAATTTGGTAAAATATTCTATACTAAACTAGGAATTTTCTTCTGGCAGTGGAGGGCATAGAGAGTAGATCCGCCACTGCATATAATCGTCGGCCCCATTATTTTATTTTGTGGTTGTTATTATTTTAGGTACAAGCATCAATTTGTGTTAGCAGAGCTTTAAGATGGTGGGAGAAGACACTGAAGCCTAATATGAATAAATTGAGATCAATTCTGCACAACAACTTGTGGATTCCTTGTCAAATGCTGGTGACAGATTGGTTATAGTTGACTTTTATTCACCTGCTTGTGGAGGTTGCAAGGCTTTGCACCCCAAGGTATTATTAGTAAAATTTGAATATTTATACAATATAAATTTTAAAATATAATTATATAATATTTTATCGAATACTTGTTAGTACTACATGATTATTAAGAATAATTCTTCATTTTGGGATGGTTTAATAACTTTTATTTTGTCTCTTTTTGTGTTTTTTTAAAATTAGATCTGTCAATTGGCTGAATCAAATCCCAATGCAATTTTCCTTAAAGTCAATTATGAAGAACTCAAGACCATGTGTCACAGTTTGCACATACATGTCTTGCCATTCTTTAGATTCTATAGAGGTGCAGAGGGCAGATTGTGTAGCTTCAGTTGTACTAATGCAACGGTAAGAAAATCAATCCACTAGACCAATTTAATCCCTTTTTTTTAGGTTGTCTACATGAAGATAATTTAGTTTGTCATTTTTAAAAAAAAATTAACAATTTAAAACTTATAACGGGAATTATGACGAAACATATTTCATGGTATGAGCTATGTAATTATCACATGGCTTGTTCTGTTGGTTTGTCTATGATTTTCGTCACAAACTTTTGATTAGTTAACTTTTTTTAAAGACGAGGAACCAAATTAATTTATTATGGTGTATAGGGGACTAGATTAATTTATATAGCACAAATACAAGGAACCAAATTGGTGTTTTTTCCCTTTTTTTTTTTAAGAAATTTCTTTTATTCTTATATTTATGAGGGCTTATTGTTTTGTATGCAGATCAAGAAATTTAAAGATGCTTTGGCAAAATATGGGAGTGATGAAAGATGTAGTCTTGGTCCAGCAAAAGGGCTAGAAGAGTCTGAGCTATTGGCTTTAGCCTCAATTGGTGTGGTATCAAGAAATGTGTTATTAGATAATACTATTAAGGAGGAGGATAAGCAAATGGAGGATTTGGTGTTCAGAGAATGGTTTGGATTTTCTAGTTCTTTGGTTAAAGATGAAAACAAGATTGGAGTCAATGTGATGGCCTAATTTACATATTAGCAGGACAATTGTTGTGGGAGGAAAATTGCTCCTTTTTTTTTCTTTTTATTTTAAGAGATTTTTGCTTCCTGAAGAATGTACATAATAATTGAAGATTTTCCATAAGCAGGGCTTGGGTTTTTTTTTTGGATAAGCCCTGTTTGATTGGTTAATCTGTTATGGATTCAAAATTATTTTATGATTAATAGAGATCTATCTTTGTTGGATTCTTATCTTGTGTCATTTGCTGATAAGAAACAAATGGCTTGTTTATATTGACATGTTTGTCATATATGAATGTTTTTCTTCTCTACCATGATGACAAATTTTTTTCAGATTTTGAAAGGTTTTATCTATCTAGAATTAAAAACAATAAATTTTTTCCATATATTTCTATTCAAATGCTTAAAAAGTTTCATTATCTGACTTGTACCTGATTTATGCCAATTTTGGCAAGTGTATTGGAAAATTGCAACTATAACATTAGTCTTTCTTGGTTGCATTAGTTTTTTTAAAAAAATATATTAGTGTTGCACTTTATTGAAAAGGGTGTGTGTGTAAAAGTGATTAGAAAACGGGTTAAAAGAATCTTTGAAATTTTTGGATTAACACTATTTATGCAATGGTTCATCTTACATTCCCACTGGAACTTTATTTGAAATTTGTTCCTTTTGCAATTTTCATTCATTAAATGGGTAAATATTTCATCTGCTAAACAGTCAAATTGTAATACTAAAAAATGCTTTTCTAGTTCTTATTATTACTCTAGTAGTAGTACAAAAAGGGGGTGTAGAGTATGTTGCCCACCCGAAATTCGTTGGATGGAAAGCCCTCTTAACTATATATATAGTGAAGATGGGATATTTTCTTAAGGTGCAAATTGAAACTTGATGGGACCAAAAAAAAAAAAAAAAGTAGCATAATGAAAATGATGACCAAAAATGCCTGTGATATCAGGTCTAATCAAGTTTAAGAAAATTCAATGTCTTATCTTGAGTTGCTTAGCCATTAAACAAAGCATTTTCCTAAAGAAAAGTCAATAGGTTAATTGGACATTAATGTCCAGTCAAAAATTAGGTACCCACTTCAACCACGTTAAAAAAAGTTAGCAAGCAGTACTGTCAAATATTTCATAAGGTATTTTTTTGTAGTAAAATTTAAAATTTAAACTTCAAACTTTACAGAAATTACAGAAATTTAGGTAAGTGTCGAAGTAATCTTACCTGATCTAAAGGGTCATTTCTTCCTCTCGACCTTTTATAGTGCCTAATTAGGTAAGTTTTTATTACTCTTTTTAAGTAGCTATGCCTAAAATTTGTATCATATGCCCTTCAATGATTTAAAAAAAAAAAAAGTACCCTCAGATATCACGGAACTGACGAGGATGGCCGTTTTAATAATCTTCTATAATCAAGTTAAGAGAATTATTTTATTAATTTTAAAAATTTGTACAATATAAATTTTTAATTAATTAATACATAATGTTACATTATACAAATTTTGAAAAAACAAGAAGATAATTGTATAAAGGAATGGTAGAAAATTTTCCAATATACATAAGTGCTAAGCATTAGGTTAACGAGCATCAATACTATTGGTTTATCTGTATTAATTGGGTGAGTTGAGCCATATTTAGCAAGCTTGATTGATTAAATAATTCAGCAATTTTGTGGAGCTTAAATATGTAATTATGTATCATGGATTTAACTTTTTACACCATCCAATATGACAATATGTGCTGTTAAAATTTTAAATACTATTTTTGCACGTGTTATTCGTCACTGTAAAATATTTCTATGTAAGAAAGAATAATTATTATTACCCATCACTTTCCGGATTCAAGATTTCACTTTCATAGAAAATTGCAGAAACCAATCTCATTAATACATTTTGACCCAACATTTTTATTTTCCAAGAATACACCAATTGTAGTTCATAAGGTTCTGGCACTTTACAATTTGGAGTCCGATAATAACCAGCATTCAATTCGTGAAGGCTTGTTGAGATAGAAAATTAAATATATCCAAGAAGTGACCAAGTTCTTCCATCAAAGTTAACATTAAAAAATCTGCAAAATAGATTGATACAGAGTTACATACACATGTTAGAGAGGTTCAATTGGTCACTGATAAATCTTGGTAGGTAAAATAAATTAGTAAAATCTACAGATCATACTACAGGCTAAACAAATAAAGTGAAAAGATGGGCAATAACTTCTACAAAATGTTTTTGAAAGCATTATACTTGAGAGGCAAACAAGGGTACAACCCAATACAAGCTCATCATTTGTAATAAACTAAATGGCTGCATAAACACGTCTGAAATGATCCACAGTGCTGCACAAATAACACAAATCCTAGAACTAAGAAGCAAAGAGTTTAATGCAATAGCAATGACATTGGGGTAGGACAATGCAAAAACGATAGGGACATCATCATCCTCATGAACCTCGGACACGAAAACCACTAGTTAAACAACATATGTACCAAATAGCACCATATCAAAATCTGGCTCAACACAGAAACCATGAGTCAACAGCCTTCATATATGTTTAGAAATGCTTATTACATTGGATGCCTTTGGAGCCCAGCTTATAGCTAGACTACGACAAATAGCACCATTCAAATCTCCGTTCTCAGGAAGTAATCATCAGGCTTTTCATTTCCCTAAGAACTTGTCTAGATTACAGAAAACAACAAAAACATACCACACACAATCAAAGAATCAATCAGAAACAAGTCAATAAGCTCAAGTTGCTTCACTACTTTGGTTTATATAGACGAGTTAACAAGATTTGCCTAACCGAGCTACGATGAACAGCAGCCTCTCTGCATTGATTGACCTTAACTTGTCTACAAATAGATTGAGATAACAAACTTAGAACAACAATAGGTCGCATATCTCAACTGATATATTTATTTGCACTTCATTCTACCAATAACTATCTAAGGAGATATAACTCATTGTATCACTTTTATGTGTTGCTTTACAGATTGTCATTGCGGTTAAAGAGGAAAGCACCTGAAGGTTTAAAAATTAGTTACAAGGGAATTTGTCATAAAATAAGAGCTTTGGCTAGTACACACAACCATGCAATCACCAATAAGCAAAGGTTTGTTCCAAAGTAGTGACAATCACTTGTCATCCTTCTCATTTCTGATGATACATGTAATTTAATGCACGGCTTAAACAAAGCAAGAATTCATTAGCTCTGGAGAAAAACAATATTGCAACCACTACCGAGTTTCAATCTTAGGCCAAACTATATGCATCTATTACTGAATAAATTACAAAACAAATATGACGTTCTAATTTCTGTTAGTTTATGTAACCTGAAATGGATGAGGTTTACAAACTACAAACTGCAAGTTTAGAATGAACAGAAAAAATGCAGTTTGTATGAACATAAAAAAAAGCGACCAAAGAAGCCAGAGAAACTAGTTTGCCTCAGAGGTAGTGACAATTTTACGTTATCATCATCTTCATCTTAATTTTCTGATAATACATGTAATCAATGATCGTCATAGGCAAACCAACCAATGTTTCTCGGATCGAAAGCTAAATGTAAAGGTTAATCAAGGTATTAGTAAAACACAATTGCAAAAAAGAAGTAAAAAGAACAAAAGAAAAAAGAAAGGAGCCTCAGTTGCTGAGGTGATGTTAAACATAATCATATTGCCAAATCATGATATTGCAAACTTGCATCACTGGCAATTTCAACATTGCAAATACAACATTAATACCAAAGCAACTAAAAGCGGTTATAGAATCAGAGATTTCATTTTTATGGAAATTGCGAAGGCAATGGCAATCAAAAGAAATATTAAGAATTTAAACAACAATCAAGAAATCCACACATAGAGCGGATAAGAGATATAGAAAAGCAGTTTAAAATCTTTCAGTGCATCAGAGAGATTCCCATGTGTATAAGAGACAGCTCCTTTTGGAGTGCTGATGTCCCTGTCTGTTTTATCATCATTTGCACTAAACAAATGTTCCAAAAAACAGAAGCATAAGAGAAACAAACTACTGTCTTTAACCAAAAGTACACTTTAATAAGGTCACTAAAGAATAAGAGAAACAGAAATTTGTTCCTCAGATTTCAATCCTTTTCACAGTAGAAAAAATCCTAGGCACAAACCGATACCTAGTAATTACACAAAATAGTACTGAGATCGAACATATCTTATAAATTACCAAAGAAAGCTACTCAAACAAATAAACAGACAATCAAGATTGTCATTTAAAATCTCATTTGGGTCCATTTACCTTAAATTATATATACTTAAAATAACAAAATTTTATGGTAAAATGCATCAGAGAGATTCCCATTTATAAGACCAAGTCATCTTTTCCCCTCAAAAGAGGAGTTCTGATGTCCCTGTCAGTTCTATCATCACTTGCACATCTGAAAGAAGGAATCCAGTCGGGTTGGATGCATGAATCCTTCTATGCCATCGAGATATTATTGATAACTAAAAATCAATACCAAGAATATTATAATGCACCTAACTAACATCAAATAAAATACCAAAATAAATAAATAAAAGCTATATATATATATATATATATATGCCTTAAAAGCCTCAGTATTAAATTGTATTTCACAGAAAAACTGCTCAAAGTATATTTAAATAACAGAACCCATCACTGGCCAAGGCATATCCAATCTAAATTTATAAAAAATAAAAAAATAAACCCCCCCAAAAAAAAAACTTTTTTTTTCAAAAGAAAAATCAAGATGGGTTGTACTGTATGCATCAGAGATTCTGATTTCCAAAAAATTGCAAATTCATCCATCTCCAACAGGAGTTAGATGTACATATCTAACTCATCATTTGCAACAAAATAAAAACCAAATTAATAAATAAAAATTGGGGAATTATAAATTTGGAAAACTATTAAGAGGGAATAGAGGAGAATGAGAGTTTGTGAGAATTTTGGAGGACAATAGAGATTAGGGTTTTATCAACAATGGAGGCTATATATAGGATACATGTTTGGACTGCGGAGGCTTGGGTGGAAATTAGGGTTTAAGAGGACTAAGACATATTTTTGCAAGGAGACCATTTTAGTTGTGGGTATTTCGGTTTTCTCCCTTCTTTTTTTGGGTTAGTAATACTTTACCCCCATGAACTAGATAGTTAATAACACTTTGCCCCCTTGAACTAAAAAAATTACACTTCACCCCCCAATCACATGATTCATCCTTTAAAAAAAATTATAATATCATGTTAAATGACTTAAATATTTCTTAACACTATATTTCGATTTGTGTATTTAGATTTTGATAATAATTTGATAATTATTTAAAATGTGTATGAAAAATAAATTATATAATATTTTAATATAATCCATATCAATCTATATCTTGATCAAATTTTTAAATTTTGTTATTTCATTTTATATTATTTCGAATTTAAATATTTAAATATAATGGTAGAACAATTTTTAAATGGGCTAATTTTCTGTTAAAAATTTTTCTTTAAAGATATTGTGTGACAATATTTTTTTTTATAAAATTTGTGATTTTTTTTATGTCTCTTAACATTTTACAAATTTTATATTTGGATTAACCTGTGCAAATTATAATGTCAAATATAACATAATTCAACATTTTATCACATTTTCACTCACTAATTATTTTGTTATTATATTTTATTATAATAATAATTTTTATTATAATATTAGTTTGTTATTATATTTTATTTTTTCCAAACTCTTTTATGCGTATCGCACATCAAAATTAAATACATGAAAAATTAAAATACAATACTAAGGGCATTTTAGTCATTTAACTTGATATTATAATTTTTCTAAAAGATAAATAATGTGATTAGGGGACAAAGTATAATTTTTTTAGTTTAGGGGTAAAGTGTAATTACCTACCTAATTCAGGGGGCAAAGTGTTATTAACCCTTTTTTCACCCATTTTTGGTCATTGTTCCTTTCTATACATTTTTCTTTTTCTTGGGTCTCATTAGTTGTTGGTACTAGGGTTGGGTACGAGGCAAGAGATTTGGTTGATCCGATTCTAATTAGTTTGTCATTGTCTTTCACACCTTTGCAACTATCTGTTGAAGAGGGTCAGGTACTCCGATCCTGCCATCATTAATTTATCAAAAATTTAAAAAATTAAATTAATTTCACTTTGAGCACCAAATTTTTATTATGTTTATAATTAACAAGTATTTTACATAAAATCCATTAAAACAAAAAGAATATTAGCTTGATTCAAGAAAAGCTTTAAACTAAATTTAATTTTAAAAAATCACATTATTTCTTGAAACTATAAAAAAAAAAAAAGTAGTGTAATATTTCTCCAAAAAATGCGATAAATTAAGTATAACAATAAATCAATATTTTTAAATTGAATGAATGACTTGTTTATTCAAAAAATTGAAGATATGGAGTGCTCGCGGATTTTTTAAATCTTAACTCATATTCGACCCTCAAAAATGTGGATACCCAATCCTCAATTGACCTGGTTGGAAAATGAGGGTCAAGTAGCTTACTTTTTTGGATCGGGGCAGGACGAAGCATGCGAATTTGGAAGTTTAGCAGATATTTTTGTATACACCCATAGTTGGTCCAATGGATCAAAATCATGTACTCGTATACACAATAAATACTGGTATAAAGGTTGACAAGTAATTAAACAAAAAATACTTGTAGATGAGAAAATTTTATATTAGGCCATATTATAAATTACATAATTAGTTTTATAAATGGATTGAGTTAAACACCCATCGAATTACATATTCTCAATCCCATATCCAAATCTTTAATTTTAATATCCTCTCTACTAATAATAATCATTTCAAATATCCTATTTTTAGGATCAAAATATATTTTCGTGAGATGAACACTTTTAAAAATAACACATGAGTTCCTTTTTTTTTTTTTTTGGTTGGTGATGAATTGAACCAAAGAGTTGGGAGTTGAAATGGATATCCCAAAGGACACTCAAGTATTCATCTATTCCACTGAAACATTTGGAAGTCCAAGACTTTACCCAAGAAAAGAAAATGGGAAGCCCAATGCGGATAGTGAATTGGGCGTGTACAGAGCTTCCTATTTCTTTGGTCTATTAGCCCTCATGTCTGGGCCATTATTGGGCTTTATTTAACCATTGTCCAAAATGCTTGACTATTGTAAAGTAAGATGTGGGCTCTCACATGAAGATTGGATAATTTGTGTGACGTTTGAAAATTTTGTTCAAAGGCCCAGAAAAAAGATTGCCAAAGCAACAATGTCTTGATAATTGATATGGGCTTAACAGCATGAACCTTTTCTTCAACTCCACCTGGCCAAACCTTGGTGTTCTAACTTCCAATCCAACCGAGGTACGTTCCGAGCTAGCCAAGACATGCGAACCCTTTTATCAAATTATCTTTTGCAATAACTTAGAGGATGAAAATACACCATATATATATATATATATGAATGATGGAAAAAGATTTACAAAATTACAAATTTATGATACACATTAAAATTACTATGCGAGATAGGTTTATATTGAATGACCAATTCTTGATTTAGATACTCGTTCGATCATTTCGCTCATTTTTTTTGAATGTAACGACATATTAATTAATTCAGTGATGACTTTATCACTTTGATATTTCTTAATGCGAAATAGATATCTTGAATGGTTGGATAATTAAAAAGTAACTAATATTTTTCAGTTATTTTATCTACTATAACGCCTATCTCGCATAACGAATTAAGTAGCATATGCTTAACGTAAATGCAGTTTAACGGTATGTTATTAGATGGTAAAATCACATAGTATAAAACAAAGAGTGAACGTGAAACAACAATTAATTATTAATAAGTTAAAAAATAAAAATTCAAAAGAACAACTTTTATAAGACGCAAAACATCTTTTGGATTCCTCTCTTGTTGTTCAAGAATACTACAAAATTGAGCTATAAGTAGATATAAATCAAAAAAGCATTTGTCTACTCTGTAAAAGATATGATTAGTATTCCACAATCCACATAATTAATGAAGTACGACGCTCCATCATTAAGAGTACTACTTTAACCGACATCATGCAAAAAAATAAAGTTTTTTTCAAACAAAACAACCCTAATATTCTTTCTTCTTTATCTAATTGTCTTCGTGGCTGTGCAACTTTTTTCGTTATGGAACAATTTGGTCCGTTAACTAAAAAGTTTAAGACCCACTCACTTTAAATGAATTAATTATTAAATATTTTATTTGAGTAAAATATCAAGAGTTCGGAATTTTTACCTTATATTTTTAAAAATAAAAATTAAGTTTTTTATCATTTAGCTCTGTTGAATCTTTCTCTTCTTCTTAATAGTATATATAATTAAGTAATCTAAATTAGACTGTTATCGTTAAAAAAAAAATATTTTGTTTAAAAAAAAACAAAAAATACACCTGCACATGAAGGCTTATCCACGGCGCCTGGTCTAAAGAGAATGTCTTTTCGGGACCGATACTGCTTTTACGTTTTGATTAGTAGACAGATTTCCACAAATTAAGGTTTGATAATGAACATCAATTTCGTCCATTAGCAAATTTGTTACGAGCACTTTTTTTTTTTTTTTTTTTGAAAAAATCTTGCATTCATTAATATGTACCATGCATGTGTGTACCTATATTTGTCTCACATCAAAAAAATTTGTATAAATCAAAATACATGTTAACCGTGCATAATGTATTCAAAATCAAATTTTATAAGTCTCACTAGGGATCCACGTTAGCCCCGTACTAACGGGTCTTAGTCCACACAGATTTGTATCTAAGTGTATGCATTATTGACATACAGTTTAATCGATTTTATATTTAAATATATGCATTATTGATATACACTTTGATCCATCCAAAAATTTGTTTTATTACTTTGCAAGAAATTTCTTGTTCAAAGTTGTGGAATGGCGTCCGACAATAACAAAGGGGTTAGGAAAACACTGACAACTTAATTTTCCATGGTAATTGTTATTAGTTCGTCATTGCATCAATCAATAGCCTCTTTCCTCTGTGAAGAACCAATTATTCGTGACGTTATTCTATTTTGCATCTTTTAGCTTGTATTACTCGTTTTTCATTTTACATTTTAGTTTCAATTCTTAGATTTATTGAAATTAATTAACCGATGTCAAGCAAGTGCATACCTCGAGTTTGTTTAGTGCATATTGTAATAATGGAAATAGTCATATGATGAATTCCACTTTGTACCGCTTAACTTGTGATTAATTTTTACTTTGCTCATTTAATTTTAAATTTTGGACATCTTGCATTCATAACTTTTAAATTCGTCTCACTCTGATCCAATTTTTAATAGTACTGAAAAATTCGACGAATGTTTTAGTTTAAGTATATGTGATGTGTACGGTTAAAATATCTGTTAACTTTGATAACAGTATAAAAATTTTGACTGAATTAAATAATTCTGAGAATTCAAGATGTAATATATCTAAAAAATAAATTTATGATGCAATGTGAAAATTGTGTACAAATTAAGAAGTACAAAATGAAATAAACCCATTATTCATGCATAGTTCCATGTTAATATTGTCAACTGTGTATTAAACTTCAGGTTTAGGTTAGTTTAATATTTTTACTGCAAATTATCACAAAAAGAATATCAGGCAACTTAAATTGAGACAAATCTACTAAAATTCAGTCCAATTGGCTGTTAGATATTACTTGCAAGTGCCAAGTGCTTTGATTCTCTAATCAAAAGAGAAAGGTCCACGGGATGGAGGCAAATTCTTGCATGAAACTCCATGCACTAGGTTCCATGTAAACCATACATGTAAGATCATTTGAGATCCACATACATGTGTCTTATGAATAATTCATGTAAATATTTATAAGGATGAATGACTTGCTCTCACAAAGGGAGTCATGTGTATGTTTTATTTATGAGTTGGTGCTACTTGGTGGAGGATGTAAACTATATAGTACAACTTAGTCTATCTAAAAACTACCCCAAAATTGCACTAATTATGTAAAATAGTCACAAGAATTTACTCGAGTTTTTGAGTGGTGGTGGTAAATAGTAAGTGGAGACTAAATATAGAGAATTTGTTTTGGTAAATATTTTACGTAAGTAGATCCGGTCTTTGGCTCCACTTGTAGATCCTGTGGTGTGGATTAAAGTTTAAAGAATCTATGACATTAGCTGATATAAGCAAGATTTTTTAAAATTTAATTCTGATCACAGAGTCTATAGATAGGACGAAAGATCGGATCTACCTAAATATTTCCTATTTGTTTTAGGCATGTAGCAAGTTGCCTTGGCCAAGTTGTACGTACATTGTACTTCAAAACAAGTACCTTATTACATGGTAACATTCACCGAACCTGGAAACTGTCACTGACCACTGTCCTAAACAAGGCCTTATTGGTCATTTGGGGTTTGCAATATGCATGCATTTTAAGTAGAGGACATCTGGTTCCTCCCTAATTTTGGAAAAAAAAAAAGAAAAAGTGCCTGCAGCTCACAGTCGATTGATTGAGTTGTGAAGTTAAATAAATTTTAATTTTTATAATTAATTTTCTACGATGGACTACGATATAATAAATGATTACATGAGAAATTGTAACTTTTTTTTTTTTTTTTTTATTGACAGAAATCTTGTTGATATTTTGACCGTCAAACACTCTTATAAAGAGAAAAATTCTTGGTTACGGACTTTAGCCACATATTAGTGAAAATAGGTGTACTTTATCTTTAGATAATTCTACGACTTGGTCACTCAACGAAATGACTAATACACGATTTTTTTTTTAAAGCATTGTACCCATTAATATTTATTGTTTATACATTTATAAACTGCACTAGCAGTCATCAAATAATCCAAAAATTCCATTTGTCTACTCAATTTTTAGTGTGTTAATTTATCTATTGAATTTTTTATTATGAAATATTCTCGATTTATTTTTCTCCATTATTTCATATAGAAGTACACTATTCTATTAATAAATGGAGGCAAATTACTAGAATGATCAAAAAGGAATTTAAAAAAATTTAGTAAACAAAATAAACTTTTTGAATAATGTAGTACGAAATTTTTATTTTGATCAGGAACAACTACTGAACATGTTACAGTAATTATTCCTCAATCAATAAGAACGTGTTATTTAAAATGCAAAACTCATTTTTTGAATAAAATAATTCTCTTATTTTTAGAAATATCCACTTTAAATAAAAATTTTTTATTAATTTATATCTAATAATTACTCTGACCGACATAAAATCTTCTCGTCCACTCAACAAGTAAAAGGAGGTACCTAAATAGTTATGCATGCGCATGCTTTAAATTAATCCGGAAGATGTGGTGTCAAATGATGTCTTGACAGTTCAAACAAAAAGCCAGCAAATGCCAACGAATTAAAAAGAAAGAGTGACAACCTCCCAAGCCTTTTTCTTTTTTTGAAAAATAAATTACAAAATTATAAATTCAGAATCACTTGTAAAATTAATTCACGTAGTAAAATCATATTCAATCTCTAATGCCTTAATTTTAAATATTTAGTCAAATTTCTTTATTCTTTAACATATTTATTGATACATCAATAGTTTTGTCATTTTGTATTATTATTATTATAAATATTATGACTTTTCTTCACAATTTAAAAATATTTTCAAATCCAGCAGCCACCATTTGTTATCTTTGCGCGCCTTGCTTCACTTTGAGCCAGAAATTACTTTCCTTTTTTTCCTAAGAAAGAAATTTCTTAGTTATAAATTTATCCCCGTTTGTTCAATTTTGGCGGCACATCAAGTCTTATAGACAAAATTTTAACCCCCCAAAAAAAATTTTTTATTTTTATTGTTAGATATTTGATTGGTTTTAACAAAAGTGAATTTCACAAATATCCAAAATTATGGACGGCCATTTCTGCGTAGGCACATCTATATGTGTATAAGAATTACATGCTCACTTGGATCATTGATGTTGATATTAGGGAAGCTAGAGGCCACATCTATTATCCAAAAAAAAAAAAAATATAATTAATAACAACTAATATGATTTATAAATTTTTTTAAGATTTTAGAGAATTAATTTTTTAATTTTAAAAATAAGTAAATTACAGTATAAATTGTTAAAACATATAATATTATATTATATAAGTGTTAAAAGTATAATAAAATAGTTTCAAAAAAAGAGATTGTAAAATTTTTCTATAATTTATAATAAAAGTCACAAATTCGATTACCCAAATCGTTAATCCCTATTGGTAAGAGGTGAACTACCAACAAAAACAAAAACAAAAAAATTGGGAGGAGTGCAAAATCTTCCCTTTTTATGGGTATAAACAACTTTTTAATGTTAATACGTAAATTTTCTACTTGTACATGTAATCTTTTGTACTTCTCAACCGTATTTTTCCCCAAAAAAAAAAAAAAAAAATTTGTTCACAGCAAAGTCAAGAGTAATTTGATTGTAAAAAGAACCTGAAATTCTTAGGTTCATGAATTGGAATGAAAATCTAGTTTCAGTTTGGGAAAAGTCATTTTGATATCAATTTGACTTTAGTTTTAAATTATTGAGTAATCAAAGATTGAAAAATCTGATGAAAGTTGATAATAGAAATATTTTTTAATTACTCCTTATGTTAAAAAAAAAAAAAAATCAATTGGAATATGACCTCTAAAAGAAAAACTTGAAAACATGGCTTGGAACTCAGGGTCTGAGTAACTTTTTTAATCCATTATTCCAATAAAATTTGGTCAAAAGGAAAGTGCAAGACTCTTTTCTTTTTCTGGGCAAAATTTGGAAAAAAAAAAAAAGGATAGTTATTGGTTTAAGCTTAGAGCGGAGACCAGGAATTTGAATCTCTCTATTTAATTTTTTTTATTGTCTATTTATTTATATCTAAATAACTAAAAATTTAAAAAATAATCTTAACGCGTCAATAGTTTTATCTTATCGAGTAGATTATTATATCCAAAAATTAATTTATTCAAAAAAAATTTTACCATTGAATTATATATCATATTTAGATGGTATAGAAATCTTCAAATTTTGATAAAATACAAAGTAGATATCAAACAGTAAAACATCATTATTTTTTTCAAATATTTGAAAGACATTTACATATAACATGATTTAAACAATTAACTGTTTTGATTGAAAATGTTTTTAAAAGTTATTTTTTAAAGATAAATACAAGTGTCTGTCGTCTATTTAACTCTAAATAGAGAGGATCTTTGTTCGGAGGAATGACTTTCGTAGTATTTATTGAAAATTTTTTTACATAAATCCGATTCATAAAATAATATTATGAATCTCTTAATCTAAATATCCGACATCATTTTTTCTTATATCCATCACAATAAATGAATAATATAAAATATTTTAAACCAAAAAATACATAATACTGTATCATCGATTTGATCATAAAAATTTCCAGTAGTCATTGTAAGTATTACGTACTAGGGAATTGGTGAAACAGAATTCACTGTTTTCCAATGTCGTCTTAGCTAGTTCCCAGGTGTTATGGCTATGAGAATCAGATTCTTTTTCAAAATAAAATTGTTTTATACTCTTACTAGTCCAAAAACCCCCAAAAGAGGGAGTGTTTGTAGATTTAAATTGCAGTAAATAAAATCAAAGTAGGATTCCACATTTCTTAATAAATTAATAGATGTCAAAAGTTTTCCTGTGTTTTGCTTTTTTATTTTTGTCAAATAATTTTGCTCTAATTTTCCTTCTTGAAAAATGTATTTTCCTGCTTGTGAAATTGTTAATCACAAAACAAGTATGGAATTATTTATATTTCCATTCTCTGGGTTTAAATACTAAGTATAGCTATGAGCATTTCTTTCTATGAAATAAAGCTATCACATGCATACATTATTAACCAAGTTTAAAATGAATTGAAATTGTTTCACAAAATTAATTAGTCATTAAAGGTTAATAGTTCTTTATCTAAAGCCTAAGAAGGAAAGACTGTCATAAATGTTTTGCAATTTTAAATTCAGTACATGAAGAAAACACCAAAAATTCAAAATCACTTTACAAGACTATTTACGTATCACTAGATCCACAAAAATGAAAAATAAATTCAGACAAAATATTGTCGTGAGTTGTGGTCAATTTTCCATTTAAATTGACATAATTCTTCTAAAACAAATACTTTAATTTTTTAAATGTTTTTTAAGCATATTGATCCGTATATAAAGCTAAACTCCTCGTACATATTGGATATATATATATATTGTTAGAATAACGAGATTGAATACAATCAAAATATGAATACTTATACAGAATAAAATAAATACTAATAACATTTTGTTACAATCAAACTCACATACACTGAAACTATATTTCCTACCCTACCTACCCATGGAATCAAAATTGAAACTATTTTCTCATTCAATGGATTCTGTTATCTTATTTTTGGCGTTTATATTTGGGATAAGAACCTTTTTGTCTTCCTTTTCTCTTTCTTTTCTCTAAAAACTCTTTCAATATTATTCACTATGGCAGGTAGTGATTTCATTAATTTTTCAAAAAAAACCACCATCAACAACATTTTTTTTCCTTTTTCCTATGAAATTTACTCATTGAAAATTTTGTCTCCCTAGATATGTGAGTGTTTTAGTCTCCTTATAAATAAGTGGGAGTTTTTTCTCTTCTCTTTAATAAGTGGAAGTATTTTTTTTTTTTTTTTTAAATTTTGTGGTTAATGAAGATGGAAGATTCAGCCGACCAAATTTATTTTTTTGCTTTACATCAAAAGTTTAGTGGTATGTCCGAAACTGGTAACATCTTATACAAATTTGTTTTTGTGCTTTACATCAAAAGTTTAGTGACATGTCCGAAACTGGTCAAATCTGATACAATACTTGTCCAGCCTTGTGTAAAATTTAAATTTTTACATTTGTTGGAATATCTTTTTACATGTATAGATTTTTACATTTATTATGATATCCTTTTACATCTATTTATAATCTATTTATAATATATAAATCTAATAGATTTATTTATCTGATTGCATTTAAATCATTTGTAACGATTGTTTTTTTCATTAATGAAATTTGATTATCAAAAAATATTTGAGCCTTGGCAGCAGAAGTGATCGGTGGTCACTAGAAATTTTTTTTTTTTTTTTTTTTAGTAAAAAATTATATTCATGCGAAAGTCATTTTCCCAAATACTTACAACACATTTGGTGTAAGACCCACTTGACACTTGAAAACAACTTGTATTACAAATCAAATATCTGCGGATTTTCTCGTGTGCATAAACGTATCCGATTCTTTCTATCGGTGGTTTTCGGTTTTTTTGGCAAAGACAAAGTTGATAACATAGGCAAAACTACGTGCGATCCAACAAAAAAAGGGCTTCCAAGTTGGCTTTCTTAAACCCAAATGACATAGTTGCAGGAAGCTCAAGATAGATGCTTATTTAAGATGAATTATTCATATTTTCCATTATTTAATCGCAGGAAAATATATTTTATTGTCTCATAAATTCGAATTTTTTTTTGGCGTATTGAATTTTTAAATACTCTTTTTGAACACTTGTTATTCAATAAGTGTATTTATACAAAGTGATAGAAGTGACAAAGTCATTGATGTGTCGCTAAATTTGAAAAAAAAATTAACAATATCCGACTGAATATTTAAAATCAAAAGGTAGATGATTCACTATAAATTTATCACGTAAAATAATTTTAACAAATGTTATGAATTTAAGTATAATTTTGTAAATCATTTTCCCAAGATTAGCCGTAGGAGAGATACAATAAATTTATCATCTAAAATTTTATTCTTTTTAGATTTTTCATTTTGCAACCTAAACATATAAAGCGAACTTATAACCAATAGATCATATAAAAAATCTCTACCACCTAAAGTACACTTTATTGTCAACTTAATGATGACTCTATACCAAAAAAGTCTCTGAAAAACTTGCATTTTGACACAAAATACAACCATTGAAAATGTATAGCAAATGCTATATAATGTTTGTTGAAATTCAACACGTACAATATATATTTAGTCACACAAATGATTTGATATGAGTTATCAATCAAAAATTTGTTTCCGATTTGATAGTTACATGAACTAATTAAGATGTCACATTCAATCTAATTTGTACTCTTTATATAAATTATGTAAATAAAAATTAGTTTAGATGGCAATCTGAATAATAAAATAAATTTTTGATGGAAAAATAAAATATTCATATATATATTTGGGGGGCAAGTGTAATTTTAAAAAGATGTAAATATCAAAATTTTAAATTTTCCAAGAGAATCTTTCACAATTTTTAAAAGTTTGAGACTCAGTTGCCCCATCCGCCCTCTTGTGTCTGCCCTTGTTATTCAATTATATATATATATATAAATACTTCTCATATGACTCGACCAATAGGCGATAACCTATTAATTATAAAGAAAGCGTCTTTATTAATGTTATTCAAATACATCATATTTCATGTATTCAATTACATGAAAAGTGAATTGAGTATTTTCCTAGGTGATTATGTGGATTGAGTATTTTCTTAGATGGTTATTATAATCAATCTAGGTTTTTGTATTGAGAACAGTTACTCTATTTATATATTTATACATATTAATACATATAACTTTTTTGTCATTTGGAAAAAAAAAAATTACATGAAAAGTGAAATATGATGTATTCAATTAATTACAGCATATAATTTCATGTATGTGAGCTTTTGTGCTTTGCCAAATTGGATACGGAACTTGAATTTTGGGAATTTTTTTTTTCCAGAGAATGTTTTGGGAATTGAGGATTGCATTTTATACCGTTAGAAACCCCTCTAGACGCAAGATGTATTCATAAAAAGGAAAAGAAAACCCACAGCATTGGCCACTTGAATTAATTATTTGAAGTACAATATTAGATCAAGAAAACCATTTCAAGGAGTATAATTTTTAGATTTGGGTACAAAAATTAAAAAATTATTATTCAATTGTAGTAATTTTATTCAAAAATAATTTAAAGTAACTAAATTACCCTTCTATGTTGTTAATCTTCAATTAATAATCCTTGTCCTTTACTAATATGCCACTAATTGAAGGTAGAGTTAGGAGAAAAAACTTATTTATTAATTTCTTGAATTTGTAGAGTAACACAAATAATTTGACACAAAATAAATTATTTAACATGATAAATAAAATAAAACGAAAGAATTATTTATTGAATACATATAACAGTAGTAATTTTGTATAAAACAAATTGTATAAAATGATATATAAAATTGAACGGAAGCATACTAAACATGCAAAACAACTGACAAAGCGAAAAAAGAAATGCATACATACGAAAAGAAAGGGAGAGAAGAGCCCTGGCGAAGATAGCGAGAAAAGAGAAACAGAGGCGGCAGTTCAAGTTGAAGGTATGGGCGGCTGTGCCGCTCATGCGAAGGATATATGACCACTCATTCTCATGAGGTTTTTTCTTTTAAATATTAATTATTATTATTATTATTATTATTATTATTATTCTAAATTATTTATTTTGCCTTTTGGGAATCATCACATGCAATGCACTGATTAAGGCTAAGGTTGCAGCCTTTTTGGAAATGAAAATATCAAAGTTGATATTCAAAGATGTATAGTTCAGTGAGTAATAAATTAGCTAAAATCTGAAACAGCAGAAGTGCGGCTACTGTTTCTTGCCCACAAGATTCCTCCAAAAAAATAAATACTAAATAAATAATAATAATAGTAATGTTGTTTAGGGTTTCATCTTTCATGTGTAGAATAGTTTAAAAGTAGGACATTTATTAATGTAACATTTTTTATTAGGAAAAAAAAAAAAAAGGAATTGCAACTAAACATAATTTTCTATTGCACTTTTAATCAACTTAACTGAGTTTGATTGGAAATATCAAATATGTCTCCTAAGGACTCTCCTTCGGCCAATTTCCTTGATCACAAATAAAAATAATAATAAAAAAAGAAATAAAAACAAAGCAAAGGAGAGTGCAATGATTCTCGGATAAATTCTTATATAAACCAATATACATACATTACAAAATATAATATTAATAAATTAATTTTGTGATCGACCTATATTGCAGAGTTCACTATACAAAATAATTAGTATAGAATTTCTCCTATTTTGTTTTTAAGTATTGCATATAATTTGATCCGTGCAAGTTTTTGCTATTTTATTTGGGTTTTTCTTGCCGCTTATAACAAACTAAAAATGACAGCTCCCTCATCATTTATTAGCCATCATGCCATGCATCACCCATGTGCTCCTTATCTTGCCTTACCTTCTTACCCTTCGGAAGATTGGAGTAAATCTTGGTTGCTCACTGTGCGAAATAATTATAACAATAAGTTGAAAGGATTAAAATGTAGAAAGATTTTATTAATTTTTAATTATTTAACAAATAAAAAATATTAACTCTAAAATGAAAAATGAATAGCAACATATTTTTCCTTGAATTGAGGGTATATCTTCTCATAGTGACTTGTGCTGTGTAACTGAACAGAGGAAATTGAATGAATCCCACAGATTTCTTTCTCTTGTGGAAATAAATGAGTCAAATTTGCAACAACAACAACTACTACTATGTATTAATGTCATGCATCTCCAATTTCACACTTGCTGAGGTCTCAATAATCGGCTCAATTAAACATCAGAGTAAATGTGCCACACTTAAATAGTATACTACGATCGCTGGAGTAAATGTTGTATAATACTTTTAGTACTACTAAAGGATTTGGTCGGCGAGACTTTTCTGAAATCAAGTCTCTTTCCTTTTTCTGTCTCGTGGAATGAGGGTTTACATTTTATCTTTGAATGTTGATTTCGACCTATTTTTACAAGACCATAAAATGACAACATTGCTTACTTATTGCTAGATTCATGATATAAGGAAATAATTCGAATAAGTATCTAAAATCAAAAACTAGTTATTTAATATTATGATTTTATAAGGTAATTTTGAATTTGTGCTGATAAATTTTTTTCTTAATACTAACCCTAAAATTAAAAGGATCCCGGTCAATTTACAAAATTTTGTTTGACAGTTATAAAGTATTATACAAACATCCCCTCACATGTGACTTGAATTGAAATAAGAAAATTAGATAAGCGACTGATATCCATGAAGTCAATTCCAATATCATAACTAAGAGAAGCATTGGCTTGATAAGAACCGAACTAAGTCCAATGCGTAGAAGAGTTTCAATCATATGTGGATGAGTGAAAACTTGATATTATGTCTGATATCATATTAAAAAATATGTGATTCTATCTTGAAACGAAAATTAGCAATTAATAGAGTAATCTATAACAATAATTAATTAATCCAAAATCTTTTTACTTAATTAATATGAGATATTTATACTTAAAGAATCACTTTTTCAACACCAATTTATTATTTGACCAGTGACAACCTATCATATACCAATAACTTAAATTTATTGAAATTAATTATTTCTAACAATTAATGTAATTATGCTGTCCAAGAAAAGTCTGATCGAATAATAATCAGACAGCAATGAAAAAAGGTTCGAAACCACGTGGTTGCAAGTCCAAAGATGCCTATAACACAAACAGAAATAACCGCTCGCATGCAGCTGGCAGTTCTGAATCCCCACAAGCCCAGAAAAGTGAAGACTCGGGATTTTGGTTTTGTTCATCCAAGAAAAAAAAAATCTACTAAACAAAAGCAAAAAAATAATAAAAATAAAAGTAAAATTAATTATGATGTTACTATGATGTTAGCCATGCAACACAGCCTGCCCTGTTGCCCCTCCAAACATCTATATATTTCCACCTCTGCCCTTCTCATTTTTCTCCCACACATTCTTCCACTCTCCTCTTTAATTTCTTCCAAAAAACATTAGCAAATATCCAAGGAAAATGGAACTTCTTGGCTTTGTCATTTTGAGCTCTCTTTCTATTTTCTCACTTGTTCAAGGATATGATGCGGGATGGACTGATGCTCATGCTACTTTCTATGGAGGTGGTGATGCTTCTGGCACAATGGGTAAGAAATTATAAAGGAATTTTTTAGTTCTGTTAAAAAAATTTACCCTTTAATTTTAAAATATAACGAGATAATTTCAGACGATAGAGTTTTCCCATACTTATTAATTAACTTGTTAAAAATAATTAATTAAATTGTCTATTTGTGTAGGAGGGGCATGTGGTTATGGAAATTTATACAGCCAAGGTTATGGTACAAACACAGCTGCTTTGAGTACAGCATTGTTCAACAATGGATTGAGCTGTGGGTCTTGTTTTGAAATAAAATGTGTCAATGATCCACAATGGTGCCTGCCTGGTTCTATTGTTGTATCACAGCTACCAATTTCTGCCCCCCTAATAATGCACTCCCAAACAATGCTGGAGGTTGGTGCAATCCACCTCTTCATCATTTTGACCTCTCTCAGCCTGTTTTCCAGCATATTGCTCAATACAAAGCTGGGATTGTTCCAGTTTCTTATAGAAGGCAAGACTCTTCTTTCTTGTAGCTTTTCATTTCTTTACTTAATTCTGCGAATTTTGTACTAATTCGTGCATCTGTGTCACAAATGCTTATCATATAGTTTATATATAGATTTTTTTTTAAAAAAAGTGACGTTTACTGAAATTCATGTCACGTACCATAAATTAGATTACTACCGTATATTCAATAACCATCGCTTAAACATCTACAGAAAGATAAAGTAGTGTATAGAATATTTTAGATAAAGTGGTGTATGGCATGCTGATAAGATAACATAAAACACCGTGTATTCAGTAACTATCGTTTGCACGTTTTTAGAAATTTTTTTGTTAAAGATTGATTATATTTTAATTACATACTATTTAATGTCAAAATGGTAAATAACAGGGTGGCATGTCAAAGAAGGGGAGGAATCAGATTTACAATCAATGGACACTCATACTATAATTTGGTCCTAATTACAAATGTTGGAGGTGCTGGTGATGTTCATGCTGTTTCAGTTAAAGGGTCAAGGAGTGCTGATTGGCAACCAATGTCAAGAAATTGGGGTCAAAATTGGCAAAGCAACTCTAATCTTGATGGCCAAAGTCTCTCATTCAAGGTTACTACAAGTGATGGTCGCACTGTGGATTGCAACAATGCTATACCTGCTGCCTGGTCCTTTGGTCAAACCTTCACTGGTGGACAATTCACTTAATTAATTAAACCAAACCACCAACCTCAGTTTTAATTAGAATTTAGCAATACATTCTACTATTAATTAAGTGTCATTAATTATTAGCATTAAAGTTAATAATTTAATTATTTTTCATGTCCCCCCCAAAAAAAAAAAAAAAAAAAAAAGAAAAAATGGGCAAGGCTTATTTTAATGGGTGGCTCAAGACCATTTTTTTGATTAATTAGTCACATGAAGTTTGTTGTTTCTGTCTAGGTCTTTTTTAGTAAAAAGACAGAAACAGGGCAGCGGTAGGCTAAGGTTCTTACCACCACCCGCCAATACTTCGTGATAATAGCATTTAAAAGAGTCGGTAACTTGTTAAAAGGTTATCGATTGAAGTTTTCTATTATTTTTTTTTTGTGATTGCCTTTAAGTCGATTTGGGCAATTTTTTGAGGTTTGAATTTTAATGGTGTTTTGTTTTGGTGAAATTAATGTAATGTTTATTATGTAAGAAAAATATGAATGAATGTGTTTTTTGCCTTCTTGGTTAAGGCGTGTTTTTTGATAGTTTCTGAATCTGAATAAATCAGACTGTGAAACCGTTAATGTTGTCTGTTTCCTTACCCGACAATCATCAAATAAAAGGACTTTGGAGCCTTGGGTGTTGCACCTCAATTTGAACTCTCCCTCTACCCCTTTATCTAGGTGTGGGAAAGGTGATTTATAAAAATATAAATTATGAATATTTTTTAAAATTGTAATAAAATTATATTGTACTATTAATTTTTAATATTAAATATTTGATCAAAATTTTTTTTTCAAATCTGATGATATTTAATAATTTTAAAACTTTGTCATTATATATATATATACTCTTTAAGTATAAATTTGTTTGTTTGTATGTATGTGGTAGTATTCTATTTGAATAGCCGGTTATTTAAAGTAAGATTAAGGCTAAAATATAAAAAATCTCCTCGTGATTCGTCAAATAAGTATTTTACTCTCTTATTATTATTAAATGTGAATTTGAGCAACTTGTGTCTTATTTATTTATTTATTTTGGTGTAAAATAGATGGAATCTATTAAAACTAATACTGAAATATGAAATGTCATATTTGCACCTAACCAATTAAAGTATTTGAGATATTTTAAGGTCAAATTAAAAATAAAAAGAGATAAAAAAATTTTGAAATCAAATTAAAAATTAAACAAGAGTCCATTTGAAAAATTAAAAATCCTTTCCCTTTCTCTCTGCCCCTCCACCACACAGCAGCCCTCCCCCCATCCCCTAGCCCAGTCCCATCATCCCCAATCCTCCTCCACTAGCCTCCACCCCACTCTAGTCACTGCCACCGTCCCCTTTCCTTCTCCCCCAATCTCTTTCGCATTGCTGCTCTTTGGGAATGAGGATGACTGATCAAGGGAGGTAAACGTAAATTTAACACTAAGAAAGTTACCTTACATTATCTCAAATGTTATTAGAAAGGGATAATTGGTAATTTACTGAGTTAATGATAAGGGTATAAATGAACATAAACAAGTCGATATTTTAGTATTTAAACTTATTTGATAATTTTAAGTTAGTTGTAGTTTTGTTTAATCTTGGCTTGTTTATCTGTCGAACCGGACTCAAACAATCTTTTATCTAGTTAAACTCAAATCGAGTTCGAATATCTCACATTATTTATATATAAATTTAAAATTTTTAATTTATCCAAATTGAGTTAAAACTGAACATAAAAAAAAAAGTAACGAATGCTAAATCTTTTCAAGTGTGACTTAATTATTAAAGAATTAAATCAAAATGAGGTCTTGCCAAGCCGACTTGACTTTGAAAATCGAGTAACTTTATTGGCTTTACCACCATAGTTGATGACAAAAAATTACTAAGATGGTCCAGATGGATGAGTATTGCTTTTGTTTTCAAATGTTTACCTGTCCGGCCCATCACCTATTACATGATCTCAATTGTTTTCAAATAGTATTTATATATGCATAAGAACACTAAAGAATGGTCCAGTGGACTAAGTCTTTGGGCTTTTAGTTATCAAGAATAATTACATTCTATAGCATTTAAGTGACCATTAAAGAAGCAGCGTTTTTTTGTGACCTTCCTTTTAATCTGAAGTACTAATCCAATTGCGTAGCAACAACTGCTCCATAGTTTTGATTGTTCTTTCTTATTGTTGATGATAAAAATTTTCCGGATTTCCAACAGTTTCCTTTATTAGGTCAATTAGCTAATTATCAGCCTTTTTTTTTTGTATCTTTTGCACACTACAGATAGTCCCTTGTGTTTTGATTTGTATTTTCTTGGCCCATAACAATTTACTTAACAGGTTGTTTTGCTTTATATTATTTCTCAACTCTATTGGTTTTACAAAAAAGTAACAAAGTAACAAAAATCACTAATGTTTGGTTACTTTCGCGAAAGAACAAACGAAATTATCTAAAATCAAAAGTCGATGATAATTAGATATAATTTTGACACATTAATGATCATGTATCGTATTATTACTTTTTTTAAAAATCATTTTCTTTACTATTTGCTACACAGCCATATCTTAGGAGGCTCAAGTAAGATATCATTTGCCATCATAAATAGACTCATTAGATATGGGAGATTCCACTTCTACCCACATGGCAATAAGATGGACCCCAAGGATCTTTTTCAAGCCAACAGAAACATAGAAATAGATATGAGGATATGTAGCCAAGATAAGGAGATAAGTGGCCTTTCTCTCCCATTGGTCAGAATAAAATCCATAACCTGATCACACACAGACACAGCCCTTGAATCCCAAAAATCTAGCAAGCCAACTCTGAATCTTTGAACATTGAACCATATCCACAAAAATACTACTTAACTGAATGCAAATGCAAAATACACCAAAACACACATTATAATTGAGCCAACTTTCTTGAGATCACTTTTCCTTCACCAAAATTCATCAGGTCTGAAAACAAACAATGGCTGCAGTTACAACACAAGCTTCCATTGCTGTTTTCCGGCCGATGTGCCTCAAAAACCAGGTTCCTTACTGGATCAGCTGGTAAACTGAACAGGCAAGTCTCCATTAAAACATCAGCCTCCTCTTCGTCCACCAGCTCATTCAAAGTTGAAGCCAAGAAAGGTGAATGGCTACCGGGTTTGGCCTCTCCTGGTTATCTTGATGGCAGGTACTAATCGAACACTAATCTTGATAATGCATAATATGGTCTAATTTACTAATAGGGCTAAGATGGTTTTTCTTTAAATATATGTATATAAAAAAAAAAAAAAAAAAAAACCTCCTCTACCGACTTTTTAGTTACTCAAAATCATGACTAACAGGTTATAGAAGAAAGTTATACTTTGTTGTCCATATAAGATGGTTAGTTAAAAACTAATGGCAAGCATTTATATGTTGATCACAGCCTTCCTGGTGACAATGGATTTGATCCATTGGGGCTTGCTGAGGACCCCGAAAACTTGAGATGGTATGTCCAGGCTGAGCTTGTTAATGGTAGGTGGGCTATGTTGGGCGTAGCTGGAATGATATTACCTGAAGTGTTCACTAAGATTGGAATCATTAATGTTCCTAAATGGTATGATGCTGGGAAAGCTGAATACTTTGCATCATCATCGACACTTTTGGTGATCGAGTTCATCTTATTCCACTATGTCGAGATCAGGAGATTGCAAGACATTAAGAACCCTGGAAGTGTTAACCAAGATCCTATCTTCAAGAACTATTGTGTGTATTGCCCCCTAATGAGGTTGGCTACCCAGGTGGCATTTTCAACCCCTTCAACTTAGAACCCACACTCACTGCCAAAGAGAAAGAGATAGCCAATGGTGAGAAATTTTCTCAAACTGCATGTAAAACAGGGAAAATTCTTTGCTAGTCCTTCCGTCACAACAGTCGTCTGGTCATCCATAAAGTGAGGGGATCCTACTTTATGGACGATGTTGTACTTTGTGGAGTGACTAGCAAATAACTACTCGTAAAACTGATCTCTCAAAACTATACATCAAATTGAGCTAACTATTTAAATGCATTTGCAGGGAGATTGGCCATGTTGGCTTTCTTAGGATTCATTATCCAGCACAATGTCACTGGACAAGGACCATTTGACAACCTGTTGAAGCACCTTTCAGACCCATGGCACAACACAATTGTCCAAACATTTGCTGGTAATTAAGTGTGCTGGAGCTGGGGGGAGACGTTATTTGTACTTGTATCAATGAGTGAATGGTTGACTACATCGATTGAAGCTCTGTTGCAAAAATTAGATCTTCGGTGTACAGTGAAACTAAGTGCAATTACCATTCATATTTTGTCAACTACATCATCAACAGAACAGTATTTACACCAAGTATGTGATGGGACAAATCTCAAAGTTTGCTAAATGTTTGCTGGAGAATTCTTTCTTTTTCCTTATCTAATACCTAAAGGAATTCTGTTTAAGCTAAACAGCAATTTGCACACAATAGTTATTCACTAAGTTATGAAACAAATAAACCATCACAATGGCAAGGACTAACCTCTTATTTGAATGCTTTACATGCTAAACAACAAACATGTTTGGCTAGCTCTATGATTGATTGTGAAGATCAACAACTTCTAATAATCTACGCAAAGCACTCTTGCTGCAGATAGACGAGTCATCATGGCTAATCATCATCACGGGTGATCTGATGGCTGCAGAAATAAATTGTGCAAGCAAACAAAAATAATTAGAATTCGACAGTACAAGTCGATAGCATACTTGTCGTCAAATGACAATACATGTGCTACCAGTAGTAAGGGCCCTTTCCATTCTCCAACATGAAACACTTCATCAGGGGGCTTTGCTTATTATGGTTATAGCTACTCACTGACCATTTGTAATATCTAACGAACTGCTGAATAAGTTTCGAGTAAGTAACTACATACTATCTTGGAGATTCAAAGAATGTAACGACATACTGTTGCATTTACATGCTGAACTGTAAGAAAAGTATCCAACTTGTACTGATGAGCAAGGTGGTGGGTAACTTCATCAAAATTAGATCTTTGGACATTTGCAATTTGTTTTCATACACACTCGCTTCTCTTCTCTCTGTTTTCCTCCCCCTTCTCTTGGACAATTTGGAGTTTATACATTTACTTTCCCAAAATCTTAATTTGCAACATCCAATTATGTGTTGTTAATTTGAATTTAAAAAATTGAAAGATTATTCCAACATCCAACCAGTTTAAAACACTGTTCATACAAGAAGAAGAAGAAGAAGAAGATGTGCAGAAGAAGCCTTAAATCTCATATGCCAGTGCATCCTAAACCATATCCTCACTAATTCAGTAATTCCTATTGCTTCCATATATTTATTACAGGTTTCCAAGTTGTCTTTTTTCAGTCTTCCTTCTACTTTGATACCATCCCAAATATCACTACGCCTAACAGGTGCTTCTAAGGGTCCTGCCTTTGCACATGCTCAAACTATCCTGACACGGTCTTCTCTTGAATATGCTCATTACAGATCTTGTCCATCCTACTGCACACCCATCTTTGCATTCACATCCCTATAACTCCCATTTTTGTTCATGTTCACATTTACCGCCCAACATTACAACTCATAGAGCAACCTTTATTTACATGTTAAATTTCCATTATTTATTGAACTTGTGAGTTGCTTCCATAAGCCATGGAATAACCATGTTTTCGTGATGAAGCTAAGCAATAATTTCATAAACAATTTAGTAACTAATTTTCCAAGTTCAAATAAAAAGAAGATCAATCACCTGAGTAAATGAATTGTCATTCATCATATTGATCTCACAGTCATCCAATGTGGGGATCCAAGGATGACCCAAATTTGCATAGATGGATCTAGGCGGTTCAAAGTTCCCATGGATTTGATAAGTCATGGGATTGTCTTCGAAATTTGCCTCTCGTCCAACCTCGAATTTGTTGACTTCGGGTATATTTAGATGACTGTATGGATAGTATGGTTGTTGCCCACCAAGTTGTAATCTCAAGCATGCGATGGCATTTAAATCATCCAAGGCACTGCCTTCTTGTGCTATGTTATCAACTTGTACTGAATCAATCTCTGTTTCTTTCCCTTGGTTGATAAAACCAGAACAGCTTGGAAGAGATGCATCTCTTGGGCATTCCATGTTATCCATCTTTCCCGTATTGTCAGGCTCTTCTACCTTTCCATTGCTCAGCAAACCAGAACAGCTAGGAAAGGAAATATCTCTGGGGCACTCGATGTTATCCATCAATCCAGTATTATCAATCTGTACTTCTGCTTCTTTTCCAGAGCCAAAGAGCCCAGAGCAGCTAGGAAGGGATGCATGTCTGGGGTATTCCATATCTCTACAAATGGAGAACAGCCATAAAATAAATAATAAAATAAATCACAGGATAATATAAAGAAAATTGAGTTCTATAATAGTCCAGTGGAAGTGTTGAATGCTTGTAGAAATACTATTACACACTTTCACATGATACTAAATATCAGATACTTCAGAGAAAAAGTTCAGGTTTGTCAGAATTGGATTTAGATGCTGAGATAAAACATAAACATCCGAGGTTAAACAAGTATGAGAAGTACAAAAAGAAAACTCATCAAATTCAACTAACCCCTGAGTAATAAAGTTTGGGTCTTTGGACAATCTCACTTGTTGGTTATCATTATTTGGAATCCATGGCAGGGTTTGTCCTTCTTGGTTACCATCTATTGTCAGTGGAAAATGCATTTCATTCTGGAACTGGAAAAATAAGACAGGTGAACATTATATCTGAGACAGGTGTAGTGGAACATAATAATGATACGCCCAGACACGGCCAGGTCAGATGTGCACATGCACATGCACCTGCAATCAAGCAGTTCTCCTTCCCCCCAACACACACACACACACAACACGCAGAGTTGCACTGGACAGCTGAATTCTTCATTACCTGGCCTGTGCAATTCAAAGGCATAAGTTGGTGCTTCACAAAATTTTCCTGTGAAAGGCAAACTAGAGGTAGTGAATAATATGTATTGTTATATCAACATGGTTGGACGGGCAATATACATAAATTTCAATTAGAATGGCCATATCCTCAAAAGGCATATCAGAGACATGAGATAATGGTACCACTGAAAATACCAAACCATAGACACCATCATTTTCATTTATAATTTTCAGTAGTGTGTAACACGGGTAAACCATGATATGCAATATGAGGCAAGAAAAACAAAGTGTGAGGGAAAAGTGTATGTAAGTCATAACTACAGAAGAATTGTATACATATTACTTGCAGTGGAATGGCAACAGTAGTAATTAATAGATTTAACATTACTTCACTCACAGAAGAATTATACACATCTCCCAGTGTTATTGCAACTTAACAGATTTAATAGTACCTTGTGCGCACGAACTCTGGTAAGTGATTCCCTTAGTGAACTTTCCATCTGCCTGAGATGCTCAATGTCTTCTACCTGCTCTAGGTTACTCCACCAGCTGAGAAAGACGAAAGTGTAATGTTAATGGAGGTATCACATGAAGAATCTCACCATACCAGTATGCTAGATACTACCCTTTATCTAGTCCCAGGGGAAAAGTTACCATCAACTAGCCTTCAACCACATAAAAATGAAAGAATCAGCACTAAATATCTTAAATGAATCCTCTCACAGAGTTAAAAAGGCAAACCTTCTCAATTTCTTAAACCTTGTTTTTTCAATAGAAGAATTTATACATTACATTATGTACTTTGCAGACGCAGCAAATGAAGAAAACATTTAAAAAAGATAAATCAATACACACAGAAGGAATCTTGTCTTGCAAGACTAAAAGTACAAGATCATAATTGCAGACCCTCATAACAGTTTAACATTTCAAAATTCTTGAACTTCAGTAAAATTCAATCCACACCTCAGTCTCTTATCTGCTTCTGTTAATTCCGCTCGCAGTACCTTTACTTGGTTGCACAATTCCTAGCAGCAAATAGTTCGACATAAAACACATCATTAACAACAATAATCTAAATAAATCTTGACGCATAAAAAGCCGATTTTAAACAGCAAAGTATGCAGACAGCATTGATAATCATCCACACCTCAACTGATGGAGCACTGCAAGAAGGGGAAGATTAAAAATGCTTCAGTTAATTACACGCCATCAGAAATCTGACTCATTATATCTAACATCAAACATGGTTACGCACCTTGCATCCAAAAACTCTTGGATGTTAATCTCGTGGTCAAGCTTTTTGAAAGTTTTCTTCAAAACCTGTCAAATGCATGCATGCAAAATTGTCTTTTCAGTTCATGTGAAAAGGAAATCTATCTTATTTCAGTCAATGTAAATGGGAAAGAAAAATGCTCAAAACTGAAGTATAGACCTCAAACTTACCTCAAGGCTCTCCAACTTCCTGTTCCAGTGCAGAAGAAAGGAATTATTCAGCCATGATATAATTTTATTTTATTTTTTAATAGCTGAAAGTTAATTAAATCCAATTAGCCAGAGTTCGTCATACCTGGGCAATTGTATGAGAAGATAGATGAGCAAATTTTGAAATAATCTCATCAACATTGCTGAATAGACAGAAAAGACGAATATCAACAAGTACTTAACACCTAGTTACTTATTGACGATTGCCAACAATCAAAGATGAGAATCATGAGACACTTAAAGTAGGGAAAGGTAGTCTACATAAAAGGAAGCGAAACAAGAGATGAGAGCCAAACATAGAACAAAATAGGTCTTCAAAATTAGGATTTTGGAATTAAATCATTATTTTAGGAAGGGAAAAAAAAGCACCACTATCCTTGCTATAGTCTCCTACTTTCTAGATGAATATGTCGTAACATGTCCAGTGCTCAAAAATATGTCTGATAGGAGAAAGACTTGCTACATATATCATCAGCTTGAAAATCCTACTCCAACTACTTTGATCACTGTGTAGTATCCAGAACCTTTGACCATCGGTTGTGCACCACTAACTTAAATATGAATGCAGTTATCACATTACTGTGACAGGAAAATGATGAAAATCAACACACTTCCTTTTGGGCTTAATACTTGCATTGCAAGATAACCAATCTGAAGAAGTTATTCAAATACTGAAACAAACACTATTTTCATCCTTGAGGCTGAAAAATAATTATGACATACTCCGCAGGAAAGTAGACCAAACTTGCTCAAGTCATATACTTTTAGCTCAAATTCTAGTCTAACCAGACTAGTAAAACACCCTGATCACGATATCTCAGATAAAAATCTTCTACTCTAGTTTCTATTCCTTCATATATCAAACTACACTTTCTCATTCACTCTAGGTGACCAATTCAATCTAAAAAAACATAATCCTCTTTCTACATTCTGTAAAACAAGGGTTCTCTTTCAGTTTGTATGTAAATAGTAAGAACGATACAGGAGGCTTGAAGAGATTAGACAGGTTTGGAGTGTCTTTCAACAGAAAGGAGACAAATTAAATGGATACACACAAAGTTCTAATCTACTTAGATACAGGAGAGACGGCTGAATGGTGCAACTGTACAAGGAGGATCAAAGGACTCAATTAAGGGAACATATGTGCTTCCTAGGAAGAAAAGAGAGAAAACAAATAAAGAAAAAGAAAAGCTAGTATAATATAAAACTCTCACAAAAGGATAGTGCGTCTCTACGTTTCAGTCTCTCACACACTCTCACATTGCCAAATTGTATACTATGTGAGATTACATAGACACAACCATAAACATACACAAAGAAAGAACGAAAAAAATAAAGATCACCCTGTAGCTCATACAAAATCCCTCATGCAAGGGATTTTGTATGAGCTAGTATAATATAAAATGCTCTCACAAAAGGGATAGTGCGTCTCCACATTTCAGTCTCTCACACACTCGCACATTGCCAAATTGTATACTATGTGAGATTACATAGACACAACCATAAACATACACAAAGAAAGAACGAAAAAAATAAAGATCACCCTGTAGCTCATACAAAATCCCTCATGCAAGGGATTTTGTATGAGCTAGTATAATATAAAACTCTCACAAAAGGGATAGTGCGTCTCCACGTTTCAGTCTCTCACACACTCGCACATTGCCAAATTGTATACTATGTGAGATTACATAGACACAACCACAAATATACACAAAGAAAGAACGAAAAAAATAAAGATCACCCTGTAGCTCATAGAAAATCCCTTATACAAAAAGAAAAGCTAGTATAATATAAAACTCTCACAAAAGGGATAGTGCATCTCTACGTTTCAGTCTCTCACACACTTGCACATTGCCAAATTGTATCCTATGTGAGATTACATAGACACAACCATAAACATACACAAAGAAAGAAGGAAAAAAATAAAGATCACCCTGTAGCTCATACAAAATCCCTCATGCTTTAATTGTATTCTGATTGAGACATTCCGAAATTTACCTGCGTGCTCCATTGAATATGGTTGGTTTTCCATTTGGGGAAAACATAAGGAGCATAATATCAATGTCGCATAGTACTGAAATTTCTTTGGCCTTTTTTAAGATTCCAGACCTTCGCTTTGAATAGGTCACTTGCCGATTGCTATTGCTTTCCAATCTCTTTATCTTAAGCTTAACCCTTCCCATCCTGTAGACAAGTAAACAAACTCCTATCAGATGTGCATATATATAATCAATGACATTGAAACATACTCAAACAATTGCCTAACATCCTATTCCTGATATTGATCAACTCTCTTTTCTTTTTTCCATTGTCACATTCCTTTTAAATCTTCAAGAAACCAACTGAATTGCTACTATCAAATAATAAATGTTCTGAATCTGTTTTTTTTTTAGTAAATAAAATTTCAGACCCCTCTATTTCTCTGGGGGCTAGACAGTCCTTATAGTGATTTTTACCGATTGCCCACCAATGAGGGACTAAGAGCAGCAAGACGAACTTGGTCGCCCTGCTTACCTACAGATTGAGTCAATTCCCATTGGGGTTCTGAATCAAATCAATCAAATTAGCATAAGGATCAATTAGACTTCCAAATTAAGATGACATGGACTAATAAGCATAAATAGTTAAGAACCATTTATTTAATTATAACCAGAACAGAACTCAATTAATAGACAATTAATTACCTTAAGAGAAAAATAATGACTTCAAATAAAGCTCAAAATTTGCTGAAACCCCATAAGATATCCTCTTTTGCCACAAGGGATTATCAGACAATTGTTAAAAATCATTGAAAGAAGGACTAAAATTCAAAAAACCCAGGTGAAATTTTCACCCAGGTTTACTAATCCAAGGCCACATGGGGAGGATGATTTCAAAGAAACCATTGAAATATACCAAATTAAAAGCTCTATATATTGTAAGATAAAAATAGAAAAGACCCTAAAAAAAGCAAATTGAAATGAAGCTCAAATCACATGAAAAAAAAACTGGAAATTCATAATGGAAATGGAAAAAAAAAGAAAAAGAAAGATTACCCTGAAAGAGAAAAAAAGGAGATTGTTTACCCCAGAGTGTGTGGTAGGAGGTGGTGAGGTAGAGAAATGAGTTAACAAGATTCAAGTAAAACTGTTGGGTTCTGCTTTGATTTCGGCAGTTAAAACTCCCGGGAGAACCGGATTTTGTCAGTTGTCAGTTGTCAATCCAACATTTATTAGGCCAAATTTACTGAAGCTTTATACTAGAACATCAATTAGTGGAAAATTTTATGATTCGGTTCAAGTGTCGTACCATTATCCTTTTCAATACTAATATGATATAGTAAAATTTTTCTACGTTTTGAATGCTTGTTCAATAATAAATATTAATGTGGTATCTTTTAAGAAATCATAAAATTATCTTTAATTATTAAGTTATCTTTTTAATGTTATGATACGTTAATATATTTTAAAAATTTATACAATACATATTTTTTTAAAAATAACAAATGATTTCTAATATGTTGGGAGAATCCCAATAAATTTTGGTGGCAATAATATATTATTACATTAATTAACTTTTTGAATTGTTAATTTCAATAAAACTGTATAATTCTTGATAATTTTGAAGGTATTAATATATAGTAGTAGTACAATTTTTAGCAAGAATTGAAGGATTATTATTTTTTTAGATGTTGATTAGTGAAATGGTGAATCTGGAGTTCTGACAGTGGATAGATTCTGTTAAAAAAGTATTGGAAATTGGGAACTGTCACATTCAACTAGATACTATGATTCTTTAGTCTTTTATTTTTCTATTCTTTGATTTTTTATTTTTTATTTTTTTTAAGATAATACGAACAAAGCATACAAATGGAACTTGGATTCTTGAACCTAGAATAGACATGTCCGTACATATCCGATGTTTTGTATTTGCCAGCTCTGAATTTCCCTTTTTTTACTTTTTTTTTAATTTTGTATTTTTTTTCCTTCTTTTTTCTCCGTTAGTTTCGAGAATTTATTGTACTCATTTTGGATTTATGAAAGTAGGGTTGTGGGCAAACACTTATGAAATTTATTTGTAATAATTTATTCATATTAATTTAGTCACTTAAATTAGCTACTAATTATTTAACAGTAAATTAACTTAAAATATAAATTATAATTAATAAAATAATCAATTTATGTAAGTGCTTATATCAATTAAAATTTATAAACAAACAAACCCCCCAAGTCTCATTCCCACTAAATATGGTTGACTATATGAATTTTGTTATGTTATTGTACTATATCATGAATTATATCCTATTTAATTGCTAGATAGGTTATATCTCCACTAACCCCACGTTTGAAATACAGAAATGACCTGAAATGGAAAGACCAGTCCCATTTATCTTTTCTATTTTCTATTTTGTATGACACTTTCAGATAGGAAAGTCCATTCTAAAAAAAAAAACCTACTGAATCTGCTATCAATGGAAAGCCCATTTCTCAAAAAAATTTTGAGAAAATCTCATTCCAACTCTAACATGAAAATAGAAAATTATGCAATGTCAACTTTATCTATTTATTTTGAAATTTTAAATTTAAATCAAAGTATAGAATTTCTATAAGCAAATATTATTATATGTAAAATAAATAAATAAACAAAATGCAATTTAAACCTTTTTAAATAAATACAATTTTAAATAAATAAATAAGTATACATATATATATATATATACGAATGCAAGTTTAGTTTCAAAGAATACACATGCACAAATAAAGAGCGGAGTAAAAGATAGATAGAAAGGATATTAAAAAATAATTACAAAATATTATTCTTAAAATAATAAATAATTACTCTGTCCAGACAAAGCCGGGCAGGATCTTTGGCCAGAGGGTGCGCATATTTGACTCGAAAATGGACTTGTAAATAGGAAAATAAATTGCAAATGGTTATTCATTATTTTTAAAAGTCAATAATTATTCCAATAAAGAATCTTCAAATAACGCGCTAAACAATGGTTTTGTTTTCCTGTATTTTTTGAATAATATTTTGTAATAATTTTATAATATGTTTTTTCATCGCCTTTTTATCTCACATACATTACACTAAAAAAATTATTACAATAATTATTTTAATAATATTTCAAATAATAACTTGAACAAAATCTGTTGCAAGTACATGCAAAAGAACTTGCCCAACTAGAACCATTTCTTTTGCTTATATTTTGAAGTAATAACTAAAGTCCCAGACAATGAAAAATGGTGCATGACCTACTTAAATTTTAACAAAGACAGTAACACAAAGTTGAGTATAATATTAAAAAAAGAAATTCGGCTAAAAAACTTTTTAGCTCAATTAAAAAAAAAAAAAAAAAAAAAACACTGAAGGAGCTGGACGGAATTTCTATTCAAATTGAGTGGGATCTTATCAGTTATCAGAAATTTCTTACTGGACCAAGATCTATGCACCCACAAGACACAAAATTCGTACGTTTTACGTGAACAAACTCACAGTATGACTTACAAACTTCATATCTTGTGGATATATAGAAGTTGGTCCATACACAAATTTAAAATCAATTGTCTCAAATTGTTCTCTGATCATATACTTAAAGGATTGAATGTATTTTTCCTAAAATATTAGGTTTTAATGGAGTCCACATTCCAAGCATAGAGGACTAAATTGCACTTTTTCCTAGAATTTAAATTTTCTCTTTATATTTTTAATTGTTTTAAACCATTTAGATCGAAGGAGTTGATGAAGGAACTGAAATCATTAATCTATTGCAGTAATTTTAGGATTAAAATAAATAAATTTTAAATCATTTAATAAAAAACTATAAAATAAAGGATTCAAATATCTACTAATGATATATTTAGAATTCATTAATTTTAACTTTATAAACAAATTAGTAGATTTTAAATCTTTCATTAAATTCATCGGTTCAAAGGCAACGCAGTATTAAAAATAAACAATTCAGGTTATATTTGTGAGAAATTTTAGAATCATCTGATAATTAACTATTACATTGTTTTTTAAAAGTATATGATATGAGATTTTAAGCGAATGACATGGTTCCATTATAATAGTTACGCTTGAAGGTTTGTATTGCACAAACATTCAGAATATATACTGTTGTACTAAATAAGTATTTAAAATATGAATAATTTTATGGTCTCACTAGATTACCGTATTGTATTTTAAGATTTCTATTATATAAATATTTAAAATAAATAATATTGTATTATACAAATATTCAAAACATAACGATATGATACCTTTCTAATCATAGAAATTTCCTTAAAACATATGATTCTCTAATAAAATTATAAAATTTCATCCTAACGAAATTATAGAATTTTACGAGATTTTAAAATATAAAGTACAACCACCACAAACTACAGAGTTTAAAAACACAACAGAATGCTTTTGATTTGGTATGGTTGAATTTTTTTGTGTTGCAAAATTGAAGTTTCTGGAACTTGGTAGTCCTAATTTAGTAATTTGCCATTATCTATAAGTATCATACTCATTATTGATTCTCCCAGACCACTCCTAGCTTACTCTCCACGCGCCACCACCACACCCCCACACCCCTACAACCACCACCACTATATATATATATATCCCCACCTCCGGCAGCCAAATTTCATCATTCTTTTCCGACTGCCGTCCGGCCGGGTAATTGAAACAAAGCGATGTCGTACCTGCTGCCTCATACTTCATTCGGGCTGGGCCGTGGACCAGGCTATCCTAGCTGAAGAGGAACGACTCGTCATCATCAGATTCGGCCATGATTGGGACGAAACCTGTATGCAGGTATAAAATCGCATCTCACATCTATCCTTTTCTCCCCAATTTCCGTTATTATTTCTGTAAAACCCTAGTTCTAGCTGATTAGACAAACTCTGTTGTGTGTTTTTTAATTTTTTTTTTCTTTCACTGCATTATATTTTGGTTGATTAAATTAATGTTCTGGAAACTTCGAATCATATTTTAAAAAAAGTTTGTACAGTCGTGTGACACAGGGGATAGGGAGGTCGTAATTGGGGTAATTCTAGAGCGCGGTTTAGGGTTACCGTACAAGTCTATAAAGCCAACAGTATCGTACTTAATAGCCTAAATTATGAAAATTTCATAATTTTTAGGTGCAAAAACTAAAAACCTTAATTAAATCCCTACTCACATAGATAGGAATAGGACCCCGGTGCATTTATGAAATTGAATAATTGAGATGAAGACCGAAAAATCTTGGTCCCTTAACTCTCAAGTTCTAGTATTGGTTGATTTACATGGGCTGATTGCATTTTGTGATTATTATCGTGGAAGTTTATGAACTTTCTTTGAGCAAAACAAGATTTGCTTGCTTTCGGACACTCTTCCTTCTTGAATCCCAGAAGAATTTACACCAAAAAAAGGGCAGAAGTGCAAACACAATTAAGTGTAGAGGACACAAGGGCTGCGGGCTGCCACAAGAGAACACATACATGCATGGAACGAACACATCAAGACAGTTGACACATATGTCTCACATGCTTGATGTTATGACGTAAAATGAATAGTGATGTACTGTTAAATTCACGGAGATTCACTGTCACCGCATGAAGCAATGCTTAGTCTTTAGAAAATGGGATTACCAATCTTGCACATTTTATTTGGTCTGTGTCAAAATGCAATTTCTTTTGAAGTACAGATAGATAAGAGCATGACCACAGATATAGTTAGTAATACATGTATAGATTTGATCTTGCCAACCACTTCAACTAGAGGCTGATGATGTGCGTGTGTTTTGGTGGTTAGATTTGAATGGGATCTTGAGGATGGAGATGCTTTGTTTCAGTTGTTAGGGTAAGAGGAGGGGGGAGAGGTGGTGGCTGCAGTGGATAGAGGGGTCCATGGTTTGGGGATAGTAGAAAATGGGGGGAGGAGCAGGCAGGGAGATTGGTCAGATAGGTAGGAAAAAGAATGGTGTTTGGGGCAACTGAGTTAACACTTGTGAACAATGGGGACTGAGGGCTGTATTGGGAGGGAAACAGTCTTGCTTGGTTGCTGAGTTGGGATTTGGGAATGGAGGTGTCAATGGGTAGTAAACAGTTAGAAATAAAGAATTGGGAACTGCTTTCCTTTTCCTCTCAGCTGTTCTTTCTTTTGATAGGGAATGGGGAAGCTATCAACAATTTAAAAATCTGAAGGTGTAGAGTTAGTTTCAGTTGAACTGTCTTGTAGAAAACTATTATGTTCTGTTATGTTAAAGACCATACTGTAGTTTCCTTAAACTCCATGATAATTTGTCTAAAACATGGGAGGCAAATGCAAGTTTTGGTAACTACTCGGGCATGCAAGCAATTTGGCAAACTTGTGTATGAGTAACTATATGAACTTGCACCAAACCTTTTATCTATTGGAGCTTCCTTATTTCTCGCCCCCTGCCCAGCAATAAAATTTTAACAAACTAGTAATTTTCCTTGAGAATGGAGCCACAGTTTGTGTACTATGGCATAAAACCTGTCTTAGCTGCTTATGCTTCCAATGTATGTCATACCTCACGAATCGCATCTTTTAGTTTCTTTTGGTGGTTTTGACAAATTATCAGTTGCTCTATCTGTTTTTCTGCAAGCTTGTGAGGTTTATCTTATTAGAGTCGGTGCTTTTCTTAGTGTTTCTGTTCTTCGGACTTGCTATCCTGTGTATTTGCAGATGGATGAAGTGTTAGCATCAGTTGCTGAGACAATGAAGAACTTTGCTGTGATGTACTTGGTCGATATAACTGAGGTGCCCGATTTTAATACGATGTATGAGCTGTATGACCCATCGACAGTCATGTTCTTCTTTAGGAACAAGCACATCATGATTGATCTTGGTACTGGAAACAACAACAAGATCAACTGGGCAATGAAGGACAAACAAGAGTTCATTGACATTGTTGAGACTCTGTACCGTGGTGCAAGAAAAGGTCGTGGTCTAGTTATTGCCCCCAAGGATTACTCAACCAAGTACCGATACTAAGCACTTGTTTGTGTGCTCGAATATTTGATGGCACAGCAGTACCTGATTATAGACATGTAAAACTAATATCAGGTTGCTGATTTTATATATTTCTAAGACGCTATTTCATGCTAAGTAATCTGTGTGTTCTTGGTGTATTATGATACTCTGTTAGTATAATGTTGTGTGGACCAACTTGCAGAATGAATATTTGTGTTATGTTATTCGTAGCCGTTTTTATAGATGCAAAGTAGTGGTAGTACATGTTGATATTGGCAATGGGTACCTAGAGCCTGTCTACTACTCTTGGGGATTGACACGATCTAATGGAAACAATGGTTAAGATTTAGTTATTCAACATTCGAGTGCTTCAACACGGATTATAAGTTTTGTAAGCTTGGATTAATATTTACTACTACCATTTGGTGATGATTGTTAACTTAGGTTCATTGCCGTCCGTAGAGATTTTCTGCTTGCAACTGTTTCTTTGCTTAAAATAGACTTCTACCTTTAGATCATCGAACTTCTTGTATATCCGCCCTGATGCTTTATATGCTGGTCTGGAATACTGATATTTGAGGCTAGGGCAGCGGTTACTTGTGTATCCGCCCCGATGCTGATCGGAATACTGATATTGAGGCTGTAGGCATCATCCACCGGGTACAAAAATGATGTATAGTCATGCAAATGAAAGCCAACAAATGCTTTTCCTTTTCCTATCTATGTGAGTAGGCATATATATCAGGTTTTGCTGTACTCCTATTATACCATAATAGAATGTCTACCAAATCAAACCTTTAAACAACCAAGCCTTCTACAGATCCACTAGCGAAAAGTATATGAATCAAGTTGCAAATACATCTCATAGGCTTGATATTGACCATCTTAACCTGAATTTATGATAACGTATGTCAAGAAAAAGAAAAAAGAAAATAGCCAACAAAAGCACACTAATGCTTTTTCTGTCTACGTACATTGCATGGAAATACTCGTGCATGTAAAAACAGGTTAAGAATAGTAGTACAAGATATAATATTCCAGACAACTCCAACAAATTAAGCCTCCTCTACATTCCATACATATTACTGCTAGTACAAATTTCAAGAATACAAACCACGAATAAAGAGCAAAGGAAACGAAAGGTAAAAAAGTAATCCTACGAATTCAGTGGCTTAGCAGGACCTTTGGCCAGAGGGGTGCAATAACTAGTTGGGTGGAATAACTAATCATGTCCATATATTTGACTCGAAAATGGACTCGTATAATAGGAAAACAAGTTGCAAAAACCAATTAGCCCTGGAAATCAATTTCCTAATGGAATATGATCTTTTTCACAAATTGATTCAACAATCATGCTAGTTGGGAAACGCTCTTAAGTTGTAAATCAAATGCTGCTTCTTCAAGTTCCTGCTTTGTAAGTAGTCTAGACGTAGGTATAAATTCTGTGTTTAAGGGAGATTCAATTGCCTCTATCTTCATTTGTTTCACTGAGAAATGGCTTCCAAGTGCATGAATGGTTCTGTCTATAAAATTTGACCTTGGTAGGTAGTCTTTCATACGGCATATCTGATGAGAAATCCAGATGGCCCCTTTCCTGGACAGAAATGGCAAGATCTCATGAGAGGTTTAACAATGCATCAGTTGTCTAAGAAAAGCACAGGAAAAGGCAATCAATTGTAACTAAATAGAGAATCCAGCAATAATAGTATGCAAAGTAAACCTAAAGAGCATTGCTATACACAGCTAATTCAAAAGGCGACATCCCTATACCACTGATGTGGCATTATGTTTATTCTCTAATCTACCCTTAAACCCAAGGATTCAGATCTTCAACATCCCACAAAACCCAATCAAAGGCAACATCAACCTGATTATTCACAACCAGACATACATCATATAAGCAGTAATAATGGTGCATCTGTCCATGGTGGTCTCTACTTGATGGATGTGATAAAATCCAATAACAATTTCTACAAGCTCTCTCTTTACCTTGATTTGCATCAAACATCATGGTTATGGTGGTTGCCATCACCACCAACCAAACACCGGTGACACCGCTGCCGCCACCATCAGATTACATATAACACCGTACATTACTTTTACTCCAGTTGGGGTTGGGTTAGGGATTGGGATTGGGATTGGGATTGGGATTGGGATTGGGGGTAAGAAAAAAAGGAAAGAGAAAAGCAGTAGGAGGCAGGAAGAGAGCCAAAGAGATCAACTTTGGTCCTGTGGTTGGAGTAGGAAAACTGCATGACAGAAGATGAGAGGTTAGAGGGAGAGGAGTAGCGAAGAAGGGGAAGACGGAATCAAGGGGTAGATGTGACAAATTGTGCGAGTTGTACTGGACTTGCTATTGAAACGTCGCTTTGATTAGGATTATTCAAACCTAAATACACTGATAAGTTAAATAAATATAGTAATGAACAGCATCAACACGACCTCACAACAGCTTCAATGTATCCAATCATTAAAATGGCTTCTTCAACAAGATATTTAATCGTTTCTACTAAGGTAAAAGTGAACATGCCTTTTAGAGGATACAAAACATAAGTACAATGCATGCAGATTGTAATTGCATAACCAACAGAAATAAGCCATGAAATACAGTATCTGATCCAAAAGAAGAAAGGGAAAAGGCAAATGTAAGAAGTGAAGCCCCCATTAGCAAGCATGGATGGAGAAAAAGGGTTCACATTCCAACACCAGTAGAAATACATGACCAATAATAGGATACTGTAAGGATATGACAAACAAGTGGGATACCAGAAGAATGTGCTCGTTCACTTAAGCTCTTCGATTAATTGTGGCACCATATTAAGACATTAATTGTATTAGAGACAAGTAAATTTGACCTACGTGTCAAACCTCTATTAAACATACAAATTTCTATATTTTGCAATTGTAGACTCTTGCATAACAATTTTGCTTCATCACAAAAATGGTGGTTGCCAAGTCCATCTAGAGATTTTTGTAAGTGGTAGAAGTCAGAGGATGCAGATTATTTCAAAAATTCATGATTAGCAATTCATTGATCTTTGTTTCCATCTGTGAGTGGAAGTTGGCCTTAACTTCATAATTAAGAATTTCATCCACGCAAGCCAAATAGGGGTCAGCTCTAAGTTTAAGAGACCCACTGCAGCTGAACATGTGCCAAACTCAATCTATATAACCTTCTTAACACCACCAAGAAAGTATAACTAGTCACAAAGACCCGCTCATATTTATTCAATTTATGCAATATTTGGTGCCTGATCAAATATTCTCACTTTCCATGGTTACCTTTTAACAGTTTCTAGTTTGAATTAATCGAACATAAAAAATAACTTTAACTGTATTCACAACCACACTATGATGTTACCTCTTCTTCAGATCTCTCATTCAAGAACCCAACATTTGACACTCTATATTTTAACCCCACTCTCCCTCCAACTGTTTATTTTCTTTTCGAGAGTAGTTAAATCTGCTCAAGGTTACAAATAAAACATCAAGCCGTGAAAGAACAATTTCAGGATACAGTTGGAAAATACAGAGGAAATTACTAGCCACCTTCCGATATTCAGGTGCTCTGCTTGGAATTTTGAGTATAGCCCATGTTACTCGTATCATAATCCCATAGGAAAGATGTGTGGTGTATCCACCGGGCCTTTGTAATAGATTGTGCATTTCCACCAAACTTGCGGTTACCAAAAACATAATCTAAAAAGAAATTCAAGAAACTTGGTTTGTCAGTGCAGCAGTTTATATCAGAATATCAGTTAGTTCATATCAGCTACTCTTAGAGGAAATCAATGGTGAGCTACTATTATACTAGGAACCAGCACATTATTGTCAATGAGAAACCAACATAACAAATAAATAATAAATTGAAAATTTTCAGCGAAATGACTTTAGAGAGAGAGAGAGAGAAACCATCCAAAAAGCAAAAAAGCAGTGCCAAACTCTTGGAACCAAGACCATGGCGGGACTTATTTTGCTGGAGGGGAACTAGTAACTGAAGTCAATGAAACAGAGCCTCCAGATTCAATATGGACATCAATGCCAAGGAAATCATATAACAGTCTCATTTTTGTTATTAATGTATCTACAGTTAACAGGAAAAAACTAAGCAAATGACCACTAAAGTATTCGATGGTCAGTTATATGTTAAGACAAATCTTACGAGGTAAAAATTATTATTGTGAATGATGAAGTCCAGTAGAAAAAAAATAAAATGAAAACACCAAATGCCAAATCAGACATGCACTATAACTATCACAAGATGTTGTTAGAAAAGCTTGTGTCCAGAAAATCGACATATTGAGAAATTTAGTACACTTGGTAAGTATTCATGCATGCTAAGTAAGTTATAGCAAGACCAAATCAGAAGTCTATGGTTTTAATCCTATACCATTCTCGCGAAGGCTGAAATACCCAGCGTCTTGGAACACTTCCCGGTATAGTAAGCTACTCCAGCGCATAATGGGCTTAGGATACGGTTGTACATCTGGAAGCGCATGCTTGTTGCATATAAAGGTAACAAATACCGTTCCATGATCAACAATGACAGTACCACCTCCTGAAAATCTTCGAATGACTGCAACCTTGTCTTGCAAGGCAGATACACATCAATTGATTTTCAGAAGTTCAGCAGGCTTCCTATGGAAACAGATTCATGTACATATTAGCTTCTTGCTTCCACAACTTGTCGTGGGGAAGATGTAGTGAATGGCGTATCATATCCCATTTCCCTATCCAGTCAGAAAATACCTGACCTTATTATAAAGCTTCCTAAAATTCTATGACATGCCCCAAAATAAAAGCAATACAAGAAAGCAAGAGCACAGTACAGCAAGGTAATTCATCATGAAGCAGACTTGATATATTTTAAGAACAGGAGATGAATATAAGAAAAACAAAGAAGAGGCAAATGAGAAGGAACAGAAGATTACATTTTTTGGGGAAGAAAAGAAGAATCACTTTCTCCAAATCAACAAGCAACAGACGGCATTCTAATTTAGATAAAGCATACAGATCAAGATTTCTTCCCTCATTCCCCTAGAAACTAAATTAATAAAACAGGAAACCAAAACTGACATCACAAAAAGAAAGTAAAATAACTAAACAATCCCATAATTGATTCTGTTTGTATTCTAAACCTTTTACAGCTCCTCTTGTCAAGTAAAAAGTGCATTAGCACAATCAAGTCGAACAAACATTACAAACTCCAATTTTATGTAGTTATCTCCATTGGGAACTCAGCTGGAAATAACTTCCAGGAGCTGCTGTTGATTATACTACCCCAAAAGTTTTACAAAGTGTTCAATTTCAGCAAATAAAGCATGTTTGAGGAATCATTACTCGCTGTAAAGTATAAAAATGAAGCACAAAATTAGTAGTTCATAGAATATTAAGCTGGAATAAATTCACTCAAAAACAGGAGCAAAGTGCCATTCAAATTTCAAACAATACCTCCAATGGTCTGAACTACAATTACTTAAAAAACAAATAGTAAAATGCCTTTCAAAGAAGTCAAACTGTTGGTCATGTCTACTTCAGCGTAAAATGCAATTTACCCATCAAACTATGTCGGACGTAATGATCCTGCTACCTTGAATAATTACTTGTACATCAAATAGACGTCATGTAATACAGTTTCAAACCATATTGTATACAAAGAAAATCTTTTTGTTCTAACAAGGATCCAATTTACCACAACAGTTTAACTAATGCAGTTACAGTATCTTCGGTCAAACCAAGGAAACAGCACAAACTCATGGCCAACAAACAACTACCAAACCGAATTGCAAAAACAAATCTGAAATTACCCGGAAACTCCCATGACTATATTGCGGTCATTCGTTCCATCGTTAATGATGCACCAATTATCCGATGAAGTTCGAAGCAGCCGCTCCTCCAGATGTAACTGTTGCAAGATTGGCATTCCTCTTAGTAGGACAAGATTCATTAACGGAAGTCCAACGGCTCTGAATTGACTTATCGACATCAAGAAAAATTTTATTGCATCCCACAACTCCTTTTATTTCCTACATCTGCGTTAATAATAACCGTAACAAACTTCAACCGATGTTCCAGAGCAAGCAGAATGCCGACAAAAACTTAAACTACAACTTAGAATCTTCTAATGCTGTCAGCAGTAAGGATCTTTATATGCTTCCTAAATTGACATTTGAATTGAAAAGAAAGATTATAGGAACACCCCAACTTGCAATCAGACCCTGTCAATCAATCAAGAATCTCTGAAATGCAATTAAAACACACAAGACAAAGCCTTTTTATATTGACTTTTAATCCACAAAATGTCTCCATTTGGATTGAACTAATTTGCGCCCCAAAAAAAACACGTTTTTCAATAATCTTTTCATCTATTGTTGAATACATCCTAACATGCTAAAGTATTATTACTTCTCTAAAAACTCTCATTAACCATGATCAGCAAAAGAAATAAACAAATTAAACCAACAAAAAAAATCAAGAATTAGCGTAGGAAAAAAAAAAAAAAGAAGTTAAATAGTACTATCATTTTAGCTGAAACCAACAAAAAAGAATTCATTCACATCACATAAGCTCCAAGATCAAATTAAAAAAAAGAACAAGAAAACCAATAAAACTTACAAAACCCAAGAGGGGAGAAGGCAGGTTAGTATATCAGATCCTGGCTGCTCCCACCAAAGACGGCGGGGGCGGAGTGGGATCAGCGACGTCGTTTTGGCAAGGAGACTGATATCGTTTCTCTTTTGGTTTTGTGAAGAGGGGCCTAGTTATTTTTCGAAAACGGGCCCTTTTTTTTTTTTCTTTTGTGACTTTGTACTGGTATTAATTTTAACTACAATAAAATGACCTATATATCCCCATTATCCTATTCAAATTATCCCTTCTTTCATCTGTGCTTACCATAATGAATACACTCGTCTCAAACTCTACACTTCCAATTCAGTGGGGACTGGGATAGGTAGGGTTAGACCGATGGTGGCTGGAAAGGAGGAGGGATGATGGGAAGAGAAAAAATGTGATAATGTAGTAGGGTGGGAAAAAAAAATTCAGTGACCTGATTACCCTCATCTATTGACCGAATCGTTTAAGGGTCAGATACCTGTAATTTTCAAATACGGGTACAGATCATTTTTTTAAATATCTGCGGAATATTATATCCATTACGTCTCGCATATTAAGGATAAAACTATAATTTTACAACCCTATTCTAAAGATTACCTAATATCTCGTACACTTCTCAGTCTTTACGCCGCATCACCTTTTCTCCCTTTCACTTCTCATACTCTCTTCTCTGGTGCTAAGTGCTACGTTTTTCTCTCTCTCTTTTGTTTTTTCATCTCTGCTACGTTTCTTTTCAGATTCTTCATTATTCTTCTCTAGTTCCCACCTCCCAATTTCTCTTTGGAATTATCTTCCCAATTTTCCCTTTCTTATCAATCTTCTAACCCTAATACTCAAGCAAAAAATCCAACTAAATAAGGGCAAATCAATCATCAAATCTGAGCAAATTCGAGGCAAATCATCTACATCGCCAAGTTTTCATATTATCAAGGTTAGATAATTGATTTTGATTCTGGAATTTTAAATATCTTTATTCCTTATGAACTTTATGGGATGAAATTTTTGCACTCTCTGGTTGGTTTTGTCTCTGATATTGTTTTAGACAGTTCATTTTTTGTATGGATATTATTATTTGTATATTTTTCAAAATTAAGAGAATATCATATGATAATTGGCAAATGCCTTCTTTGGGATTTCAATCAAATTGGACTTCTACTAGTACTGAAAAATCCAATTGATTTTTGTTTTCTTCTTTTGTTTTGAAGAAACTTCAAACTTGACTGAAGAACAACCTCTTTTGAATATTGAAGATTAAGGATGTGTACACAATTTGAAGTCTTTGGAAGTTGATCATATCCGTGTACTAGTGTAGTGACTTTCTAGAAGTTGAATGCATCTGTTTAAGTGTTTATGTCAATCGTATTTGTTTGGTGACATTTGTTTAATGTACTTGAGAGCCTTTTTTTTATGGTTTGCTTTTATGGTTTTATGGATTGTATCCTATGGCTCATGGAATCTGATATGTTATTTATAAGTTATTTTCTTCATTAAAAAAGATGAACTTGATTTTAGATTTGTGTGGAGTAATGTCAAATATTTGTTGGTCTTTCATGTTACTCCACACAATGCTTAAATTGAAGCAGGTTTATTTGATGGTTTGTGCTAGGGAACGGGTATCCATATGCTCCGACTCTTACTTAGCGAGTATCCAGATGTCGGCTACCCGCAAACATGAGGGCTGGATTAGGGTCAAAAAATTGTTGACCCACAACATACGGGGCAAATCAGCCAAAAGGTTTAAAGGGTGGGTACCCGCCCTGTGCCCACCCCTAAATGTAGTGTGTGAGTTGAGTACGGTGGAACAAGGGGTATTTTGGAAACTTTGATAAAATAGGGATACATGGGTTATTTTAGTTTTCAACATTAAGTAATTGGTGCAATTAAAGTGGAAAAAATAAAAAAGTTAAAGGTGGTCAATTGTGAAAATTGATACTTTTGAGGTGCGATGTGCAAAAGTATGATAGTTTAGGAGTGCATAGTGCATTTAACCCTCTATACTATATAGAAACCCCTGTAGAGGGAAAAAAGGTAGGGAAAGTTTTAGAATTGATATTCACCTTCCTCAAATAAGGTTTGGTAACAAGTATAGTAACCTACCATCTACTTTCAATAATTACACATCTCCTTTGACCTAATAAAATACCTATATTAACCTTCACTAAATAGTTATTTCATTCATATAAGGAACTTTAAGAAAAAATAAAAATAAAACTTAGTAAAAGAGAAATAAACCCTATTATCGTTTTTCCTTTCTCCATCTCATCCTACCTTTTGGGTATATTGAATTTTTTTGGTTGTGGTAATTTGTGCATATCTATTATTATGGTTATCATTTTAATTAGAAATGATTTGGATGTCTTACTTAGCGTTATTATTGAGGATGGTGACTCGCGGTGGCGATATTTGTGTATATGCACAAGAGAGGGCTTTTGGGACGATGGTGATGTGGAAGATATTGGTAAATTAGAGCGGTTAGGATTGCATATGTCTATGGCTTTTTCTTTGTCTAAGCCTTCTTAATTTATTTTAGAAAATTTCAAGGGCCATTTAAGGACATATGCACGTGAGTTGGGCGATCTGTCAGGTGTTAGCATCAAAATTTCTTAGGTTAGACTTTTGCTGCACTCAATCCCCTATTTCATAAATGATATGCAAGTACCATATGAAATATGTATCAGCGATTTGTCCTTTGTCAGTATTTTAACTACTCATTTCACTTTTTTTTTTATAATATTTAAATACGAAAATTATTTTCGAATCACTAAGGAAGAGAGAAATTGTACTACTAATTAAACTAGTTGCAATATGAAGATATTCAATTAGCCTTAAAATGAGAAGAATGGTGAATGTCTAAGTTGAACTAGAATATGATATCAAACCTAATGGTGTTCGTTCGATTGGTATTCGACATTTTGACTTATTTGATTTTCAACTTGAAAATTTTAAAATCAAAATCAAGTCATATAAATCCAAAGTTAGTTAAAGTCAAGTCATTTAAATTTGATTTATTTGATCAATAAGTATAACAGGTTGAACAAAAATCCACTTTCATTCCATATTCTAATTTCAAAATTTAGTACATCATTCAATAAATTTGATACAGAATATGGCATACTACGTTCGACAAATTCCAAATATATGACATACTAAAAATAAAAATTAATTCAAATATTACAAGTTCATATCTAAAACAAGAAAAATACAGAACATAACCAAGTTACAAAAGTTAACAATCACAACATTCTTTAGTAAGTATTAAAGTACATAAAAAATAATCTCTAGTCCCTATATGTATTACAAGGAGGAAATTATGCACTCATTTAATTAGTTATTGAAACATACGTGCTACATTAAAAAGTTGTACATTTTTACTGATATATAAGTGCATAAATTGTGTATAATGTAAAGTATTACATTAATAATTCCAATAATTATACAAAAAAGATATTTAAATATTATGAATTAAGAAAAATCAATTATTAAGATATTTAATTATTAATAATTAATAATATTATGGCTACAATATTATGTATTGATGCCTTTTGACCAAAGTCACCTAGTTATGAAATTTATAAAAGTACCTAATGTAAAGAAGGCAATTGAAGATTAGACATATAAAAAGAGAGCATTTTAAGAAAGAGCAATTTAGAAAGCAATTAAAGACAGTAAGTAATGTAAAAATCATCTTAAGGGCGCAATTAACTAGTCTACCATACTAATTATTACTAAGGAAGATCAATTAAAAAATGCTCATTAACTAATTTAACCTAATTGGCCAATCTAAACTACAATTTACTACTAAAGAACCACTTTTAAGGAAAGTCCATAAACAAAGTAATTTATCCTAATTAGCTAATCCAAGTTACAATTTATTACTAAGAAAGCATTTAAAAAAAATGAATTAAAGTTACTATCTAAAAATTATAATTAAGAAAGCATATTTACAGAAGGCATCAAACTAATCAACTAATTAATCTAAAAATGCAATTAAAGAAAAGTATTTAAATTAAACTACGCTAAATTTGCACAAAATATATGAAATTAAACATAAATTAAATAAAATTTACATTAAGAATCTTTAATCTACTTCTAAGAGCTTTAAAACTAAACTAAACTATATATAATTTAAGAAAATCCTCCTCATTTGAAGAATTAAACTACCCTAATTTCACACAACTTCTACCCTACTTAGCCTCCAAAAAAGCTTTAAGAATGTATTTATAGTTTAGGGTTAAATAGGGAAATGTTGCAGTCACAATTTGCCTTGCTTTGGACTAATTTGCCCCTCAAAATTCTTAAATCATGCCCAAGATCATATGTTGCCAGGAGTTGAAAACTCTGGTTGTGAATTTTCCTTCTTCAAATCAGAAACCAAGGTTTTCAATATTTAGAAAAAATTTTAAATTTCTAACAGCCCAAAACTGTGATTTTCAAGTGCGATTAAACTTCCAGTAGCCTCATGGGTTTGGTAATCACGGTTTTGGACCGAGGTAATTACAGTTACAAGCATTTTTGGCTCGTTTCTTGCCCAATTATCGCGCCATTTTCTCCAATCAACTCTTATACATAAATACACATTATTAATTACATAAAAACACTAACATAACATTAAAAGCACTAAATTAACACAAACTAATTTGATCTAGAACATGAAAGTAAAATAGGTAAAAACAACACTTAAACTATAAAAATGTTTAACACTAAAGCAAAAATACACAAATGTAGGGTACATTTAACTCTAGTTCCTTAGAGTTATCATGTATACAAATACATTAATATATTATTACAATATGTGGATAAAATATTTAAAAATATATATAATTGTTCGACTTATTTGATTGATAATTTGACTTGAAAGCTAAAGTCAAAGTCAAATTGAGAAGTCGATTACTTAATTGATTTTGAATTAAAATTAAGTAAAAAATTGAACTAATCTAATCAAGTTATTTATTTAACTTGATTCGACTCAATAATTTGACTTGATTGATTTTTAAACATCCCTAATTAAACCTTACTTTTTTGCTCCCAATTATTCTTGGCACTTATTGATGGTCCAAACTTTGAGACATGAACCAAGTAGTAACACAACATATATCACATAGAAGCCCACTTAATATGCAATATAGAAAACAGCCATATCTATTGAAATACCAGAAGGATATAGTTAATTAGCAAAAACTATCTTCTGTAATCTTCACAAAATTTCTAAAACCAATTCTTTTTTCTCCATTAGTACTGACTGCCATAATCATCCTTTGACATTCCAATTGAGAAATTTCCACATAACCTAAGGCACACAAAATTTTCTCCAAGTCTTTTGCATCTATGTATCCATCTTTGTTATCATCAAAAATGTCAAAAGCTTCCTTAACTTCTTCAAGACTAGGCTCAATCTCATCAAACAAAGTTGATATTTCACCCAAGCCTAATAATCTTTCTTGGAGCTCATTCCCATTTGAGTCCCAAGAAATTCCTAGCTTCTCCATCACAATTTCAACCTCTCCCTTGATCAATTTCTCCTTGTTAAAAACAGCTTCATTGATGCAAGGTTTCAAGAATGAGTCTACGCCGCTATTGACATTTTTTCTCTTACCTTGAAGTGTGTCAATCCAATTGATGATTTTACGTAATAAAGTAAAAAGAACAAATGATATTGGATTTTCAGCCTCAATTACCAGTAAGATGAATCCAATTATTGGAATTGAGTAGATCTTTCCCATGACAAATTTTTTTAATGGGAGAGAGAAGAAAAGAAAAAGGACTAGATATATGGATATCTTTTATTTTCTTGTGGATGGATAAGGAGTTTCCAAAATTGTTGGTTTTTCAATTGATGAAGTGCAATGCAGCATCTTCTTAAATAGAGGTTGTTTGTCTGAGAAATGAGCAAATTGAAGTCTTGGTGGACTTGTTCAAAGAAAATGCAATGAAAATGTAACAAAATTTTCGAATGACATTGACAATGACCTTGTCGTTTGGAAGTCATTGGAGTAACGTTTAAGGGTCGTCAAGGGAACTTCATGGAACTTAATTTTGAATGTCCGGAATCCGATGATTATGTAGCTTCAAAGACGCGTACAATGTGCACTGTAAATTTTTATGCCAAATTTTTGCATTTTTTTTTTTGGTCCCATGGGCAGGATTAGAGAATGTGAAATGACAATTTTGATTCCCACAAAGCAGAAATAACTTTTAATTAAGCACAAGAAAGTTGTCGACTTTTGGCGTTCACTAAATAAATATCCGCAACAATTAGAGCTTGAGTTCGAGTGGGGGCTCATAAAGGTTGAGTACAAGTTGCACGATTTGGATAAGCATTGGAAGCAGTAAATGAGATCGAGTCTAATTGAGAACTTAAACAAGAATTTTTTAATTTTTTTTTTTAAAAAGAGAATTCTGTCGTGGATCTCTAATTATTCATTTAATATTTTGAACTCATGACCAATAATTCATAAAAAATATATATATCTTTATCATCCGAAATGCACTTTAAATAAGGGATATAGAAAAATAATTTTAATAGGGATATAAAATTAATTTATAATACAAAGTTGAGTAATAAATTAATATTTTTAACTAAGGGATACAATAAAATAGACATTTACATTAATAATATTAAACAATAAAAATATGTGTAACTGAATTGTATTACTGAGTAGCTCACAAACGCTTGAATCCCACGTATCGGGCTCGAACTCAAATAGCTGCTCGAGCTCGATGGTGACTTAACTCGATCCGAATTACAAAATTAAGTACTCGCGACTTACTCAAAAGATGTTCTGTTCATTTTCAATTTTTCACACCTAATTCCCAAAAAAGAAAGAGTGAGAAAATTTTGTCTGGACTTGTTGACTTAACTAACATTCAGTTGACTTGACTTGTTGTTATCAGTGTTTTGAAAATCAGACCTGATCGGCCAGTTCGATCGCGAATTAGAAGAGTTATTGGTCCAGTCCATATGTATAGGTCTGTGTAAAAAATCGAACAGAATCGAAAAAAAAAAAATTGTAAACCAGAAGAAAATCGATTCAATCGGTCTTTGACGGTTTTTTAAATTTTAGATTAAAAAATAATTTAAACAAAAAGAAAAATTTTAAAAAAATATGAAATAAACTCTAAAATAGAAAAATAGTGAACAAAACAGAACCTAAATTATTTTGGAATAAGTTATTATTTTTATAATCTTTTTATACTTGTTTTTGTATAAGTTTGATTTTCTTATTAGAAATTTAATTAGTATTTTTGGATATTATAACTGAATTTTCAAAAAAATAGTGTTTATCTTCTATTTTGAATTTTATAAAAATATATTTTAAGTCATTTTAAATTATTCTACACTAAAAAAAAAAAAAACTTAAATTAGTGCATTGGTCAGATCGGTTAAACCATGAACCGGATAGGTCACCAGTTCAATACCCGGTCCGATTTTCAAAACATTGGTTGCAACAAGTTGTACAGCCACCTATTTCATTTTATCTTCTGGCTTTTTCTGAAAATTTTATTTGTGATTAGGTAGAAATTGAGCAAATATGTAGAAAGTGAAATTTATCAGTTTGTTATTACGTGTAATTCCTAAAAAGGATCGGACTAACGACGTATATAATATTTGAATTTTCGATGTAATTGCTATATAGTTAGTTCTCATTTTTCAGAAATTACGAATGTAATGATAAAAGTATCTGTCAACAAAAGAATCATCCTAAGATAATCATCTCATGGTTATTGAGAACGAATATAAATGACATAAAATCCTTGATTTGAAATTATTTACATGAAGAAGTTTAACTTTTTAATTTAGAATAATATGGATGATTTCATAACTACGTTCTATGTTAAAAATCTTTCCACTGGTTCTGTTAAAACTACCATTAATTAAAAGTAAAATACTAAATTTCTCACGAATAATTTGCTATGGAAAAATTTGATAAAATTAACATCTACACGATAAAATCTGAATTAAATTTTCGGAGGTTTTAATATTGAACAAGTATAGGAGTAGCTAGCATATCAACTACTTAAGTTGGTGCCTTATGATCGATACTTGTAATTGCATATTTCCTTGAAGTTGAGAACAAGATAGGAATAATAATAATAATAATAATCATCATAATGCCTTTTTAGACATAAAAATAATATAAAAAAATATGTCAAGATCTTGAATGGATAAGATTTGTGATGTAGGGGAAATTATTTTCTATATATATGACACAAAAAAATTTAGAGATTTTATTTTCCCCCAAGAGATGTGGTGATGACACCTTCTATTTACATGCCTTTGGCTGGTATGAATTGTGAAATTGTTATGAAATGTATTGAACTAATTGATTAAATTGGAAATATGAAAGACCAAATTAGTTGGTTGCAAGATTTATAGTCTTTGCAAATGTTTTTATTTCCGGTGGTGGTACGTAGTTACGTAGACGCGTTAGACAAAAGTAAGTAGCTTAGTAGTTAACGAAATTGAAAATTACAAACTAATGAGACAAATGGATGAACCTAACAAAGGGGAAGAAATAACAAAAGTAAGTAGCTAGTAGTTGAATGAAATTGAAAATTACAAACTAATAAGGCAAATAGATGAACCTAAAAGAGGAGAAGAAATAATAATAACAATAGCAGCAACAACTTTTAGTGTATGCCCTAAAACCAATTAATTTTAGGGAAAAATTACGCGTTTTATATTTATGTATATTTTGTAATATGGCATTTATCGAATAAAATATTTATATGTGAAATCATAAGGAGTTATGCTAAGAGTATTCCACACGGATTATTATTTAAATGCCAGTGGATTAATCTCTTTGTAATAGTAGTGTAATGGTCAACTTGACTTGAGGTCATGAGTTTATCTTGATTGTAGATTATTATTTTTTGACTCTATTAGTCGTTACTCTTAATGAGTCGCACATACTGCAGAGTCCGGGTATAATATGAATCATGAGAAGATACGATATGATCAATAGAGGATTCACCACTCCTTATAATAGGAGAGTATATCCCAGTATAACCACTTCTTGAAATACGATTCGAAAATCTGCGCAAAGTGGAAATAGATTTAAGAGTGTCTTAAATTCTATTTCAAATGAGTAGTATTTTGGAAAGAAGTAAAATTTGATTAATTCGATAAGAGTTGGCATTATATCTATACTCTTGAATTAATCGGAATATAGGTTGGTACATCTGAAAGGATATTAATTACAGGAGAACTAGTCACGGATGGGTGATGTCGAACCACTTGATATATCTCAACACTTATAAGGTCATGATGCTTTGCTAGAAGCCAATCTTGATCTATAAGTGTAAATTAATTAATTGGAGAATTAATGATAAATTAAAAGTGTTTAATTTATCTAATCCTAATTAATTTAGGATTATAATTTATACTTATTGTCACGCCCCAAAAACGGGACCGTAACACGCCGCGCTAATGGCACACCGGTCCAAAGCGCAAGGCACAAACGAACAGAGCAACAAACTTAACCGCAATGAAATAGAACCATCAAACCATTTCTTAACTATAAAACCGAATAAGTTCATTTTTACACAAAAATACGAATTACAAAATTTCTTCTTAGTACAAAAGATGCTACAACAAAAACAAAGTTCATCAATACAAAACCTATCTAATACACTACCCCTCTCCAAACAAAGAGAAGCTTGGAAGATTATTCGCAGAGTCCTACCAAGAATGTGAAATGGAGAAAATTGATGGTTCTATTTCATTGCGGTTAAGTTTGTTGCTCCTAATCTGAAAAATTGTGCCTTGCGTGGACCGGTGTGCCTGTCTAGCTTAGTACACATCATAGAAGCTATAAGAGATAGGGCCAAGACTTTAGGATAAAAACTGTTTTAAGTATACACAATAAGATTTGTGAAAACCATAGTCATGAAGCAGTTTCTACAAATTAGTTTGCCATTTTATTCTATGCATATCCAGACGATTCAATAAGATAGCAATCATTTCAAAACATAGCTAAAATGTCTCATGCCATTTAAACGTCAGGTATGTCTCTTATACACATCTAGATGTGTATAAGACACTTATGTATGTGATGTTTCAGATGCTTGGTTTAGATACGGTGTTATCCCATCACAAGACCCCGCAGTCAATTAGTTCAAAACATTCACAGCAGTCACCATGGCGTCCCATGGATGACTGGATAGAACCGGTTCTCCCCAACCAAACATTTCCAAACACATCCAAAATTATATACCTAGGTCACCTATGAGCCAAAACAGTTATAAAATGCTTTCATATCAAAAGAGTTTGCAAACATATCAATTGATTAACATAAAATAGCTTGGTCCCGATTTCATATGTAATAGTTCCAAAACTGTTGGTAAAAGTGCAGTTGAAAACATCATACATATGTTATCGCTCCACTAGAATGATATTTAACGAAATTCGAAGGCAAATGGTAAACAAAAGAACCAGTGGAAGAGCTCTTAACATAGAACCTATCAAAGCAAAAATTGCACAATGATCACTGAACGTGATCGCCGGCGGTAGGTGGCGTGGTACCTAAAACAGATATAAGAGGACTCTTTAAACATAACCAATTATCCAAATTATCCTAGTTGCGCCAAACTTCCGCTTACTTACAGATCAAATGAAGGGAAATCAATTCCACTTGGTTTCAAGTCTCAATTCCTATCCAAACTAACCTTAAAACACTCTTAAAACATCATTATGTGCATAGACATAAGCATTCATAGCATAACATTCTAGGCCACATATGGAAGACAAAACCCTAACTCAAAACAACATATTCAACCAACAAAATTCATAAACGGAAAGATTCACCGGAGCAATAGCCGGGACTATATCAATAGCATTCCACAACAATGGAAAACACCTGTAACCATCAAAAGATCATTAAAGACCCTTTTACCCGCCGGAACCGAAATCGCGTAAATCGAAAAATTTTTCGAATTGAAAAACGAATAAGTTGAAGTACTTAATGACTAAAAATAATATGAAAAATATTTTAAACCAGTTAAAATCAAAGAACAAGGCTATTAAAATACTGGGTTTCACACTTATTGCCAACGTGATTGGGAATATAAAAGGGTCACACACTTAAGGATAATTAATTCAGGATAAAAACGATTTGATAAGTATGATATACTTATGGGTTAATTTATGAGATAAATTTACTTTTGGATTTAATTGTAATAAATTATAAATATTAGGAGTTAATATGTGAGGCATATTAATAGTTCTGATAATTTTATAATTATTCATATACCCATGATCCAAACTGATTGGGATTTGTAATTCCCTAAACCCAATTTGATTGATATTCTAAATATATATATATATATATATATATATATATATATATATGACATATTATAATATATATGGTTAAGTAGTAGTAGTACATATATGATTAGTAGTAGTGCTATGTACAGCTAAGAAGAATAAAAAAAGCCGTGGGGAAAAGAAAGAAAAAAAAACAAAAACGTGAAAGTCACGTTTGATAATTTAGGAGCTAGCACTCCATAGTTTGGGTCAATCAATCTTGTGAAGATTTCTGATTTAATTATCTATGTGAATACTATTAGAAACCGGGCACTTATGCGGCTTGTGGATCGACGTCCCAAACATATTGGAGATTTCTACTGCAATTTTAAGGTATAATCTCTATATTTTTCTTGTACTACGCATAAATTAATTAAGATGATCCATGATAGAAAAGTTAAATTTTAAATTCCGTTGCGTTATCTGTTTATTTACTTTCTTACAACAACAACATCATCATCATCAACTATTGCTATCTATTGAATCGTCTATACATAGAATAAAATGAACAAACTAATTTGTGGCCCATCAATATTAGTACTTGCATAACAAGACTATATATTCATAATAGTAAATTAATTCTCTCACATATAAATTGATTTTATTGGAAGTTCTAATTTCATGAGCTTTAATTGTTTTAAAATTGTAAAAAATCATTTTTATAAACTTCCGCTTTTTTCGTACTTCTTGGTAGAATTATTAAGAATTTTTGAAACCTTTTTTTAAATCCCAAGTAAGTTAGTTAGAAATTTTAATTAGAAACAAAAGTCTTATTCACTATGGATGATAATCTCAATCAAATAACATACTATACCAATTTATGTAATTTGTATAGGAAAATTCCATGATCTCGTTAGGGTATCATAACGTTGTGTTTTAAATATTGTACAGTATAATATCCATACATTTTAAATATTTATACAGTAGAAATTTTAAAATATAATAATATAATACTCTAATACCGGAACGAAACTATAGAATTCTCCATATATATATATATATATATATAATTCTCTAACAAAAATTATAGAATTTCCTAATATTTAAATCATAGAATGTAAATTACATTGGCAATTTTGCACACAGCATTATACACTTGCCAAAAAGCAAAAGTAGTAGGAGATTGAGGACTCCAATATGGTCTCAAATGGCACATTCTGCCAAAACTTCCACCGATTAGTGTATTCTTGTTAAATTAGTCAACGTGTGTTGATCATTGTTGGCCACTTAGCCAAAAGCATACCCCGACAATAGCAGCGAAATTGGCTTCTTCTTAAAATAGCAATTGGTTTATACCACGATTCGATTGTTTGAATTTTCCTCCCATACTTAAAATGAAAAAGTTTTTTTGTAAAGTCTAATTATTACAATCACTTGGAGTTTCAATTACTTAGTAGCAAAATGTTACACGTACCTAAAATTGTATTTCACCCCCTAAACAGTGGCTAATTTGTTAATTTTAGCATTTTAATATCTTGTACTGTCGAATATTGTCGTATTGCTCAAATAATTTGAAAAATAGTGAATTTGATAGCTTTATTTTTAATAAAAAGACTTTAACATCAATAGATGAATAAAACGATTTAAGGCACCAAAGGCAAATTTACATGGATTGAAGTCTTTTCAATCAAAAGATATTTAGAAAATTTTCTTGATTTTTAACCGATTTAGGTAATGTGCTAAAAATTGATAGTATAGGATATTAAATTGTTAAAATTGATAGTTTATGAGGACAAAGTGAAAATCATTGATCTTGTAGGGGTTCACAAATAACTATCTTTATTTTTATTTAAAATGAGCAAAAGGACAATTTAATAGGGAACTTATATGCTTGTACCAAAAATGTGTATGTAACTTTATAATTGTTTTGTTTAGGATTAATTACAATTAAACCTCTTGTATTTATGGTTAAGTTGCAGTTTACCCTTTCAAGTGACTTTACCAACACTTTGCCATGACTAACGCAAAAAATTATTGTTATTTTTTCCATCCCAAAAGATGGTGCATAATGACTTCTATGACTTGACTGTTACCTTCCTAGGTCAATTTACCCTTTTTCTTTTTTTTGTTTATTACTTTTCTATATCTCCTTTTTATTAAGACTAATTCTATTTTGTACCCTTCAATTTATATCCAATTTTCACTTTATACTTCTAATTTCAATTTTGGATATTTTATATCAAGAACTTTCAAATTCGTCCCACTTTAGTTAAATTTTTTTTACTAAAATTAATGAAATCTTTCGTGTGTATAATAAGTTTAACAAAATGTATAACAATATTGCTATCATATTTTTGATACAAGAGCAAATATTCTATTAACTTTTGAAGGGTATAAAATAAGAATTGGGTAAAAGTTGACAAGGGTGCAAAATAAAATTAGTAACTTTTGTTATAAAATCATTTCCTTCCTCTGCTATTATTATTTTTATATATCTAGAATAAAACTATAGATTTTATTTAGCTCATTATTTTATTTTTACTAAATCCCATATTTTCTTTTTTACATAAAAACTATTAATAATTTTTATGATTAGTTTTAACTTGTTCATATGTATTTAAATAATTTAATTACTATATTCATGTACTTTAAAATATACAAAATGTATATTTTATTGCAATCTAAAGCTATGATGAATCAGTAAATGGAAATTAAACAATAATCAAACACAACAAAACTAAAAGAATGAGTTAAAGTAAATTAAAAAAATAAATTTATTTTTACAAATAATAATAATAAAAATAATAGATGGTAGAAAATTATGACATGAGACAAGGAAGAAAAGAAAGTGCTTAAATAGAGCAATGAGCTCTTTTTGGATGGAAATTTTTTCATTACTCTCTAACTAATATTTTACTATCATTCTTATAGCACATTTTTCAATCACTCTTTTACGTCACATACATTACATTCAAAAAGTTACTACAATAATTTTCTATAATTTATTCTAAATAATATCCTGAAATAACTGTAAAACCGACATACTTTTGGATGAAAAACTAACGATTAATTATTTTAGTTTAGCCAAATGGATCAAACAAATTGTTGATAAAACGAATTCAGGGGTGAAATGCAACTTAAAATAAATTAGAGGGGGTTTAGTCTACTCAAGCCTTTTGTTTACTTTATATATTAGAGGAGTCAAAAGAAGAGATTATCAAGAATTAATATATAAATTCGCTTTATTCATTTTTGGCTAAAACAAAAAAAAAAAAAAAAAAATCTCCTTATGAAGAATAAATAATTAATGTAATTATTATTGTTACAACCCCTACTTCTTATTTTACTTCTGTATATCCCATGTCTTCTAGTTAAACTTTTGTCAACAAAACTTTCATTTGTTTTTTGACCCTATCACTTTTCACTAAAGTAACTTAGTAATAATGATAAAGGTGCAACGCATAAGAGTCTTTTTCTTACTTTCTTTCAGAAAGTGATGTGCTTTAACTCGCACTTTCTTGCATAGACGATGCTTTTCCTTATTCTGTGAGGCATTTCAGTTCTAATTCTGTCACCACAAAATGGATTGAGATGTATACTTCGTTTCGATTAATGTTCCACGTGTAACAATTCTGGCCATATCTATCAAAAAGGCAACAAATGTTGTGCCATTAAGGCATCCACTGAATTCTTTAGGCAGAACTTAGTGACAAGTGTGCAATTCCTAGCCAATTTAAAAGGTCGTCTACAGTATTTTTTTTTTAAACCACCAGATGCATGCATGTATTAAAGGATAAAATATTTCACATCAGTATCGAACAATTATAAGATCATTTATTAATTAATAAAATTTATGTGTTATTTTATTTATTGTTAATTAATTTTAAAATATAAATTTATATTCTTTATCACCTTGTATAATATTCAATATAAACATGACACCCGTACAAAATTTGGAAAGCATAAAATTTTAATAGGTTTCATGTTTACATAGACCCTTGCCATGTTATCGTGAATGAATATAAATAATTATTCATATAGTACAAAGTATATAAAGCATTCCATTCATAAGATTGGGGATGTATGCATGTTTGTATCCATTATTTTGGTACCCATAAAAAATATATGAAGACTTTCGTGTTGGAGAGTTGGGTGGATTAAGAATGAGGATTAATGCATGATTTTATTACAGCTCTAATTAAATGAAGTATTGGGAGTACCTAAGCAATAAAAATATTTAATTACTTGGTATGCACTTTGATCATTATTTTTTTTTTCCTACTTTGAAATAGTTGGTTATTGAATAATTATGCTGTTCTAATCTTTTGTCACACTTTTAAATATTCGTTACGTATATAATTAGACATAATATCTTGTACTGTTTTCCTAAGAAGCTACTACAATCATTTTTGGCACTCAAGCTTTGATGCATTCAGCATTTTTAAATTAGTGCTGATAACACAGTTTGAGGTCGATCTCAAATTGGTGGGACATAAATTGCATTATGGGTTCGACTCCAAAGTGTATTTTCCATAATTTTTTTTTTTTCACTTGATACATGACAAATATAGCACTAAGTAAGTACTAACCCACCAAAGAAAAAAGAACTAAATGATAAATTTTATGGAGAGGTAGACTTTCGATTCTTGGAGTGCTTAAGTTCAATTTCTTTCAACATAAAGTTTAGAACAGTAAATTCCATAATAGGTAACAGTTTTGCTTTATGCAACTCAACCAAGAGATAGATCCCACTAAGTATTAGAAATTGGACAAAATTCTGATTATAAATTAACTTAGTAGGTCCTATGGATATGATTGCTCTTTCCTCAATTCTTAGTTTTGAGTCTTCTGACTTTTGATTACAATGGCTTAGATCACTGCTATAGTTTTTGAAATATAAGGTATTTTATGGTATTATTAATTATATTTTGTGTGTTAAGTATAACGATTATAATTTCTGACAATACGAAATGATTAAATTAATTATATAATTACATAAAAATATAATAAATTTTTATTTTTTTCTATCATTCGTATTTAAACATATTGCGGTATTTTAGTCATCGTAACGCCGTCCCATTATGGTGTTTGTAAGATAATTATTTAGATTTAGAGGTCAAACGTCTAAATTGCATAGAGAAGAAACTAAGGGTAATTTACCCATGTTTAAAATATTATCCAGTAGAAAACATGTACAACTCCAATTAAGACGAACCTCCTTCGACACAGCTTAATTTTTTCAATTGTATGTCTGATATATTTTACCAGAAAATTATGTCTGAATACATTGAGAAATTCAACAAGGTTTCTCGAATAAGTATATATATAATTAGAAAAACTACATAGTCAACATCCCTTTTAGATGAACATACCTTGATTTCTAAGTAGCTAGTTAATATATAAATTTAAAAAAAAGAAGTGAATTTCCTTTTTATATACTAATTTTTTCATAGATATTCTGATACTACAAGAAAAGAAGACCACAGATTATAGCAGTTGGAAAATTAAGTGTTGCCAGAAAAGGTCAAATTGCTGTTCTGTCATGCACATGGGATGGTTGCAAGATTTTTTTAGCAGAATATCTTTACATACAATTTTTTTTTTTTTTTTTTTTTTGAGTTTTGCTTCAAATTCATCCATTTAATTCTTAATTAGATGTATGAAGCATACCAGTAAAATTTTCAAGTTTAAAATTAAATTAATCAATTTTGATCCTTAACAAGAGCATGAAAAAAAAAGTCCTTCTCCGCTTCATTATTTTTACCAAATAATTAGGATTTTGTATTTGTTGAGGCAGAGCACAGGAGAAATGAGACTTTCCACATTAATGAGGAAATTGATGTAGCATGTGCCTAATAATGCTTAAAGGGAGATGTGCATAAGATATAAAAAAAAAAAAAAAAAAAAAGGTTGTAAATGCCAAAAGCGTCCATGGCTTTATGTTCATATGTGTAAAGGTTTGGGTACCCCATACCAACTATTTTTCTAAATAAAGATGTGGTTCGCAATTGTTGGAGACATGAAAATATCTCCTGTGTCTTGCATTGGTAATCAACCAGGAACACACATTATCAGAATTTTGATGAATCCACCAATAAAAAAGGCAAATGTCCCAATATGTCCACATCAATATGAAAGGAAGAAAACAATTTCATTTAATTCTTGGCCCAGGGGACCTAATTTTATGGACAATACAAGTATACAACCACCCTATTTTTCAAGATATTCATGATAATATATATATTCAAAAGACCCTATTAATTTAGGTCAATGGTATCCGAGTCATCTCCAAATTTGTGAGTCTCGAATTCAAGCTCCAATAGGAACTCAATTCATCAAAATATGGGCAAGTATGACTTTATATGAAATTCAAATTTCTTTTTTCTAAAGGAAAAATGTAGTAAAAAAAAAAAAAATCTTTGTTGAGTCATTCAACTATGAATTGAATTCTTTAGTTACATATTATCCAAACAATATTTAGGAGGAAAGAGTGGGGTGGTGAGGGGAGTTTAACAAGGGATAAGTCAACTTTTTTTTTTTTTTTTTTTTTTTGTAGAGATCGTACTGTTAGTTTATTATATTGTTGTGCTATATGACTTACATTATAAGTATTTAAAATACATTATATTTTATTAGAAAACTCCACATTCCCTTTTAGATAATCATTTTCTTAATTTTAAAAATTTGTACAGTACAAACATTTAAAGCACATAGTATTATACTGTATAAGTATTTAAAGTACAAAAAAATGTTTCCCTAAAAAATACTGTAAAATTTTCTTATTTTACTATACAAACACTCAAAATATAAGAATAAGATATCTTAACGACACTATAAAATGTTTCCTTCTTTAATTCTTATCAATAAAGTCATCCTTCCACTTCCCCTTGACAAGTTGTTTGCCTTAGAAAAGGAAGCAACTTGGCTTTTTTCTGACAAAAAAAAAGAAGAAAAGAAAATCTTGGCATTTCTATAATTCTCAAAGCTAACTGTATAGTTTGGTATAAAGGGCCATAGGAAATTGAAGACTGATCACGTGCAGCTTCAAATGAGTCCAAGATGCCCCCTAATCCTAATCCACTCTTACCTGTTTCATGTTTGTAAGCATTCGGCATCCTTCCATAAGAAAGTTTTTAGTTTTTTGGAACTGAATTATCCTCAACTTTCTGAATAATCTTTACCCACAGAAAAGAAGGAAGAGGGTTCTCAAACATAGAGTCAAGAAAATAGTCTCCATTTTATTTATACCAAGATGGAGAATGGAAAAAGGAAGCTTTTCACACTAACTAGGTAGTTACATCAAGCCACATTTAGATGTTGGCTCATACAAATATCTCTCACTCTCTCACAGTCACACATTACTATATGTCAAGAGTTTCATTTTAGTAATATTTACATGAAAAACACTCTAGGCAAGTAAACAGAGAGGCAACTACTCTTAAAGGTTACAAAAAAGAAAAATTAGATTACTCCCACAGAGTTTCCTCATAACACTAAGGAGATCTTGGTGGCATCAGCCTATCACCCCCGCAAAAATTCCCCCTTTATGGTCATACGAGGCAGGAAATCAAATATTAACAAAAACTTATCCGAAACGGAGACAAGTGATAAAAGTTACTCGAGTTAGCTGAGACCGATATTTTCTTGCAGTGTTGATCATACTGAGATGAGTACACAGTTTAAGCACTCTCTTGGAAGCTGACAGACCTACATAAGGCAGCAGGGTTAGCCTGCAACATTGGTGATGTGGCAACCAAATGTTTCTTTTCATCACCCTTTTGTTGACGGGCATTAAAAAGCCCTCCCCTGCTGATGGAGTCATACTTAATTCCAAGGGTTGTCCATATTGAACTCTTTGCAGCTTCATCAGGATCATCGATCCTCAAAGTTTTGGGAACCAAAATAGATCCTTCTGATTTCTTTTGTTCGAAGGATTCTTTATCCCCGGGATTGTTTGACTTAAGTAACTCACCATCCCTAGAGTGCTTACCCAAAGTTGGTGAATTTCGGACCAGAGCCTGAAGATTTTTGGTTTCCAGTTGGTGATACAGGAGGCAGCCACGGAATACTCCAGGGACCAGGCACACCACAGTTCCAAAAAGGAGCGGGGTAAAATGGCATGGGAAATCCTGAGGGACAAACGGCTGGCAAAGGAACTGCAGAATTCCAGGGAAAAGGCCAAGGGACCCCTGGAAGGCATGGAACAGGAGATGGAAACCCACTGATTTGTTGCATAGCTGGCACTTGGAGCCCATTTTTATCCCCATCCACCATTGAATTTGATGTTGCTACTGAAGAACCGGTAGAGCAATCGTCACCATTTTCCACTCCTTTGCAAGAAACCGAAATTCCATGATCAAGTTTATAGAATCCATTTCGGGTGCCATTTGGTGCCTTCTTTTCTGCTAGATTCAAAACCGAAGCCATGGAATCACAAAGTGGGGAGTCAGAACCAAAAGAAAGCACAGTGCCGTTGGGTTTAAAATTCAGGTGGTGAAATGCATTTGGAGAATGTATCAATTCTAGCAGCTTGGAGGGCTTCAGAGATAGTCATGTGGCGACAATTTGAGGCAGAATTCTTATTTTTACGTCGACCAGCACCCACCGGCACATTCCTCATCGTTCCCCCGGCAGTCCAATATCTCTGGCAGCTCTTGCAAAAGTGACGAGGCTGGTTAATGTTGTAATTGTTATAGTAACAGAACTTTGTATCCATACTATTACAGCGAGGGCACGGAAGAATTTTGTCCGGCTTCTTCAGAGTCTTCTGTTGTGAATCACTTGTATCACTCTGCTCATTTTCAGTATTTGGAGATTGTTTTTCTGGAAAGTCTTCATCCATGGTTGAAGTATTAGAGTTCTCATCAGAATCTGATGAGGTTTTAAGATTTGATAATTCTTCTGCCATTGGATGTTGATCCTTTACTTGTGGCTTCCCAGATGGACAATCCTGAAAATAAGCACAATGTTCAATGAGTCCAATAAGAAATTCTGATGGTAAAATCATCACAAGATACATCAGAACCAAAAAGAACAATAGCAAGATCATTATTCGATTTGTCGCAATAATTACGCCCTTATAAACCATTGTAATATTCCATTACCATCAAGTATGAACAAAAAGGAAAATATCCAAAGAACACCTAGGTCTTTCTGCAATCTTCTTTCTTCCTCATAACACCTAAATGATGGCACACATCATTGAAAAGGATTACAACAATGAGTTGGTGGTCTCTTTTGACTCATAGAAAGCAAACACGCAATACCACTAGGCTGTTAAATTACCAGGATTTAAAATTTTTTAATAGTCATAGAGAATAACCAAGTTCTCATCCATGGGCTAACAAAACAAAAGCATAGGTACCAATTAAATTGATAATACCTCATTAGCCAATAACTGAATTACACAAGGCAGGGCCAAAAAGCGATTCGGAAACGAATATCCATTTTCTAAATCCAAATCAATGAAATTAAATAAGTAGTAGTTTTAAAGCCAAAGTGGAGGTGGAATGGAAACTTCTTGACAGAACCAAACACTACCTGTCCTTTACAATTTCAAAAAGAAAAAAAAATGCTTAGCAGAATCAATACTTTTTCAGTGCTAAATGAATCCTTTCCAGGTCACAGAACAATTCTAAGAAAGATAAAGAGAACATTCTGGAAACTCCCATCCAGCATCTAGAATAGAAAAGAAAAGAAAAAAAAAGCATAAAAAAACTAGTGATCTGCAGAAAAATTTTCACAAAGATTGAAACTTGGAACTTATAGAATACTGTACTTAATTTACCAAAATTATTTATTAAAAAAAGAAAATTTTGTTGACAAGTATACAAGGATACTAAGAACAGATTTACACATCATATCCACATGAATCTTAACAAACCTTAATCATGTCAAATTCACCTGGGAATTCACAGAAAAGGCTGCACAGTAAATAAAAAAAAAATATTGGCTTCTGAACTAAATGGAAAGTTGAAAAAGTAAAGCCAACCCATTAAATTTCCTACTATTTTAGCATCTGGGTAGTTCTTAATTCATGTAATTCCGAAAAACCTTAGATACGAGTACATTTTTCATAAACACAAAATACACCTTCAGTGTGTGTATATCTAAAAAAGGTTGATACTGTACCTTATTAAAAGCAGTTTCTTGATTTTCTTCAGAGTTTTCATCTTCAGTTACACTCTCTTCAATTATGATCGGTTTTCTTCCGTCCAAAGACCGATCAGAATCCGACCCATCAGTGATTTCTCCACCGGAATCACTGGGTGAATTGTCGCCGGCAGCAACCTCCAGAAGAACCTTCTTGCCGTTCTCCCGCAAGGCAATCTTTTTCCCGAAAAGCTTGATTTCAGGGTCCTTCATTTCTTTTTATCCAGAAAAAAATCAGTTTAGCAAAATCTCCGGTTTTGTCCCCGTTGCCGGTGTAGACCTAGACGATGTCGTTTCGAATCTTCCCCTTTCTATTTTATTTTTATTTTTATTTTTAAATTTTTTTGGGCTAGTAAAGTAGTAGTACTGAGAGATCTGCTTTGGGGGCTTAGAAAAAGGTCTGAGAAGGCTTTACTGAGAGATCTGCTTTGGGGGCTTAGTAAAAGGTCTGAGAAGGCTTTGTTGGCAGCGTTTGGGAGTTTGATTTTGATCTGAGGTCTAATTAAATACTACCAGAGGGATGTGGGTGCCACGTCAACAACTCATTAATTTTCTCAGCCACAAGTTTTATTGTGGCCCTTGATACATATCTTTGCTAAAAAAAAAAAAGTAAATATTTTAGTAGATCTGATTTTTTGTCCCACTTGTAAATTCTGTGTTGTGAATTAAATTTTAGAAAATTTATGATATCAGCCGATAAGACCAAGATTCCTTAAGATTTAATCCTGAACACAGGATCTAAAGTTTCTAGTCAAAAATCAAGTTTACTTAAGTATTTTTCTGAAAAAAAAATCTTTCCCATTCAACCTGCGCATAAAGTAAATATCAAAGATAATTAAGATGATTGAAAAATGATAGGACCCAGTTACTTTTACCTGTATTGTGAAGTAAGTAATCAAAATTTATTATTTTTACTGACTTAGATTATAATTAGAATTTGGCGAAAGCATATTGGTTATTAAAGAATTACTAGGCATGCTAGTAGTTGTTCGAACATTAATAAAAGACTCTTATTTGGTGAAATATGACTTTTCTATTTTTAATCAAATGGGTTGCTCCATGCAAATGAGTTCGCCTTATTCGTTATTAAGAAACTATTATTCGTTATTCAATTGGAGTAATTTTAAAATCTCATCTAAAGAATACTGTTGGTTTATATTCTAAAAACTTGTATATTAAGCTATAAATCTACAAAGTACGAGTTTAATGGATCTATAGAAATATTTTTTCTACTTTAGATAGTAATTATAATGGGTATTTCTCCTTTAATTTTTTTTTATATAGCAATTACATGTACACACAATTATGAAATTCAATACAATCATTATGTTAGAACAGTGGACATTTTTTCAACCTCTTTTTTTCTGTTTTCTTTATTTTAGGTTTATTTCACTTTTTCACTATCACTTTGGCAATTGAAAATTGAAATTTATTTATTCACATTTTCCCACCACACTTTACAATGGTCGTGGTATAAGTTGATATTGTTGACTAGAAATTCTTCATTATAATCTATAAATTATTAGATTTCTAATATTTTATACTTTCTTTTTTGAAGAAGAGTAAAATGTTCATAAACCATTCAAAGATCACTTTCTTATTAATGGTAAGATATTTTTTTGGCCTTGCATGACCATATTAATTAATAATCAGCTCATGTCTTGATTGGAAAAATTGTGTGGCTATGGAAGTATTAAAAGACCTTGACCACCTTCATTAATGAACTTAAAACTTTGACGGGAGAGTATGCTTATGTAGGAAATAGAAATGTTTCGATTTTTTTATCTTATTTATAAATCTTGTAATATAAATTAAATATTATAAAATTTACGATATTAATTAATATAAATAAAATTTTATAATATTTAATTTTGATTATAAGATTTGCAAGTGAAATCTAACATCGAGTATATGTTAATATTTTCTATATATAAAATATAACCTTAAAAGAATAGAGTAAAAGGCAATTTAATTAATAAAATAAAATATTAATTCAGGTATCTTTGGGGGAAGAAATTATATTATAAACCATTCATTTTTTTCTTTATTATGATTGTACCTCGAATCTATCTGGAGGACTGTTCACAAAATCTAAAATGTTGTAGTGAGGTGGCAGAAGGCTATTGAGTGGGAGGAGGATAAAGTCGTACTTTTGGCGGAGAACTTTTAGGTTATGAAAGTCACTTCAGTTGTGAATTAATTGACCAATTATAAGAAGACATATTTTGACGAAGGTGTCATATTTTGGATTATTCATATTAATATTCGAATCTTTCTCTTAATAATACAATTAGGGAATTGCACTTTAAAAAATTGGATAGCCCAACAAGTAGAACTGTGGAAGCAATTATTTTTGCTAGATTGTATGATGACTTTACATGGTTCATTAGTCCCTAATTATGGATTCAAAGCTGAATTTCAACTACTTTTTGTCAAACCCAGCAATTTCGACCAATCAATCTTTTTATTTTTTAATAATCACATTTCATTAATTGAAGAAACAGTCATTACAATTGATTAAAATACAGTTTGATAAAATAAATTTACCACATCTACGTATTATAAACAGTTGTAAAAAGATATCCCAACAAATTTTCTGAAATCAAAATCTATAGATGTAAAAATTATACAGATCTAGATTATTAATAAGAATCTTAGTAAGAGGTATTCTAGTAGTTAAAAACACCTCGGGCCAACTAGATTAGATCTAGAATACTGGCGCTTGAGGGTATTCCAGCCGATATACTAGATTACCTCTTAGTCTGGATTGTTTAAATCTAATCTTAATTCTAATCTATCTGTATTATTTCTATTTTGATTTCTTCTTAATTCTATTCTTTGTATTTTATGATCTATATATTGTAAAACTAAATTACTAAGTTGGATCTTGTTTTCTTCTTCTTTTCTACTATAATAAACTTGACTTCTAAGTCTATTCTATTTGATAAATTTCTTATATTTAATCTGACTATTTGATCTTATATTAATAAAAACTTGTTTTAAATTATTTAAATCTTCTAAATCTTTAAAAGGTAGTAATAAAAATATTTCTTCTAAAATATTGTAATTATTGTTCATAAAAATAAAAGCGTTAAACCTTTAATTTAAAAACTTCCTACTCGGTGACTAACCCACAAACACATCTAGATGTGTATAAGAGACAGCAGTACAGAGTAGTCCATGATTTCAGTTCAAACTTATACACATCTAGATGCTGTATAAGAGACAGAGAACGGATGTGTATAAGCAATAGTAAGATAAGATTATGAAGTTTTAATTCTGTCTCTTATACACATCTAGATGAATGAAAAGATTACATAGTTTATGAGAAACTTACATATATGAACAAGAGTTTGGGGTGTTCCTTCTAAATAAGCCTTTGGGCATCCAAGAAGACCTAAGCATAGGCCATCTATTATTCAAATCGGGAATGGAAATATACACAGAAAATATTTAATCAAAAAGATATAAAAAGAGACATTTTCTTGTGTTTGTTCTCAACATGTTTTTTCGATGATCCCCGAATAAACTAAACTACTCTATTTATAGAGAGTCTGACTTCAAAATCCGGACTTCAAAACTTCGTATAACATGGACAGCTTTTACTTGTCCAGAAGGTCATGAGTACTCTTGTCCGCCAACCCAGATGCTTGTTATTTGTCTTCCATTGACTTCTTTGTGTGCCTTTTTGATGCTCTAGTACTTGGTCCTAAAAATGTTTACCTTTAGAGGTATAGATGAGCCCTGTCACTCTTATAAAAACGGGAAAATTTTTCTAAATCAGAAATTTTATTATCTGATTACTCCACTTTCTTTTTGGATGCTATGATGTCTTATCTTCTTTATTTCTGACAGAGCCTTATCTTCAAAAAATCTTTAATATTCTGAAAATCTTTATCATTTCTACTTAGGTATCTAAATTATGTCTGGCTATAGAATCAAATGACATTCCACTATCCAATTTCTTCAAATTATATTATTTGGACCTTCTTACTACTACTTTCTCTGAGTTTCTTCTTTGATATTATTCTTTTCAAAGTATTCTTTCAAAATTTTTTCAACAGTCTCTTCTATTTTTGATTCTTTTTTCAAATTTTTCTTTTTCTTTTTCTTGTCTAATTTTACTCCTTTCTTTTTGTATTCTAAGACTTGGGCTTACAAAATAATTTGGCCCAATGTTCTTTCTTGCAAAATCATATGCTTCATTTAAATTATTAAAGCCTTTAAAACTGGATTTTTAACTTGGTTAATGGACTCTAAAACTTCACCAATTGTGAAAAACACCTACAAGAAAGCCTTTTAAAACAACATAAAATTTAAAATGTTTTTGACATTATTAAAATATTCGAAAGAGCGTTCATGCTAGCTAAAAATATTTTTGATCTTTCGAGGTTTATTAAATGCAATCCAAAGATTATCTAAAAGACACTTCTTTATCTACTGAAATATGCAAAATTTTAAAAGATATATTACAACTTGGAAAAGAAATAAGTTCTATATTACCAAACTTTATCTTCTTATATCTGTCTCTTATACACATCTAGATGTGTATAAGAGACAGTAATTATATATAATTACAACTAGATTCTAATATTGATCTACTCAACTGATCTGCTAAACTATTATCTTTTCCTTTAATATGCTCAAAATTAATATTATAACTACTTATAGAATCTAAAAAGTTTAACCATCTTCTTCTATTACAACTTTTATCTTTTAATTTATTATAAAATCTTACTATTGCTTCACAAGTGAGTAATTTTTTATATCTTCTTGATTAAAAACTTCACCATTTTTTCCGTTAGAAAATCTAGATCCAACTTAAGAATTTAGTTTTACAATATTTAGATCCTGTCTCTAATTTACTAATCCTAAAATTTTGGATTTCTTTTATGCCTTCTAATTTATCGTGCATTTCTAAAACTTTTTAGAAATATGTTCTTGTAGTCTAATTTTACCTTCTCCTATTCTTATTCCTAAAAATTTATATATCCTTTACATAATTCCATCTTTTTCTTACTAATTATTATTCCATTCCTTCTATAATTTTAAAAATACAATCTTTAAATGTCCTAAGTGTTCTTGTATAGTTAAACTAAAAACTAAAATATCATCTATATATACTAAAACAAAATTTTTATATTTTAAAAATATATCATCCATTTAACATTTGTAAAAACAGATGGAGCATTCTTTATTCCAAATGGAAATAGAATGGGGTAATCTGGATGCATTCTAATTTGCCAAAACCGATTTACAATCAAATTTATCAGAAATTCTTTTTCCCGAATTCTATTTATTAATTCATTTTTATTAGGAATATTATATGCATCTGTTCTAGTATTATCGAACATTAATAGACCTTTTATAGTTTATATGACCATTCTTGATTTTCCTCTAATCAAATGGGTTGCTCATGCAAATGATTTCGCCTTATTCGTTATTAAAACGATCTATGTTCAATCGATTTTCTAATGGAACTCCTAATTTTAATAATTCTTTTATATGCATTTGAAAATCTGTTGGTTCTATATAAAACTTGATTTGAAGCTTCTATATTTGCGTTTAATTACAAATATGTTCGAGATTTTAATGTCTAAGAAATATTTTTTCTTTTTTAGCATAGTAATCTTATTATTTTCCTTTAATTATTTTAAAGGATTACATGTCACCCATTATGAAATTCAATAATTTATCAAGTTTTAAAAGTGGAATTTTTTCACCTCTATATCTTTTTGATTCTTAATTAATCCTATATTTACTTTTCACTATAAGCTTTGCAATTGAAAATTAAATTTATAAACTCTTAATCTATTTCTTGCACCACACTTTACAATGGTCGTGGTATATATATATATTCTTCCTAGAATATGTTTCAATATTATCAAAATCTACTAAATAAGGGTCTATGTATTCCTCCATTTCTAAATTTTAATTTCTTCTTGTAAAGAAGAAATATCTGTTCATAAACCATTCAAGTATTATTATCTATACATTTTTCACAACATTTATTAATTTATTTTTTGGCCTTGCATGACCATATTTTTTCAATGTCTTTTTGGAACGAAATTAGGTATCTAAAAGAACCATCCTTATTTCTTTTTAGACTTCTTAAAACGTAGTTTTACTTTTAAATGTAGGAGTTTGAATAGAAATTTGTTTATGAAATTGAATAATATCTTTGCTTAAAAATACTCCTCCCGTATGAAAAATATAAAAATTTAATCCTAAAATAAAATCGATTTTATGTTTAAATTTCTAATCCAGACTGAGGTAAATTATAATTATTACTATATGTAGTACAAATTTAAAAGAATAGTAAAAGGCAAATCTTACTATTCTCTAGATAAGTATCATAGGTAAAAGTCGTACCATCCATCAGAGTTGCTTTTATAGGATTATTTGTTTTCTTATAATATTTTTCTCGAATTATCTTACTATTTATTACACACTTAGTAGCTCTGAATCTATTAGGATGCTAAACACTCTATTTGGCATACTCATTATCTATTCTTATTTTAGAGCTACTTAGGTTATGAAATACTTCAGTTGTGAAGTTTTATGACTTCATTACATAAGTAATCTTTTTCATAATTTAGTAAATCTTGATTTTTATCATTAATTATTATATTCGAATTGTTTTAATAATTTTCTAGGGAATTGCATTTAAAAATTCTGGATAGCCCAACAAGTAGAACTGTAGAATTATTTTATCTTGCTAGATTGTATGATGACTTTACATGGTTCATTAGTCCCTAATTATGGATTCAAAGCTTAATTTCAACTACTTTTGTCAAACCCAGCAAGTTTGAAATTTATAATCATCTTTTTATTTTTTAATAATCACATTTCATTAATTGAAGAAACAGTCATTACAATTGATTAAAATACAGTTTGATAAAATAAATTTACCACATCTACGTATTATAAACAGTTGTAAAAAGATATCCCAACAAATTTAGAAATCAAAATCTATAGATCTAAAAATTTAGATCTAATTTCAAAAGGTTGAATAAGTTTTACACTAAATTTGATCAGTTTATGATGCAAAGTATAAAAACAAATATAGTCAGATAGATCCGTCTTGGTTGAATCTTCCATCTGCATCAATCAAAAGATGAAAAAAAAAATTCTCACTTATTTAAGAGGAGATTGAAACTCCCACTTATTTAGAAGATACAAAATTTTCAATGAGCAAATCTCATAAAAAAAGGGGAAAAATAAAGTGTAAGAAAATGCAGGTGGTGATTTGTATTGAAAAAAAATAATGAAATCACCACATGGTGTAATAAATAATATTAGAGAATTTTTAGAAAGAAGAAAGATAAAAAAAAAAAAAAAAAAAAGTTAAAGAGAAAAATAATTTGACCAATCAATCTAGTTTTGTGGAGTCTTCAACAGACTCAAACATCTCAACTCAAGAATTGATTGAGTTTAGGGCTTGAGAAACATATTATTTCTTACATAATATTTTGATTAATTGATTAAAAATATTATTCAATTAGATTAAAATCGAGATATTAATTAATTAGATAAAAATATCAATTAATCATGTGAGTTACAAATAACGCATATCTTACATTACGAGTCTTATATTTATGTATTTTAATAAAATAGTCCAACAGCTACAAAACTCAGAACTCTGGGAGTATCTTTTATATGTTTGCTACATGGTGTCCATTATGATGATATTAACGAAGAAATCTTCGGGATTTTTTTTTTTTTTTTTCAAGCAATGGAAATTTAAAATATTTTGGTAAATTACCGTAAACCTTCATGTGGTATGGCTATTTAACCTATAACCTCTATGTATTTTGAAAATATACATTAAACCCTCATGTGGTCTAAACTAAATGGTAAAGTGGACGGAAATCATCCAAACTAACAATTTTCATTGAAATTACGCTCTTACCCTATATTTAAACTAGATTAAATTACTGTAAATCCCGATGTGCTATTACTCTTGAACCCATATCTCCCATATATTTTTAAAAAAATACCCTACACCCCCATGTAGCTTGGACTAATAATAAAACAGACAAAAATCATCCAAAGTCACGGTTTTCAAAATTATACTTTTACCCGATATGTAATTTAATATCAAAATTTTTAGATAATTCATTTCTCCCTATTTCCAGAAATTATAGCTTCCAATTAGCATGATAAAAAATGAACAAAATGATATCAGTTTATTATTACAATTAAAAATCTGTAAATTAATGCATGAAAAAAAAAAAGAATAAAATTATATCAAATACATTAAGATGCATCATTGTATTTGTGCTTTTTGGTTATAAAAGTATAGATAAGTATAGCGAATTTAAGAATAAGTTTATGTAAATAACAATAAGTGTAATTTGGGCATACAATTTAAATTTTTTTGGGAGGAAAAATTTATTTTCAGGCAGCAATTTGCAATAGATGCGCGCGTATATTAAATATGATTAGTTTCAATGATTTATGTCTGTTTTACCATTTAGTTCAGACCACATGGGGGTTTAGGGTACATTTAAAAAAAATATATGGGGGTTATGAGTCCAAGATGTATATTACACGAGGGTTTATGGTAATTTATCCTAAATTTTTTGAAGGAAAAATATATTTTTAATTAAACACTTGTTTCAGAGCGTGTGGTTTTCAAATACCGTTAATTTAGATGATTTCCGTCCACTTTACCATTTAATCCAAACAACGTGAGGGTTTAAGATCTATTTTTAAAATACATGAGAGATATGAATCAGATGACCATACTACATAGAGATTTACAATAATTTTATATAAAATACCCAAAAATATTTTATGAGGGCCTTTTTGTATTAGGGTTTGAAGTACACACAAGTGACTCGCTGACTTGCACTCCCAGCTTTAGCTCTTTTCAAAAGATTAAAAAAACTTTGCCACATCACCTTTTTCGAACCATACAAAGAGGACAAAAAGAAAATGTAAATTACACTTGCACTTCCTCAAGATAAATGCTTAGATAGATCCAATTTTTTATCCCACTTATAGATCTTATAGATCTTGTGGTGTGAATTAAATTTTAGAGTATCTATGACATCAGCTGATATAAGCAAGATTTTTTAAAATTTAATCCTGATCACAGGTTCTACAGGTAAAGTCAAAAACCAGATCTACCTAAGAATTTTACTTTCCTCAAATATCTCCTTAGAGTTCATATGAAGTGATCTAAATTTTCATTAATTTATTAGTGACAGAAGATAAACATATGTCTAGGATTTCAAATTTTGCCTTATGATCAAAAATCAAAATCTCTAGATGAGAGGCATTCATATCAAGACATAGGAATTTAAAAAAAAAAAAAAAAAGTAATTTAAAAAAAAAAACTAGCATTAGACATCGTTTTAATTTATGATTATAATTGAAATGCCCTCGCAATTAGTTGAATTTTTTTTTTTTTTTTTTTAAAGTGAATTAGTTGAAATCTTGGTAAAGGTCTATGTAATTTAGCCTAGCTATAAACAAAATTAAACAGAAGAAAAAAAAAATAGAATTTCCATTTCATAAATGATAAATTAATATGCCTTTCCAAGAAAGAAGAAGGGGAAAAAAAAAATCATGAGAGGGAATTAAAATCCCTTCCCAATTTCATAAACGCTAATGAAAACTTTTGGTAAAATAAGAAGGGTTTAAAATTTAAGAAAATTCTTATAGTCTCATTCATGTACCATATCATTAAAAATAAAAATAAAAAATTACCATGTCATTAAGTTTTGCATGTTTGAACTTTATAAATTTATCGTGCAAAACCTATAAAATTCAATACGAAACCTATGGCACATTATATTTAATTATCCTAAGACTAAAGTATTGGAATTAATAAGACTCCTGGAAATGGAAAAATATTTAGTTAAATTCGATTTTTGATTTTATCTACAAACTTTGTTATCAGAATTTTATCTTATAAAATTTTATTTATATTAACTCATGTCATATATTTTATAAAATTTAATTCACAATATAAAATTTATAAATGAGATAAAAAATCAAATCTACCTAAATATTTACCGTAGAAATGAGTCTTGGCATTTAATTATTTAAAAACACGTAGACATGAGTAATGAGTGTCTTAATCAATGTGATTACTTATAAGAAAAGCAATTAAGTGGACGACACGTGTAAATCACCAACAAAATAACCTAGGAGAAACGTTGCCCTTTCTTTTGGAACATGATGAGAAACTCACACCTGCCCCCATTGGCCCATTAATTAATTTTCATCACCCAAAAAAGAAAAAATAATAATAATAATAATAAAAAGCGTTGTCTACTTTCAACGCGAATAGATAAAAAGTTCTCCAAACATATCTTTTTCTCTTTCGGTGTTAACCATGAATTCGTGCTGATTTCTTTAATTTAAAATATTTAGATTATCCATTCTAATGAGAAGGGGAGGAAATGAAAATAAATAAGTCGGATATTTTAATGTTTAAATTTATTTAATTATTTTAACGAGTTTAAATTTTTTTTTTTTTTTTAAAGTTTGATTTTGTTTATCTTTCGAACCAAATTTAAACAAATTTTTATGGAGTTAAATTCAAATCGAACTTAAGTACATTGGAACTTTTAAAGTAAATTTAAAATTTTTAACTTATCGAGACGAGTTTGAGTCAAACATAAAAAATTAATGAGCGCTAAATTTTTTTAAGTTTCGCTTAATTATTAATAAATCAAGAACTTTTATTAAATTGAATTCGATTCGTGTATCGGTTTGACTTCATTTATAACTCTAATGATGAGGTGGAGTTTTTAATTATTTTAATGTGATTAATTACAACAAGTTTTTTTTTTTTTTTTCCAAAAATGGGGCCTTTTTAAATAACAATTAATGTCAATTTAGATATCGGACCACATTATGGACGGTTTGATAAGGTTGAAAGTTTTGTCCTTTAGAGTTTTGCTTAAGGCCAAATTTGATTTAGACCTTATTGTCTTCAAGTAAAAATAGAATTAATTAAAAAAAATGTTAAAATTAAGTATAATTTGGATTTGATAGCTATATGTTCAGGGTTAAGACATCTGACCGAACATACCGAAGTGTTGCTTAGAATTTAGACGAATGAATTTCTTGGATATTCTTTTAGGAGTTTATCACATTAGTAATTGGACTCTTGCAAGTATTTTATTACTATAGGTTTTTGTTAGGGTGTCTCCCATATATATAAAATTAGCACAATTTTTAAGAATATAATAGTGAATTTTCATTTATTCATTAGTGGCTCGATCAAAATTTGCGTCACAAGTGAAGCGTTAAAGCTACGCTTATTTTCAACATTAAAAATTATTTACTAGACTATAATTGAAAAATCCTTATTTATTAAAATCAATTCACATAATAAAATTTTATTAAATCACTAATTATTAATTTTAGATATTTGGTCGAAATTCATTTATTCTTTTACAGATCTAGAGACTTGTCAATGACCTTCTTGATTGATTATTCTTCTGGCCATATTATGTATGTGTAGTTCGGCTTAATCTTCTAGCAGTGAACTTGAATTTGAATTTATATGCTTGGTGATTTATATGGAAATAGAACATTTGAATGCTTAATCACCAAAATTCGGCCTTGCAAGTGAACTTTAAAATATACTTCAAACATCACGAATGCTATGTTAACAGCAACAAGAGCCAAAGCCCTAATATGGTTCCTCTATTTTACAATAACTGTCATCTTTAATTAGTATACATGAATTAAATTAATTTTACAAAAAGATAGTTTAAAGCGACTAAGAATAAAAGTTGAAAAAGTAGCAGATAATATAGCACAAGACAAAATTATTTAAAATGACAGTTATTTTGAAACAGATGGAGGTATGTGTTTCTTGAAAGAATTCGTGCTCAGGACTCCGCACAACCCATAACAGTTGATTGGAATCATGCGATTTAATTGCTCGTTTCGTATTATAGAGTGAATAGTACAGAATTACCTGTATTTCTTTATTGCTCAACTCAACCCCTCTATTATTAATTAGGGCTAGAACCTCGATATCTCGTTGTGACCGGGGGAAATGATTTACACCTAGACATAATTAGTATATATTTTTAGTAATAACTTAGTTGATGGTTTATGATTTTTCTGTTGTTTTGATGAAATGATGGTCAGTTTTTAATTAATCTCAAATCAGAACATTTTTTATTTTATTTTTGTTATTAATGATAAAGCCCATCTTCCAATTCTCAATCTTTTAATATCCCTTTTAACTCGTAAGCCCAGGTTCCAAGCCCACTGAAAACTGATATGCTAATGTAATCAAGACTACCCGGCCCAATCTCTTCCAATTTTATTAAGGAAAAGAATTCGAAAAAAACAAATGTTAAGTACACACATCTATTCAACAATTATAATCTAGTTAATTGTTGATATAAGTATAATTCTGAAAGTCAAATTAATCTAAAAATATTTCATCCATTGATTGTGCAATTTTATATCTTGTTATCACTTATAGGTTCTGCTCAGTCCAAAGATTGCACATTTTTATCTTATGGTAAACATTAAAATGAATTGATTGGTTAATAAAATGATCTATATATCAAGATAAAAGTAATGTCATGCTTGGACTACTTTTCCATTTTGGTAATTCAAATATAATAGAAATTGACTAAATGAAAACCATTCCAAATCCATATGTAGACATAACACAAACAATGTTTTACGTAGATATAACACAAATAAATGCCAACACACTAACAAATTGATTCAAACGGTTAGTAAAACGATTAAATATTTAAAATTTGACTACTTCACTATTCTTATTTAGTATGCGCCTATTGAATTCATAAAAAAAAAAAAAAATAACCAACCTTTTTTTTAAAACTTTTTATTATTAATAAAGCATACCTTAAAAAAGTGCCACCGCCATTTAAGGCAATGTCAATGGACAATTAATAAGACAAAAAATGGTGCCACTATGATGAAGCATTTGAAAGTAGTATTTGATGAATTAACCCGACATATATTGCAGTATTACACCATTCTTACTAAATTCTTTTCAAGCTTTAATTGCTTTCTCAACTAGCATTGTTTTTTAATGTATTTTTAATTGATTTTTGTTAATCAATTAACTAAACCAAATAGTGGTGTTGAACTTCTTAAAATTGATTGTAATGATACCATAAAGTTTGTTTGCTGCACTCTGTACATAATTATGACAATCAAAAAAGTTTTATGGCCACATTTTGTAATGTGAGTACTTATCTTCTAATTGACTTTAAAAAGTCAAAAAATTAACGTAAATTAATGAAGATTAATGTAAGACTTACTCCTCTTAACAACCATGCCATGCATATTCACTTCTCTCTTTTTTTTATCATTAAATTGTCAATGATTCCTATAAAACAATTTCTTTCTTAAGACCTTTGATTAGCATGTTACATAATCGTCTTTCGCACCTCTTTGAAGTACTAATTGAATCATGCAAAAGAATGGAATAATTTTGAACCTCAAAACATAAATGGTAGTAAATTAATAGTGAAAATAAAATAAAGGTAAGTAGTACTTACTCGTTTAAATCTTAGAAAAATACAAAAAAAAAAAAAAAAAAAAGACTAAATTAAGACGTCACATAAGTTGCCATGTTCTTCTAGCAATCCAATTCCTTTGTTCAAAGATCAACATAGTGATCAAATAACAGAAGAAGTGTACATATGACATTTTTATTTTTTATTTTTTAAGAACGCAAAAATTCATCGACTTAAATCAGCATCCACCGCGCCCATTACATTGGGCAGTCAACAAAGTAGACAGCTTTCCTCAATGATAAAACGCCAAGCTCTACTATGAGGATACTATTTCGTTAATTTAAAAGATTTATACATACAAGATTTTAAACGCATGATATTATGTTATATTTTAAATAAAACGTTCTATGATAATTTATAAGAAATTATAAAATTTTCCGATTGATGCTGCAAGTGCTCGAACGTTAAAGTTCCATTTTGTATACATTTGTCTTTGACCATAGGAAACTCCTTGATCATGGTTGTAATGCCCTCAATTATGTGACCAATTCTTCAGAAATCCGATTTCTTGCCATTAATTCTCCGAATAACACTAAGCGCGTCATCCTCCACAGTGAAAGTACGATAATCCGAAATCTCATGCAAATTGTCGCCCTATTGAGGAAAGCCGAGCAAATCCATCGCTCTTAGAATTTTTTTGGGTTACAAGATATTCTATTTCACGCTCTATTTTATTTTTTGTCACATTGTTAAATAAGCTATTAACATTTTATAAAATAATTTTTATAATTATTTTAATAATTTATTTGATAGTATAATAAAAAATAAAATAAGATATAAAACGAAAGATTTTTAACATTCTTTCAGTCATCATAGTTCGAACTATTCATGCTTTTAGAAGTTATTTCAGAAACTTTTCATTTTAACAAATTTTAATTAGAGTAATTTTAAATTTATTGCTTTTAACTTTAAACATTACTTCAATAAATTGATGAATTTTAAATTTTTTTTTGTCAAATTCTTCGTTGCAAATGCAACCAAAATGTTTTTCCTGTACCGTCATAATATTAATGCCAACTTTCTATTGTGTCATAATGGGAGACCACAGTGCCTTATCAATCAAGAACCACGAAAAATCCTCATGAAGGAGACGCTGTACTAACTACTATGCCTCGACAAAATTTAGTGTTTATTAGTTCTGCTGATGGGAATTTCATCATTCTGTTGTCATCCTCCACCAAGGCACAAACACCCTGTGCTTATCACTTATCAGCACATCCCTCCTTTTAACTACCCATTTTGACTTATTTTGTCATCAAACCCTCCACTTAAATCAAGAAAGAAAGAAAAAAAAAGTCACATTTCTTATACACTAATTCTATAAGTTCGCCAATATTGACTTAAATAGTAAGTGAGGTGTAGCTCACGTATTAAATCATTAAATTTAATATTCGATTTATATTATCTTTAATTTTTTGTTGTTGAACAATCTGTAAATACTATTGTAAGTAATTATAATATATCTCGATAATTTATCATGCCCCCAAAAGAAATAGAGTAACCTACTCTTTTTTTAAATTTCTTTCGACCAAAAATAAGAAAATCTCATAAGTTCATACCGATTGTTGAAATCTTGGCATTCAAAAAGGAAAAGGAAAGATTTGTGAAGATCATTAAAACCGCGTTCGGAAAATGTATGCCTTCCACAAGATTTTGTGTTTGTTGCTATAATAACTTTTTGACTTGTGGAGATTTGACTGCTACCATTGTACGTAGTGCTCATTTTCCACAATCAGAAAGTATAAAATGAAGCATTAGTAAGCTTTCTTATATATCAACCAAGACACTTAAAAAAAATTGGGATACAAAAAAAAAGATTAGTGTCTTGAAATGGCAGGCAAATTTCTTTTTCGCTTACTAATTTTGCTTCTTCTGTGTGTTTCTGACCTAATCTGCTTGAATGCGGTGCCAATCACAAGTAAGTACTACTAGTTGATTACAAATTTGTGGGTTTGATTTCTATCAGCTTAATTTCTTCTTCCTCCTCCTCATGTTATAGATAATGATTAGGTACTCATCTATGTTTCAGGAATAGCAAGTTTGCAGCATAGATTTCATGGCTTTGAAGTCTCAGAAAATAGCAACATGGTAATCTTATTTTTTCCTGTCTAACTAATTATTTATAAGAGTAAAATTGTACTTATTACCAGGGGCGGATGCATGATTTGTGACTTGAGCAGGTGAAATTTAGTAAGCCTTTATTTATAGGGTTAACTTATATTTTTCTCAAAATTTTAGAAGGTGAAATGTAAAATTTATCATAGTATAAATAATTTATAAAATATCTATAGGTTCAAATTAGAAACTTAAAAATCTTGAGGAATGGTTACCTTTGCCCGCCTTGCCCTATCCATTGCTAATTTTAGAGGACGAATGTATTAAAATTTATAAGGATATAAAAAAATTTCTAAAAATTTCTATAGGAAAAAAGTTAAATTTTTTAAAATCTTGAGAGCGGCTGTCCTGCCCATCCCACCCTACACCAGCCATTGATAATTACCCAAAAAGAAAAAAAGTTAGATTGTATATGTAAGAGCATCTATTATACATGTCACAGGTTTCTGAGTCCACATAACTTTTTTTCTATACCTAAACTAAAATTGAACTAAATGAGTTAAATTTTCTGAAGCCTGAAGGAAAAAGATTTGGAACTTTGTTGACATTGCATTCTCTTATTTTTTTTTTAATGATGTGTTATATAGTGTGGACTTAATGCAGTTTTTATCTTGAATTACTCAGGAAAATGTAGAAAAGAACAGCTTGAATTTGGAGATTATCAGCAAGAGGAGGATGGAACTTGAGCTGAATGATTATCCTGGATCTGGGGCCAATAATCGCCATACACCGAAGCCACAATAAAGGAGAGACTGCATTGAACTGATTCGCTAGATATTCTCACTATGATTATTAATTATCTGGCAAAGTTGTAACTTTGTAATATGATTTTGCCCCCCCTGCTATAATTGTAGCACATGTTCATAGGAAGATTAGGACATGTTCCTTTTATTCAAAACTAGGAAGTGAGAGGTCTTGTTGGAAATGGTGAAAAATGTTGAAATAAGTAATTTGACCTAAAAAAGAAAATAAGAAAATAAGCATTTTGCAACATTCTAAAATTTTCCTGTAAGAGACAGATAATTTCATGTATTTTTGAATTGTTATAAATGATCAAGTTTAATGTGCATATGTGTTTTGTACAAGATAGTTCATATATAGACCTAATTATGATTCATGTATTAAGGTATTAACTGGATTCACGCACGTAATTAGATATAGGATATAATATACTTTACATCCCTTAATTTGTCACTATTTTACATATTATATTCTACCTTTTTTTGATCAATTTGCATGCTAATGTTATTTTTCTCACTATTTCAATCTAATTTTTAAATGTTTAAACATTCCGTCAATTTATTGGGTTCATGATTGGACTAAAGTGTGAAGAAAAGAAATATTAAGATTCAAAGTGGTAAAACAAAAATTCGGAGATGCAATATGAGAAATTTGTAACATCAAGTCAAGCTTTATCTTCAAAAATTTGTCACTTTTTTTTTTTGTTTTATTTTTACCATCAATTCCATATATAATAATAAAAACAATATTGTAGACATAATTAAACATTTTACCTCCAAGAAATTTAAACAACGCATGCAAATTACATATTACAAAATTGAACCTTATTTTCAAGAAGGTCATTTTGCATAACTCCTCACCAATTCTCATTTTTTTCCATATTTAATTAGAGTAATTCTCATTTCTTTGATGAATCTCTAATGAAGGGTACCTCCTATACTCCTCCCTATCCAATTCATATTTCTCTAAATTCCTCCTTTATTTTCCTTTTTCCAGTTAATTCCTCTTTGTGTCCCAAATTTGTTAATATTTGCCACAACCAAATTTAGCTATTAGTCAGTCAAACTTAAAGTTCGGGGATATTTTGATCAACACATTTTTTTTCTGATCCTTCAAGAAAAAGATTCATTCTCTTAATAAAAAATAAGAAGTAGAACCAGTAAAAAGTAATGGAAAATTCTACAATCTCTTTTAGAGAATTATTTTCTTACCTTTAAAAACTTGTATAGTACAAGCATTTAAAGCACATGATATTGTACTGTACAAGTATTTAAAATACAAAAGAATTGTTCTCTAAAAGAAACTATAAAATTTTCTAAAAGTAATATTAAAAGCATAAAATTTGGGTTGTTAGTGTCTTACGTGAGCCCATTTACTTCAAATTAAGATGTTCAACTACAGTATATTTGGATTTGAATTCAAATTACTTATATTCTCAGCAGCCAAGAATAATTTTTGTGTCATTATATATATATATTAGTGAAAGTAAACGTCACTCCCTTATCCCATAGAATATAAATAATTAGGCCTAGAAAATTTTATTTTCTAAAGCAATGTCTTTCAAAAACCACTTTCATAATGAAATGCAAGCACATTTTCCTCCTCTAAATGATACTTTTTTTTCCTTGAAAAATTCTGCATTTCCAAAGCAATATCATAAATTTTGCATGCTTGTATGCTCTTCAATCTAAATCCTAGTGTAAAAGTTTCCATAACATTCTAAGTACAATATTATGTGATCAATGAATATACGTCCATGTTTTCAAACAAGTGCATTCTTAAATCCAACAACCAACTTGTTGGTTGTTGGTTATTTGAACAACCTTCGCATTCCCTATTAAAAAAATTGCATCAACACAACTTAAAACCAAAAAAGATATATTACATTATACATCACCAAGCTAATCTTAATTATGTCAATTGATTTGATTTTTTAGAACATAAACATATACTTATTTATTGACTAATTTCCTCAAAGCTGGATGAGGATTTGGATTGATTCTTGACGTGGAATACACAAAACCTCCAAAGATTAATTAGCCATGGACAAAGTAATTCTATAAAGATGTATTTCTGTTGTCCATTTCATCTTCATCGATCTTTTTTCAGTCAAAACACTGAATAAGCGAACCATGCAACTGCCAACGAAACGTTCTAATGCCCATATTAGCTCCGGCACAAGCTCTTTGTCAAAATATAAAAATCCCACATCGATTTATCTAAAAATTTTGGATTAATTAACAATTTTTGAGCTCACACCATATTCTTTAACACGGTATTAGATCTAGCCTTAAGTGTTTTTCTATCCACACATGACTTGGGCCCTTATTGAGATTAGGATTGACTTCATATGTTTATTTTAGCTAATGTTTGTCTTGGTTGGTTTAGAAGAATTATCTCAACCGATTCTGTTGTTCAAGTTTGGGCCCCCAAGTCATGTGTAAGATACCAAACTAATTTATTGTCCTTTTTCAACCCAAATCGTGTGTGAGAGGAGTGTCAAAATATAAATATCTTACATCGATTAATTTAAAATTTTTGAATTAATTAATTAGTTCTTGGACCTACACCACTTATTGTTAATTAATTTTCAGAATACATAAAAACCCATATTCTTTTAACGCTCTTCTCTTTGACCCAAATGGCACAAATATGAAGAACCCTTCTTTTTCCACTTCTTCTACACATTCAAATCTCTCTGGCTTGAACATTTCTGGCTCGTCCCAAATTTTGTGATTCCTATGCGTTGCCCATGAATTAACAAAAAGTGTTGAACCTTTTGGGATATTATATCTCCAATTGCGCAATCTTTGGATGAACAATGAGGTAGCAAAAGAGGCGCTGGAGGGTATAATCTTAATGTCTCCTTACATTTTTAATATTACCTAAAAATATCGCGTTTAGAGCGAAGAAAGATGTAACTGATGATACATAAATTATCATATCTATAATTTATTAACACGTGATTAGTCTGAAGTAACTTTTTAAGATTAAATATGTAATTATCATATAATAATTCGAATCTTGTGTGAGTCCAATATAAATGATTTAAATCAGACAACGGAATAAACCATATGACCCCATGACCAATCTCTATAAATAAAGGATGATTCACCCCACCATTGTAAATAAGGCCAAAAAGACCCGTAATCCATTCAATATTATATCACTCTCTCTCTCTTCTCAATTATTCTCTTCCTTCTCCCTACTTACTCTCCCTATAAAACAAATCTTGTTTGATCAGTCACCTTGATCAGTCACCAATCGTGTTATCAATTTCAGATGTTATGAACTACATATGATAATACGACCTACCTCATAATTGCCATTGAGGATTAAATTTCCCTCCCGTTGTTACATCGAAACTACCTTGAATTAGATATAATTTCATAAATAGGTTGAATTTGTTACAATATGGAGACAAGTATTAAAAAAAATATAATATTAAAAACGTCAAAAGTGCTAGGTGAAATTACTAGAGATATTAGAAAGGATTTATGAAATTATCCCTAAAAAAATATATCTAATTTTAACGTGATGAAGACGGTGGAATGGCTGGTGGTGGAGCAGCATCAGTCCTATTCAAGAATCCCAATTTCTTGATAAGTTCGTAGATGGCAATTAAAGCATTCGCGGCGTCTGATGGATGGTATTCATCCCAAAACATGTACTGGCTCCGGTCTTTGCACAATGTTGATGCTGGAATACATGTGAGAGCTAGCTTAATTTTCCCAAATGAGCAACATGGCGAGTTAACATTTGTAAATCCTGCAAATTAATTGTATATATATCAAAATTAATTATAAGTTTTAACATGAATTTACAAGTAAATAAGTTGTTTTTAGATCACACTTCACTATGATGGCCTCATTTATAGTAGGCAAATCTTATTACCACACTAAAATTAGTATGAAATGACCAGAATATCCTTCTCTATTATGGGGAGGGGTATTCTAGTCATTTCATGGTGGTAATAAGATTGTTTCCTTAAATTGCATTTGCCTTTATAATATAGTTGTGATTAATTGAAAGTCGAACCACGCTACTCGATACTCAAATTAACATTCAAAAATTATGTACTAAATTAAAAATAAAAATAAAAATTTGACAAGACAAAATAAGATCGTTGATAAAAGTTTATTGACGATTAAGGCAATTTATCCTTAAGACACTAGATTTTAGTTAATACCAATCCCTTAGGTTATAATAAGTAAAGAAATAGGTGGGGTTATTATCAAAACAAATTGTATCAAGTCGAGCAAATTTATTTAGATAAACAAAAAGTTAGGTATCATTATGATTTTTCTATTTTTCCTATTCTACCCTTTTCTTTAATGAACTGATCAACACTTTAAACTTACCATATTTGCTTGGATTGGAAACAACATTGTTGACGACATCATAAGCATCTCCAAAATTGAAGCTGGCATTTGGAAGGTTGGTGGACAAATCAGTAACAAGCTTGGTCGCTTCTTGATTAAAGCTTAGAGCCAAATTGTTAGTCCTATCTTGGCATCCACCAGATGTACTCAAAACCCTTTGAAGTGGGATACAACCCATTGGTCCTAATCCAAACACCATCAGCTTCCTTGCCCCTAAGCTATGCAGCAGCCTAAAATTGATCCAAAAACAAAAAACAATATGATCATCAATAAAATTGTACAACTAATTAATCAAAATACTATTGTTCGTGTGGGATTTTGGGCTCTACAAGTTAAAATTAAGAACTCTACAAACGAATCTATACTCGAAATTTTACAGTGCAGAGTTTCTAACACAGATTCAACTTGACTTTACACGATCTTATAGTAATTCAATGTAAGATATAGTTGTTCAATAGACAAATAGTCTAATCTCATTCATTTTTTTTTTTTTTTTTTTTGGTGCATCTCATTCTTTTTACTACTTTTGTCGGTTTTTTGTCAACTAAAATATTTTGTAATCAACAATTTATTAAGATTTGTTTAGTTTTTCATAATTAAACAATTATAGCTATGCTCGGCTACAATTACACAGAATAAAAAAAATATGTGATCAAAAAAATGTACAACTAATTAAAATACAATAGTTCGTGTGGGGATTTTACAAAACTACAAACTAAAATTAACGAGCGATAATGCACAAGTTGTTCAGCAGACAAATACTCCTCCATTCCATTCTTTTGTTACCTATGTTGAATTTCCCGTCAAACTAAAATATTTTGTAATCAATAAACTACTATGATTTATTTGGTTTTTTAAAAATATGATTGAACAATATTAAAGTTCTTAAAAATGCTAATAATATAGAAATTTGAAAAATTTTAAAATATATTATAAAGTGACACTCCAAAAATCGACAAAATTGATTAAAAATCTAACGAAAGTAACCAAAATAATGAGACGAAGAAGTACAAGTTAGTAAATTAGTGATTCGAAGAAATATATATATATATATTATTTCCCTATTTTGTGATATGGGTTGTGTTCAATTGAGAAGTTAAAATTAATTACCGTGAGTTGATCTCGAAGTGTATCCATCAAGTATTGAACAAAAGTATTATCATTATAAGTCCAAGAATCGCTATAAACTGGCATCAAGTAGTTGTTGATGAAATCATTGCTTCCCAAAGCTACCACATAAACAGGAGGCTTCCTGGAAAAATTGATTTGCTTGAGTTGTACCAACTCTGTTTCTTATCAAATCTTGTGTTCCTTGAAACAACTCGATTTGCTTGTAGAAGGAAAGTCTCTGAATCTGAATTTTGTAATTATCCAAAATTTTAATTATATAATTACTTAGTTAGTATAAATAGAATAAATTAAGCAAAGGTACGTAATTTCGTGGAAATTAATTATATTTCCGAATACATACAAAATAAGAACCGGTATCGTTCAAAATTCCACCACCTCCAGAGGCATAATTTACTCCACTGTTTAAGATAACATCTTCACTTAATGATTGATCCATGAATGCAGGAGGCCTTGGAAGTCCCATTTTATCACCTGAATTTACATAACCAATAATTAATTTTTCAGTATAATTTGTATACAAATCAATCACGTGACACAATCATATTAAACAACTAATTATCTAATTTTAAATATTTAATCAGATTTCGTTTATTTAATAACACGTCAATAGTTATGATCTTTGCCCAATTGTGAATTTGTATAAATATAGCGTAGAAATATATATAATGAGTATTACCTATTATATCTGCGACGGTCCGGCCATTAGAGAACCTCCCATTAGGCAGCCCATTATCCATATCAATACCATACCATGGGAGGCTTGCCTTGGCAAGGCTCTTAGCAAGAAAATCGTTGTTGCCAACATCCGAAAGGGAGTCTCCAAATATAAATTGCACAATTTTGCAATCATATCCTTCAAGAAAAACCAGAGTTACAAGAAATGCTAAGTTGAACTTCATATTGCTTTTGCATGAACTTTTTAATTAGGCCAAGGGAAATTAATGAGCCTAAATGGGATGGAAATTGGAATTTAAACTAGCTCAAAAATAGTGTAAACACTACTATTTATTAATAAAAATTAGAGTATCAACTGGGAAAGTTTGTATATTTTGGTGAAAAGCGAATGTTTTGGAAGATAAAAAATGAGAAAAGATTAAAGGGTTGGGAGAGTTTGATGAACAAACTGATTAAAAATTCCTACCTAATTTTAGCTGCCTGTCTTTTGTTACAACGGCGGAATCTAACGGGCCCAAAGTTCGCCAAGTTGCAATACTAGAATTTCTGGGTCGTAGGATTATAGTATGTACACAGCTTCCAATTAAATTCAAAACATTTATTAATTGCAATTTTGAAGCTGGCTAAAATATTAAAAGGCCGTTACGTAAGTTCACCTAATGTTGCCAACTATTATATTGAGATTTGCGCCAAATTAGAGCCTTCGAAGTATGGACTCTTCTATCTGCCTCCTAATTTTCAACTAGTTCGGTACATTGAATCTAAATGTTTCATATTTTTTATCATTTTTTATTACACCACTTAATGAACTATTAAAATTAAATAAAGTAATTTGGATTAAGTAGTGTGACAATGAGTGATATAAAGAATGACACAAAATATGAAATAAAAAATTCTTAGCGCAATTTGAGTATCAAAATCTTAGGTAAAATTAATTGAATTTTAATAAAGTATCCTTATTACCATAACCAAGTTTCAAAACTAAATAATGTAGTTGAGATGAATTTTCCATCTAAATTTACTCTGATACAATCAATACGTTTAAAAAGTAGTACCATGTATCTATTATTTGTGATAATTTTTTCGTAATTTGTTTATGGGAGACTCTAAAACTAGGAAATGTGCAAGTTGATCAAGAATAATTCGCGAGTGCTCGATCCAAAAATCGACTCGGGTTCATCTTTACCCAACTCAAGCAGATATTTTAGCTTTCTGAGCTCAACTTCCAGTATGTTAGGCTCGAAAGTTCATTGAGAAATTTATTTATTTATTTATTTATTTTTATAAAATTCTAATAATACAATGGTGGGATCAAAATCAACATATTACAGTCTAACAAGATATAACCAATCCACAAACAACCCACAAATAATGGGATAAATAAAGTTAGATTAAATTTACACTTATGAGGCAATTACAGTGGACCTCTAATATATATATATATATATACTAAATTTTTTATTATTGCAAATTCCATTATGATTGAATTCAAACTGGAGATAGAGTTAAGCTTTAGTCGAGATCAAGTATATTAAAATATTATCTTGTTCGAATTTAAATTTAACATTAAAAAATCAATTGAATTCCACATTAAATGCTCAGTGAAACTTGAGCTCGAAAAATGTAAAAGTTACACGAATAGTTTAAAAAGTTACTCTATTCGTTTACGCCTTATTTGGACATTCATATTTCATAGTTACCTTGTTCACGTTCTAAAAGGAAAGATAGGATTGATATTTTTATTAAAACAATTTCCTAGAAATTAGTTTTCAAGTTTGCATAGTATTTATGTGTTCCAACAAGAAAACCATCCCCAATGGGGCCAAGTCTGACGGCCTCACGCGATAGGATTATCTAATGGAGTGAGTAAAGTCTAAATAATATTGGGCTGGACATACAAATGTTGAAAGTTCAGCTCAATTTCTGGACTTATTGATTTGAGAGAAATCACTTGGAAACAAAAAATCGAGAAATTTATTATTTTTCGATCATTTTACGAGTACAAGTATTTAAACTTAGGATTGTAATCCAAAATACCAAATATTATTGCTTAAAGTTCAATTTTTTGAAAGTCACAATATTCACGTGAAAATGCGTAGGTTTATGACTAGCTACCATTTAAAGACACACAACTAATTAAGTTTCTAATTTTAATTAATTAGTTCTTGATTATATATTTATATGTAGTATCTCATTGGTAAGAGCCTAACATGGCAAACATATATCATAATAAAAAAAAATGTAAAATTTTCCCTTTCCTTAAGAAAGTAACCAAAAAAGAAAATTTGGTTCCGTTTACATTATTGTAGTAATTTCTTGAAATATATGTTGAATAAAAAAATAATTGAAAAATGTATTTAAAAAATATGATTTGCACATCCACTTGGGTGGACCGTGGATGTGCTTCACTTTCAAGGGCAAGGAGAAACTCTCATTTTCTCATGAATTAATAAGTACAAATGAGATGAGCATATGATTTATTTAAGATCATTTAAATCAAAACAAAGACCAAAAGACTAAAGATAACCTTTTCACACGCTTAAAATATTTCTAGTAAATGGCAACCAAACGTTAAAAATCCAATGAAATCTTGGGCATGTCTAAGGGATCATTTTAGCCATTTATACTTTTTATTTTCGCCCAAAGTGTCTTCCAATAGCAAATACAAAAAAGCCACACACAATGATTTATTAGTATTTAATTGCACACTAATATGACGTGCCTAAAGTCCTCAAACTCGAGCAAATGGACAATACTTTTGCTCCAAAAAAAAAAATAAAATTAGTAGACCTGATTTTTTATTTTATTTATAGACTCTGTGTGTTATAGTTTAAATATTATAAATTTATGATATCAATTGATAAAATAAAAATTTTATAAAATTTAATTTTATGTGGAAGATCTACCGGTTAAAACTTAAACGGGATCTATATTGATATTTTTTCCAACAAAAAAAAAAAATTGTGGGGCAAATGGACAATAGAGTTGGTGAGGTTTTAAGGCTGGTTTTATTAGGAACTGGGGCTATGGAATATTCAGGATGACTCAGACGACGGCAAAAAAACACGAGTGAGTGATGACCCCTCAATGAAGCTAAAAAAACACGGGTGACTTTTCAAAAATCACGAGGGCAAAATCAATAGCCAACCCTTTGCCCAAGAAAAGAACTATTTCTGAATGGAAAAAACTTACATAAATTTGATATTTGACTCTATCGGTAGACTCTGCAATCAAAATTAAATCTTATAAAATTTTACTTACATCAATTTATGTCATAGATTCCATAACATTTAATCCACACCACAAGATCTACAAATGAGACCAAAAACCAGGTCTACCTAAATCTTTCCCTTTCCGAATAAAGGAAATCAAAGTGATAAGAGTTTATTTATCTATGCACTCCTAAACCTTTTGCTATTTATATCTTGACCCAATTGTTCAATAAATTTGACAAATGTTCACAAACATGACCATCACGACATTTAGGATTTATCCTATTTATGAGAATGAGAGGAATAACAATATGAGAATTAAAGTTAATGATACACATAAACGATATTTGATTAATCACTATGAAAATCATTTTATGAGAATAAAAATGTCAGATAATCTCACTTTCATTTCTCATTTGTGACTTTAATTTCAAATTAATTAACTTATCAATATAATGAAGTCCATTTCTTATTCAACCAAAAGTAAGAGAAAATAACATAAACTCATACCGATAATATGATTTATGATTCTCATTTCAATTTGATTCTCGAATATAAACCAAATATCTCCTTAAAATATGTATGCATTTCTCTCAATTTTAGCTAGGAGTGGTGAGCATTTAGATAGATTAGTGTCAATTTTCCATTTCTTTCTTTGATTACATTGTTTGACATGTGATGATAGCTAATGTTTTGAAATTCAGAATGATACAATAATATCGAAACAATCATGTCGATTTTCCTTAATTAAGGTAGTAATGATAAATGAAAATTGGCATAAGAGATCGAGTTATATCATATGGTTTTGAACAAACTAAGAGCAAATACGGTAAACAAAACAATGGTATCATCATTCCTACTTGTTAAGAAAATGGCTTTGAAAACCTTGTCATAGTATCGTGTGATTAAATAGGAATTAGTCTTTGATGTGTGTGTTATATATCGCTTTATTGGTTCCTTTCTTATACATCAAAATCTTATTCGTACTTGATTTATGTAAATCAGACAAATAAAATGAGCGAGTCTTGTACAAGACATCATAAGACACTCCTTTCTTGTACATCACAATTTTATTTGTGCTTGATTTATGCAAATCAAGAAAAGTAAAATGATCGAGTCTTGTACAAGACTTCATTGGAGATGTACATATTATGCCTTGATCCTCCTATAAACCTAGTCAATGAAAAAACGAGCCTTCTTGTTCTAGTTGGCATGCATACTCATAATTCCAAAGACTCTTTTATTGACATTGATACATACTCCTAAATTAAAAGTTGAATTGCAAAGTCCAAAAATTAATGAAAACTTCAAAGGTATAAACCAGCACGCAAGTAAAACTATTAAGGCCATATTCATGTCAAACCCAATCATAGCCGTTAAAAATAGTCATTAAAAAAAACCAACAGCCAAGGTCATTATTAACATAAAGAAAATCAAAGGTAACAATCACCGCACACTAAAGGGTGTTCATCTTGACCCTCTAGATCCAAATAATTTATTAAATCGAGTCGATTCGAATCGAAAAAAAAGGGTACTTGAACTGTATTTTAAAACTAGGTAGGGTAGAGGGTTAGATTACTCAAGTTGAGAGTCAGATAACGGGTCACATTTTTATGACCCGCGGAGAACCCAACCTGATTCATTTCGAGGGTAATTTTATAAATTTAATTAATAGTGTTTCTTATAAGTTCTAAGACTGGGGCTGAGTTATGCCTATTCTTTTTCAGTAGCTCGTCTTCCCTTTCTCTTCCTCTTTCTCTTCTTTTTTCTCACATCCTCATCCCTGGCACTCGCATCTATTGGAATGTATTTTTTGATTTAATTGTTGTTGCTATTGACCTCTATTGTTACTTGATAGTTTGTTTTTGTTGGGATTTAATATTGGAATATATTTTGTAACTTAGACTTAATTATTGTTGATTTAATTGAGAAATTAACTTGTCTAACTATCATTATTTAAATTTTTATATTTTGTTACTAATGAGGGTCGGGTACCTAGTCAATTCGATTCTCTTTTGCGGGTATCCGATTTACCGGGTATCCACTTTGTGCGGATTGAGTAGAGGATTGAAATTTTTTTGACCCGATCAGTAAATGTCGGGTACTTTTTTTAATTTCTCAGTAACACCCCTACCACACACCGTGAAGGGAAATTCTAATATAAATCTGATTTACAATTGGTGAGATAGATCTTTAATTTACATTCATCTACATCAATCTACTTCATGAAAAATAAAACTTTTTTAAAAAGATATGAATAAATGTAAACTAAAAAATCTTTCCCATCAATCATAAAGCGAGTTGATATAAAAATTTTAGAAAATATTTAGGTAGATTCAATTTTTGATCTCACGTTTATTATAAATCCTGTGGTATGGATTAAATTTTAAAGAATCTATGACATTAGCTGATGTAAGTAAGATTTTTTAAAATTTAATTCTGACCACATGGAGGTTTACAGGTAGAATAAAAAATAGAGTCCACCTAAATATTTTTCAAAAATTTTTCCATCACGAAGTATCTACACACAGCCCCATCCACTGCCACCACCAATAAAAATAAAAGTAGGCAAATACTTAGCTGGACCTTATTTTTTATTTTACTTGTCAACTCTGTGGTGTGGATTAAATTTTAAAAAATTTATATCAGCTAATATAAACAAAATTTTTTAAAATTTAATATTGACCACAGAATTTACAAATAAAATCAAAAATCGAATCTATATAAATATTTTCTATAAAAATAAAAGACAGATCGAATCTACCTAAGTATTTTCCATAAAAGTAAAAGGCACTCTGTCAATAGATTTTCTCAAGGCACATCTGCGGAGAAACCCAACACATACACACATTTGACTGTGTTTGTGCGTGAAATTCAATTACTCAGGAGGCCTAAGTGCCTAACTCACCTCCCTTTTAAATCTTCACCACTTATATCACCTCAAACTTAGGCTTCTTGTACTAAGAAAGAACACTCGTCATCATCATCTTCTTCCTATCCATTAGTTGCATATTAGCACCAACCCTTTATTTATCTCAAGGTAATTCTAATGTTTTGTTGTCTTTTTTTTTTTTTTTTGTGAAAAAGATTGAATTTTGGTACATGGGATTTAATGCTTTGACTTGTTTATTGGTAGATCTGAGGCCATTTCTGAATTTCTTGATTTATATTCTATGATTTTTTTTTGTGTGTTTTGATTATTGATTATTGTTCTTGCAGGTTGGTTATGAGTTTTATGGTTTTAAATTGGTCTAATTGCAGGACGTAGATTAAGATCTGTAATCTGATAATATGGGATTGAACTGTATGTTATTAGGGAATTATATAGTGAAAATTTGTGGTGGAATATTTTGAATCAGATTTGATGCCGCCTCCAAATGCTGTTTTGATTTATGCAACTTATTGCTTGTTAAATTTGAATAAGAAAGGTAAATTGTGTATCTAGTTGCTGACAATGAATTGCAGGAGTAAGAAGCCTCCTCATTACTTATTGGTCATGAATTTGAGTAAGTAAAGGATAGGTGAATCGTTTTTAAAAATAAAAGTGTGTATCTAGTTGTATATATTTGTATTTTCCCTTATCCAGAGTTACTCAGCTAGGCTGTAAAATTTTGGTCACGATATTTCTGTTTCGAAATTATCTGGAATAGAAGGGAACTGGAAGCTAGAAAGTGAAGATTTTGTACAATTAGGGGAATTAGAAAGGATGGTGCTGGTTTTTCTTTGTTTTTCCTAATGGAATTGTGGTTAATTAGTTCTTTATTCTTTCAGCCTTGTGGTCTGCTTAATTGGTTATATAGTGTTAAGAAGTTGATGATTTTGCTAATAAAGCAAAATAGTGTGGTTAAGACTTTGTTTAAATTTTATCTTTCTATTGCCAAATGACTGAAGTGTGATGAGTTCTTGCACATTATCGAGGCAATAAACACTGATCTGATTTCCTTTAATCCGTCACAAGACAAGAGTTTGTAGAACTTTTTTGTATTTTTCATTGGTGCATCCAACCATCTGAAATTTTCTTTAGCAACTACTGGATGTTTTATTCTGCAGATGAGGTGTTTGATTATCTGTTACTCATCCTTTTGGCATCGGAATATGGCATGACCCTTGTTTGGTTTTTGTTTAGCGATACTTTAAGGTTGGGAATTTCTTTAAATATCCAATTTGTCTGGTAAAGAAGATATCTAATTTGCTGAGCTGTTTATATGCCCCTAAGTTGATGATTTTTTGTTTCCAGTGTCAAATTGAGATTTGTCTGAGTGACACTTAGTTAGCCCTCTGAGCTAGGTTTTTGCTTCAGATGATAAGAGAATGTTGAGTGCTTATGTTTCAGTACACTTCCTGCTAAGTTAGAAATTACAGTAATGTTTCTGCATATAACAAACAAACAAACCAACTGAAACCAAGCCTTAATCCCATTAAGTAGGGAGTAATGTTTCTGCATATGTTAGACTTTAATTTTGTGTTGATGATAATATGAACATCATTTTGTTCTTGATGTTGAGCAAAAGGAATTTGGGCTTGATCTAGTCGTACAGTATATTTATTTAGGCCATACTGCATATAATTTGAACCTACTTCCCTATTTTACATTGCTATGTTCCTTTTTTGTTTTGCAGGGTCTGAAATGGCAGCAACATCTGCAACTACCCTCTCAATTGGATCAACTGCCTGTGTTGGCTCAAAAGCCCACTCAACTTTTAATTCAAAGACTTCTGGTCTAAGATTCAACTCTCCAAACTGTCTTAGGAGTTTTAGTGGCCTCAAGGCAGCCTCGTCAATAGGCTGTGAAGTAGACTCCTCATTTGTAGGCAAGGAAAGTTGTGCAGCAATTCGGCATTCTTTTGTCTCAAGAGCACGAAAGCAGAGCCAACGATCATATAATTATGTTCAACCTCAGGCGTCTTATAAAGTGGCAATTCTTGGGGCTGCTGGTGGTATAGGCCAGCCTCTAGCACTTCTGGTCAAAATGTCACCTTTAGTCTCTGCTTTGAACCTGTATGATGTTGCAAATGTCAAGGGAGTTGCTACTGATCTAAGTCACTGCAACACTCCCTCTCAGGTTTCAGATTTCACTGGAGACGAGGAACTTGCTAATTGCTTGAAAGATGTAAATGTTGTAGTCATACCTGCTGGTGTCCCGAGGAAGCCGGGTATGGCCCGAGATGACCTTTTTAACATCAATGCCAGCATAGTGAAGAACTTAATTGGGGCTGTTGCTGATAATTGCCCTGATGCCTTTATCCACATTATCAGCAATCCAGTCAACTCCACAGTGCCAATTGCTGCTGAAGTTTTGAAGCAGAAAGGAGTATATGATCCGAAGAAGCTCTTTGGTGTTACCACTCTGGATGTTGTGAGGGCAAATACATTTGTTGCTCAGAAGAAAAACCTGAGGCTACAGGGGATGAGCATAGATGTTGACGTTCCAGTAGTTGGGGGCCATGCAGGGATTACTATTATGCCCTTGCTGTCGAAGACAAAACCCTCTGTCACATTCACAGATGAAGAAGTGCAAGAACTTACTGTCAGAATTCAGAACGCTGGCACAGAGGTTGTTGAGGCAAAGGCTGGTGCAGGGTCTGCAACACTTTCTATGGCGTATGCTGCTGCAAGATTTGTTGAGTCTTCCCTGCGTGCTCTTGATGGTGATAGTGATGTGTACGAGTGCTCTTATGTCCAGTCCGATGTGACTGAGCTTCCATTCTTTGCATCAAGAATTAAGCTGGGAAGGAATGGTGTTGAGGCTGTGATCAAATCTGACCTTGAAGGTTTGACCGAGTACGAGCAGAAAGCTTTGGAAGCCCTCAAGCCAGAGCTCAAGGCCAGCATTGAGAAGGGGATTAATTTTGTTCACAAGCAACCAGTGGCGGCATAGAACCCTACATCGTCGAACCATTTAGAAGATGAATACAAATAGTTTGAAATTCACGGATTTATTGATGCGACTGTATTTTCAGTTTTGTTGGTGACTTACAGCGAAGGGCTTCCTGCTTCTTGTGTTGAAGTGCTTTTCTAATAGAGAAATGAGTATACTAATGTTGTAGAATTTTGATCTCATTTGCGGCATGTAGAACGTAATTGACTTGGTCCCTGTAGCACCACAGAATTTGCTATTCTTTTCGGATAAATTGGTCGTCACTCTGTGTATGTGTGTTCTTTCGGGTGCAATAATTTGGATTGGGATAGCTTAGGCTGCATATTTGTTCTAAGATCACACCCAAAGTTTACTATCAAAATGACTTCTGCGAAGCCTCCCATTTAAATAACGTTACATTCTTGTCTACACGTTCTCTGTTATACCCTTGAAGTTTATTTGATGGCCAAATCTGTGAATGGTTGTGTTGAGGTATGTAAGAATCTTTGTTATTTTTAATGACTTGGTTCCTTATCAGATCGATAGATATCAGTGTGTATTGGGATGAGGACAGAATTGTCCACAGATTGCAACTTTAGGAGGATGTTTTATTTGTCAAGTTCACCAAACTTTGTTTATATTCTTAAGAAAAGTATTACCATCTCAAGGTCGTCAAATCCACCAGCACAGAATTCAGAGTAGGAAAAGAATTTTTACCAATACCAGTAAGTTGGATATCTAATGTGGTTCCTCAGCTTCAAAAATTGTCCACTTATTAGATTTACTGCTACAAGTACAAATACTAACTGTTTTTGTAATTCAAGTTGGATTGCATAACATAGAAAGTCAAGAGAGCTCAGGGGAAAAATATACACTCCAATCCGACGCACAATCTCTCTCTCTCTCTCTCTTTTTTTTGGGGCAAATCACCAGTATCTTGGTGGTGGGAGTTGAACACCCATTTACATAATCTCACTGCAATTTCACAGAACTACATTCCAATGGATATTTATGGACCCTAAACAATTTGCCAGAAGACAATACTTACATAGACCCAATTTTTGATTCCACCTGTAGATCTTGCGGTCAAAATTAAATCTTATAGAATCTTGCTTATATCAGTTTATGTCATAGATTCCATAAAATTTAATCCACACCACAAGGTCTACAAGTGGAGCCAAATATTAGATCTACCTAAGTCTTTCCCTTTGCTAGAAGTGGGCTGTGTGCCCCTCTGATCAAGGTTACCATAAAAAGTTGTTCCCAACTGGAAATCCTAGATAAAAGATGTTCTTTTGGCAAATCATTTATGCATGGAGACTCTAAAATCTTAGAAATCAACCTCAGCACATGCTCCATCTGGCAAGATAAGCCGGGAGTCGAGCTCCAGCAGACCCATTAGTTTGTTTCATCGGCTTGTCTTAAACCATTTTCTTGAGCTTTTCATAAACTTTAGTTGCAATGACATTCCCTTGTGACAACTTCGGCTTGATCATGCCGAAGGGTGTAATTATGTGCCACGTAAATCTCTCTTGAAAGAAGAATCACCAAGGATAGCAGTTACTAGCTAGCTAGCAGCCAGTAAGCCAACCACTGTAGGTAATGCTCTATTTAGTTTTACAGCCAAGCCTCTACAATATAGGTGGAAATAAAGGGCCTCTTGTACATTTCTCTTGCTTCCAAATACTCCTCTGGCTCACAGTGAGAAATTTCTAGGATCATTATTACGACTACCAGTAGTCATTGCAGGAGCAACGCCCATCTCTGAAGTGATGAAATCTATTACGATCTCTAATAACCACTTGTCGATTATAAACAGCAGACACTGTTTTAGCAAAATTGTGGCAGTCGAGACATATTCTTAGGTCTTTTGCAATGCGTATCTTTGTACCAGGTGGAGTTGCAAGAATTCCAAAAGCAATTGCCAGTTTCTCACTGTGATAAGACAGTGTGGTTCGTTTTTCTTCTGCACAAGTATTATGCAATTCTGCCGTGATCTCAGCAACATAACCAGCAATTTTCAGTTGCATATTAATCTCATCCAGCATATCATATATCTCCTTCTTTCTTGGATGTGGTGAAAACATCATCGGCAACAAACTCGTGTATTTTGCCTTTCAGTTCAATGGTACTAGAAGCTGGGGTTGTACGGATTCCTTTCTCCCTCATAAATTTCCGTACTTCAGAAACCTTCTCCCAGTCACTGATTGACGAATAAATGTTTAACAATAGAACATAATCCCCTGCTTCTTGAGCCTTCAGTTCAATCAAATGCTCGACTACTTTCTCTCCAAGAGCAGCATGTTTATAATTTCTACATGCCCCAAGCAGAGTCCTCCACATTGCTGCATCTGGCTTGACCTCCATAGAACATATAAGCTCATAAGCCTCATCAAGCAAACCAGCACGACCCATCATATCAACCATACACCCATAATGATAAAGATTAGGCGCAATGCCGAGCTCCTTCCTCATAACATTGAAGAACATTCGACCCTCATTAACTAACCCTGAATGACTACAGCCTGAAAGAACAGCGGTACAAGTCTGATCATCAGGAGCAACACCAACCCTATGCATCTCTCGGAATGCCCTAATTGCCTGTTCACCATGTCCATTACTCGCTAAACCTCCAATCATGGCACTCCATGTCACCACATCCTTATTACCCATGCTCTCGAAGATCTCATACGCCTTCTCAACACAACCACACCTCGAGTACATTGCTATAAGTGAATTGCTAATCTTCATAGAACCATCAAATCCACATTCCTTTACATACTTATGAACTCTCTCACCAAATTCTAAAGCATTTAACTTTGCACAAGCCTCAAGCACAAGCAAACAACTAACATCATCGGGTCGACGCCCCTTTGACTTTTCCATTATATCAAACACACTCAAAGCATCCCTTGTCCTCTTATTTCTTATATAACAAGAAATCAACACATTCCAAGCAGCGGTATCTCTGTGAGACATTTCATCAAACACTTTACACGCTTCATCGCATTTCCCATTCAAAGAATAAAAATCCATCAATGTAGTCAACAAAAGGCTATCACATTGATACCCATCTCTCAAATGTCCATCCTACTATGCACCTGCAAACCACTAAACCAAGATTCCATCTTAACACAACATTTAATCGCAAATGATGAAGATAAGCCGTCTGAAGAAATGCCCGAATGAAGCATTTCTTTGTATAGTTCAAATCCTAGCAACGCAGCTGAATTACCAGCCAAGGAATGAGCTCTGATCATCGTACCATATAAAGAAATATTGGGTTTTGCATAGTTCTGGAAGATTTTAAGTCCATAAGGCAAATTTTGTAATGGGCTAGGGAGGGAAATGCGGGAGAGAAAGTGGAGGAAAATTGTGGGATTGAAGAGAAAGGATGTGCGAATGAGATGGGTGTGGATTTGAGGCAAATGGGATTTCTTTGTGCAGGATTTTATGAGTGCGATCAGGTCTTTTTCGGCGGCTTTTGAGCTGATACCGAGAGGTGGTGATGGAACTGCAGTGCGCAGATTTTGGTGTAAAGCTGTTGCTGCTGTATTGATGAAACGAGTGCGGAAACAAGGGTGGTGTATGAGGGAAAGCGAGGTGGAAGCTTTCTCATTGAGTGTTTGGCGCAATAATTTCAAGTTTGAAGGTTTATCAAGCATGATTCATTTCATACTACTTCATAAAACTAAGGATTTATTACATTTTGGTCCCCTGACTTTGACCAAATTACAAAATCAGCCCCCTCAATTACAATCAATCCTATACCACTTTTCTTCCATCGTCACTTTCTTTTACATCATCATATATAATCATGATTATGTGACTCATTTAAACAATAAATTTTAAGTCGATTAGGAGTAATTACTGAACATGTTCAATAGTTACTTCTCAATTAATGAATGCCTTCTATTTGGAGTGGATGACCCATATTTCTAAAAAACAAGAGAGCTATCCAATTCAAAAAAAATGGTCCCTGCATTTCAAATGACAGATTCCTATTAATTGAGTAGTAACTCTTGACTAAAATAAAAATTTCATACGGAAACTAATTACATGGTCTATAAGTGACTCCATAGTTAATATATACGTATGGCAAATATTTTTCTATCGTCAAAGCTATCCATTGCACCACACACAATTGTTAGTAGGATTCTTTGGTACAATTTGAGAAGTAATATACGGGTTTAAACGAGAAAATGACTTTTTTAGTCCCTAAGAATTTTATTAATACATAAAACGTCCCTAAACTTTAATTTGCTTCTGTTTTGTCCCTGAACATTTTTACTTACAACAATGGTTCCTCCCAAGTGTTGAACTTGTCTGCCATTGACTGGCTTGACAAAGGGCAAAGCGGGTACATTAATCTTGACATGTGTAGTGGCTATAGGCTATAGCAGACAGCGTAGGAAGTGACAAGTAGGGCTGTTCAAAAATCAATCAAGTCGAACTTCGAATCTAATTAAGTCGAATTTTTTTTTTTTAGCTTAACTTGTTCAACTTTTGAATCGAAGTCAAACTAACTAAACGACTTCTTAACTCGACTTTGACTTCATCTTTCAAGTCACATTACCAATCGAATATCGATTTATAAATTGACTAGTCTTGCCCTGTCTTTATCGATCGAACAAATCATTCGACTTGATCTGTCAAATACCGGTCAAATAAGTCGAACAAATATATATATATATATATATCTATGTGTGTGTGAGAGAGAGAGGATTTATAATTATAATAATATATTAATACATTTGCGTACATAATATTTTTAATTTTTAATAATTAAATATGTTAATAACTGATAATATTATTTTTTTTCTTAATATTTAAATATCTTTTCTTTATGTAATTGTTGGTGTTATATACAATTTATGTACTTTATACATTAATGTAAGTGTATAATTTATTAATATAACACTATTGCTTCAAAAACAAATTAAATGAATTACTAATTTTCTTTTAATACACATAGATATTAGAGTTAAATAATTCTATATGCTAAAGTATTTAATGAAATATCTACATATAATATATCTATACATACATGTTCTTATATTCATATATTAAGATTTATATAACTTATAATTGTAATAAAAATATGTTTTACATAACATTTAAATTTATGTATTTATACAGTTATACTATATAACTTATTAACTTAACATGTTACTGTTAGCAAGTATATTATGAATTATATTTTTGTACACACATTAATATAAAGATGATAATGTGAAAATTAAAATAATTAAAATAAAAGTGTTACATTAATAAGTTGTACACATATAAATTTATTACACTTTTGTGGAATGATATGGAGTTTGTGGGATAATGTACTAAATTTCAAAATTAAAACATAGAATAGAAGAAAATTAAATGTTCGACTTATCGATTGAATAAGTCGAATTTAAACGACTTGACTTTAATCGACTTTGGATTTATATGACTCAATTTTGACGTTGAGATTTTCAAGTCAAAAGTCAAATAAGTCAAGTTGAACACCGGTCAAATGAACACCCCTAATGACAAGTGGTGTCACATGAGTCATCGAAAATAAATTTTTTGATTATAATTTAATCAAAAATTATATGTACAACCTCTTTTTTATTGAATAACACAATTTTTATTTGCCAAATAAATTTGTGTAAATACTTATATTATCAATCTACCTAACTTCTCGTTCTATTTTTTTTTTTTTTTGGCAATTAAGAGTGGCTATTTTCTACAATCCTTACTGACTTAGCCTTTTTTGAAATGAAAAACCATTTAATTTGGGAATTTTTCTGGATTTTTCGTTTGATCATATGTTGGCCAATATTTTTAAATTTCTCGTTTTGCCCCTTGCACTGGTGGTCAATTTTAAACTTTTGGGTTGAGTCAATTTGGGGCAAGGAAAAAAGTTCAGGAACCAAAAATAGTAAATTAAAGTTGATGAATGTGTTGTGTTTTAGTAAAAAAGTTCCAAAGAACTAAAAAATGTCATTTTTCCCGTTTTAAAACAAAAACACGAATTCTAAACACTAATTTAGGATCACATAGATTTCATACACTTTTTAAGGTTAGAGAAATATGAGGATATACGTTGGCTGATTATGTTAGTACAAACTAAAACCAAATTCACAAATATTTTTTTCTTTGGCTCGGTTATACTTCGATATATCGCATATTGTACTAAGGGGTTACTACAAACCTTCCAATTTCAATGTTTGCATAAAAATCAATTAATGAAGTTTTTTTTTTTCTCAAAGAATCCAAGAAGTTGGAATATAATTACTAGAAAGCCGAAATTTGTTGCAACATTCTTCACTTCTTAATCATGCACATTGGAGAAGTCTCATTCATTAATGGTAAGATGTTATATAGTACTTATTTTAACTACTATTTGTATTGGATAAATGAAAGTTAAGAACTAATTTACTACTTACAAGAGAATATAATGAAAAGTAAAAGCAAAAAAATAAAAAATCTCTTATGGATTGAATAGGGAAAATATATAGCTTATGGTTCGATCATAATAGACATTCCTTGATTTAATTAGAAATTATTAATTTTTTTCCAGGTTAATTACCACGTCAAGAAAAGAAAGATAACTAGAAATTCTAGTACTACATTGTAATTAAGAGATTCAAAACCCTAAAACATAGTATTGTGTTTGAGGAGGAAAAGCAGTCAGAAAGCAGAGTGTTGATCTCCTGATCCTCTTGTTCATCATCATCAGCATTATTATTAATTAATACCCCATAGGGATGAGGATGAGGATGAGGATGAGGATGAGATTGAAATTCCAGCATCCCCATATTCGTGAGCTTTCTCTTCTTATAATTAGCCTTGAAACATGCTTGTCTCAATCTTTTTGTTTTATCTTCAAGTTGCAAGTCAGGTACTTCTTCCAACATCTTCTTTTCATTCTCCAATATTTCTATTGCATCTTTTAACTTCTTCTCAGTTCCCTGCCCTTCCTCCTTTCCCAATTCCTGCAAAAGTTAAATATGTAATATCCTCTCAAATCATCAAAATAAATGGCTCACTTATTTAGATATTTACAAGGAAAAAAAATACATAATATAAATAATAGAAATATAACATACCCATATAATTGATATATAAGTTTATACAATTATCTATAGTTTAAGGCAAGAACTAATATATATATATAAGTATAATACAATAATAGATTTTTGTACTCGTATACTAGAAAACTAAGTTTTAACAATAGATTACATGTAATAGTACTTCATCGTACAATTTTTTTTGTGTTTATAGACTAGGTTTACTCAAGAATTTTGTCTTCATATCTTAAGAATGAAAATAATATGAGAGAACCTGTGCTCGTAGACCAGGTCTACTCAAGAATTGTCTTTGTATGTTAAGGATTGAAATAATATGAAAGAACCTGAACATTCTTGATTAGGGTTTGGAGGCTCATCAACTTCCTATGAGGCCATCTACGAATTCCCAACTCTCTACACCTTTTCTTCAGAAGTGTCAATCCAACATTGAGTTCCTTGGCTGCTTGAGTTATTGGCATGTAAAAGTACTTGGAGATTGTTTTCCGAGATAAATTCTTAGAGCTACAAGTACTACTACTACTCTTCTCCTCTCTAGCCCTTCTGACCACCTTCTCTTGCACCCCTGCTAATTCTTCTTGTTCATTAAAATTTGTTGCCAGTCAATAACAACTGTTTGTTGAGTAAATCAAATTCTGGGCTCTTTTCATTCCAAAATCTTAAGCCACTACTACCAAAACTATGCCATAAATCTCCTGCAAAAACAAACTTTATTCATGAAATTCCCAATAAAAGATCAATACTAGATAAGAAAAAAAAATTAAATTAATGAAGTTAGAGTATTGTTAGTATTAAATCTTTTACGAAAATTATTTAAAAAATTATATATAAATTTTCAAAACACGTGATGTCTTATAATATACTAGTTATATAACGGGATGTAAAATTTTTCTGTACATTACCTTGGAATATGTACTGGCTGGGATCAGCACTGAATGATGAGTACAAAGGATCATTCACAACCATCTCCATCATTAGAGGAAAAGCATCAAAATCAGGTTCTTGAATGGGAAATTCCAATTGTGAACCAAAATCAGAATATCCTGGACATCCACTATTAGAATTTTTGAAGTTTAGATTACATAAACATCAAACTGTCATCATGCACCACCAAGAAAATTAATTTCAGTAAATTATTTCCTCTAAAATAATTAAAGTGCAAAATAAAGAAAACAGGCAATAAAACCAAAAACCCTGATTAAATTTCACCTGAAATCAAGAGGAGGTAGTTGTGTTGGAAAGGAGAATAGGTTAACATTTTCTTCTTTGGCTATTACTTCAAATTTTGACCATCTCTGAAATGGCTCATGACTTCCCATTTTTTTGAAAAAAAGAAAAAGAAAAATGGTTTTTCTACCCTTTAATTATTTTGTGGTTTTTTGGGGTGCTTATCCAAAGAGTCAAAGACTAAGTAGCCAAATTTCCATGGAGGGTTCAGATAAAGAGGAAGTGAAATTAGAGAAATATGTGTGAATATATATAGGAGATGTATAAGTGGAGGAGCCATGAAACAATGAATGTGAATGCTGTTTTGATGTAATTATAGGAATTTAGTGCATGGGAGGTCGTGCGCCGTCGCATGGATTAAAAACCAGCCAACTCATGCATGCACGTATCTGTATATTAATTGTGGAGGTAAAATTTTAAACTTAGACCTTTGTATATTTGAGAAATAGCAGTAAAACCCCTACATTTTTATTTACAGATTCAGTTGGCAGCCAATGAAAATACAATTTAGTTGAAATATTATGAAGTACTACTTCATAAGGTTAGTTAACTTGCACTTAATAGAGAAAATAAACAAATTAACAATTGATTTTTACTCGTTATAGTTGTAACAGTACAAAAGACAATCTCGAGAAATAAACTAAAACGTTGAAACTATTAGAATTGAATAAAGTCCGCGATGAAAGACTATTATTGTTACATCTTAGAATGAAGATTTGACTTGAACGTTGCATTTCTTTTTCCCTCTTCGTATTTCCACTTGAAATTTTATTTTGCCAAAGAAAAAAAAGTAATTATAGAGTATAAATAGTATATTCAGTCGCATAAATTAGTTTTCTACTATTAATTTTGCATGACCATAAAATTTCACATTTATTGAAAATTGGCTGTAATTTATATGAAAGGGAAAAACGAAAGAATTTAGGTTTTAAGGTCATATTGTCTTTTTGTTAATTGCATTTTTACTAGATGAAGATGGTCTCATTATTGCAACTTCTAAAGTTGGGTGGACAAAAAGATACTTTCTTAAAAATCAATGTGTCTAAGTGAAAAATCCAAGGTGCATTTGATTAGTGTTTTTTATGTACACATGCCGAGAGGTACATGATCATGCAGAGAAATGAACCATAAATGGTAAAATTTATGGAAAATTTTACAATTCTATAAGGAATTATGTCGTTGTATTTTAAAAACGTGTATAATACAATATTATATAATTTAAAAACTTGAAGAAAAATTCTATAATCCCTTTTAAAGAACTATTCTCTTGTACTTTAAATACTTGTACAGTACAATACCATGTGCTTTAAAAGCTTTTATTGTACAAGCTTTTAAAGCCAATGGAATAATTCCCTAAAAGAGAATGTAGAATTCCCCAAACTTGTATTGTTGTATAAGTTTTTATAGTTAATGGAAAGATTTCCTCAATGGAACCGTAGAATTCTCTAAAATTTATTTTGATCATTGAGTAATTATAGTTATGCATTTTTGCAATTGCTCACAAACTAATAGGAGACTCTATTTTGAAGAAATATAGCCCGTATATTTTTAGTAAAGTGGACCACTCAATCAAAGTAGTTTATTTCATTAATTATTGAGTAACTGCAAAAATATCACACATTATTCAAGGGTTAATAACATTTTACTCCCTGAACTAGACGAGTAATTACATTTTGTCCCCCTGAACTATAAAAAGTATACTTTGCCCCCTATCCATATTATTCATTTCTTAAAAATTTTAAAATTAACAAGATAATCTAATTAAATGACTTAAATACCATAGGTGCTATATTTTTATTTTTTATATATTTAAATTTTGACAGTGATGTGATAATTATTTAAAAATAATAAAAAATAAACTATATAATATTTTAATATAATCCATAGCAATATATTTCCTATTGGTAAAATTTTTAAATGTTGTATTTTATTCTATATTATTTTGATTTTGAATGTTTAATTATAATAGTAGAACAATTCCCAACGGGCTAATTTTCTATTGAAAATTATTCTTTAAAGATATTGTGAGACAATATATTACTTTTTTTTTTATAAAACTTTGTGATTTTTTTGATGTCTCTTAACATTTTATAATTTTAACATTTGGATTAACCTGGGCAAATTGCAACGTCAAATATATATAATGTAATTCAAAATTTTCTCACATCTTCACTCCCTAATTCTTTGTTATTATATTTTATTATAATAATAATTTTTTATTATAACATTAGTTTGTTATTATATTTTATTTTTTCTAATTTTTTTATAATTATCAAATATCAAAATTAAGTATGTGAAAAATTAAAATATAATACTAAGGGTATTTCAACCATTTAACTAGATTATCTGGATATTATAAAATTTTTCAAGGATGAATCATGTGGATGAGAGGTAATGTACAGTTTTTTTATCCGTTCGGTGGATAAAGTGTAATTATCTATCCAGTTCACACAACAAAATATTATTAACTCATTATTCAATAACCATCATAAACCTTGTGGATCATACATCCTAGATTAGGCGTTACGAAAGTATTAGTAGCAGTAGTAATCAGTTTAGAACTAGCAAATGGATCATGGTCTTGATCAAATTAAAGCATATTGGATCTTGTATTTACATAAAGCAGAAAAAGTACTATAGTACATTAATTCAAGAATATCCAAGAATTTTTAGAACTAAATTTAATTTAGCTTGTTCTCAACAAAATTTTTTTTTTTTTTTTTTGAAAGTTTCTCTTAGTTTTTCTAAAATTGAATATTCACTTTTTAAAATAACTTGTTAACAAAATATGAAAAAATATTTTTGCTTTTCATATTTAAATAAATTAAAAGTTGTTTTGAAAAGTAATTTTGCACCTACTTTTCTAATTTTTTTTTTTAAATTTAAAAACAAGTAACTTGTAGTTTTTCATAAGTAGTTGATGTGAATAATACATTTGTATACTAGCATTCGGCTTTTGCCAAATTTTTATTTTTTCCCAAAATGTATATTTTAAGGGTAAAAGGCACAAATGGTCTCCAAACTTTTTTACTAAACCAGCATTGGTCCCTCAACTTTAAATTTAGACAATTTAGTCCCTAGACCTTTTTTATTAAGCCAATTTGGTCCCTATTAGGTAACGCCACCATAATAATTAAAATCTCCACCCAAATAGGTGCTCATATGAGGGGCAATTCAGTCATTTAACATCTTCGAGATTGCAATCTTTACTCAATTAACATGGGACAAAATACTAGAAAAAAAATGAAAAAACCAAATTGGTGCACCAATTTTTTCCCAAGAAGGCAACATATATAAGTGTTTGCTCGATTTGGTTCTTTATTTTTCATTTTCTTTACCACTTTTAATCCAACAGAGACTTGTATTGTCTTATCAAATACGTTAAATAACTAACTTATCCTCATATGAGCAACCATTTGAATAGAGAGTTAAGTAATAATTGTGACAGTGTTACTTGGTAAGGATCAAATTGGCTCAATAAAAAAATACAAAGGCTAAATTATCCTAATTTAAAATTACGAGACTAATACTAGAGATTAATAAAAAAGTTTGGAAACCATATGTGTCTTTTGCCCGTGAATGTTATACATCCAAAAGTTAAATAATATTGGTATTAACTCTCAGTATCAACATGTACAAACTCATTGAGAATTTGAGATAGAGAAGAGATGCTTTGCTCTCACATCACATCATGAAAAAGATTCTTTTGCAAACATTGCGAGACCATGAGAAATTTCCTTCCTTACAAAATAAAAAACAACTTGATCAAATCCTCTATAAAGTACAAGTTTATGAGGTAAAATACTTTTTTCATTATCTACTGATTAGTGAAAAAATATATATTTTATGAGTGTGCAATTAAAAAAATTAAGGTAGTGGAAATGTTAGTAAATAAAAAAAAAATACAAAAAAATAAAAAAATATTATATGTGATGGAAGGTGGAAAATTATGAAATTATGGATAGAAGGAAGTTATAATTGGTTACATATATAATAAGGGTATAAATAGAATAACAAAAAGTGACAGATACCAATTCACTCCTCTTTCTTTATATATATAGTATAGATTATATAATTATGAGGTTTGAGTTATCAAAGAACAACTGAAGATCCACTTTAACTCTTCTTTAGAAAAGAAAAAAAAAAAAAACAACTTGGTCAAGATAATGTAAAAACTCCAAAATGTATTCTAGAATTGTACAGCTATTCTATTGGAAAATATTTAGATAGATCTGATATTTGCTCTACTTGTTAATTTTGTAGTGTGAATGAAATATTATGTAATTTGTGACATCAGTTGATATAAGTAAAATTTTATAAGATTTAATCTTATCATAAAATTTACAAATAAAATTTAAGACCACGTCTGTATTAATATTTTCCATTCCACCATCATCAGTATCCCTATTTTGCAACTTGTTACAAATCACTTGCAGTCACATTTGCAGTTTGCACTATATGGCTACCACATTTAAACAATCCGACTCCTTTGCACATATTAAAACTTGTCTTACTGCTAAGGGTTCTTCAGTCAAAATTCCAGGCTTAGAGTACTTCTCCTTTCTTGCTACAATCCCCCATTCTGTCCTAATTTGATCGGCATAAAATTTTCAGAACTGTTTCTTATTTATTTATTTATTTTTGTTAAGCATAAATTGATTATGCAGAAAAGAAGTAGCATTATGGTTCCGAATGATTAATTATTATTCAAAATATTATTTAGAATATTATATAAAATGAGTATTGTACCAGTTTTTAGGAGTCGATACATGATTGAAAAACATGTAAGAAAAATAATTACGAAATATTATTTAAAAAATACTCTCTTCTTTTCCTTTTAACTGTCATTTTGAATTGTTACACAAAGTTTAAAAAAATTATTAAATTACATCTATTTTACAAAAAGATAATTCAAATGGCAAAATTACCTTTTTATATTAAATTCTCCAACTATATAATTCTTCCTATATGTCATTTAGTATATGTCACCAAGAATAAAGTTAGAAAAAGAACAGGTCAGGTTGGGTCGGGTCAGGTATTGGGGCTAGGATGAGAGGTTGGGGGTGGGGCTAAAGTGGTGACAGGGTAGGGTATTGGGAGGGGGGGTGGGGAAGGCTAGGAGCCTAGGGTGGGGTAGTTGAAAATTTTACAATCATTTAATTTTGACTCTAAGATTTTATTTATTTATTTTATTTTGATCTCTCTAAAATAATACATTAATTTTAGGGAAAAAAATTTCAATTTAATGTATTTGGACAATTTTAATTGTAAAAATCACTTTTCGTCTGTCTCAAGCCACACAAATTAAAAGAGCGATTCTAAATTTACACTTTTAATAGTTGAGGGACTATTTTAGCAAAAATAATAGTTGAGTAACATTATTCATTATGTGCTAATAATTTAATAATTATTTTTGCAATTTGCTATAGAGTGGGAAGAGTGTATTAACTTTTGTTAGCTTAACCAAAAAAAAAGCTAATCTAGATTTCACTAACTTTTGTCATAAGGTGCAGCTCATGTTTTAGATTTTGGCTCAATGAGTAGAATATATGGTTAGATTAGGTATTCAAACTTTTTCAGGCTTTATAAAAAATAAATAAAAACTTTGCCGGGGGAAGTAAATTTAAATCAGCCAAAATGCATTTGTAGTCTGCTAAAATATAACGCAGCAATCATTTGTTTGGTGAAATAAATTAAAATCAGTCATCAATTATTTCATTTCACTGGATAGAGGATAAATTTTGGGAGGTTACATTTACACAATATCCTCAATAATTGAGCATTTGAATTTATGAGTCCTCTCGTTACAAATGAGTGGTTGTGGGCTCTAATGTCAAATTTATTAAGCTTAAATTCAAGGAAAAGGTTACAATAGAGAATGCAAAATGTAACTGCATTTTTTCTCAATTAAAATTGGGGACAATAATTGTGACATTTATATTCAAGTCATGTAACTCAGAGATTAAACTGATCAACTGTGAATTTCATTTAATACTCTCCAACAAGAATAATGTCTCCATCAGTGAATTGAAAATTTTTATTACATGTATATAGTTCATTACTGTCCCTCTTCATCTTCTTAATTACACAACTGATTAAACAAAGTACGCCCTCCGTTTTAAAATTATTGTCACTTTCGACAATTTATCTTATTTCATATTATTTGTCACTTTATAAAATCAAGTATTACTTTCGACAATTTATCTTATTTCATATTATTTGTCACTTTATAAAATCAAGTATTAAATGATATTTTTTTAACTTTTACACTTAGTACCACATTAATAAAGAGAGAATTATGTAGTTGGGATATTAAAACGAAAGGGCAATTTAGTCACTTTGAACCATCATTTTGCAAAATTGATGCAATTTAATAGATTTTTTAATCCATATACACTAACCAATGATGACCATTATTTTGAAATGGAAGAAGTATTTATCATCTCCTAGTCTCCACTCTCCAATCTAAGAAATCAGAAGAGGGGAAAAAAAATTGCAAATCCTTAGAGTTGCTTTAAAAATTCAAGTGCTTCTTTAAAAATATTATTTACAAATTATCTTTTCCAAGGGATTATACATGGATCCAAACTGGATAAATGAAACCGAAATGAGTGTGGTCCGAATCTAGGCGGATGGGTCTTTTTTTAAATTCACCCGTCCCAGACCTATTTATCTAGTTTGGATTCATGTGTAAATCCGATTATCCAAATCTGATCCGGATACATTTAATTATTATAATACATGAATCAGATATGAATCTGGTTGTTCTCATTCGATTAGGATTCAAATCCAATTAAAATATTTAATATATAATAAAATTATATATATTAGTTATTCTATGTACACAAATATTTTGTATAAATTGCTAGTGTAAAATAGATGTATAAATATCAATATAAACTAAATCTTTTATTTAGATATTACAAAAAAAAAAAAAAATCTATAAAAATTTGAAGTGTTTATATATAAAGTTTCAAACATATCAAATATTTTTAAATTTATTCTAGTAATCGCAAACAAGAAAACAAGGGCACTTTAGATGTATAAAAAATGAAATAATGTAGATGAAGGGTTTTTAGTCATTTTATATGTTAAAAAGAAATACGAGCATGCAAGAAATTAAAAAGAGTGTCCAAATATCATTTGTCAAAAAAAAAAAATCTATCCCAAGGGTTTTGCTGTATCTTTCCCCTCTTTTGATTTCACAAAATTGGAGAATCGGGATGCTTATCATTTGTTTAGGGCGAGGGACAGCACTGAATTGACAGATTTGTCCCTTGACTGATCGGTCTAAGGGCTGCATTAAACATTCTTGGTGACTCATCGACAAACGGACCAAATTAGTTCCCCAAAAAAAAAAAAAGTTAGAGGACAAATTGGCCAACAAAATGAATAGGGACTAAAAGTATTTTAGTAAAAAAAATTCGGGACTAAATAAGTTGTTTTCCCTTACTTGTATTAAATTAATTTTTCAAATATTTCTTAATAATATTCTTTCTATTTTAAAATAACTGTCACATTTAATAGAATTATTATAGTATATACAGATTAACAAAATTATTAAATTGCATCAAACTTTATAAAAATATAGTTCAACGTGACCAGATTACCTTTTTATATTAGTATCTCAACTATATAATCGTTCTTTCATTAATGTTGCACTGAGGATAAAAGTTGAAAAACTATCATTTAATACTTCATCGATTTTATAAAGTGACAGATAATATGAAATAAGACAAATTATTTAAAGTGACAACTAATTTAAAACGAAAAGAGTAATAAACTATGGATTAATTTCGAAAGATATATACTACTGCTCCTTCATGTTATCTATTTTTGGACTACTATATCCTCTGGATTGTAGTCAGTTTACTGCAAAATCTTGAGCTGCACCCTTATCCCTTGAGCCACGATATTAGCAGCATCTGTTCAAAAGTCATGAGAACTTAATTTTCGAGGAAAATCATTAGTAGGTAGCGGCATGATTAACCATTAACATAATCCCAAAGCAAAAGAAATAGTAGTAGCTTTTAATGCAATGGTGGAAAAGGTTAGAAAGGGTAAATGTAACTAGATCTCTTTATTAAGTAATTTAATCATGCTATTTACGTTAAAACTCATTTAATTCAAACGTAATATCTTATGTTAATCTGTTTGTCAGTTTTCGCTAACCTTATAAATGAGTTATGCCAGCAGCATCATCTTTTGGAGCACTCTACTCCTCATTATCTACTAAAACAAATTAGCTAAACAGAGACCATAACATTTTGATTACAAACTGTCTCCTTACATATTTAGCTCTATCAAAGAAATTATTTTTGCCTTCTTATACGGTTCTGAAAATATTTACTTATTTATTTAATACTTATATTTTTTTATGGTATCGAATTTTTTAAAGTAACCCAAAATGCAGGAACATATCGATATGAATGTGTTTTAATTGACTGACTATATAAATTTATTTGATATTTTTCTGTAATTTTTAACTCTTTTTATTTGTGATTAAATATTTCTTTTTTGGTATATTTATAAAATTTTATTTACTATGAAAAAGTTTGGATAATTTTGATACTTCGATTATTAGGGTCATTTTTATTAATGAAAAGTATAAATAGATTGTCATAAGTGACCAACAAATTGTGAAACGTCAAAATTATTGGCCACAAGTTCATTCTCTTTAAATTTCTCCAGCCTATACTCGAGTATTCTTGGACTTGTTGCTTTCACCAATTGAACTTCAAGGTGCAAAGTTATGGGAAATTTTGCACTATTGTTGAAGGATTCATTTCTTTGTGTTTTAAAAACTTTTACAATACAACATCATTTGCTTTAAAAATTTATACTGTACAAACTTTTTAAACCAAAAGCATAGTTTTTTCAGCAAGACTGTAGCATTGCAAATTTTTAAAACTATATTCGTTTTCAAAATTATTCTTTTTTTATGTCGATTGGAAAAAGGATTTCTGAGAGAGGGGAACTCGCATTCGGTGAATGCGAGCTCAAATGTAAAAAAAAAAAAATTGACCTCGCATTCGGTGAATGCGATATCAAATAGATAGAATGTGTGCGAGGTCAATCGGGATGAGATTGAGATCATGGTTCAGGAAGCAGAGAAATACAAGGCAGAGGATGAGGAACACAAAAAGAAGGTGGAGGCAAAGAATGCCTTGGAGAATTATGCCTATAACATGAGGAACACGGTGAAGGATGAAAAGATTCGATCCAAGCTGATAAGAAAAAGATTGAGGATGCTATTGATCAGGCAATTTCATGGCTCGACAGCAAACAGCTGGCGGAGGCTGATGAGTTTGAAGATAAAATGAAGGAGTGGAGAGCGTATGCAATCCCATCATTGCTAAAATAAAGTCAAATAATGTTTCATGACCTCGCATATCATAAAACTATTTTAAAAAATAAAAACTTAGACCTCACATTCGATAAATGCGAGATTAGAAAAAAAAAAAATTTAATTTTTTGCCCAATTAATAATCAATGAACTCGCATTTGAGAGATGCGAGCTCATTCCCCAAATGCGAGTTCTCACGCCGGAAATTAGATTTTCAATTAACATGAAAAAAGAATAATTTTTAAAATAAGCACAGTTTTAAAAATTTCTCCCAATTAGTTATATACTACAAGATTCAAGACCCCCCCAAAAAGATAAGGATTCAAACCGGAACTTTTTGAAAGGTCTTCAATTTTTTCACAGATTCATGGATCATTCTGAATCTGAATCCAGATCAGAACAATTCAAATGCTGGTAGTCAGCACTCACCTGGAGGTGCAGAGTTCAATCTCTCCCACCAACTTTCTCCCTTCATCATCCCTGTTTCTCTTACCTATAGTCGGCTCACTTGTCTCGTAAGTGCAGTTCTAAGTTCAAACCGAAGTGTAGTTGTAATTCCAAAAAATAAAAAGCAGTTCAGTTGCAATTCTCAGGTCATTTATCCCATAGAAATTCAGTCTCCTGCAACTGGCTAACTATTTTGGTAATGCTAATTTTCCAGAAACGAAAATAAGATATAAGAGCCAAAATTTGGAAATACAACAGTTTAGCTAGATGAGAAAAGAAATACAATACATGCAGTGATCCTTCAACCACATATCATGTATCTGATCAATATATAAATGTGGACAGAACACAGGAGCTGGCCTTAGTTTCTCGACTTGCCACCTCGCCCACGTCCATGGCCACGTCCTCCTCCTCTACCACCACCACCAGCTTTACCACCACGGCCTCCACCCAGTGCCTTGTTTACGTCATGCTTAACCTGCATGTTCTCGGGCAAAGGAAGTATGTGATCAACACACTTCCTGAAACTGAAGTCATCCACAGAATCATCCTCCCTTGTGAGGAAGAAACAACGACTTTTGAACTTAGGATGGTATCGGACTTGGAAAGCACGGATTCCATTACCAATCTTTTTGTCTGGCTCTAAATGGCCCTTCTTGAGCAACTCTAGCAACATCACATGCTCATACTATAAAATACAAACAAGTAAGCAACCTTAGGATGTTTCATAGAAACAAAATCATCAAAAACACCAAATCTTTTGTATAAATCACGAACTCCTTCAAAAGATACTTATATTTTTATTTTATGGATTAGCTAAAGATATTAGCTAACAACTTTTCCTATCAGACAGACGATAACTTGAGTAAAAAGGAAAAACGAAAAGTAAAGCAACACATAGCTTGTTGAAAAAATTATATTCAAGAAATCGTCATTCTCTTTGCCAATAAAATCAACAAATATGACACATAGTATGTATCAATCATCCAATTTGTCCACTGTGTTCAGCAAAGTAAAACATGCAGTATGTGGTTAAACATAGCATTAGAAACTCACATAAAAGACAAACATGAAACAGGATGAACCTGTGATCTAATTCCATCAATATCCTCCTACAATTACAAGTACTACTCCACTTGTACAAAAACATGTAGAACTTACTAAACCTAATTAATCGACCTTGGCTAAAACAGCCTATAAAATCCAACAAAAAGATCATATAAGAAGTGGCACTGCAGAAGTTTTAGCACCTAGAACACATGAAATAAATAGGCATTTTGCCAGCCCACATAAGCAATTCCTTTTAGGTTTGTATAACAGATGCAAAACTAATTAGAGCAGCAGACTAGATGAAAACCGTCATAACCCTGATCCAGACCAGAGTTCTAAAAGGCTTAACGTCAATTCCTGCTTCAAAATCTTCAAATAACAACTTATGCAGATGGGAAATACTTACATAGATCCGGTCTTCAGCCTCACTTATAAATCTTATGTGAGGATTAAACCCAATGAAATAAATGACATTAGTAGTGGACGTAAGCAAAATTTCATAAAATTTAATCCAATTCACAAGGTCTACAAGTGGAGTCCAAAACCTGTCTACCTATTGGTTTTTCCTACACGGAGAAGCATAGAGCATGTAGGTTCTTCCCCGATATCTCTCTTCCATTATTAAGTATCACCAAAGTAACCATTAGTCCCTCGAAAATAAAGTAATAACACTCTTTTCCTATTATATCCAACTTTGATAAAATTTCACAATCACCAACATTCTACCAGCTTATCCTATTAACTTCAAGCAGCTGAAAATTCGAGCTCTTTTTTCGAGGAATACATTAGCTCAATCATACCTTCCAAAGTTCCATCATTTTTCTCTCCAAAACTTAATTAACAACTAATTCCTCTTATCATGAATAACCATTTTCTTCTAATCATTTCTGAATCAAAAAAGAATGCAATTATTCCTAAAATATGCGAATTAAGTTCCAATTAACTAAATGCATACAAAATAAAATAAAAATCTAAACTTTGACTAATACCTCAAGAATCCCAAAAAAATAAATAGAAAGAAAAAAGAGATTAAATCAATTTACCTTGTTGACATTAACGTTAGGTGTCCAAAAATGCAGAAATTTGTAAAAGTAATCAAACATCTCAACAGACGAATGGAAGCTCTTCGGACCCAATTTGACTGGACCCGAATTAGGCTCCGGCTCCGGCTCGGAAATTTTCTTCTCGAGCGGTTCCTCTTCCAGAGGGTCATCAACCTTCAGCTTCTTCACTTCTTCATTGTTTTCTGTCTCTTCGGCAGCTTCGTCTCTGGGGCTGTAAGACATTAACCCGCCGCCGTTGTTGTCGTTGTCAGCTGTTGTGTCATCAAAATGGGTTTCTACAGCTTTATGGTTTGGTTGGCTAGGGTTTCTGGGGTTTCTTCTGTTTCCGCCATGAAGTGAGTTAAGGGAGCTGAGAAGACTCGAAAGAGTGTTTTCAGAAAAATTAAAGAGTTAAAATCTTCTAAATTGCTATTCGGAAAATTACTAAAATAGTCCATCAACTTTTTTATTTTACTCAAAATAAGTCCCTTAATCTTTTTTTAGCCAGAATAGTCTTTCAATTTTTATTTTTTTAGCCAAGATAGTTTTTTTATAGAGAGTCACTACAAAAACTTTTTTGGGATAAATTCCACATATATCTCTTGTGGTTTGGTTGTTTTCCACATCATGTTAATTTAAAATTTTATAAAATTTTACGATTAATTTTTTAAAAATAATTAATGATTGACTAAAGAGATTTGACGTTAGGACTGGTGGTGAAAGAGGGGTTTGGGCAGCTGTTAATAGCGATGGATGGATGAATGGGTGGTTTTGAAATTAAGGGAATGACTGGAAAAATTGGAAGAGACACGTATTAGGATTTTTAGATTTTTTTTATAAAAAATAAATGTTTTAATTTTTTTATTAAGAAAATTGTTATGAAGTTTTTTTTTCACCCCTTCAAATTAATTTCTTTTTTATTTTTACCATTTAAACTATATGGGGTTATGTGGAAAATAACTAAATCTCAAAGAGTGTATGCGAAATTTATCCAAAAAAAAAAAAAAGATTTTTGTAGTGACTCAATTACAAAAGGACTATCTTAGCTAAAAAAATTAAAATTGAAGGATTATTCTGACTTTAAAAAAAATTGAGGGACTATTTCGGTCAAAATAAAAAAGTTAAGGGATTATTTTAGGGATTTTCCGTAAATTTAAAAGCATTTCTTACTTTTTATGGTTAATTACAATATGTTGAACCAAACTTTAGAAAATTTTACGATCTCTTTCATAGAATCATTCTTTTATATTTTAAATATTGTAATTACATATATATTTAGTTGTACAGTATAACACTATATACTTTAAAAATTTTATTATATAATTTTTTAAAGTTAAAAAAATTATTTCTTAAAAGAGACTGTAAAATTTCCCCAAACTTTTTATACAATACTTTTAAATATCAAACCAAAACCTAATTTTTATGTTCAAAAAAACGTCCACTCAATTCGGTTTTATCTATTTATATTTAATATATTCTTTAAAACAAAATCATCTATCCATTCCAGTCAGTTTAATCAGTTTATATTTAATATATTCTTTTTCTTAAGGAAAAAAAACACTTATCCCCTATATTTTTAGGAACGTGAACTCATGATTAATAAGTCATACAAAAAGTGTCTTACCACTTAAGTTATATTTTGTTGTCAATTTAATATATTCATGGTCCATAATAATCTATTCCAACTTAATAATATATATATATATATATATATATATATATATATATATGTATAATACTGCTTATATTTTGACAAAAACTAATTAAAAAGATATTACAAGTTGTTTATCATCTAATATCTTAAGATAAGTACAGGCTAGTTAATGAAGTCATGTAGTGTAGTTGATAGTTATAGTTGGAAAATACTTATATAGACTATAAGATTTGATCCTACCTGCAGATCTGGCGGTCAAAATTAAATCTTATAGAATATTTCTTACATCAACTAATGTCATAGATTTAATAACATTTAATCTATACTCCAGAATTTACAAGTGGAGAAGAAAATCATATCTACCTAAATATTTCCCGTTATAGTTCAATCGTACTTGTTTAGATGTGAGCATGTATATCTACGTTCCACACACGCACACAAACATATATACATATTTCACACATTTGATCAAATTTTGAATAAAACATAATATAATAAAGTTAATTATGAATTTGTTTCATCTTTACTTTGAAATTGTAAAATAGATTGATTTTTTTCCCAATAATATTAAAGTAAATTTATTTGATCTCAAAGTATTTGATCTTAAATTAATTACAAAATAGGTAATCTTTTCATCACATGTGTCCCTCACATTTATATACAAAAGTACTATATTGAAATAAATATTCATTTAGTGATAACATATTCACTAAAAATAAAGTTACTTTTATTAATTTTTTTATCTCTAACCAAAAGAGTTGTTTACTATCTATTATTTCATTAGACATTAAACAAATGGTTATCTATGAAGTTTGAAGTAAAAAAAAATGAAAATTCCTTTTTTTTAAATAAATTATATTTTTTATGAACTAAAAGTATTAAATTCTTGAAGAGATTGTCATGAAATTTTATAACATACTGTTTGAAGTGTTCTAAAAAAAAATGTGATCTTGTAAATCGAAACCAAATTAATAATGGTTGATTTCGATGTGGTTTATCTTCTTTAAAAAAAAAATAAATAAATAAAAACTTTTTTATTAGTTTGATTTATATGGTTCGACTAGTTTTTAAAATTTTGAACAAACCATACCTTGTGGTTACCTTAAGTTTTATTTTGCTCCCACCAACTTTATTTTCTAAGACAACACTTTTATCTAATGCTAGGACAAAAATACCCTCATATTCACATTGAAACCGAACTTTTCAAAGCTGATATTTTTTTTTTTTTTGCCCTCTCTCTCTTAGGAGAATGGATAATCATAAGTTTGGCTGTTGGGGGTTCATTGGGCAATTCCATCATTTAACGAGATATTATGCTATTTTCTCCCCCACCATTGCCGTAAAAATCTCATGAAAAATCAGGTATAATTATGGTCATGAAACGTGCCATCTATTGACACATTTTCACCTACCGTCAAAGTAGAAATCGCAATGTTTATCGGGAAAACAAAAACAAAAACATTTAATGAAAGTTTTATAATCCCATAACCCAATAATTCCGTTATATTTTAAAATTAGAAAAATAATTTTAATAGTTTTTCATATTTTATATTTATATTTTTTGGTCACTCACATTTAAAATGATATATTTTAATCTCTCATATATTTAAAATGCGTTATTTTTGTCTCTCAACACAATTACAGACATATTTTAGTTTGAAATACTCACATGTATAACTAATATGTAATGCATGTTACAGTTTTTTTATAAGCAATATTGGGAACATACAAATTTTTAATATCAAACGACATTATCTAAAATTTCTACCACCAATACCGCATAATCCTCATCTACCATTACCATCTATATTTCCCTTCCTTGTCGTTTATCCTTCACCATCCCATACTTCAACAGCTCAAACCCTATTTTTTTTAGGACAATTTAGTTTTTAAAGTTATATATTGTCAATTTTGTCTTTAAAAAAATATTACATGTGATACACATGTGATTATTTCAAACCAAAATATATATGTAATTATGTCAATAGATTAAAATAGTACATTTTAAATTTGTGAGATTATATATTATTAATTTTGTCGTTAAAAAAATATTACATGTGACAAGCATTTGATTATTTCAAACTAAAATATATCCATAATTAGGTCAAGAGACTAAAATAGTACGTTTTAAATTTGCGATGGATTAAAATACATCACTTTAAATGTGAGAAACTAAATAAGTACAAATATAAAAAATGTGAGAGACTATTTAAATTATTTTTTCTTTAAAATTTATATAATATAAATTTTTAAAGTACAAAATTTTATATTAAGTACTATGATTTAAAGCAAAATGAATTTTTCTTAAAGAAATCAAGAATTTTCCATAGCTTTTACCATTCCATATCTTACGGTGAAGCAAATGGACCTTTTCTTAATTTCTTAATTTGCATTTGACTTTTGACGTCGACTTTACGTTAGTGGCCATTATGGTTGACCGATAAATTTTATTTGGGAAGAACATATTTAATAATTATTTTTCAAATAATGTGAATCTTTTATTTGAAATAAAGGGTTTGTATTTTTAAAAAATAAGAGAGTTATCTTATTCAAAAAATAAGTCATACATTTCAAATGATAGATATTTATTGGTTGAAAAATAATTATTAAACATGTCTAATAGTTATTTCTGATCAAAAAAATATTATCATAAACCCGATTTTAGACTCCACTTGTAAATTTCGCAGTCAATATTAAAATCTTATAATATCTTATTTACATTAATTGATGTCATAAATTTCATAATATTTAATCTATACTTTAAAGTTTACAAATAAGATCACAAATCAAGTCTACTTAAATATTTATCCTGACCAAAATAAAAATTTCTATAGTTGATCTGGCCCACTAAGAAACTAATAATTAAATCAATCTAATCTACGAGTATGAGGTTTGCTTCCTCGCATGTTTTTAATTTTTTTTACACTAGGTTGTTAGTTGGATTAATATTTTATGCATTCACATATATAATTCTAAAGCTGCTTGTGTATAAGAAAAAGTGTTGTATATTTTAATGCATAAAAATTAATCCTTATTAATACTTTATTGGAATAAATAAATTTTTGAGAGCAATAAAAATATGCAATACTCTGATTGGATATTTTTAAGAGAATTTAATATTCAAATTATAGTTTTATTTATAAGAATTTGACAATTTTGATGAAAATAATATAAGAGCATTACAAGAAATTAAATTTACATTTCAGCATAAATGATTATTTTCTAACCATTGCTAATCATAAATCTCAGGACCCAAAACTTCAACAATCGCATATGGCAAAACTCCAGTCACTAAGTTCATGGCACAAAATTTTCTAACTCACTTTTTATATTAATTTTTTTTTTATCACACTTTATATTTTTATATATATATTTTAGCATAATAATATTTATAAATTATAATTAATACATATGTCAAATATGCAAGACAAAAAATTAATATAAAAAATAAGATTGAAAATTCAACATCTAGATTAGATCACTACTATTATTTTCTGATGTGATGGTCTTTTCTTGGTGATGTTTCTTGGAAAAGATCCGGTCCTTTGCATGACCCATTTGTTGAGATTTTTTTTCTAAAAAAAAAAAAAATTCCAACCAATTCATACTATAGTAACATTAAATTATTTTTTTAGAAAGAGTTAAAATAACATTTGGACGGAGTTTCCAAAAAAAAATTTGGTTTAATAACTTTCTCAAATAATATTGTTAACCTACCTTCTACTATTGTTTTTGTAGAAATGTAAATTATAGATAGTATAGTACTCTAAATGAGATTGTAAATGTTTTTTAAAATTTATTTAAGTTACTTTATTTATTGAAGTCATCTTTATGGAGTAGTTAAACGGAGGACTACACTATTCTACAAATTATTTTTAAAGAATCATTAAAAATTTCAACTATCTATTTATCTTGTATATAAGACATTCCAAATTTTTTTTTTGTTTTTTGTATGGTACTCATTTTAAATAATATTTCAAATATTATTTTAATTAAAACAGTCCAAATGGAGCTATTTTTAGTTATGTCTAAATTTATTTTTTAAATGTTTGACTATTTTTTTTAACAAATGCTTTATGTTGCGTTGGATAGAAAGATTTACCAACAAGTTTTAAATAAAGTTATTGGAGTTATTTTTAGTGTAATAATTTTAAAATTCACCAAATAATAGAGCGAGTAAGAAAGGATTTCAATTTTAATTTGGATGATTTAAAATTTACTTATTTTATTGATTTTATAAATAGATATATAGATTTTAATTTTTTTTTCAATTTTATTGATTCAAACACAATTCAAGAAAAATGCAAGTTACATTCACACCGAATATGAAGACATATTGTCACTATTAAATTTTCAATAACGTATTGTAATTCTTAACTGTAGCTTCATTGATTGACAAAATTAATCCATCAAAAATATTAGACTAATGTTAATAACGTTATATATAATCCGTTAAAAAGATCATTTCGTAGACTAATTTTGGTAACATTTTATTACTAATTAGATAATCTCGTTAAAAAAATCCAATGGGATCAATTGATGGGAACATGGGGAGTTTCCGAAAGATCGTAGAATCCTCCTACTAAATAATTTTGATATATTTTCCTCTAAATACATAAATAAACAAACAGAAAAACATACATAATTTCCATAGACCAAAATGACAACGATAAAGAGTATTGGTCCCCAGGTGACTACTCTTTCAACCAAATCAAAACCGAGTTGAATATACTAGACACTACTACCAACTTCAGAAGACTTTCCTTCTTGTCTTTCCCTTAAATTCAAGAAAAAGGGATTTTCTCAAACTCATTTCTTTGGTTCCATTTCTCAAATTTATTTATTTTTCTCTTGGTAAGCTCTAATTATATTAATATTAGTATTGATTAAAATTTCTTGAATTTCATTTAAGTCTATCATTTGGGTTCTCTTAGTTTATTGCTTTTACTGCGTCCCTTTTCTTGTTTCTTCTTATATTTGATTCTTTTGGTAGTTTTTTTTTTCCCCCTAAAGATTGATGCTTTTTTTTTAGGTAAAGATTGATGCTTTTTACTGCCTTGGCTTATTTTTTATTTTTTTGATAAGGAAATTGGTGTTTTTGTTTGTTATCTGTGACCCTTCGCTGTATAGAAGATAGATTTTGCTGATTTTTTTCCTTCTATTTAATTTTTAAATAGAATTAAAACATGGATTTTAGGGTTCTTGAGCTTCTAGTTTCTGAGGGGGACTTGCTAGTTTAATTTCCTTTCTTGTTTCAATAATTTTTCCAGCTGATCTTGCAGTATACAAGGTCTATTTTCATTGCTGGAAATTGTGTGTTATTGTTTATTGTTTTTGGGGCTTGGGGGGGTTTCAGTTGAATTGAGAAAAAATCCCAGTTGAATTGTGATTTTGGGTATTTCTGTGATCTCAATATTAAAATTTGTGTTCTTGATTTTGATTTTTTTCTCTTTTTGGATAGTTTCATTTTGTCTTAATGAAGCAAAATTTTACTTTTCCCCTTGTTTGTAAGTGATAAAGTCTATTTCTTTCTAAGCCATTGAAAGGGAAACTATGGTTATTTTCTTATGCTTTGTTAGTTGATTTAGAGTTGGTTTTTGTTTTGATTATTTGTTTGCAGGGAATGCTAATTTTTCATATCTTGTGTTTTATTATAGCTTGTGAAATTGATTTGACTGAGAAGTGATGGGAGAGGATTTGGTACTTTCGGTGGATCACCTGGTTACACCCGATTCATTGCAATCAGCACAAGGAGCTTGAGGCAGCCGGGACTTCTACAGAGAGTTCTTGCTCTCATAAAGTTGATCCTGTGGCTTCAGCCATTGATATTAAGGTGGATGAAGAAGAACAAGGCACAGGTGGTGAAGATGAGCCACTAATTCAAACTGTGGAATGCCGTATTTGCCAGGAAGAGGATACTATAAAGAATTTGGAGACACCATGTGCCTGCAGTGGCAGTTTGAAGGTATTTTGTGCTCAACTTTGGAATAATTTTGGTGTTTGCAAGTATTTTGAAAATTTTGAGTGTTGTCTGTATAATTAGTCACTCAAATAGCTGAAGAAATGGCCTAGTAATGGTATATTTAGTTGATATGTATTGTGAGTTATTACTACCACGTTTTTGGCTAGATCATCTTGGGGAACTTATCCAGCATGACACTTCTTTCTCCTCTTTAGTGTGGATGAATAATTTTCTTCATGTCATGATAAATACTACTTTAATGTGATAAGTTTGCATTTATAAAGACAATGCCTAAATTGTGTCATTTAGGGTAATTTGCGTCATCATCTCGATTTAATATTTTGAGGCATTTGATAGTTGATCTATTTGGAGATATGTGGTTCTGTGTAAGATTAAACCAAAGTTGAAGTTCCTAAACAATAAGCAAAAGAGGAATTTTTTATTTTGCTCATTCTTTCATAAACGACTGAGAGTTCTGTAGACATCATCACTGTGTGATGGATGGAGCTTACTTTACTGGTGTGTTACATGACCTATGTGCTGGATATAATTTGTATAACACACAACAATGGTTGATTGCTTCTCTTATTTCCAACTTAGTTTAACTTCTTTACTTATTTTGGTCAAGCAAGTTGAGTCATGAAGTGCTTATTTTCTTGCCTAGATTAATATAATTCTAGAATTTTGACTCAGTTACGAGATTATAATCATCTTCCTCAGTATTTTGCAATCTTTCTTTTTGGATGGCATTTTCCTTGTTTCTGAAATTTCCTTTTATCTTGTTAAAAATCAGTTTGCTCATATAAGGGCATGTGTTCAACGTTGGTGCAATGAGAAAGGAGATATCACTTGTGAGATCTGTCATCAGGTAAGCCGGTTCCTCCTTAATTTATTAATTTCTAACTTCTTTTTGACTGTTGACCACTGGAAAAAAAAATCAATTTTCTCAACCTTTGTTTTAATATTAATTATAGATTCTGATTAATATTATGTCTATATACGGATGGATTTGTGGACTTAGTGATCACATGGCATTATATCTTTTGCCCCTTTTGGTTCTGCTTGCTGATCAGTAACTCCTTTTCATTTGAAATTATATTTTCCTTCCTATGCCTTTAGTTAAAGGGTAAGTAAATTGATGGTCAAATTGACAGATTCTATATATTCATGCACTTAATGTGAATTTTGTAACCAAAATGATATCTGTGAACAAAAACATAGTGTTATGATGACAATATCCTCGACCTACATCCTTTTTCTTTTTCCTTCTGAACACTTACACAGTACAGTACATCAGTCTAATCAACTGACAGCTCTGCACCGTCTTTCCTCTCTTTGCCAGTCTTCATATGTGGTACTTAAATATAAGGTTTGGAGGATTACAGGGGTGAACTATTTCACATTCTCGTCATTGAATTTCACATGCATTGATATATTTATTTAAGTGAACTTCACTTGTAGGCCTTTTTTGTATGCACATTGTGATGTTGATTGTTGATTAATTTCATATATCTGATGCATCAAATTGTTTTTGTCATGATTTTCCATAGATTTAATGGCCAATAATTTTAGTTGCTTAGAATGTTGAGGGATTATAAGTAGTTACATTTTTGCAGTCTGAATTGCAAAAAATCTGATCTTATTTTGGCATTCATAAATTGTATATGTGTATCTTAATGCTCAGTTTGCTGTAAATTTTGGTGAACAGTTTTACAGAGGAAAGACCAGAACAGAATGTTCTTAGGCAGGGCTAGTTTATTAGGAGTTGGCTTTTCATTTTTTAGTATTATCATTGATTTTGAAGAATGTCATTGTCGGTACTTCTTTAACTGGGAGTTTTACGACAATAGGGGTAGGTTGCTTTTATCTTTATCTTTTGTTTTTGGTGATGACTTTCATACTCCTTTCAGTGGGAGTTTCTCAAAGTTTTGTTGCCAAAATAATTCTAAATCTGTAAAGTCCTGCATTATGCATCTAGTTTGAATTGTGAAGTTAAAGTTAATTTGATATATTAAAGGATTTATGAAATGCTATGAGTTGCTTAATAAAGTCTCGACTTATCCTTTAATGTGCAGCCTTACCAACCCAACTATACTGCTCCACCTCCTACTCATAGTGAAGATACAGTTGTTGACATTGGGTACGTTATATTTCTTTGCTCCATCCCCCTTTCTATATGTATTGATGAGAAAACACTTGTATCCGAGTGGTGGAGATTTTAGTGTGAATATGCGCAAAGATGTTGGACTTTTATTCTATTTATGTGTGGAAGTTATGAAGATAAAGAAAAATAGCAAATGATTACCTTATATATTAGATAAGTTTATACTAAGTTTGAAGCATGAAAATTGATTAGAGCAATAACAGGATACTGTTGAATTACGTCTATGCGAACAGTTTCCAAACTGGATGCTCCTATATATGCCTGTTAACATTTGTGCACCTTAATAATCCAGAAACTTCTGTGACTTTACTTTACCCTGTGCTTGTTAATGAACTGATTTCAGCAATTCTACATGCTGTTGGATAAGTATTTACCCATGTTTTCTTTTATAACCTGGTTTGTATTGCTTACATCTTGACAGTGATGGCTGGACGATTGCTGGTACTCCTTTGGATTTGAATGACCCTCGACTTTTAGCCATGGCTGCTGCTGAACGCCATATTCTGGAGTCTGACTATGATGAATATGCTGATTCTAGTTCAAGTGGAGCTGCATTCTTCCGCTCTGCAGCTTTAATTGTAAGTCAAAAAGACCCTTTTGTTGTCCTTAAGCTTATTTAGTCACTGGGCAAGTTGAGTACTACTGGCCATTGTATTTAGAATGTCTTGGATATTATACTAGGAGGTCATATGAGATGGATAAATTCAATATCCATGTTATGATTGGAGCTTTGCTGACATATTCTCGTTCTTTACATGGCCTAGTGTTGCAGAGTCATGAGAAGAGAGAGGGAAAGGAAAGAGCGGTCCACTGTTTTTCATTAGTTTCTTTAAAATATCTGTCAAAGCGTCTGAATTTGGCTATGGTCTTGAGTAGTGCTCCCTTTGTGCCCCTTAAAAAGTCATTTTTTTTGGTGTAACCGTTTCTGATTGTCCTCTAAGTACGTTTCTTTTTAATTCCTTTTTTCTTCTGTCCATAATTTTCTTTATTTTTTGGGGGGTCATTTGATTTTGCATCACTGGAATTTTTGCCCCTTTTGTGATACTCAAAAGAAATTTTAGTACTGGTTACCACACCTCTTGCTCTCCCACTCCCCCCCTCCCAGCCCACACCACTCAAAACTCGGTAGACTCCATCTTTTAAGTCTTTTACTTTTTCTAGTATCATTCCATCTAAGTATTATAGCTAATTAATTGTCAGTTATAGATTTGAGTTCATCTTGTGTGGCAGTTAATGGCTCTTCTGCTCTTGAGGCATGCTCTTACCATAGGAAATGGGGATGGGGATGATGATGATGTTTCTACATTCTTCTCTGTAAGTGTAATTGAATTCTGGCATTCCTTTATCATCTGTACTTGGTACTATCTTTTTTAGGTTTGTCTATGCCCAATAATAAATTTTCCTTGGTAGCTTTTCTTGCTTCGGGTTGCTGGTTTCCTTCTTCCTTGCTATATCATGGCTTGGGCTATCAGCATATTGCAGCGTCGAAGGCAAAGACAGGTTGGAGGCATTTCTCTATTGTAGCTTGTTTTTATTTTTGAGTTTCCTTCAATGTTTTCCTACAAGCAACAAGTTGCAGCTGGGAGGGAGGATGATGGTCAAATGATGGACCATTTGTTTTAACCTTATATGCAGTTCCATACATTTTCTTTCTCCTTCTCTAGTTCCCAATTGATGAACTCTCCTCAAGGATGTTGTTTTGGCCTTCCCCCAGTGTGAGAGAGAAAGGGAGAGAAGAGAGGGGGGGGGGGGGGGGTTTGTTGTTAAACAGTGTATAAGTACTCTTTTAATTCCAGTATATCAAGGATTCCTCATTTTGCAATGCCATTCCTGTAATGTCAACCTTGTTACTTGACGATTGGAAATATCTGCCACACATTGGATTCTTGTTCTTCTGTAGGTCTTCAACTAGTTTAGGAGTTCTGAGAATCACTCTAGTATCTAGTTTAAGCAGGTTTTTGTGCATATGTTTACACGGACTTCTGTTTATTGGTTATTTTTTTGTGTCAAATTTTGTTCTTACGTCCTCGAAGCTTTATTTTTTATTAATAAACATTTTCAAGGGGTGACTTTTTATTTCTGATTTAGGCTCATCTTTTTTTGTTCGTGTTCTTTGGTTTTGTAAGTTGATTTACACAGTTAGTAGAGGAAAGAAAACACCATCTTTCATTTGTCTGTCTAGGTTGTAGCAAATCAATCTGCTGTTAGTTGGGGATTTACACTCTTCTGTTAATAAGAATTGCGTTGCATGTATTCACTAATTTCTCACTCTGTATTTTCTTCTGTTGGACCAGGAAGCAGCAGCACTGGCTGCTGCTGAAGTTGCTTTTATGCTGCAGGCCGGTCAACGTATGGGATATCAGGTCAGAATTGCCCCAGCATCTACAGCAGCACCGGTGCCTGTAGCAACAAATGAGCCTGCAGTAACTGCACACCCTGAGCCAGCTCAATAACTTCTGGTTTTCCTCTCTTCTGCTGAGCTCGTCTATGGAGTGTATTTCCGATTACCCTTTAATTGTTCTTGACATTTTGTAGCATCAGAGGAAGGATATATATTGATCTTTGCAATTGTATCCGCAACCCTCATATCTAAGTTGTTCGTTGATCTTGCGATCAACAATTTTTCTCTTCAATCACTGTGTAAGACATGTACGTACATATTGTAAGTAGCAGTCATTGTGGCTGCTGCTGTGATTTGCTTAAACTTTTAGGTTCTGGAAAATTAATTGATCACTGTAAATAAGGGAGTCTCTATGTGGTACGTATTTATTTAAAGGGCAGTTGATTATCACCTTTAGCGTATTGTTTGTCTTATAGTCTATCTCCTGTGACCACTAGGGATCTAAACAAGCGCTTTGCTCGAGCTCGAATTTAAAAAATAAATAAATTAGGAGCTCGAGTTTGAATATAGATTACAGAGCTCGACTTCAGCTTGTTGGCTTTTAACTACTCAATTGAAGTAGCTCGAGCTAGAAACTCAGTTCAAGTAGGTCAATCTCGGTCAACGCGAGCTCAAATTGAGTCGGTTGAGTTGCTAATGAATTACTCGTGAGTAGCTCGGTTTGTTGTCACTTCTAGTGACCACCTAGTTTGTCCTTCCCGTACTCTATCTGGTTTTAGTTGAATGAACTTTAATATGTAAAATGCTAACTTGGCGTTGGGTGCCAGGGTACGAATAAACTTCCTCTTTAAATCCTAAACTGACTGGTTTATGTAAGATCACTCTCCCATGAGATTTACCTTTCGTTCAAGAGTTTCCTGAGATCTGCAGCAATATAGATACTTGGCCAATTGCAAGTTCTTGAATAAACAATTTTCCAAGTTTTTAATAAGCTTTTTTGCCTTAAGTTCGATTTTTTTTTTTTTTTTGAGTCAATTTATATCATGTGCAAGTATAATTAGATTATACTATTTTCTAGTAAATTAATCAGGCTACTAGTTAACAGAGTATGTTCTTGTGAGTTATTTCCATTTTATTTACAGTATCGTTTTAAATTAGTGCACAAGAACTAACTAAATTATTATATTGCAACAATTTTTAACAAAGATAATTCAAATGACTCAGTTATCCCGTTTGTTTTTGTTTTTGTTTTTTTTAAACAAAAAAATCACCTTTTTTCCTTAGTCTCTAGTGACTTGAACCTATGACTAACAAGTCATAGGGAGAGTATCTTATCATCTAAACTACATTTGTATATTAATATTCTTCACCCTAATAATCCCTCTCCCTTCATTAAATATATCACTAAGGGTAAAGTTGAAAAAAAAAAAAAAAAAAAGTCATTTATTACTTCTTTGAAGTTTTAAAACGACACATAATTTGACACAAAACAAATTGTCTATTCCAACAAATAAAGTGGTACAGACTCTTTAGCCTTCAGCAATGGAATTAGGCAATAGTTACTTTTTTTAGGGGCAACAGTTCAAAAATAATGGATTAAGTCATGTGATTAATAATTGCTAGATTTTTAATCCCTTCTCCTGAAGTAATCCTGTGATTGGATTATATTGGATGATTGTAGGAGATAAGAGATTGATAGTATTGTGTTAAATAACTCATTAAGATGTATTAATTGTTGAAGAAGATTTTATCTTCTAACTAAAATTTGATAGTGATAGGATGTATAATTGGAAAGCAACTTCTCAGTATGTTTCTTTTGCTTTAATACCGTGCCAAAAGGACCACAAAGAAATAACTCTTGACTTGCTTTCAGCTTAGCTTACCATTACTGCATTTCCATCTCTCTTTTACTAATAACTTAGCCATAAACCTGCCCAACTAGACAATTCATCCAAGAACAGAAAAAATTATGCAACTTTCTAAATGCAATCTTATTGAAAGAAATTCCCTAATCACGTGGGATTTTACTTCTAGACTTTAAGTTAAACGCAAACTTATGTCGGCTTGTTCTACGAGTTCACTCATAGGTATTGTGATCATTCAATAAGTTACAAGGGATATCTGATGTCAGATGACATTATTCATGTGAGGTATGCTGATGTTATTGAAAATACATGAAATATATGACATAATGAATAATTATAAAGTTTACAGATAAATCTGTAAATCAAGTCTACGTAAGTATTTTCTGTTGGGTTTTATAGGCTTCATTGGTTGTTAAAATTTTGAATGGATTTGGTTACTTAGGGCTGCAAAAAATAAAGATGGAGAAAAGAAAAGCATAAAGAAAATCCATTGAGCACAAGAAATCAAGACTGGGATTTTTGTTGCAAAGTCTTGTAGAGAGAAGAGCTTGGAATTCCAAAGTGAGTTAGCATAAAGCAAGCATTTGTTTTTTTGTCTTTGAAGAAGCTTCTAAGTTCTACTTCTATCCCCACATTACCCAACAATCTACCAGCTTTATGTATCTTTCTTGCAACTGTACACAACTAGATGTGTACTTTGAAAGGCTTATGCCTTTGTTCTAGCAAAGGAGCCACTCACACTATGTAATTCAATATTCAAATTCCCAAAGCCAATTAAAGAATGTGAAAATACTTTCCATTTTAATTATAGATCACATATCATGATTTAGGCCCTAATCAACTCCCCTGATAGAATTTGTAGTCCAAATACAAATTTTCACCTAATTGGTGACATATAAGAGAATAAAGTGTTTGGAATTTTTCTATGCTAAAATATAAAGAGCTATTCATTTTCAAACTTTTTTAGCACTCTAAATTAAAAATAATTTTTGACAACAGTACATCCATACACAGTACAAGAACTACTCATGTATTACTAAATTTTTTGGCAAAATAAGGGACGAAATTCAACAAAATATTTAAAATGACGATTCAATATCTTAATTTGCATTTATGCTTCTATGTATTTATGTCAAATGTTCAATTTCCTTTGTGCCTCTTTGCTAGGCTCACGACAATATTACCCGGATCCGATCCGGATCCGTTTAGCTATTATAATAAACGGGTCGGATCTGGATCTTGGTGTTTCGATCCGATTAAGACCCGAATCCGATTAAAATATTTAATATATAATAAAATTATTATACATTAGTGTTATTTTATATGTATATATACATATATATTGTGTAAATTACCCATGTAATTTATATTTAATATAAAATCCATGCATAAATATTAATTATGAACTCAATAATTTTGTATAATTAAAAAAAAAAAGGAGAAAATTCAATAAGTTGTAATAATTTTACATATAATTTTAAAAAAAATTATCCAGATTCGGATCCGGATCCGACAAGACCCGACGGATCCGGATACGAATCTACTTTTGTAGACTACCGTCCGGATCCGATTATATTAATCGGATCCGAATTTGGATATACTATATCCGACCCGGATCCGACCCGTTTACACCCCTACTATTAAGCTGAGCCAAGGGGCCATTCAGATTCAATTATAACTTTAAAAAAAAGTAGTTGCCACATGAGAATATGATTGGATGACATGGCCAATTAGCCTAGCGTTTTGAGAGTAAAATTTTGGTCATTGTTTGGTCCAAAAGAGCAATGCAAATTATAGAGATGTGGGGAACCAACACAAAAAGATTCTTGGCTTCCATAGAATGATGTCCAGTTTTAGCTTTTATTCAAACCAGTCAGTGTCTTCTAAAGCAGCCTTATATTTGCTTCTATGGCAGGCTTATCATTGGGTGAATCTTAACTTTCTCGAGATGTCCAGGGCCACTCTATGCTCTTTATACCTTTATTCATCCAAATCCCACAAAAAGAAAACAAGGCAGAAGTTTATATGTGCAAGAATGAGGCCATCAAGAACTAAAAACTTAATGTAGTGTAGTCTTTACTTTTTTTAGAGAAAGAATCTATTCCTCTGTTGTTATTGCCTAAAACAAGAGATAACCCTTTGTTCCTCTTGCTTTGTAGTGCAAAAAAAATGAACTTCTCTTCTTGTAGGATTATGATCTTCCTAGTTGTTTGTATGCTATTCTTCTGTATTCAACCAGAGAAGGTTTCTGGTCTCGGTAGCATAGATCTTGCTCTCAGATTGCATAGAGGAGATGGTTTTTTCCTGAGAAGTTCACGGATTCTGAACTCTGTTGCCTCAGAGGACCTGAATGTGCAGCTAAATTTAGCTCCCGCGCCTGCAATGATGTTTGATCCAAACCAGTCTAACAAACGATGGGTTCGAAGAGGTTCAGATCCCATTCACAACAAATGCTGATATTTGCAACAGATTGTAATGTTTTAGGTGTTCCACTGTAAAGGCAAAATATGGCAATAGAGAGAAATGGCTCCTTTGGAGCTGAGATGATGCAGAAATTTAGGTTGGCTTGGCTTGCTCACTTGTTTAAAAACATTAGGTTTGTTGAGTGTCCATTCTTTTTTACTACAATATGATTTCTTAGTTGAGGCCTTTTGTATCAAAGAGAAGCTGAGAAGATGCGGTTGGAACTATGTTATCAAAAACACAAATTGTATAAACAAACTTTTTAACTGTAGCTCAAACACCGTGAACATGGCATAGGCTGCATAATTTTTTTTTTTTTTAAAACAAAAACCTCCTTTCATCTTATAACTAATAGATTAAAAAAAAAACGTCTTACTATCTATCTACGCTCACTTCGTTGTTTAGCCTGCATATAATTTGTACCTCCTGCGATCCAGTGCCCGTCTACATGTATCCCTTCTGGAAGTGATATATCTTCAAGCATACAAATTTGATGCGTAAACTTATTGAAAGATATCTTTTACTGGCTTAGCTAAAGCCTCTGGAACTACAACTTGACATAAAATCTTCATTTTGACATTGTTATGCCTTCTCTTGATTCTTTGTCTATGTCAGAACTGCTAATAATGGTAGTCGTATCAATTGTCTAAAACAAGGAAATAATTTCAACTGGATAAATGATCTTATAGGGATATTAACCTCTGTTTCTTTGACAAATTCTGAGACATTGGTGTTATTTGGGTAGAGCACCAAAAAATAGTCTCAGCAAAGGTTGTGGCAAAATTTTCGGAACTGATAATTCTGACCCCAGTAATTCTAAAGCTCATTACTTTTTACAAACAGCAAGATGATTTTAGCAAAAGAAACAGAAGTTAAAGATACTGATGACCCTACAAGCCAATTTTTCAACTCTATTTACCAAGTTGATAAATTTCTTGTGAGTTCTCATCAAGTAGGTCATTGGCCATGAACATCAAGCAGTGTTCTCTGGTATCGGGTTTTCCTGTGAACATTTGACTGCACACCAGATATCTTCCTTGAAGCAGCCTGCCAAATCATATCCACTGCATCACTTGGTTGAGACGGATATTGATATTCGTAATGCTTTGCAATTTGTCTCCTTTAGTCTTTCCCACATTTTGATCCACTTGTCCTTTTTGATTCCCCTCAGAAGATTCAGAAGGTAACCAATTTTCACAGCATCTGATGCACAAACAAACACGCAGAAGTCTGAATAGTCCAGGATATCTTCATATGGTAGCTCAATCTCATCGCTAATTATTACAGGAACGCAATGACTAGCAATGGCATCAAAAAGACGATTTGAAGAAGGAGTATCTCCAGCAATATTAAGGCAGAATTTAGATGCGGCCATGCCATGGGCTGCTTGATGAATCCCGTTACTCCCAACACTTCCAAATGTGAAGTGTACATCTTTCTCATCTTTGAGAAGATAATACAGCTCTTGACGAATTATGCCACCCTGAGGATCAAACGATTTAGAAACAATTTTAAATTTACCATCAGGAAGTTGGAGATAATGATCATCTGGACTCAAATTTATATAGAAATTTGAGAAGGAACATAGACATGATTAAGTTGCTAGGAACTGAAGGGGTTTTCTACACGAGGGAACTTTCTACTCGGAGATAGTGAAGAACTTTGCATGGCTTTAAATGACCTGATAGAATCTGTTTGTTCAAATTCCATTTCCATATTAAGTATTCTTTTAAAACTAACTTCAGGTTACCATAAATCCAAAGTAGTCCTTGATTGTAAAATCATGGATTCATGAACAGACCAAACAGCAGAAATATAACAAACACGAGGTGACGCTGCAATTAGAACATCAGCTGGCGACCTCTATGTCGTTCTGTGAATCTATGAGACACTACTCAAAACAAGTAACAGAAAATCCGTTTGAAAGTTCTTTATATAACTGAAGAATTTTTCTTTAATGATGTCGCAAAGAAAATTATTTGTCCTGCATAATTGCAGCAATTTGCATGCCTTCAACTCATATGGAAATATAATCTTGGAGGACTTCTAAAATGAACAAAAAATCCAAAGGACCTTTGCAAAGTACAACGTTGGAACCAAAGAAAGTTTCCCAAAATAAAATAGCTGACCAACATAGATTGTACCAAAAAAAAAAAACAAATCAAATTCTGACAACACAAGAGACTCCAACTCATGGATGACAACACACTAAAAATATTGCAGACAAAACATATAAAGATTAGCAAGCAATTATGGGGAAAAAGAACAAAAGCAAAATAAATAAATAAAAAAAGGACCACAAACTTACAGCTTTCCGATAAATTGCACCTTGGAAATACACCAGCGTGGCACGTTTTTCGAATGGAAGCGAGTTGCTAGATGAAATTGTCCTTACCATATGTTTATAAGGAGCAATTATATCTTTTTGAAGATTTGCTATTTCAGGAGGGTATCTTCCAAAATCTGCAAGCACAAACCTGGCAGAGTGTAGTTTTTTTCTTGCATTCAACAAACTATTTGGATGGTGGGCCACAATAAGATGATCCTTCCCTTGAAATCGCTTCCACTCGTCCCTGCCCTTCAGAAACTCCACTAACTTATCTTGCAGAACCTTATTGAGGCCGACTTTCTTCCTTCCCGTGAAGCTTAGAATGACGATTATAACTTAGAGATGAAAAGAACGGCACAAACAGGATATCAGCTTCAGTTGAATTCTGCACTCTGATGGCAGTGCACGGTCTATCAACATTTGGAACGTTCGACAATAGAAGATCAAGAGTGAGCCAGTACTCGATGCTATGTTGTAAATTCAAACCACCAGGATATGAAGGTAATTGATTTGGTTTACTAACATCAGGCCACACTTGATTCACACTTCCTCTCCAATTCAACAATCCAAAATGAAATTCAGGAGGCAAATCATACATATAGACCTTAAGCAGAGCCTTACTAGGATCACATACTCTCCTTTTATCATGTCCTAAGCCATCCAGCTTCTTGGTGGAGTTCGCAAAAGGAACCCCTTCTTTCCTCACCTCTAGTTTAGTTAACGTTTCAGAAGGGCTGATATTTGTTTTTGAGCAAATAGACGAACTATTAACGAGGAAAAACCGAAAAATCGAGCTGCTTACGAAAAGAATTACCACAAAACTGAATGAGGGACAATGACGACAGAAGTAACAGAAACATCGAAAGGGCTATTAGGCAAGAAAGAAACCTCGACGGGAGTATACTTTTCTCTGACATGGTAGACATTTTAAGAAAGCAAAACTCTAAAAAAAGTGTGACTTTCTTGAAACTCTCTAACCTAGTTCCTTCAACAAAAGAAATTAATGATTTCCTTCCAGGGACAAATGGCCTTATAGATTCTGTGCATATAAAGCCAGTTTCTTTTAAAAAACTATTCACTAAACTTCCAACTTCTGACTTCTGAGCAATAAAAATGCATCTTGATTCAATACAGAAAGGGCAACCAAATTTCAGCACCAAATTTGAATACTCAAAAGATGGTACCTTTTCTTGTCTATAAATCCAAAAAAAATCACAATTTTCACATCCCAAAAGAGAGAAATCAAAAAGGGATTTTCTGGGAGCTAATTTTCTCTATATTTTCCAAGTCTACATATCACCCTCTGATCTTTCACTATTCACAATAACATCAAATATCAACCTGCAGGCCAAATTAATGCAGAAACAAGAACAAAATATTATTATTATTATTATAACTTTTTCCACAAATTTCACACCAAAAAAGGAAGAAAAAAAAAATCCCTTTTCAGCTGAAGAACAGAAAATTCAAGAACTTTACCAAAATAACACATCTTTCAGAAACAGCACAATACAATAATATTACTGAAAATAAGCAATTTTTTGTGATCTTGGTCATCAAGATAACATATTTTTAATGGACCAACATGAAAAAAAAATATTTAAAAATGAAGATTACCTGATAAGCTTGTTGTTCTTGAGGTAAATAACAGGCAGGGAAGTTTGATCGGTTTGAAGGAGACAAAGTCCCAGTTAAACTGCAGGAGGTACAAGAAAATATCCGGCTTAAAATCAGAATTTATATAAAAGATTAAAAAAAAAAAATTTTCTAAATGAGAATTTATGTTCATTAAAAAAATGCTGAAAGTGGACAAAAAAAAAAAGAAAAAAAGTTGGCAGTTCAAAGACACTTTTAGCGTGTCCAATACCCTTTATTAGCGGAATAAATAAATATTAAATAAAACATTTTTTAATTAGGAAGTTTTTCTTTTTACGCAGGGCTCTATGATGACGTGTCACTGTTTGGTAGTTGATGTGCAAACTAACACATCCACTAAGTACCTCTTAGCTATACTTGTTTATTTGCGATCTATGGTATACGTATATCCATATTAAAGCGTTTAAAATATAATAAATAATTTTTAAAAAAATTAAAGCGTTTAAAATATAATAAATAATTTTTAAAAAAATTAAATTTTTTTTTTCAATATTTATATATAACACATAATTTATAAGTAGTGTCGTAAAAGATCAAGAAAATATTTTTCTTACATTAGTTTTAATGTAGGTTGAATATAAAATACATAATTCACAAGTGAACAATTTATTATTATTATTATTATTATTATTATTATTATTATTTTATAATTTTGAACTAATGCATTCATTTCAAAATACAAATGCCATTTTGAAGAGAAGGAAGAAAGAAAGAAAAAAAAAAGGCACCCAAGTACATGTTGCATTGCACGTAGTACAAGTTTCTAGAAGCGATCCATGACAGATTTGATGTACAAACTACTTGTTCCTTGCTTTGTGGACTTCTTGTGGTAATCATACCTAGTTGAACATTGACCAAGATTTGTAAAAAGTTGTTTCATTTATTCAGGTTTTATCAGTTTATTTGTTTAGGGGCTTAATTTGTAACTATTGTGCATCAACTTTGTGGTGGAACAAGGTTTAAGGTGACAACCAAATTAATCTCAAATAATAAGATTATATATATATATATATATATATATATATATATATATAGGATTTAGATCATAAGTTATAATCACCAAAAATAAGTAGAGATATACTAAAAATCATTTTTAAAAAAAAAATTAAGGCATGTAGTGCAAGCTTTTCAACATTGGTCCGCGGAGTAGATGTACCTGATAATTATTTTATGAAAAATATTAAAATAGATCCTTCGATTTTGTATTTCACCTATATACAGATCTTGTGATTAAAATTAAATTTTATAAAATTTTATTTACATTAACTGATATCATAAATTTATATAACATCTAATTTACATAAAAATTTATAAATAAAATAAAAAATCAAATCAACCTAAATATTTTTCTTAATTAATACTCTTGCTATGTTGACTTTGCTGTGTTGGTGGGCCCTAGTTAAACATTTTTGGCCAACAATTTTCTGTTTTCTCATTTTGTTCTGGTTTAGTTGTTACTTAGCATTTTGCAGGACGTGGGTTCAACTAATTTGTACCGTCAATTTTGGTGAGGTTGAACTAATCAAATATGCGTCCAATGGAATTAATAAATAAACAAAAATCTGGACAACTGAAACGAACTAATCTCATTTCATCACGAAACTACAAGTTTGTATATTTTAAAAGAAAAACAACTAAGGAAATTAAAAAAAAAAAAAAAACACCCGAATTTACAATTCGTTGGCTCATGCAAGTGGTGTAAAAGAAGAAATGTCAATTGCGTGTGCACAGCACATTAGCAGGCAAGAACCATTCAATAGATATTTGATTTATATTCAAAAATCAGAATAGAATGAGAATTATAAATTTTCTTGTAGTACTGATAGATTTATGTCAAATTCACTTATTTATTTAGTTTAAATAAGTAATGTGTTTTATTATATTATAAGTTAATTAATTTAAAATTTAAATTATAAAAACTAGGGCTTTTGTTTGAACTTCTAAGAATACTATGCAAAATTGTAAGGACTCTAAAATGAAAATCACTCAATTTTATTTGCTTCAGCCCTTTGCACCTTCTTTATACTCTTTTTTTTTTACATCGTCTGCCCTCTATTTATTTATTGAGTTTCTTAGATGTTTTCCATCTTTTTTTATACTATTTTTATTCCATCTGTAAACGTAAAGTCATATAACTAATGGCTTGAAATAGATTAGACAACTAACGAAATTAGAAAGACTAGAAATTAAACAATAAAATAGGAGCCCCCCATAGTATATGATAATCAAGGGCACTTTGGTCCTCCTTTCGTTGTCTTCCAGTTGTTGTAGCAAGGACAATATTGCTTGTTTCCATAGGATCTGGGAGTAAGTTTTAGTTAATTACTTTACAATGCGTAATAAATATGACAGTTATTGAAATAATTAAAAAATAAAAAAAAATTATTATTTTTAATCATTCAACAGTAAAAAATATTCAATTTCGTAATAAAAAATGAATAACAAAAAATTTTTCGTATCCCCAAGGAACACACAGACACTTTGCACAGCATTTGTTACAGAAGAATATACAAGGCTTGTGGTACTGTGTCCTCCTGCATCTTCTAGTACATTGTGAAGCGCATTCTGGTAACACAAAATAGAAAATCAACCAATGCTATTATATAAAATAACAAAAATTATTGACGTATTTTTAAATTCGTTAATAGAAGGAACGGCGTACGATTAAATATGTAAAATCAAAAATTGATGATGTATTATATAATTTTACAATCTATGAATTGTTGTTGACTAAGTAATATTGTAAATGATTTTCTTTAACAACAAACATCTTAAATATTTCTGTCTAGCACTAACAGGTTTTCCATGTTGATCGTTTTCTTTAATTCATGATGATCCATCAAAAAGTCATGATGATGAAAATGATGATCGCCAGAGAATTTTTGATGTTTCATCCTCAATCAAGTTTTTGGGTTAATTGCTGGTAATTGATTAGAAAGATAGAGTGAAGGGAGATAGGTGGACGTAATAAATACGATTTTTTTTTTTTTTTTTTTTTTTGGTAATAAAAAATTTAGGTGGTTTAAATGTCTATCCCACCAGGATCAAAGCAAGAGAGTTGAACTTGCGACATTTGTAAAGAAACGATACTAAATGCACCAACATCCGTTGACTTTTGTGAATATGAATTTATATATAGACAAAAGAAGAGGGCTACGTATTGAGTATCCAATCAACGTCGTATTTTGATTTTTATTCTCGACGAAAAGCAGAACCATAATGGTTGTAAGTGGCATGGAACCAATGTTCCATCGAATCCTCCGTGTAGCCATTCATATATATTTGCAGTACTACATATTCCATACGTACACAGGTATAGAGTCCCATGTTTGTGGTATACGAGAGATTCTTAAATAGATTGAATTCATATAATAGTGCACGACTTTTTTGGTTCTCAATCAATTGAGTGATGTGATTGATTGAGAATCAATAAATTCATAACATAATATCATAGAACGGATTTATTTAAGAATTTTCAGTGTTATACCATCTAATTTCATTCCAATTATTGGCCAATATGGATATTCATCATAACTTACCGATTCGAAAAATTCGTTGAATCGATCCGAATTGAAAAAGGTATTGAACCACATTCTGAAATTGGGTTGGATAGAGGTTTGCGTCATTCGGGTTAAGGATTGAGTAGCGGATCACATTTTTGTGACTCGTTAGATACTCGACCTCATCTATTTTAGGGGTAATTTTATAAATTTTGTTAATAGGGTTCCTATTAGAAGTTAATACTTGTTAGAGTTATTGACAGTTTCTCACATCTTCTTTTTCAGTTTCTCGTCTTCCCTTCCACTTCCTCCTCAATCATGTCTTCTTATTCGCTTCCTCTTCTTCGCATCCTCATCCCTCAAAAGTAGCGTATGTTGAGATGTATTTTATGATTTAATTGTTGTTGCTATTGGCCTATTGTTACTTGCTAGTTTGTTGTTGTTAGGATGTAATATTGGTATGAATTTTGTGATTTAAATTTAATTGTTGTTAATTTAATTGTGAAATTAATTTAGCTAACTATAATTATTTAAATTTTTATGTTTTGTTAAGAGTGATGGTCGATTACTGAGTCAACCGGATCGTTTTTGGCACGTACCCGGCATACCAGATACTCATTTTGTGTGGATCAGATAGAAGTCGAAATTTTTTTGATTCGATGAATAAAAATTGAATATTTTTTTTTTTTTTAATTCATAGAGCGGGTACGCAATTCATAAACACTCTATTGACCAAAACCACCATTTGATGTGTACATTCAGTTTTTCATCATGACACTATATAGCAACAAACACGTTTGTCTACTTACTTTTTCTCTGCTAATGATGCCAAAAAGGACCATTTCTCACCCTAAAATTGCTGCATGCGCATAGATTATAGTCCCGCTGTATGTATAGAAGATAAGACATTTTTTTTTCAGATAAAGAATCTGATTCCTGCCAATAAAGATGTGGAATAAAGGCATAAAAGCAGCATTCTTGGATTCCATCAATAAAACAATCTTTTATTTGGCACAAAAATTCACATTTGATCACCAGAAAAGTCACATCCATTTTTGCCTTCATAAGACCAGTGTTTTGAAAATCGGACCGGACCGGCCGGTTCGACCGGTCGGACTGCGAACCGGAAGAACCACTGGTCCGGTCCAATTATATATCCGGTTTGTCCAAAAAATTGGACAGAATAGGTAAAAAATTCAGAAACCGATAAAAATCGAGAATCGGTAAATAATCGATTTTTTAAATTTTAAAATAAAAAATAATTTAGAATAAAGAGAAAAATTAAAAAATCGTGAAATAATCTCCAAAATGGCAAAACATTGAACACACCAAAGCCTAAACTATTAAATTATTATTTTTTTCATCTTTTTTATACTTATTTTTGTATAAATTTCACTTTCTTATTAGAAATTTTATCAGTATTTTTGGGTATTAGGACTATAATTCTCCAAAAATAGTGTTTCACTTCTATTTTAGATTTTATATAAATATATTTTAGGTCATTTTAAATTATATCACACTTTGGTTAAAATAAAATAAAAACTAAATTAGTGAACCGGCCGGTTCAACCAATCGGACAGATTCAACTGCGAACCAGACAGGCCACCAGTTCAATGTCCGGTCCGATTTTCAAAACATTGTATAAGACTAATACTAGACTGGGACTGATAGTGAATCAAACTGTTTGCAAGTTTCTTGCAAATCATTTGGTCAAATGCTCGATTCGCCTTGGTATTAACCGATCTCAAGCTAAACTCAAGCGACTCGATTAGGTTAACTACAAGCCAAACGCAAGTACTTTCGTGTTTGGCTCGTGAACTTATTAAATCTAATCGAGTCTCGTGTGTTTGGCTCGGTAACTCGTCGAGTCTAATTGAGTCTCGTGTATATAATATGTATTTTTTATTTGTATGTATAATTACAACTACAATCAAAGAATGTTACATAATTTCATATGTACTTACCAATCGAAAATATCTAATGGCAATATAGTCAAATTACAATCTAAGTTGAACCTACACGAGTCGAGCTCGAGCTTATTATATTTTGACGAACTTGAATTCCAAATGAATTGTTTGATCAAATTCGAGTTCAAACATGCCAAGATTTGAGATTGGCTCAACTCATTTACACCCTATACTAGACCCCTCAAACAACATAGGGGTAAGCAGAGCATTAATGAACTGAACTGAAGATCCCATACACCGTTTCTGCATCATTTGGGTGTGGAATAACATCGGTATAATACGAATAATGCAGTAGATTAAGGATCTTTCATGCACTTCCAAATTTCACAGTGTTGAATTCAATAATAAGAAGTTTATGAAATTTATCTCAATAAATGTAGTCAGTATCATCACAAACTTTTCCTGCATATAACGAAACCAACAAAAATAGCTATAAAAGCGACAATAGCACCCTGTCTTGATCAGGCAAATTCAGTCCATGTCAAAGGCATTGTGACTTGGACCAATACCTTCAGAAAATTTTCATTCAGGTCTGCCAGTGATCCTGTGTTATCTAACATAATATCTGCCTTGGCCCTTTTGAGATCAAGAGACATCTGAGCGTTTATCCTGCTCTTAGCATCTTCTTCTGTTGTCTCATCTCTTGCCATGAGCCGATGGTTCTGTGTCTCGAGATCAACCCAAACAACAATGACAGGCTTTGTCCACTTATCCATCTTAGCCTCAAACAACAAAGGCACAAGAAGTACGATAATTTTGTATCCCTTCAACCATAATTTCAACACTTCCAAGAGGATTCCCGATGAGATATATGTTGAGTGCCAGTAATCTAAATGCATATAATTGCCAAAATCAAGGGAAAAGCACAAAATTGTTTTATAGTGACTGTTGCACATAAAACAGGGAGATGAAATAAAATCAGCAAGCTTTTTCGATATGTCACAAGCTAGAAAAACAAGGAACATTAAGTTATGTCTTTCTAAACTTCCCTAATTCACAGCAGAATATTTCCAGGAAAAAAAAAAAAATCAGTCGAATGAACAAGCACCATGTCATCCAAAATTTGTCAAATATAAGAACAAAAACTCTTGGTCGCTACCCATAATACCCAAATTACTTGGGCAGGTACGTAATTTCATGAGTTCCATATTAAAGTGATTCTATTGTTAAACTCAGTGAAAATACAGGCTAGTCCAACCACACTCAAAACAGTTTGAACTCATTGTCAAATTAACAACGTAAAAGTATCAGTTTCTAGCCAGCAATTTAACATTCTTGACTAGTTTCACTCATAAATCTCGATATGTCGTCATGTTTCATGGTAGAGTAATTATTTCACTAATATCAAAACACAGTTTTTTCCCTTATCCAAAGGAAGTATAGATGAAAAATTCGTGATAGTATTTGGCTTTTTGCATTGTCATCAAGGAAAGCTGATGGCAAATCAGGTAGTCACTGGGGGCACCATTTTGCAGCAAGCTAATTAGTCCTCTTATCAAACCAAGCACTCCAAAGTCTCCAATGCAAAACAGATATCCAGTGGCAACTCCTTTTTTAATTACCTTTTAATATCATATACATCATATCTAAAAAGTCATTATACTAATTATTCCAATAATATTCAAAATAATATCCACACTAATAGTTGTTTAAAGGTAATAGTAGTAGAATGGTGAAGTGATCCAATCCCTCCAGTCAGCCCATTATCCTCATTCTTATTCTGTGCTGGGCCGGGACCTATTTATTAGCAAAATTAGAAAAATCAGATAATTGTGAAGAAGCTTTGTTGGATTGAGCATAAGCTTTTTGTTGGCATATACTCAAAAAAAAATGAATTACACTGAAGAACGGACGAGATGGGAAGTCGGACGGACCTTGCCGTATTACTGGGCAAGTCCACAGACTTCGAAGGCGATAAAATGTAGAAAATGCTTCACAAAATCACATTTCAAAAAATTATACTTTTAAAATCAGTCTACACAATAGTCATATTTTAAAGTCACTTTCTAAAATCAGTTCACACAACAAAATCATATTGAATGTTCTAACTCCTGATTTTAGATTCTTGATTGGATTTCGTTCTTTTCTTAATCTAATGATACGTGACTTTTGTTTGTCATTTGTATAAGTTCATTTATAAATCTTTTGCTCAATTGAGCTTCAATTATTCTTCAGATTTGGCCTTCTCAGTTCTGCGGGTTATTTCTTGCTTTTCCAATCTGATTTTATTATTATATTTTTTTCCAATTTAGTAGTGTATATTACCAAGTTTCATGATGAGAAGCATCGGTGTTGATGGGTTAGGTTTCGAATTAGTGAGTTTTCCGATTCGGGTAATTGGTTAGATTTTGGGTTCAAATTTTAGAACTCACCCCAACCCGATTATTTCATTCCAGGGACAAATGGACTAATAGATTCTCTGCATAGAAAGCCAGTTTCTTTTAAGAAACCCAGTAATGTCTGCATATAAAATGCACCAATGTTTCATTTTAAGTGTGTAGTGTGCATGATTGGAAAATCTATTAATTTTAGTAACGATATTAAAAATTTAACTCAAATGAATAAATTTAAAAGTTTAAAATGTAATATATCTAAAAAAAAAAAATAAGTATAAAGTGTAAAATAAAAATACTAAGTGCAAAGTGAAATAAACCCTTGAATATAAGTTAATGGGTGTCCATTAGAGTTGGAACAATCAACTCCAAAGAGATTCTCAAAAACAATCTGTCAACATTGGTTTTTCTTGTTTCCACTTGCAAGTGAACCTTAATTTTATATTAATATCATAAAATTGCATCCACCCCACTGAGAGAAGCAACAAATTGAACAAAGAACCAAAAGATTGCTGGTCACAATGCTCTCTTACAAGGCAAGGCAAAATTTCTTTGCCTAAAGGAGAAAACAATGACTATATTTTCTGTAAACATAAAGTCATAGAACTAATGACTTGAAATAGAGACAATTTTGACGAAATTAGAAAGACTAAAATTAAATAATAAAATTAGGAGCCCATCATAATTTATGATGATCAAGGGCACTTTGGTCCTCCTCTCTTTGTCTTCCAGTTATTGTAGCAAGGACAAGATTGCTTGTTGCCATAGTATCCAGGAGGAACACAGAGACACTTCGCACAGCACTTGTTACAGAAGAATATACAGGGCTTCCGGTACTGTGTCCTCCCGCATCTTCTATTGCATTGTGAAACGCATTCTGGTGGCACAAAATTGAAAACCATTGTCATTTAATACACGAAGTGATAATGCGAAAAAAACTACTAACGTGTCAATAAATTTAAAATGTATCTATGTAAAGTGATAAACAAAAATCACTGATGTATTATTAGATTTTCAAGGAGAAAAAAGAACGAAATTTGACAAAGGATCTAAAATCAAAAGATTAGACATTTAATAAGATTTTGACACGTGAATTGATTTTAAAAAACAATTTTGAAATGTTACTTTGTATAGTATTTTTCCTTTAAATTTATACAAGAAGGAATAAAATTTAATAAAATATCTAAAATCATATTTTTGATAGATAGTTTTATAAATGAACTTTCTTAATAACGGGCATTTTAAACATTTCAGTCTAGAACTAATAGTGGGATCAAAAGCAAAAATTCAGTAATTTTCCTGGTATAATTGTAATTTTCAGATTCTAGGGAGTAAAATAAAAGATTAGTAAAAATCGAGAAATTTTATGTCGGTAAGAAGCAACTATTAGATATGGAGTCTTTTATTTGGGGTGGAAGACCCATATTTTTAAAAAATAAGAGGGCCACCCTATTCAAAAAAATAGGTCTCACATTCCAAATAACAGACTCTTATTGATTAAATCCAATAATTATTCTTGACAAAAATAAAATTTTTTGTAAAAATCAAACTAAATGTGGGGTTTTTTTTTTTACATCGTATGCTGCAAGCGTCTAGTAAAGTGACTAGAGGTGTACATTTGAAAATTAATGTACTTCGATGAAGTTACCATTTTATTGCATTTGTTTGTTCCTATGTAAAGTCAAATTTCAAATAATGCCAACAACCGTTTATCTTGGAAGACAGACTGACATTAATATCAGTGCATCAACACCGGATGAAATTTTTTTATATAGATTCGATTCACAATAGGTGGGATAGAGTTTTGGTTCATATTCATCTACATCATTCTAACTCATTAAAAAAAAACTTTTTTAGAGTGATGTAGATGAATATGGACCAAAAAATGTATTTTACTTACCGTGTATCAGATCTATGTAAGAAATTTTCACACCGCACAATCAAAATATGACAGATATGATTTAAGAAAATAAGCGTCAAGAAGGAAAATTCTTTATTATTCATTTGAAAATTATTTATCGTTGAATTTTTAACAAATTAATAAAAATTTATTATTTTTCATCAGTCATCTCAACGACAATCATACTCACCCTACATTACAATGAGTAGTAAAAACTTACTCTGTACACATATCACACTTTACATTGCCATATCAGATGTAACTAAAGTCGCAAGAAGGTTTGAATATTAAAAAAAAGATTAATTGACAATTGTATGGTACTTTATGATCTAGTTTTTTTTTTTTTTTTTAAATACCACTCATGATTTTCCATTCAATATACTAAAACTACAATTAATCACACATAAATAGACCTTTTTGTACTCGTCTAAATCTTTTTTATCACTAAATTTTATTATGTATTAAGATCATTGTAAATAGAATAAGTTTATCAAGCAATAATGTTGGTAACATATTTGAAACTTATACTAATCAAAAGAGAGAACAAATCTGAAGAGAATCTTAATTAACATTCATTATTCTGATTACTTACGGTAACTCTTTAGGCTCCCTTCACCATATTGTGACTGCAAATACAGCAAGAATTTTCTATTTTGGTTAGAAAATAGAAACATTTTGACAAATTATCAATAAAAAAGCTTAAATTGAGAGGGGTGAGAAATCTGAGGAACATACAGTGTGGGAATTGGCCATTGCAGTGGTTGCAATCATGGAAATGGCAATGAGGACCAAAACCAAAAGAGCAATAAATTTAGCCATTTTGCCAGCCACCAAGTGAAAGGAGCCTCGCTAGAAGAACAACAAGAAAAAGAAGAAAAAGAGAGGCTTAATTAATGAGTGTAGTGGTGGTGGTGGTGGTGTGGAGTTGGATTATATATACACCTCCTTGAGGTGCTAGCAAATAATTGTTGTAATTGTAAGTATCTTGATTTGAACTGTGTTCGAGGTGATATTACTAAAATATCCCTAAGGAATGCAATTATTAATTGTTTGCCAGAGAGAGTGAGAGAGAGAATAATTTATAATAGGATTAATTTTATTTTGCACTCTTTAACTTATACTTAATTTTTATTTTGTACTCTCAATTTTAGTTGTTATTTTGAACTTTGTATTCCGACTCTCAAATCCGTCTCATTTCAGTCCAAATTTTGCCACCAAAATTAATTAACAGAACCTTTTCATGTCTATGTTAGGTTCAATAGGATGTATAACATTATTGCTATCATATTTTGATTGCATGAGTAAAGATTCTGTTAACTTTAATGATGTTAGATTAAAATGGGACAAATTGACAGTTCAAGATACAAAATACCCAAAATAAAATTAGAAGTATAAAGTAAGAATTTAGTATAAATTAAGAGGTGCAAAATAGAATTAGCCCTCTACAATAACATCCACAATCTTTATTATAACTACAAGAGTTTATTGGAACTTTTTGATATTATATGGACTTCCCCAATTAAGATTTTCTCTTCGAAAGTTGCTCCTTTCAAAATTTTGATTTATAAGCCAAAAAATGGTCATTTTTTTTCTTTTCTTTTTCCTTCTTAGGACGTATTGATTTGCTCATAAACGGGCCCAAGCCTCTTGCTGCCAAAAGCAAGTTTTAGAGCAACTCCGTATTCCAATTGCAACGTTCTTCCTTCTCTAAACCTTCCACGAGACCATTTTAGAAATGTATAAAGACAGCCATCGGTTGGCATAATTTATAGGAAATATATGGGATGTCTTTGTTATTATGACATTGCTAAGGGGTTCAATGCAATTTACTTAAGAACAAAAAAGCAAAGAAAAAAAAAAAGGCTAGTAGGCAAACTCACCTTGGTGAATTATTATTATCATTGGGGTGTTTGGGGAATAGAAAAAGCCCAGCCGGTGATTGATTAACTCTCACATGGGATGGACAATAATTCTCTTTATTTAAGAATAAATGGAGAAATTTTTATTTATGTTTAAAAAATAAAATTTTAAAAAATAAAAATTAGAAAAAATAATAATTTTTTTATGGTTTGATTCGACAATTTTATTTTATTTTTTTTAAAAAAATTTTGAAAAATCCTACACTATCTAAATATGATACTTAATTTAATGGTGAAATTTTATCTGAATAAATTAAAATTTTTTATAAATATGATAATCCAATAAATTAAAATTATTGCTTTTACCTTATGATATGATCAAAAGGTTAATGTGGATACATCATATGGAGAGTAGTATAAGATTGGATTGGAATTGAATAAAATAATAATAATAAATGAAAAAAAGAAGAGTTCAATAATTGGGTGATTTGGGGAGATGTTAATTGAGGCAGGCATGTGAGGCCATCTGAGGGAAGCACATGACCAGAAGATGCCACAGGGACCAATCCACCGCACCTTGCGCTGTATTCCATCCTTTCTTGTCTCAATTTGCATATGCTTCTTCATAAAAAGTCTCTTCTTCTTCATTTCTTTTTTCCTCTTTCTTTGGTGGGTTTTTACATATATCCGTACATGAATTAAAGGATCTATAACATTATCATAGATTTGATCCATAAAAAAATTCTTAAATGAACAGGCATAATATTTTAAACTCAATAATTTAGATTAATAAAGAGTATTGTCTATTAATTTAAATTATTAAGTACAAGTTAGACATTATATTTAGACCGAATTCAACTTATAAAGAATTTTCCAATAGATAAATACTTGTATGTGATCATAAGATGTGGTTTCTACAAGAGTCAACAATTCTTGAATCCATTGGAATTGATAACCTTTGTTTGGGGATAGCTGAAAAAGTAAGAAAATATTATTATAAATTCGATTTTAGGTTTTATCGATCTTCAATTAAGATTAAATTTTATACAATTTTATTTATATCATAGACTTTACAAATAAAGTCATACATCAAATTTAATTAAATATTTTTCGAATAAATATACTTTTTTTTTATAGCTAGAATGGTCCGTCGTGAATATTTGTATACGTGAAGACTGCCTTGAATCTCATTTAGGACAACTATGTAAATAAGACAAAATTATAGCATCATAAGCTAGCTTGGTGGTATAAGAAAAGATCGGTGGGTTAGGACCTCCGATTTCCCTAATCGAAATTTATGAATAGAGGTACGCCCATTCAATTGTATTCATTCAATACTCAGTTAATATAAATTTATTCACTCTCTATATGAATTTTCATCAGTTAAAAAGAATAAGTAGACCTTAATAATTAAGATACTTTGTTTACCATTTCTATAAAGAGATCATAGCATCATTTATATCTTGCAATTATTAACTTTTATAACTTGTATTTCGATATAACTGTACAAAATAATTATTACTACTTTATAAAATTCATGAACATTTAGTGTAATTTTAGTGTAATTTATAATAAATTTAATAGACTTTTTATTATTTCTCTCACAACTTTCCATGATCACTACCAATTAACTTCTTTTAACTACCAATCTCCACTTAAATAGCCGTTATCTTTTTAATTTGATTTTATTTATAAATTTTTCCAAAATTTGTACACACATAGAGTGTGCATTTTTTTACTAGTATTTATAACTTCCAAAATAATATAAATTATAAAATGGATAAAAATAAAATAAATATGGATGACCTTATTGCAAACCAATGTTGAAGCAAATCTAGATTGCTAAGAGACATGCTGAGGCAGAGGTAACATTAACGTGAATGGATGCAACATTATGGGAACTATTAGAAGTGAATTGCAAACAAAATTGTTAACAATTTTGAGTCTTGTGGAATTGATTTTAGAGGGTAAAAATACATTGAATGTCTATATTGATCCAAAAATTTACATAACATTTCTTTTGAAGCAACTTCTACTTGTCTCCTCGTTTTATTTTTATTTTTTAATTTTTTAAATGATAATCTATATCGTGTAATATGAAAACAATCATCAATTTTCTATTTTTGCTTTTTGATTGATATTTTAGCTCAAAACACAGTGGGGCGAAAGGTAAGCTAATCATAAAAAAGGTGAAAGGGAACTCACCTACCAAACCACATATTGGCAAGTTATCATAGTAAAATAGAAAATTCTATAGTTTTATTGAGAGGATATTTTATTAATTTTAAAGATTTATACAATACAAACCTTTAAAACATATAATGTTGCATTGTAAAAATCGTTAAAATGTAATGGGATAATCTCGTTACAGGACATTAAAATTTTCCAGTAAAATATTTTGTAAACTTTATAAAAGGAGTAAAATTTACTTTTCGAAAAGAAATTCCAGATTAAATACAATGTTTTGGGTATTATATTTGTAATACAGCATCTAATAACATAACATGTGTCTTATTATTATAAATAAATATTAAATGAGTAACATATATCATCTTATTAGGTAGTGTTAGAGCTGAAAATTTCTCACATGACACTATAACGCGATACGACCTAAAGTTTATTGGGTCAACTCGTTTATCACACGAAAGTTAACGGATTGAATTGGGTCAATTCGTGAGTTGACATGATAATACGTTAAGTCGTTGAATGAAGAAATTTTACTAAAATATTATCTCGATTATAATTTAACAAAACATATTTTAATATTGTGAATAATAGTTTTAATGTAAGATTATTAAATCAATCATAATTATTTTAAATATTATGTAAAAATTTCAATAATTTTAATAATTTGCTCTAAATTGCTATCAATACAAGGTTATATTAATAATTGATTAAGTTATTAAAGAATTAAAATCTAAGATTTTAATTCAAATAGGTCGTAAATTATTTAATTTGTCAAATAGGTTAGTACATATCTGATAAGAGTAATCAAGTTAAATAAGTTAGATACGAATGCGACATGAAATAAACTGATCAAATACGATAAAAAAACAAATCTCATATAACACATTAACACGACACAAATACAATAAAAAATGAAACGAGTCAAACAAGACACCACACATTGCCACCGTTAAATGGTGTACTATAATTATAATACTACTAAAAAATGTAATAGAGGATTCAAAGTTATTATTCTGAGTCCAGCTACAAAGTTAAATGAAAAGGAGAAATAAAACCATCAACAAAGCCTAAGCAAAATATTAACCTATCATCTATCTATGACCAATGCTCCAATTAAACACTCCTCCTGCGATGTAAAGTAAATTAGACTCTGCTAAGACGGGTCATAATACCTAGAAGACCACATTCATTACTCAAATTATTGCAGTTATATAGATTCTAGTAACTTAATTAGCAATTTTGTCCTTCTAGCCAACCAGATATCTGGCCAGCTGATTAATTATATATGGTCCAGGGTTCAAAGTTCAAACCGTCTAAACTGTAATTAATGTTTTTTCTTATTAAATTAATAAAAAAATTTACAATTTCGTTAAAAAAATCATTCTCTTAAATTTAAATATCTGTATAATATAAAATTTTAAAATATATAATATTATACTATATAAAATTTTAAAATATAAAAAAATAATTTTCTCAATAAAACGTAAAATTTCCCTTAATTTATATGGTACCGAAACTTGCTAACATAAATATGATGGATGTATCAAAGTATAGTATTCATCAACTACCAGAGAAAGACATTAAATATCAAATGGGCAAAACATTAAATGAGTACGTAGCATAGGTTCCCGCACAACACAGTCAAGAATTATTAGTACTTTTTCTGTTCTATTTTATTTGAAGTAGGATTAAATTTATATATAATTTAGAAAAAATTGGTATTCGAATTAGTAATAAAATATTTTTTTTATAATTATTTTTTAATTAAGATATAAATTCTGTTAGTTGATTTTGACACTTTAAATTTTAAAATAATTTGTGAGAGTAATTAATGTTGAGATGCTATATTTTTTACACTTGCATTAATAGTAAAATAGGTAAAAAAAACTTTAAAAATCTACTATTTTAAAAAATGACAAATAATTTGAAATAAATTAAAATAAAAAAAGTGACATATAAAATAAGATAAATGGAGCACAAAAACGAACAATACAGTGTTCAAACTTCAAACCACGTAAAACGGTAGAAGGATACCAGATTCTTTCTCTTACCGGTCCATGGTTCCAACGGTAGATGTCTTATTAGTTTAAACAAAGAACCAAGTATATTTACAAGAAAGTGATTGGATTATATTTTGTATTGGGAAATATTTGGATAGATATAATCATTTTTTTTTTTTTGTAAGATTTTGTGGTGTGAATTAAAAAGTTGTATGTTATGAAATTTATGATATTAGTTAATGTAAATAAGATTCTATAAGATTTAATCAAGATTTTATAAGATTTAATTTTGACCGTAAAATTTACAGATGAGCCCAAAATCGAGCCTATGATAGTATTTTCCTTTCGTATTTAGTATATTTGCAATTTTGATCTCTAAAATATATATAGATAGTGATCAAAATTGGTTCCTAATTTATGAAAAATTGAAGATTTTGTCTTTAAACTATCAATCATGCATGAAAATATAATAAATGATTGAAAAGTCTAAATACCTAACAATTTTGGTAGATGTGCGGTGCAGATGGCCGTTAACTCGAAAAAAAAAATCAATCCAGATTTTGACAAAATTCATGCAGTTAGTTGTGAATTGGTTCCCAAATTTTTATGAATAATAGATCCCCATTCTAGAATAATTTGCAAGTTTATAAATGATTTAAATAAACATTATTCAATCCATATATTAGATAGTAAAAAAACAACATCTTAACACAATCAAGCCAGTTAAGGGGCCAAGTCCTACATAGAAAAAAAATTCACATTCATTTATTATGAGACCTAATCCAAGATCTAAATGCTAATCAATCTATATGAATGTCACTTTGCCCCTACTATGCGAGGTAAACTCAACTGCAATATTTATTTGCAATACAAGAAAGTTCTATCTTTTAAAACCCAAATTATTACTTGTCGGTCACCACCAAATCAATAGCAACAATGACAGAACCACAATAATAAAAATTAGTCTTCTTTGAGTCATTTTAAGCCTTTCAATAAAAACTTAATTCTCATTCATACTCCTCAACAGACTAGGGATAATAATTATTGATCGTCGGCATGTGATTGGATCATGCCACTCAAAAATCTACATTCACAGCCTTGCTTCAAAAACAGACATTCAAACTTTATTATTACACACTAATACAAATTCAACACTAAAGAGACAAACTTAAAAATTGACAATTTTAACAAAATTGAAAGTTTAGAGTTTCCTTTGGATCAAAAATTCATATAGGATTAATTTATGTTTTCGTTAGAAGAGTTAGCCAAATAATTAACCAATTCAATACCTTCTTGTTCGATTTTTGGTATTATTAATTGTTCAATTGTATTAAGATGATGTTGTTGTATTGTCTAATATATGGATTGAATGGAGTTTGTTTAAATCATTTATAATATGGTAATTATCCCAAAATGGGGACTTATTTAGCTAAAGCCTATAAAGATTGGGGACTAGTTTTATATACAATTGCATGAATTTTATCAAAACTTGATTGATTTTTTTGGGAGTTAACGATCATGTGCAGTGAACGTGACCAAAACTGTTAACTATTTGGTTTTTCAGTCATTTGTCTTATTTCTGTACATATTTGATAGTTTTGGGACTAAAATCATAATTTTACATAGATTCGGAACCAATTTTGAGTACTACCCATAATTTCAAGGCCAAAATTGCAAATTTCTCTTTGTATTTTAAGAACAAGGTTTATAAGCGGAGCCTTGAACTTTTTAACTTGTAACAGATTCACTCGCTTTGTACCCTATACTTTAGTTTTGGATATTGCATCCTAAACTTTCAGATTTGTTCTATTTCAGTCCAAAATTTGATATTATTACTAAAATTAATGGATATTCCAACTATACACACCACATACCTAAAGTTGGACATTTTTCAAATTTTTTAACACTATTAAAATTAGATCAAAGTGGGTAGATCTAAAAATTAGGGGTGCAAATGTGTACAAAATTTAGAATTTGAGGTGGAATGTGATAATTGATCTTAAGTTAGAGGTGCAAAATGAAATTAGTCATGACTACCTTCATTTGTATAATTCGCATCTAAACAAGTGCTTGTCATCTATATACCTAACATCCGTCAATTCTACTAACGTCGTTAAAAATTGGATTGAAGTGAAATAAATATAAAAGTTTATGATGTAATATGTCTGAAACTAAAGTATAAGATGCAAAATAAAAATCAGGTAGAAAGTGAAAAGTAAATTAAATCTTAATTTCTAGTTTCTATGCAATAACTATGATTATATATACCTAAGATTCTTACAATGTGCAAATCCTTAGGTTACACACATCATAAGTTGTACGTAACTAGTTGGATTAGTCCGAATCTTGTGGCCATGAGTATGGTAGGACTTTAAGTAAGCTGAAATCGGACATTCGATTGGGTTTAAATTAGTGGTCAGTTAAGGGAACTCTTATTTGGGCTTTGATCTCATTGGGCGTTGTTAATCGTTGACCAGCCCAAATCACTACAGTTTTTGGGGTTATGTAACATGAATAGGGAGTAAGAAAACAGTGTGCTGTGTAGGAAATACATGAGCATTTACAAAAATTCTATCTTTTGATGTCTTTTCACTGCCCGGAAAAAAGAGGATTTCAATTAATGCAATTCATTTTTTGTTAAAAAAGAAGAAGAGGAAATTAGTCTATCTTTTAAACTAATGGGACAGGGAAATTAACCTATAGTGCCAGTAGAGATACATTCTTGAATTCAAACTACTTAATCAATCACGGTAGCAATTCACTCTTTATAAATTTATTATGTAGAATAATTTTGATAAATAATATTGAATTTATAACTTTATAAACTGTTATTCAATCAAAAATTTTATCAAATCGCACAAATATCTAAAATTAAAGGGGAGACATAGATCCAAAATCGAAACAGCCTCCCTTTTAGCATTTAGAGAATCATTTCAATGTAGTAACTGTTCATGCTGCCATGGCCTTTTCCCTCTTGTGATTATGTTGTCATGGTATTTCTTTTCTTTTTTTTTTTTTTTTAAAAAAACCCTAAATTATGAAAACTGTCTAGATAAATAAAAGGTCCCTTCGACGACATCCGATAATAATAATAATAATTATTACAATAAAAAGGCCTAGATAAATAAAAGAATGCTAAAGTCATTGACTTGTAACAAACATGCTGTACACAAAAAGATATATGACATCGCGGTAGTGAAGATTAAGAATATTTAGTTTCGATGTTGTAAGGGATCCAACAATAATTTCCTTTGGAACAGCACGTTTATTGAAACATATCTGTTTTTATAATCCCATATTTATTGACAACGAAGTAAAGATTAGGATAAGAATTTGCATGTAATGTATTATTTATGTTTCTACGTAGCTTGTTTAATACTATGTAATTATCAAATTCGTAGTATTTTTGGATATATTGTACGGGAGTGCAATAATTATTAAAATTATATATTGTAAATATATATATTTAGTATTCATTTGCACAAATTAATATTTAAGGGTTATCAAGTAAATTCGATAATTATTTATTATATATGAGTGGAGGTTTAAGTGACGTGTAAATTCAGTACAAAACATGGCAAAAAACTCCCAAAATGTAGGGTGTGAGTTTCGTGCGATATTTTTTGATGTGATACTATTTAGATGAATAATATATATCTTTAAGTAATATGTGTCATTTATCTAAATGGTATCACATAAAAAAACGTAACACAAAACCCAAAATCCACAAGGGTAACCCGGCGATTTTAGTGCATCCTATCAAATCAAAGAACATTAAATTTAGGTGATACCTACTTAATACTTTATTAATGGTCATAATATGGGTCCTTAATGTTGGACTCTTTTTTTCCTCTTTCTTGTGGAGTTGAAAGGATCGTTTCCTGCTGCTTATGGTACAATTACAATGCCAAACAATACCAAATACTAACAAAACTAAAAAGCTTATTGAAGAATATTAATTTGTAGTTCATCAGCAAATCATGTCAACTTGAACCGAAGTTGCATTTAATAATTCATGGAACTCAGTTAAGCATTTAATAATCAATAAAATTAAGGTATGAAATACACATTAAATGACTATTCGAACTCAAAGTTGAGATCAATCAATTGCTCAAAAAAAAAAAAAAAAAAGGTGAGATCAATCAAATCAAATTGGCTCCTTTGAATTACTCTAAAAAATGTCAAACATATGTAAATCATAGAGCCAACAGAACAACAAACTTTAATGATGAATGTGAGGCATATATAAAAAGAAATACTATCAAATTGACTATATATATCAACTCAAGCATTTAATGATGAATGTGAGGCATATAGTGTTCCATTATCTATTATTATTTTGTTTTCTCAAACACACACCACTAGATAAATTGTTCTTAATTCTTGTAGCTTTTGGCTTTCCATTTTTTATTAGGTTTTCATCTGCGATTGATCATTGCAAAGAGATGAGAGTACCACGTTGTAGACCACCTTAATTTACTTTTTTGTTTTGAACTTTAGTCAGCTTAATTAAAATATAACAAATCACAAAAAACAAGGTTTGAAAATTTTGAGATAAAACCAACTAATTAAGAGCAAAAATATATATTTGTGGGCCTGTTGGAGTTGATCATAAACATCCAAATTCTCCTAATCTAAAAAAGATGAATAAATAGTAATTAAAAAATTTGCTTCTTGAGAAATGGACATCAATAGAAAATAAGCATAACAGTTGCATTTTTGCTTATCCTGTCTTTTGGTTCCTCAAAGTGCCGAAAGCTCCAAAGAATTCAGTCTATTATATAGTATACATCATGTTGCATTAATTTACATAATCAGAACAGCCTGAAAAGATGGACAGAATACCTGTATTTCAAGTTTGCAGCTTCAGAAATTAATAAAAGATGAAGTTGTAAAGATGTACTAGCTACTATGCCTCATGTACTAGCCGGTGTGGCTCTTCAATAAAAAGAATTTAATGCAATAATATATCCTAGTTGTATTATCAACTTTTTAATAGTAAGTAATTTGTTTCTCCAACAAAAAGGCAAGAAAAGGAGTTTGTAAGTACACAGTACATTGAGTTTGATAGATTATAGAAAGAAGACCATGTTTTATTCCATTTTGCAGTTGCCAATTCGAGTTTGGGCTAATTACTTAATCTGTACTATCTATTTTACACTTGACACACCTAAAAAAAAAAAAAAAATTAAACTCAACACAGTGCAATCAAGAAAATATTAAAAAAAAAAAAAAAACTCCTTCTAATTTGTTCATTGTAAAGTCAGTTTCTCCATGAAATTTCAGGTCACAGCCAAGTTATTTTCTACAACTTGGTTGAAGAGATTGGCAATCAATCCATATTCCATGGTAATTAATGCAAATTATCGCCTCTTTATCAGATAGGTATTTATGAAAGTCGAAGCAAAATACAGGTCTTTTTTAGGCTATATACTATACTCATGCTTCAAAGTTGTGGTGATAGACATCACCATTCTACATGATAGTATACAGTGATGGTCGTATCAGGTTATACATCCTTTTTGATTCACAGTTTCTAAATTAAAAAATTGATAAATAAAAAATGAAAACATAATGGTCATCAAATCAGATCAACAGAACGTATGCACATTTATTTAACTACCTAAGAACTTTCTAAGAAAAGAATCACTAACATCGAACCAAATTAAGTTTTGAAAATTTAGGGCTTTTTTAAGAAAAAAATTTATTCTATATTTATAGAGAAAATAACAAACTAAATCTTAGAGCCAACAGATCAATAAAAAAACTCTCCCTTTAACAATTACCAAAAAAATGTTGTTATTTCTACCCTAGATTTATTAACAAAAGAAGGCATAAACTTTTTTAAAAAAAAAAAAAAAATACTCGAAGTATAAAATAGCAAGTACCCAAAATATAAAACAAATACTATCTCCCAATTATAACCTGAAAGTGGGAAGCTGATTCTGCACTATGAACAAGTTATGAATCAGAAAATCGATTCCAATTTGGCCGAGTCTTTGAACATTAATTATACCTTCTTATACAAAAGGTTGACGCGATCTTTAAACTAAACCCACTGGCAACAGGAATAAAGATAAAGGCAAAACAGACACATTCAACAAAAATCTTGATGTTTGAATCTTGATCCAATATAGTATCTCTTTGTAAAATGATCACTATCAATCAAATTGAGCAACAATTATACACAGTTCAATCACATACCAAGGCCAATACCTACCAGCATATATTTTGAAGCAAGAAATGATGACCATTAGAAGAAGAAAAAGGGTCATCGAATCATCATGAAGAAGACTCAGAAACAACCTCAGAAGTTCGCTACTTTCCACTTCTTTTCTATGGAAGTTCCTATGGCAGCCACAAGCAGCACATATTAGCTCCCCAACTGTTCCTTCTTCAGCACTTGCCATGAACTCCCTGCATCCATCAACAGCATATCCTCCTAAGCTCGCTGCATGGTTCTTTTGGCACTCTGCATACCTCACCATTGAGGCACTTGACCTTCTACGAGATCCCTCTTTTCTCACTACTATTTGCCGCTTCTTCATCCTTAATTAATTGTATTTCTTCTTCTTCTTCTTCTGAGTTTCTACTATATAACCCTAATAATGTTGATTCTTGATCTTCTGAATGGACTGGTCTTCTATATATTATGGGCTTAGTTAATTATTGGTGGGTTTTTGAAAAAGGAAAACTGAGGCTAGCTAGCCTAGTAGTAGCTCCCAAAAAAGTATAGTAGCAGTAGTAGTATTAGGGGAAGTTTTGATTAGATTGACACCTTAACCTAACCCTAAGTGTGTATAGTTTTATAGGTGAGTTCCTCACTTGAAAAGTGAGGGGGGAAAAAGGTCGACAAAGGCTAGTTGGCTAGCTCAATCATTGCAGTAATTAAAATTACTGCATGTTTATTGTTTAGAATTTTTTTTGAAATAGATCCGATTTATAATAATGTAGCTAAATTTAATCCAAGATATAGTACTGTAAATCGATTACAGTTATGAATGTGCCACTATTTAGAGGCAGACACTCTTGAATGCATCTAGGACCACTTCTGTAGACATACGCTCATTTCATAATTTGGTATAAAGATTTTGAAGGTAACTAAAAAGTTTTCTAATTACTCTAGTTAAAGAACGTGACACCATCAAAAGATTAAACTAGGGTCTCAATCTTTTCTAGTGAGGAGAGAACAAGATTTTTTCGATACCATTCTGTCACCTTTCGGAGCCTAGTAGGTTTGCATGAATGAGCCAAACGCTGAAAACACAATTTGATTTGAAAGCATCAAGAATAGCTGAGTGATTTTTTAGGTTAAATAGCAACTTTAGATATCGATTTTTCAATTGAATTATCCGTATATGACTGTATTCAATTCCCAAATCTCTCCACAATGATATTAAAATGCCAATTCTCATGTTCTATATATTCTCTGATTGGACTTTACAAATCTCAAGTCGGCCACTCAAATTGTATAGCATGCAATTTAATTTATTTAATCTATATAGTTCTGTTTTATTGTCTTTCATACGTACATGTCTAGGACCAATGAATATAATGCTCTATCACATGGAGAAGTACAAGTATAGACATGAGAAGACCCTTATCATTACAAGTTAACCCTTGCAATAAATTTCTAGAATGACCATTTGGAAATGATGGTTCACCTTCCTAATATATTTTGTGGAAAAAAAATAGACTTTTAGTGATTTTGTGTCGATAAAAATCCAACTCTAAGTTGCATGATGAGAAAGTTTTGCTTTAGTAATAGGAAAAAGTGATTGATTTACCTCTAATCCTTTAATTTTGTGGGTCCTAAGTGGTGTTTAAAGGCAGTTTAGCCATGGCCCTTATGACTGTGTCAACAACTCTTGTCTAATTAATTTCTCAAATCCTCATGACTGAGTAGACTGCTCAACATGTGGAGGAATCAAAACTCTCCAACTTAAAGGGTCTTATTATCATCATCAAATCAAATGATCCAAGATTCCAAGAAACAATGCCATAACTTTCAACTCCTGGCTTTTCTAATCCTCTACCAATAATATTCTATAATTTATTAAAAAAATATTTTATATAAAGTCACAAAAACTATTAACGTATCATCAAATCTAAAAAAAAAAAAATAAAATTTATTTAAATATCTAAAATCAGGAATTGTGATTTAATATGATTTTGACGCATAATTTAATTTTGGCAAGTGGTATTTAGTTTCTGGAAATACTATCATATCAAATGCCCAAGACAAATACGAAAACTCAATATGTTTTTATACTTGAAAGTGCAGAATTAATTATTCAAATGGTCATGAAAAACATTGGTGGAGGACTCGTGATGAGAATCCTATCTTTCTAGCAAAATAGCAAATGCAAACGAGCAGACATTGACAAACGCACGAAGCAACTGTTTATCAGAAGCATGTGCATATCAGTGACTTATTATACCTGCGAAAGATTGGAAGCAAGACGCCAAGACCTGCATTGCATATAGAGGGGGCCATGCAGAAAGCCTAACACGTGTGGAGGTTAAATCAAGAAAATTACATTGGAGGAGTAATAGCATCACCGACTTTGATTTTGAAATTGAAAAGTATTCAAGTAAACTCTAATTATAAATATTTTAGATAAATTTTAAGTTAACCCACAAGTGGCAAAAAATAGTAGGGAGAATTTGATCACGGATAGAAGTTCCCCCTATAAGATAAGTTGGTGGGTGCGGGTAGAGGCCAGCGTTATGATACTTAATAAACATTTAGTATTTAGCGGAGCTAATTGATAGTTTTTTTCAAAAGTTTAAGACGAAATATAAATTTTATAAGAGTATAAGTAAAGTTTTCAAAAAGAATTCTAAAGATAAAAATTGCAAAATTTAAAATTTTCCCCCCACCCGCCCCTTGCATCCGCCATTAATTGTTACCAGGAGTCACCAATCTAGATCTACTCTTGTCCGAATATGCTTAACTTTGGACATTACAAATTGGACTAAAATGAGACAGATTTAAAAATTATGATACAAAGTGTCCAAAACTAAAATTAAGAGTTCAAAATAAAAATTACATATAAGTTAAAGGGTATAAAATGAAATTAGCTTAGATTTTAAAGCATGAACTATTCGATTTCAAGTTCATAATAGTGTAATTGGTCCTAAAAAAGGGAACATTAACCCCTCATGAGTACCAAATTAGCTTACCTCTACTTGTTCAGTTGTTCTCTCTCTCCCTATTTTCCTCGTTCATTTTTTTTTTTTTTGGACACCATACCAGTAGGGTTAAATCAAGAACATTTCTATGTTTATCACTTTTTGTGGAGTAAGTATTGGTTACTCGCTCCGTAATACGGAATATGCATGATAATCTGTTGAGATGATTGAAATACAAGAGAGTCCCGCTAATTTTCAATTATCCAATAATTAAAAATACTCACTCTATAATGAAGAGTGAGTAATAAAGAATTTTTCCTTCTTATGATGATTTCAACATTAATTAATCTTCTCCTTTACCAAAAAAAGAAAATTTTAACCTTCTCTGATCTACACCCTTTTTTTCCCTCCTTTCCTTTTCTTCTATTTCAGTTTTTGTATCATAAAACAGTTCAAGCTTGAGATAAGATTGACTAAAAATGCCTTTATAATTAAATACATCATTTTATAGTCCCAAAAAAAGTCGTTTGTTGTAGTAATAATTGTAAGTAGCTAGTCAACACCTTATCTCTAGCTCATATATATGAAATAAAATGTCATATAATAAAAGTTGAAAGTGATTTGTTAAAATACACAAATACTCGTTGCCGGACTTAGCTTTTTAAATGCTTATCCCGGATTATATTACATGGTCTATAAAAAGCACCAACAGGCCGAGTAAAAATCCCGGAAGAAATTCCTCAAAAGCTAATACAGAAAGACCTTCTATCAATGAATTGTTTCCTTACTTATAAATTATAACCGTTATTTTGAATAATGAATAGTGTAACAACAAGAAATATTGTAAAGAAAAAAAAATGTGTATAGTAGTATGTCTTACCTAGTCAACATAGATTGGTTCAGACAATAAATATGATGATTAAATTATAAAAAAGTTACAAATTTAATTTTTGTTATTTTCAATCTCTTATTCAATAGCGATCTATAATATGTTGAAATGTGTATTAAGTATTGGTAACCTTTCCTAACCCCTAAAGAACAAGGTAACTTACCGTCCTATTGAATTTTAGCTCAAAAAAAAAAAAAAAAAGTATGTCTGACCTAAAATGTCGCTACTTCCACTCAAGATTCAACATTTTCATGAGAGTTACAACGTCCTTGAATGCTTTTGGGGGAATTATACAGTCAATGAATTAATGCTAGCAACCCTTTTTAAAAAATCATTAAATTCTTTGAGTTACGATTTTATTTCTGGACTTATATGACAATTTCTTGAGATTTTGTATTTGGATAACTGATGGAATAAGCGTCATTTTCCTTCAATACTTTCAAGATTTTTATATGATCAGTCATCAGTGTAATATTCACAGTTAATCACAATCTTGTAACTTATGAATAAGAGAAGACAGAAACCATTACATGTTTGTGCAAAAAATAACCTACATTTAAACTTTTATTAAAAAATATTTATATTTTTCTGCCTAAAAAACTATTTAAATTTCTATTTAAAAATCAGACAAAAATTTTATCTATACTTTTGTAGCATATTCTAAATAGTTCAGCTATTTACTGGAATCTCTGTGTGTGTGTTTGTGAGAGTGCACATGCATCAAAGGAAAGAAAAAAGAATGAAAAAGACAAAGAAGAAAAATTGGTTCTTTAGAAATTAGGTTGTTTAGAGAAAATAAAATAAAATAAAATATTTTCAAGTCATTTAAGAGGCATTATATTGATTTTTTTTTTTTTTGGGAGGTCAATATTGGTGAAACTTAATTCTGTGGACATGGTAATCTCTCGTAGTCTCGCTTACAAATCATAATTTGGCTGGCCTTAAGGACTTAGATTTGTTTACTAATTATTGCTAACCACTCTACTTTTGATCAAGTTAAAGGTTGATAGAGACTTAAAGACATGAATGATTGATACTTATAGAATGATTGTGGAAGATAATGACATTTTATTTCTCACCAACCGTGCCCCAACTTATGAGGTCCTAAAGCCCTAATATTGTGTAAACCAACTATTATCAATCTTAATTATTATCCTGGTCATCCATATCTTTTTTTTTTAAAAAAATCTTCATTGACTAGTGTGGGATTAATTAACATCAATATATAGCAGAATAGAAATTAATTTGTGCAAAATGATGCATTTCTTATTATTGTTTCTGAACAAAAGAAGATTTGGTTCTCAATAGATGAAAATCCGCAGATAATAGTTTTTCAAGTTCATTTTCTAAAATTGGTGAACTTGACGAGCAAATTCTCTAAAGAATAGTTAGGAAATAGAAAGGAGACATAGAGATCAAAAATAAAGAATTAAATCCACAATGAAAACCATGCAAAAAGAAAAGGAGTTGAGACTGCAAAGAATCTTCTGTTATACTTGTTGTATCAATATTTTTATCTCATCTTTTGAATACCTATTACGTGTATTTTTATTTTTAAATATAATTGTGTCAAAATACACGTATCAAAGATACAAGACGTGAGATAAAAATTTATATAAAAATGAAGATTATGTGTCCATTACAACTATATAGTCTATCATGGCAAGTGAAAAACAAATGCAACATGGCAAATGAAAAACAAATGCAACAAAAAAAAAAAAAAAACCAGGCACATATGAGTTTCACTTTTTGTTCATCGTATTTGAGCCGATAATTTATGCAATATTTTCTCTTACTGAAACCTTTAAGGCAATGTTTTGAAAACCGGACCGGCCATTGAATTGGTGGCCTGTCTAGTTCGCGGTTCAAACCGATCGGTTCATTAATTTAGGTTTTTTTTTTTATTTTACCAAAGTGTGATATAATTTAAAATTACCTAAAATATATTTATATAAAATCTAAAATATAAGTGAAACACTATTTTTGGATATACATAATCTAATAACCAAAAATAGACTAATCAAATTTCTAATAAGAAAAGTGAAATTTATAAAAAAATAAGTATAAAAAAGATGAAAAAAATAATAATTTAATAGTTTAAGTTTTGGTATGTTCAATGTTTTGCTATTTTGGAGTTTATTTTCACGATTTTTTAATTTTTCTCTTTATTTAAATCATTTTTTATTCTGAAATTTAAAAAACTGATTTTTTACTGATTCTCGATTTTTTACCTGTTCTGTCTGATTTTTTGGACAGACCGCATATATAGTTGGACCGGACCGGTGGTCTTCCGGTTCGCGGTCCGACCGATCGAACCGACCGGTCCGATCCGGCTTTCAAAGCACTGCTTTAAGGAGTAAAAACGACGTTAATGGCCGTAACATGCTAGTTGATTGTAATGCAGCCGAGTATATGTAGCTTTGCCGAGAAATGTTTAAATGGATCTGATGTATAATAAGTGAGATAAATTTCTTGATTCAAATGTATTTGCATCACTCTAATTTATTAAAACAATTATTTTTATGGATAATGTTGAGTGAATTTAAACTAAAACATTTATGCCATTGAATGCATTTATTTAATTTTCCTAAATTAATCAATGAATACTCTAAGTTTTCTTATTTATTTAAGACACATCAGACACTTTTTTTTCAAAAGGTGACATTATTGAATTATCGGTGGGTTATACCAAATCCAATTTCGATTATTCCAAGGATAGTCCTTTGGAAAGGGATTTAATAACACTTTACCCCTAAATTAGGTGGGTAATTACACTTTGCCCCCATTGATATTATTCATTTTTTAAAAATTTTAGAATATCATAAAAATCTAGTTAAATAACTAAAATATCCTTAGTATTATATTGATCTTTCATGTATTTAATTAATTTTCGATAGTTAAGATAAGAGAATTGGAAAAAAAAAAAAAAATTGATATATTTGATTTTAGGGAGTGAAATGTGAGAAATTATTGAATTATATTATATCTAAAATCACAATTTGCATAGGTTAATCCACATATTAAAAGTGTAAAACACTACGAGATGTCAAAAAATCATAAAATTTTATAGAAAATATATTTTCATAAAACATCTTTAAAGAAATTTTTTAATAGAGAATAAGAATATTTAGAAATTGTCCTACCACAATATTTAGACATTCAAATTCGAAATAATATAAAATGAAATCCAAAAATTTTTAAAATTTGACCAAGAAATATATTGTATAGATTATATTGAAATATTATAAAATTTATTTTTGCTTATTTTTAAATAATTAGCACATCACTATCAAAATTTAAATATATAAAAAAATCAAAATATAGTACTAAGGATATTTTAGTCATTTAACTAGATTATCTTAATGATTTTAATATTGATTATAGATGAATAGTGTAAATGGGGGGTTACCCCCAAAGTGTATATTTTTATAATTAAGGGTGGTAAAGTGTAATTACCCCTAATTCAGGGGCAAAGTGTTATTAACCCTTTGGAAAGGTCAACACCCACCTAAAATTCTTGGTCCTAATTATTCTACACTGACTCCAAACAAAATCCTAATAATATCTTCTTCTTTTTTAAATAATCATAGCATAACGCATTTTTGACATGTTATTTTTTTGTCCTAATTACTTTTTTATTTTTATTTTTTATTATTGCTATTACTTTTTGGGTCCCTTGTCTTTGAGGATACTTTAAATTGATTTCATCTTGGAAGGATTTGGTCCGATAAGTTTTGGTCACTTCTAAGTTTAGTCTCTCATACTTCGGTTATAACTCTTTTATTCCTTTATTTTTTTTTTCCTTGAAATATGCACTTCTCGTTCTTGTAAGGCTATATTATGGAGGTGAAATGTTGACTGACTTAATAAATAGCAAAAATTTAAAACCAAAACAAAATGTGATATGGTAAAATAATTTTTTTAGGGAAAATTGGTTAATAACATATGCTCATGATATTTATACAACCTTTTAACTTCTTGCAAACCAAATTTATTTTTCATTAGTACAATTAACTTTTATACATATTTTTTAATTTTTTACACACCTTTCAACTGAAAACTAGTAAATATTGACAGGAGTGTTCACAAAACTAAAAAGGTGAGTAAATATAGAAAGTCATTTACAAGATTACACATTTAAAACCATTTGGCAAAATCAATACACGTTGCAAAATATTATTGAACCGTTATTCCTAATTTTTGATAAGTAATTAGATTTCGTTCATTCTTATTAATAATTATATTATTTTTTCATTTTTGTGTAGATGTACTGAGTAATTAAATATCATCACTTGTGTGTTTTGTCAACTCCATCTGTCATTATATAGGAGAAGAGAAGCATAAGGTAGGTTGGCATCTGATTTCATACGTAATGAACGAGATAACATGTGAATTGGAATTTGGATATCCTCCAGGAGTAATGCTTTTTAGAAGCTAAGAAACATTGAAATAGAAAGATAATTAATAGTGTACTTTTGCACATGACTTGAGAAATATCAAAGTTTATATATATATGTATATTATATGACCCATACATAATGTGATAAATTTTAACATTTTGTTAAAAACAAACTCATATACAGTGAAACTATAATCCGCACGTATAACTATCCATCCTACTTATGTTACTACTATTTGCTTCCTTTGTCCAAGAATTTCTTCTCGGGTAGTGCTTCCTTTCTCCATTGAGACTCCATCCTTAATGCTAATTATTTTGATTATAAATGTCAAAATTTGATCCCTAAACCACCCCTTTAGGGTTAAATCTCAATTTGGTTTCATATCTCAATTTATATTACCGAAAATGTTCAAGTCTTTATAATATATCTTTACAATGTGTGTATTAGAAAAAATAAGCTGGAATGAGGATTATTTTTCTTGGAAAAATACAAAAATAGACTCAATTTTGGACTCTACCTGTAGACTTGTTAATGTGTTTAAGATTAAATTATATGAAATCTTATTTATATCAACTGATATTATAAATTTTATAATATTTAATCCACACTACAAAATTTATAAGTGAAATTAAAAATCAAATGTACCTAAATATTTTCCTTTTCCTTGTCCCAATTAAAACTTAAGATTGCTTTGATTTCTTGAATAAATCAGGGCCCTCACATGATCATATCTCCACATATTGCTTTTCGAAGTGAGAAAAGAAGACAAATAGCATCTTACCTTATCACACTCTCTTCATGGTGAATTGAAGGCCCAAATACCTGTCAATCAATTCAAAGGCCTCCCTGTCTTTTAGCCTCAGAAAATTTAGATTCTTTCTATGGGTTTGCTTATGGGCTAAGGCCCCATTTCAAAGGTAAACCCTTCTTAAGTTTTCCATCGCTTTCAGAGGACAAGACACCCACCACGCATGACACCGCCGTTCTATATGTAGCTCCCTTGTGGGCCAAAAATAAAAAGTTTTAGCATTAGGGTAAGGTTTTTTGAGCCACCAATTGTACCATAAAAGAAAATCATTCCAACCTCTGTTGGGAATTTTTTTTTCTTTAAATAATATTTTCAATGTTTTCTAAATATATACTCCCAGATTCGTCCCAAATTTTTGTCACAGTGTGACTTTTTTAATCAAACAGAGCAATTTTATAAATAATAATTATTTATGAAATTTATTTAACAAAAGCAAAATTTGTATCAAATATTAGTACATACAAATTTAAAATTTTGAAAAAAGTTAAAGAAATTTATATAAAATTAAATTATGAAAACTTAAAGTATTGACCAAAAAAGTCAAGTAGCTAGGGACAATTTAAATGGGACGAAAGTAGCATTTCAATTACTTATACCTCATATATATCGCATTTTAAAAATTCAATATAATATTTATTTCAAATAATATCCCATATAATGACTATTGAAATGGAGCATCACTTTTTTTTTGAATAAAAAAATCATTCCACACAAATTTGATAGCTATATAAGAAATTCATATCTTGTTATTTCATGAATCAAAAAAATAATAATTTGATTCCTTATCTTTAGGTTATCGATCAATTTGGTCCTTATGTATCACAAAATTAATTTGGTCTCTCATCCTTAAAATTATTAACCAATTTAAGACTTGTGAAAAAAATAATAGACAAATTAAATGAAATTATTAACATACATCTACCACAAGTTAACGGCTATGTGTTTATCACATGATTTGCTCCTTTAGTTTGTCCATAATATCTGTCATATTCTTTAAAAAAAAATTAAAAAAAACGTATCAAATTGATCTATTATAAAAAAATAAAAACTAAATTAATCAATACCCAAAAAATAAGAAACTAAATTATTATTTTTTTCCTTTCATGAATCATCTAAAAGATACTATAACTATTTAGGTGGTTGAATTGCTACACATCATGTGAAATCTATGGCCTAAAACATGAGGGTTTGAGTCGTTTGACAAGCCGTTCACATCATAAATGCATGCCATAATTCACATCAAAATAACATCAAATCTTCTCATAATTTTGGCCCTTTTGGGCGTAGAGCTTAAAAGTAAAATCTACCATCCAACCTTGGCTTTTCTTACTTCTCGCCCTCCCCCCCTTTCACTTTCCTTTGAGAAATAGCATTATTTTGGGTAGCTCAATTAAGTATCTACCTAAAGCTATTTGTGGTCATTATTGATCTGTTATACAATATAATGTCTAGCTTCTAGCTTACTTTGTGTGTCTCAATTTTCCCCTACTGAATCAACATAAAGTTTGTGAAAAGCATCTATTTACCTTTCTTGTTTTGTTATTATTTTTATTTTTTTTGGTTTTACCCAAAAGAAGGCAAATGTTATTGTCATAGCGAAATCAATGTGAAATGTCTAGAATACCCCTATTACTATGCTGTTCCTTCATAATAGAGAAGGGTATTATGGTCATCTCACACTAATTTTGATGTGGCAATAACATTTGCCCAAAAGAAAACAAATATGTTGCCTCTCTTTCAAGGTTCAACTTTTCTGATATAATAGTGGGATAAAACACGCCCTCGTGGACTGGGCTCCAAAAGAATATAGCACGGGCCCATAAGCCCTTCCGTAATTGGAACCTTTTCTTCCCTTAAACTCCTGATCTTTGAAACAAATTATGGGCTACAATTTTAGGTTCTCTATTTGCTGCAGATACACTCCAATTTCACTTTCTAAATTAACTATCCACATGGAGGTTCAGAACAGTCAAACACAAAAAGCATTCATACTTGATCCATTTGGAGGTCAAGAATCAAAGCGCAAACGATCCCATGAAAAAGGTAGAACATTCAACTTGGTCCATCGGTTGGCTAAAATGGTATACAGAACTGCTGGCTTAATGAAGGTAACAAGTTCAATCATTGCTAACCTCACTCCGTTGATCGACGATCTGTAAGTATCAATAATAAAAAGAAATTTTTCGAACAAAAGTTTTTAACAAAAAGATTCATTTTCAACCTCTAGTCGTGGAAGCTACACTCTCAATCGCGAGAATAACTTACAACCCCAAGAACTTATTAAAATGAACGAAAGAAAAAAGAGTCCAGAATTACGTAATCTTCTTGGGATAATTGGCTCACAAGTGTAATACTATTCCCTTAGAAACCAAAGAGGGGAAATTATTCCGCCATAATAATTAGATCAATTAATGGGTCCAATTTAGCCAACCATTAATTTCGCCTTTCTGTATGATTGCCAATGAGCCATCTTCGACCAAAAGAATTATGGTAAAAGACTTGGACAAATTTTGTCTCGTATACCACGAGAAACAAAAGAGTGTAAGTTTTGCATGTTGGGACAAATCCTAAAATTTTTTACAAGACACGTTTGGGTAGGTTAAGGGACAGACCCAAGTGTTGAATTTTGGGAGACAAAAATTATATAGACATATTGTTTTTTTGTAAAATTTTATGGATAAATTCTAATTTTTTAAGGGTGTTAATGAAATTTTAAAAATATATCAACAAAAATAATATATTTTCGAAAGTTTTGGAAAATAAAACTAACATCACATAAATACATATTTAGGGAACAATCTTTTATGTTTTTTTTAAATTTTTTTGAGAGGGGAGCAAAGTTTAATTTTTATAATAAAATAATACTAATTCAAAGAATTTTAAAGAAAGAAAAACATAATTTCAAAAATCTTGGTAGGAGGGGGCGGTTGCCCTTTCCCACCCCCTCCCCCGATGGTCCACTAGTGGTAGGGTTGTAACTTATAATGCAAGATAAATTACTCGATATTCAATTGAACTCTGCTTGGTAAGAGTTTGCCATTAATCAATCTAAGTTTTAACAAAATTTAGTACTTATTATCTTTTTGAACTTGGCTCGAATTAACTTGATAAGTTTAAAATACAATTTATATGTAAAAAAATTTAATTACTCAATCTCAATTAGCTTGACTCGACAAAACCTATTAAAGTTCAATTCGAAAAATAAATAAGACAAACTTTTACATATTTATGAACTTATCAAGTTTAAAAATTAGAGTGTTTGACTTGTATAGATTCATTTACAAAGACAAACCTATATTTTGGGGTAGCTCACATGGATATTAATTTGTAGCAAATTAAAACCCCTAAAATATCCCAAAACTATCTTTAAGTAGATAAATAGTTAGTTTAATAATCAATCTCATGATCTTAGCCATCCAAATAAACCAAGATAGGACAAAATACAAAAATACAAAATGAAGAATCAATGAGAGAAAGATGACACATTGGTGTCCTAAATCGTCATGGATGGGACCAAGCCAACCTTGATTTGATTCCTCTTTGCATAATTTTCTATACGTGATGTGCATTTTCCTGCCTCACTGCACATGATTGTGCAAAATCATGGACACATTAATTGCTCTAAAATATTCACATAAATGTTTTTGTCAAATGCAAAAATATGGGCTCTCATGATATATCCCGTGCACCATATATATGCCAGCTTAAGAATTCATTGGCTGATCATTAATTAATTCACCATGCATGCATTATATGCATATAACACCTTAAATGTTGTGTGGAAAGAAAAAATGAAACTTCCTTTGAAGGTGGAATCATGACTTTTCTTTTGTGGAAAGTTTCATCTTTTTTTCTTTTTTAATCCCTTGATTTAATAAATTCTTCATGTAACAACCTCTCAAGGAGGGAAATGTGCATGGTTTTAATAAATTCTTTGTGTACCATCTTCACAATTTCTAAAGGGATTCAAGAAAAAGTGACAAAATTGTTACATACCTTTTTCACTTTGAGGATGATATTCAATATTCATGAAACTTAAAGTATATGGTACAAATTTCTTGTTCAAGTGCCTTTGCTTAGTGGGCCGTGGGGAGTACGACTGTGATTGAGTGGTTAGGATCAACGAAGCAAATTGCAAAAGTCAAATCATCCACATGCATATGCATTTAAGAGTGGGTAATTAAAGAATTGCAATTTTCCAATGCAATTTCTGGCTGCAGATTATCTTTAGAATTTTCAATTCCACGAAGGTACTCTCCGGTGGAAAATACTACTATAAATCAGGTATTGGGTCTCACCAATGTGTAGATTTCGCGGTCAAGATTTTATACAATCTTACTTACATCAGCTGATATCATAGATTTCATAACATTTAATTTATACCACAGGATCTATAAGTGGAGTTATAGACCAGGTCTACATAAATCTTTCCCTTCTCTGGTACACAAACCATATTGGTTTTGTGTGCTGGAATTTTTGTTGCTTAATATTATCCTTTCGTTTTAAAATAACTGTTATTTCAGATAATTTATCTTGTTTTATATTATCTATCATTTTAAAAAATCAAAAAAATATTAAATAATATTTTTTTAATTTTTACCTTTAGTGCAACATGAGTGAAGAAATGATTATATAATTTGGATGTTAATGTAAAAGGATAATTTGGTTACTTTGAACTATTTTTTTTTTAAATTAATGTAATTTAATAAATTCTTTAGTCTGTTTGTTCCAACTAAACACGACAGTTATTGTAAAATTGACAGAGTACTAATTATTTAATGTTCATTTTTATCATTTGTTTAACGCTAAGGTTGAGATGGAATGTCAAAATCCTTTCCCCATCCTGCCATTTATTAATTAAATTGATATTTTTGGATGGAGTTAATTATGTGAAACTACCCTATCAAAATTAAATTGAAGAAAGATATTTGTAGTACTATGCATTACTGATATCTTAGTTTTAATATGAAAATTGCAAATATATAAATATATATATATATATATCAAAATTGCATAAAATATCAGTTTATTCAAATTATTGTGTGTGTGCGTATTAGCATATTGTACTCGTTGTTAAACTTTAAATACATAGAATTAATCAACATAAGTGCCTCGTCAGAAGGCATTGGGTGTGTTTAAACCGTTATTGTTCTAGATATTATTGGAATAATTATCATATCAACTTTTAAAATGAGATGCATACAAGAAAAAAAATAATTAAAAAATATATTTAAAAAATAATTACAAAATATTTTTTTAAAAATAATAAATAATGCATCTGTCCAAACTAAACCATTCTATTTGAATTGAATTTCAGCTATATACGTTTTCCATGGGATACATAATCAAAAGTTTGATGGAAGACATGGAACGATGAAATGATGATTCCCAATTTCCATTAGCAAAACGAGGATCAAACGTCTTTATGCAATATGCAGTCTCAATCTAATGAAATGTTTTATTTTAAAGACATGATATGGATTTTGGAAATTGACATTGCATTTTGACAGAGACAGCCAATGTGTGTAGGTTTGGAGCATAGTTGTTAGAATCCCGATCCTACTCTTATGATCCTACGATTCTACGATCCAAATTTATAAAATCGATCCCGATCTTAGAGGTAGGATCGCTATTATAGATAAATTCTAGTTGGTGCCATTAGTCATGTAATTTATGTATATATTTACTGAAGTTAAGTCAGTATTTTGATAATTTTTCATTCAAATATTATATTTTATGAGTTTATACTATTAATATTGTTTTTTTAGTTTTTAATTAACGAACAATATTGAATTTGTGATACCGCATAACTTTTTACAATACTTTTTTTAGAGTATATAATATCAAATGTTATAAATTTTAGTTAAAGAAACTTATTTCATAATAAATATTAAAATTTTATATTTATTTGTACAAGTTTTTATTGAATATTAGCTTTAAAAATAAATAAAAGTCATATTTTTGTTCTTTTGATAGGATGTTACGATCCTACGATCCTATCTACGATCCGATCCTGCAACCTTCAAAACGATCCTACGTAGGATTCCGATTTTACAAACCTTGGTTTGGAGTGGGGAAGTGCCGGGCTAGGCCGGGCCGGCACTGTTCACTTTGGCAGTGACCTAATAGTGTAGCGGGCTGAGCCGAGTTAGAAATAGAAAATTTAGTTCCGGCCCATGCCCCCAGGGAAAAAAATAAAATTATAATTATTATTTATTCGAACTAATTAAATTTTTTTAAAGCAATAAAATCATTGTGTTAATTTTTTTTCCTATTTATTACTTCAAGTCTTTATTTATTAGTACTTCTTAATCAAGGTTACTACTTATTACTTCATTGCGTCAACTTAATTTGTTAGTTGATTAATGCTTTGTACTACTTATTAACCCAAATTACTACTTGCAAATTACAACTTATTTTTTATTGCTCCAACTTAATTTTTTAATTGATTAATGTTTTTTTAATACTTATTACTCACAGTTACTTCTTTCTAGATGGCTAATTTTTTGTTATTTTTTAAATATATTTTGCAATCATTAACTCAAACACTTTTTTTAGCAACCTTTTTATTTTACATGTATCACATTTCAAAAAGTTACAACAATATTATTCCAAATAATATTTAGAACAATTTTCTAATTAATAGTTGTCCATACGGATCCATTTTTATTTTATTTTTCTTGGCAAATTCAATACTCTTATTGATGACAAAAAAGATATGTACAGAAATCCAACTCTACAAGGGAAAGATCCAAAGAAAACTGTAGAACAAATCTCAGACATTACAACCTATCCATGAACAAAAGCAGAAAACCCTATCTTTCTAAGGGTCTGTTTGATAACTAGTTGTTTAGCAACTTAATACTGAAAATTAATTGATTAAGAGATTTTTGAATTCAACATGTTTGATAACAGAATTCTTTTATCACTTAATACATTAAGCACTGCTTAATTTACATTCAAAATTTTAAGTAAAAATATTTTCACCTAATCTGTTGAATTTTAGATAAATGTACAAATACATAGTCTAACATACACATACTCTCTCTCACACATATTCACACACACTTTCTCTCACTTGCACACACACTCTCACACAAACATATACTCTCTCACACACAAAAACACACACTTGCTCACATATATACATTGTCTCTCTCACACACATACACACTTAATCTCTCACATACATTCTCTCTTGTACTTTTTCATACTCTTATTCACACACACTCACACACATGCATATTCTCTCTCACTCACATATACACACTTTATCACACACAAATTCTCTCTCACACACATACATACCCTATCACACACATTCTCTCTCATATATATTTATACTATCCTTAATTATTATCAGTATGTAATCAATTTCTTTTCTACGCATATATGACAATTATTTATAATAAATTAATATATGTATGAAGTGACATATTTAATTCAGAAATTAAATTCAGTTGATTATCAAACAGAAATAAATTTATTAATTCAACAATTAATACTTTCAGAACTTATAATTCAGACTTCATAATTCAGTATTTAGCATTAACAAACACCCCCTAAGTCAAAATTGATTTGCTGAATAATTTGTCTTGATGTCAAATTAAAGTTTCATTTTGAAAAATATTTGACAAAGTTACATTTTAAAACCACTTTCTAAATTAGTCCACGTGTCAAATCTTATTAAATGTCCAATCCTGATTTTAGATCTTAGATTTCATTTCTTCATTTTCGAATTTAAGGACACATCAATAACTTTTGTTTGTCATTTTACATTTGTCACTCAAATAATATAAAAAGAAATTATTTCGAATCATTACTATTTGACTTGGACCTATTCTAAAAAGTTAAGGTATTTCAAATTGCTCTTGCCTTGTGTTAATGGACGAGGAAGTGACATATAAAAAATAGAAATCGAATGACCTATCTCTACCTACTCCATAGGAAAGAGTTGAAGGGCGGCTTTTCGGGAATTCTGAGTCAAATAGGGTAACTTAGAGAAATTACGAACAACCCTGACCAGATCATCTTCAAAAATCTTCCAACAATAAGAAAAAGACCTGGGAATCCAGGATAGAGGCGGCACAGCCCTTGTATAAGTGCACTCTTCCACAAAAAAAGTAGATAGAAGAAGCAGCCAAAGACAATTTGCCTACATATATAGGAAGCAAAATTTTCTTGTTTCCACTGCAAATACAACCAACTGAGTTCCTGATTCCAATTATATACACTCAATCTGACTCAAAACATAGTGCCTCCTTCCAAATGTTTCACTTGTCTCTGAAATTGGTGATAAAAAAACAAAGTATATATCCACTTCAATGATTTCATTCTAGACTTTTAATTGTTAATCTGCCCTTACATGTCAACCAAGCTAGGAAATACAGCATGTCAACTTCAGGTTATGATAATTTAAGATTAGCCTAAGCAGGTTTAAAAATGTATAATCAATTTTATTAGAAGTATACCCACTTCAAAGTACTATTTATAATTACATGTTATTACTTATTGCTCCAACTTTAATTCCAAATTATTATTTATTAGTATAAGATGAAAATTACATAAATGTGTTGTTAAAAAAAAAAAAAACGCCCACACTCCTTGAGATGGTGGGGTGTATGGTATAGACTACTACCGTGTATATCTTATACTATTTTTTAAAAAAATCCAAAAATTATAAATCATAACAACGAAATGTAATTCAAATGATAAGTTTACATTTTTTCTATGATCTAACTCATGGGTTCAAGTAATTAACGAAGTAGGTGGCGATTCACGATAGATCTCTTAAAAAAAACTAATATACTATATTAAAATATAAATGTGCTAAATTATACATATTTAAGGAAAGGATGTAGAATGTTACATCCAATATTTTCTAAACACTAAATCCTAACCTATTAATTAATTTAATTAAATGCGAAATCTTTGTTTTCTTTCGTCGGTATTGAACCAATTCCTTTTAAACGTACGATCACGTCCAAAGTTTTAGGTGTTATTCAAATCAGTTTTTTACCTAAGAACTTTCCGGTCAACCGTGTACATAAAAACAGTTAGTAAATCACGAGCAATTTTACCTAAAATTCAATACTGATGTGAATTTAGTTGCCAGAACATCAAAATTATGTTCATAAGGAACTTTAATTAGGCTCTCATATAACAAAATCTGATTTAAGTGTGAGGAAATCGGATGGTTTTTTATCTTTTTGCTTATAACAATTCATGAAAATTAGAATGTATGCTAGGAGATATATGGCTGTGAGATGTTGGACTAGAAGATGCATTTTCTCCTAAAGTGAATTTAAGCTCCTACATTTCAAACAAATTATTAAAAGTTAGCCTTGTTGATTTGAATGAGGCACTTTTTATCTGCATAGATAGGAGTGTAAAGGAGTCCTTAAGTTGAATGTGAATAGTGTCGTATTTGAGTTCGATCTCGAATTTTTCTGTGAAATTCAAGCTCGAGTTCAAATTCGAATGAGTTTTAGAAATAGAGCTCAAGTTCAACCTCGAAAAATAAGTAAAATTCGAGCTCGACATTGAATAGTTCAATTTTTTTTTTTGGAGGTAAATATGTATTTTTTAAAAGATCATAGATATTTTAATAATTTTACATATAATAAAAAAAAATTAAAAAAATTTATATATGTTACACATGCTTGAGATTGGTTCGTCAAGTGATTCAACCTTGAGCAAGCTCGACTCAAACTTGATCAACCCGAGTTTGAGTCAAACTTTTAACTAGACTGCTTGCGAATCGATTCGTTTACACTCCTATTCATAAAACGCGCTACTAAAATTAATAAACATGTGAAGAAAATCTTAAAAGAGAATAAATTTTACGTTGGATCTAAAACACACAAGCCAAACTAATATAATTAGGAATATTATAAAAATATTTGTATGTCACATTTTTCATTCACTGCACTGACCAAATCACCAAATCGTTCATCACATTTGTGATTTGAAAAAAAAAAAAAAAAACTTTGATAAAAGGTGGTTGGGGGACTATAAAAATAAGATGGTTATTCATTTTCATTATTCTCTAAAAGTTCTGCAATTATGTCATAAATATTTTCCAATTACTTTTTTATCTCACATATATTACATAAAATGTTGTTATAGTATTTTTTAAAATAATATTTCAAGAATAATAGAATCATTGAACCATGTTCAATTTTTCAAAATTTTTTTCCACTGAGCATTTATGTCAGAGTTCTGCAATTCCCTAACAATGCAGAAATCCTTGTCCTTGTTGGATTATTTCCAAGAGAAGTTTCAGCTCAATCCGGTATTTTTCCAGCCTGTGTAAATCTTAGGAGATTTGGGAAAGTTGAAACATTGAAGAACTTCTTGACTTGGCAAGCCTCCATTTTCTTAATTTTTTTTTTTTTCACTTTGCAATTGAAAATTAATTGATTCAGCTCCATACGTAATTTATCGGGTAAAAATCTGGGTGGTCTAATTAATTTTTTTTTTTTTGGGATAAGAAAGAAAATATCCGTAGAATTAATTTGTTAACCAAGAAGAAACGGCTGCAATATATATATATATAAAGTTATGGACACTATGAATTAACCTCTGGTTCCATTTGGATACTATGATTTTGTTTAGGAAAAGGAAGGGAAAATATGCTTTCACTTTTTCTCTTATTAGGATAAAGTTCCCAATAAAAAATTCAGATAAAGTTTTATATTTTATTTTTGAAAAATTCTACTGTACTTTTATGGAACTATCTCATTGTACCTTAAACATTTGTACATTACAATATTATATGTATTAAAAGTTTGTATTGTACAACCTTTTAACTCAGCATAATGGTTTTTCAACGAGACTACCAAATTTTTTTTACTCCCAAAATTCATTTCCTTTTCCTTGGACAAGGATCCTCTCCATTTAGGTGGTAAATGAAAGATTCTCTTCCTTATTTACCCCTCTAAATGTGGGACACCTTAACATTTGCTTAATTTAGGGGTTAGATATTATCCACATCACTATTTTACTATTTCTAATACTCAAAACTACATAGTTTCAATTGTTATTTTAGTTATATAACAAATTTAAGTGTAAGTTTAAGAAAAAAAATAAATACTTCAAAAAATGTAATAAAATTATAATATTATGTTACTCCAAATTAATGACTTATTAAAATTTTTGTTATAAATTTTTATTTGTTGCAAGAAATCAATTACGTATATTTTTTTAATAAATAGTATGAATCTTAATGAAATAATTTGATTAATTTGCTTAATTGACAATGATTTTTAAATTTAATTAATTATTAAGGAGAAGAAAATGATAACTACTTAGTTTTGTCATAAAAATTTATAAAATAATGATTTGTCAAATATTTTACATTTAATTATACATTTAAATGATAAATAGAGAATCCTCCATTTTCCCCTAAATAGAGAAAACCCTTGTCCCATTATCATACCGTCCTTTCTATTTCTCGCACAACTGTATGCAACCAAACGAGAAAAAGAATTTACTTGAAATTTCAACCTTTTCCTACCACACATAACACAATCCAAGTTCCAAACAAAGGTATTTATACATTTGTCACATAATCTTACCAAGAGGCATGCAAGGCCTTGCTGAACTTGGCTTTTAGTTTTATGAACTTAAAGATTAGTAATTCACTTTTTCTTTTATCCTCCTTAATTAAAAATAAACAAAATACATCATGAAATCCAAACATAAGTTGAATACATTTAGAATTTTGAAAATCCAACACTTATATTTCCTTTCTGAAATATGTCCACCAAATTGTGCACAAAATACAAAGAGTTGTAAGGAGATCGATCAAGACTAAATTAAAAGAGGACTTATTTATTCCTATTTCTTACATAATGCAAATATTCACTACTACATAGTAATTTACACTTTCTTGCTGGCTCTTCCATCGAACAAGAGAGATTTGATCATCATTTTTGTTCACAAAATAAAAGCTGGAAAGTACTGAAATCTACCCTTAGAAGATCAGTTCAATATTCCTCCTTCAACTCCAACTCCAAGTCTATCTAATTAATTAAAATCTCAAAAAGAAAAACAATTCCAAGTTGTTTTGAAGAAACTAAAAAAAGAAAAACCCACAATTAATCAATTTCTTCAAAACAACTCAGCAGTTTCCCCTAAAGACATATCCATCATCAGAACACCTTCTTGTGCTCCATGTACAGCACCAACACCAGCACCAGCAGCATCATCCAACAGCCAATTTTCAAGAAAGCTTAGAGGAGGCATCTGATGATTTCCTGGCACCGCCGAATTCGGCTGCTTATTCTGATCATCCTCCTCCTGGAAATACATTATTCCACCACCACCATTCTGCGAAACATCAGAAGAGTTTGTGGTGGAATTGAAACTCAGAAGCGAATCCAAACCGCCCCCTTCGGGTGTCATTCCGCTAATCACTGTCCCCTCACTAGGGCTCGACCCTACGTAATAACAGAAGCGTTGTTCTCAGAGTAACAGCGGCCGCTTAAGCTGCCAATTCTTGACAACGTTGTCGCCGTGGTGGCGGCTATTGTTTCTGAACCCACATTAGACGCTGGTGGTGATTTCTTTATCCAGTTCTGAAGCAACCGCGCGATGTTCTCCTCACTGGATGCGTATGCAGGTGTAGGTGCAGGGACAGGCGCCGGAACTGGTACGGATACGGGTACGAGTGATGCAGTATTATTATTAGTAGTAGGATAGGTAGTTTTGTCGAGGGATAAAGCCTCCCATAAGGCCTGTTTGGCCATATGGATATCAGTTTGAAGCCTCCTTTCCCATTGACCTTTGGAGATTGTTGAATCATGAGAACCAGATGATGATTGCCCTCCTCCTCCATCTTGGCTGTTAGTATTATAATCATCATCATTGTTATGGCCTTGGAGCTTTTGAAGCTTCTTTTTCAAATGGGTATTCCAGTAATTTTTTATGTCATTATCTGTTCTTTCAGGTAGGTATGAAGCTATAGCAGCCCATCTGCACAACCAAACCCCCAAAAAAAAAAAATTAAATTGCTGATTAATGATTATTAGCATAACAAATAAGTAGTAATAATTAAAATAGAGCATAAAATACCAAAATTATTAATCCCTTTTTATAAAAATATATAATAAAATCACACTAGATTTCATTCTTGGAATTTGTGGAATTTTCGGTTGGATCTAGAAAGAAATATCTAACAAACCCTAATGAGAAAAATAAACATGTTTTTTTTTTTCATGGGGGATTTGTGGTTGGTATTGTTAATACATTTCCAAGAAGTTCTTGGAGGTGAATAATCATCTTCTCCTCATGTTCAGTGAAGTTACCACGTTTGATGCCCGGCCGGAGATAATTTGTCCATCTAAGCCTGCAACTCTTACTGCATCTAAGCAAACCTGAAAAAAATTTTAAAAAATAAACAAGAAAATTAATTAGATGATAAGTTTTTGAGAGATATTTACATATATAGATTAGAAATGGATCCAATCCAACACTTAATATTCTTGATTCAAGAAGATGGTGATAAAAACTGTGTAGATGTGAAGAATTAAATGCACAACTTTAATTATGGTTACCTACCAAAACCAAAACCACAAAAAAAAAATGAATAAAAGAAAATCATTTTTTTTGAAAAAAAATAAAAATCAAGGGTTAATTTACCAGTATTAGTAGGAACAGCCCTCCAATTCCCAGGTCCATTTTCTTGAATGTATTGAACCAAAATGATATCCTCTTCTGGAGTCCATGGTCCTTTCTTCACACCAATTTTATCACAGCAAGGTGGCCTTCCCATATTACTAATAATACTACACTCTCACAATTTTCCTCTTTTTTTTTTTTTTTTTTCTTTTTTTGAGATACTAACTAGCTAGGAAATTTTTTCCTATCTTTTTATGATGGATGGAAATAGAGTACTAATATTATTATATATAGTAGAGAGACTAATTCTCCACGAATTTGCTAAAAATGAGAGAGAGTCTAAGACAAGAGTCTAAGGCAATTGGGGTGGGGTTGTCTATATATATAGACATTCTTATATAGAGAGAATTGAAGTGAGAAGAGACCAATTAAGATGATGTTAATTGATTTAAGCAGACAAAAAAGATAAAAAAACAAAGAAATAAATAGAAAAGAGGTAAAAGGGCTATCCCAAAGAGTCAAACTAGACAGCAATGAGCATTTACTCATTTGCTTACCAAAAAGTCAGCTCTATGCTTGAGCAGTTTTACTCTCTCTTGGATCAATTTCCGCTTCACAATAACGCGTGTCATTCAATGTCCAATACTTTCTGTTGCGCTTCCGAACAAAACCTTAATCTCTTAAATCCATTTTTACCATAATAATATTATTCATTTCATCTCTTTAATTTGATTAGTCTGGTCAAAAAAGTTGCTAGTAGTTGTACTAAATTTAATTAGTTAATACTTACTATGTGAGATAAAGATGCTACAAGATCTCAAATTACAGTAGTAAAATTAGATTTCTGATGATTTTGTATTCGTTTTTATTTTATCTGTCGTTTCATATAATTACTTGTGTCAATTATTTATTGTTTTAAAAATTTAATGAAGTAATAAATAAATTTTTCAATTTTACTCTTAGTAGTATATTAATGGAGAGTGAAGATTAGTAGTTGAAAAATATTAATGTAGAAAGATAATTTAGTCACTTTAAATTATCTTTGTATAAAATTGATATAATTTAATAATTTTATTAATTATTGTACACCAACTAAAAATGATATTTAAAATGAAAGAGAGAGTGTATTATATATGGTGAATTTTTATTATGTTAAGTTTTATTTATTTATTTTTCCCTCCATGTCCCCATCGAGGGATGATCATGAACACTATATATGCCGACAGAACAATGAATTTCTTTCTAGCAAAAGTTATGCTTATTAAAATGCTAATTGATTATAAACAATAAATATAAAATTAAGGAGAAATGCTAAATTGGGACAAGGACTACTTGGATATATTTCTCCTAAGTATTATTTCTTATATGTAGTTTAGAAATTAAAAATGTTAACTCATTTAAACTTTAAACGAATTGTTTTTCAGTGAAGTCGTTTCATTTTTATAATTGAACACGTAGATTTTCACGTACACGGCAAAAAATTTTGACTCCAAGATATATTTTCACTTTGTCAAACTAAATATGGATGCCTCATTACTTGTTCAAACAATACCTACGTCAGTATTGACTGCCTATTGTGTAATTAAACACCGTCAATTTCCACGTGGCAAAACATTTTGACTACAATTTAATTTTTTTTTTACTTTGTAAATCCAGCTAGTAAGTTGTGACATCGTGTGTGTTTGGATAGAGGGGTTTAGGTGAATTTGATTTGAAATTTTAATCTATAATAAATTATTTAAATAAGGTAATTGATTTAGTTGTAGATTTGAAATTCACTAACAAATGAAAGTGTGATTTTAATGATTAAATAAGTAGATTTAAAATTCACCAAAATCAAATTTATGCATTTCAAATCCTTCTTTCATTAGAATCAAATCCACACATCTAAACACAATGTTAGTGATTTACTCTTTAGTCTTGAATAGTAATAAAATTAAAGTATTAATTAGTAATGAGAATTGACAAAGTACTAATGGAGGGTAGACCTCAATCACTAATTTTCTGGTAGCTGGTTGAAGAAAGAAAAAGAAAGAAAAAGAGAAATGAGGGTCAACCAACAGAGAAAAAAGGGTCAATCCCATGCAATTAAAGTAGTACAAATGTTACTCATCATACTCCCTAATCCCAATTATTTAGACAAATTGGCATAATAAGTACAAATCCATTATTAAGTTAGTTAGGTTCACATAAATTGAATTTGTAGGACTTAGTCCTTTCCCACTTCTTCCTTTATCCTTAAGTAAACAGAAAGTTCTCAACTATAAACAGCCAAACAAAATTTTCTCATCCAACTCGATCTCCTACTTAGAACAATTCCAAGGTCTATTAAAAGGGTACTGCATAAATAGATTAATAAAGAGTAGTTGGTCTTTTGGTCATTTCCACTAGTGAATGTTTTAATCAGTTGATTTTTTTTCACCATCGTCTAAATGTTCAAATACATATTTTATATTTAGGACTCGAAATGATGAAGTGAGAATTGAGATTGTTTGTTTGATAAATTTGGTTTTTTCAATATCCTTTTCCCTCGTTGTAATTTGTAACAAGAAATCAAATCATATAAATGACCATACTTTTTACTCTTTATTACGGGAAACTCATCACTAATTGTTTGTGATATACTCCTAACATTTACAGGAATTAAAAAAATTATTAAATTACATTCATGTTATAAAAGATACTTCAAAATAATTAAATTATTATCTTTTTTATATATATAGATTAACATTCTCGAAATATATAATTCTCACTTCATTAATATGACACTCATATTGAAGCTAAAAAAAACTTATTTAATATTTTCTTAAAATTTTAAATTAACAGATAAAATAAAACGGAGGGAGTCTGCAAATTGCACCTCATCAATTAATTTGAGAGATGAATGGCTCGAAGAATAGATTCCTATCTGTCCAAGTTCCAAGGTTTAATTAAGAAGATATATTGCGTTGAAAAAACTTCAAACTTCCTCCTTCTCATACGTTTAGATGCGACGAACTTAACATATGAAGAAATATATTGTAATAAAAAGAAGCCATTGTGATAATTCATTCTTCTATTCTTTGTAGAAAAAAAAAAAAAAAAACACAGGAAATTCTATATTCAAAACACAGGGAACTCTATATTCCACGGAATAAGATCATTATTCAAACTATTGTCCATAAGAGATGTGACATTTGCTTCCAAAACATGTGAAAACAGGACATAAAGTATAATCTCCATGATTAGTATCCGCAATTGGTAAATTGATCATTAAGTATGACTAACTTCATGTCCTAAAATTGTTGCAACTGTGCAAACATTTAACTTTTTTAAGATTTGTGTCACACTAAACTTATTATTAGAACTGCAAGCAGATTAGAGCAACATAGATTTCGTCCAACCTACTAAAAATGAAAAAAAAAAAAAAGGACAAAAAATTTTCTAGTTGTGCAAGTATCCTAGTTGATTTCAAATCGATACATCTATATAAGACCGCAAAGTTACTAGATTACTGACGTGATATTAGATCCATAAAAGAAAAAAAAAATCTGACTAAATATCTGAAATTAGGAGGTTGATTATTAAATAATTCCTTTATTTCATTTTATGTATCATTTTGAGTTAGTGCACAAAGATTAAAAAAACTAATATTAAAATTGCTCAATTTTATAAAAAATAGTTCAAAAATGACTAAATTACCCTTGTATTGAAATTATAACAAGTTGACTGTAATAACTAAGAGAGAGAAAAACTAAGTGAGAATGAGGAAGAGGTAATTAAGAGTGTAGAATATACTAACTTTTGTGCTAAAAGGTCAAATTGAAAAAAAATTATTTAATATTTTTTTATTTTTGAAAACGATAAGTAAATAAAGCAAATTGTGTACAATGGATTGGTCTTGACAATATGGTTTTAATACTATGTCATCTTTTAAATGATTTTCCATTTTAAATACCATCATTTCCAAATGAAGTTAAATGGTTTCTAGATAAAATAAAACAACTTCCTATTTCATCGTCAACATTTTATCTCATAGTATTTATTAATTTATTCGGTGCTGATTACAAAAAATAAAAATAAAAAACACGCAGAACCGAAAAATCCTCCAAGTTAATTCATCAATTTCTTTTACTCTTTTTTGTGTGACGATTTCTGACGTGTATTAGTTCATTAGAGGCTTGTTTGGTTTGGGGAAAACATTTTGAAGCATTTATCTACGGCTTAAGTTGGCGAAGCAGAAAAGAATATGAGAAAAACAAATATGTAAGCATTTATGGTAAAAGACAAATTAGAACTAATGAAAAGTCGGCCGACCCCTTTTTGTCATTTTACTCGTGTGAAACGTAGATCATCGATCTATTCCAGAATATTTAAGCGAGCGCTGAGGCGCGTGTGAGGGAATCCATTTCGATCGTATTTGTGATAGGAGTAAGTAACCAAAATAGCACTAGCTTTGAGAGACAGAAAATTAACACTAGGGAATGCCTTGAACGACCAACTATTTTAATATTTTAATCGTTTTAAGTTTATCTGTCGCTTTAATTAATGTGTAAAAATTATAAAAAAAAAAAGTATTAAATTGACTCAATTTAAAAAAACAAAAATTTGACTAAATAGTAGTACTCCTTTCATATCATTTTAATTATGGTTTTAAGTTGGTGTACAAAATTAAAGAAATTATTAAATTGTATTAATTTTACATAAAGATAGTTTTACTTTAATATTCTACAACTTTATAATCTTTCTCAATTAATATCATACTAAAGATAAAATTGAAAAACAAATCAATTATTACTTTATTGAATTTCTAAATCTACAGATAATTTGATACAAATCAAATTTTTAAAGTGTCAGATAATATGAAATGGTGGAGTACAATATTTTGACTTTTATGTTTAGGATAAAATTTGAAAAAATCAGCTAATATTGCTTTTTTGATATTTTACCACGGACAGATAATTTGATACTTGACAAATTATCTAAATTGACAAATAAAATAAAGAAAAATGAAGAGAGGAGGACTTGTACTGGTACATGTATGGCTTTACTTCATTAATTTTAATAGTAATCCTCCAATTTTTCAACCTACGGTATACGACTTTTGTAACGAATCCAACATGCAAAAGCAAAGAAATGCGAAGTGTCAACAAGGTTTCTTCTAGGCAATGGCCATAAAAAAAAAACCCCCCCCACACACACACACACACACCTATCCATTTTCAGGAGCTAGCTATGATTGTGTCCTGAATAAGGAAAAATAAGCATCTTTCCCCAGTTTCTAACCTATTGAAAAAAAAAAGGCCTTAATTAGGCCAATGGTGAGTTAAAGTACCATAGTTAAATCAGTGGTAAGTCCTTGTGTATGCTTAGTCTAATATACTAATAGATACATAAAATTTGGGTTTCAGATTATAATGAAATATAATTTAGATAATAAAGTTTTTTTTTTTATAATTTATTAGTCATGAATTTGAGTATCGAAAATATAAGGGAGATAAGTGAATTTTAATTTATTTAAAAAATAAAAAAAAAGAAGTGGGCTCCCGAAATGGGTTATGGGGACATGATTATGACTTAAAAATGCAACTTCCATTGCATGCCATCTCATCTTTGATTCTCTTTCATATTTACATTTAAGAAAGGGATTTTTCTATTGGGTGGCTCGATCACTCGTTTAAGAAACGTAACGGATGAATAAAATATTAGCATGCTATCAACAAAATATTAATGCAATACTGGAGACCATAAAATAACAAGTTTTCTTATAGGTTCTATTGACTCATTAATAAACTTCTTCAGAAAATTTAATTTTAAAGAAAAAGGAAAGAAAGAAATAGGAAAATTTTATAGTTTAAGAAATAGGAAAATTTTATAGTTTTTTTGTATTTTAAAATATTTTACAATATAATGTTATATATTTTAAAATATTATATTATATAAGTTTTAAAGACTCAATGAAATTATTCACTCAGTGAACAATAGAACTTCCCAAAGAAATGACCAATTAATATATCAAAAGCCATTTAATATATCAACCATATAATTGGATCACTTAATTAATTATTCAAGGATCTAATTCAAAATTTTACAGTTTTTTTTTAGAGAGTCATTAATGTTTTTACTGTATAAATTTTTAAAGTCAAGAGAATAATTATTTTAAAAAATTTGTAAAATTTTCCTTTATTTAATTGTATTATTGCTTGCAAACCATAAGATAAGCAGCCGTATGAATGCTAGATTTTGTATTCTATACATTAACTCCATATTGACTATTTCTTACTGAACGTAGCATACTTAATTAATTGGCCAGGCAAACGGGGTGGACACGTAAAATTGTGACATCCGTCTACTCTTGCGTCAATTAATTAGTCATCCACATCAAAGACATAATATGATAGTACGATACTATTCCTATCAATAAGGATGCGGTTCCCATACCTTAGAAAATATATATTTTAGCTTTGTGAAGTGGTCCTCTATATATATATATATATATATATATATGTGTGTGGAGCCCAAACATAAAACAAAAGGAAATTTTATTGTTCTTTTTAAAAAATTATTTTTTTAATTTTAAAAATTTGTACAATATAAACATTTAAAATACATAATATTGTATTGTATAAATATTTAAAGTATAATAGAATGGTTTCCTAAAATAGACGGTAGAATTTTTCTAAAACAAAATTAATTGGATGTTTAATTGCATTTTACTTCCTATAAATTAGTTCGATTTGTCCTTGAAAAAAAATTTATATACGTTTTGCCCCCTCTAACTAATGGTTAAAGTCAATCATCAATCAAAAGTTTAAGAGCTAGTGCAAAATTATTAAATTACCCTCACATAATTTTTAAGTTAGTTACAATTTACCCTTTTTGATAGTATAAAATTATATTTTACCCCCTATAATATATAAAATTTTCACTTTACTACCTGTAAAGTAAATTAAAATGCTCGTATGAGACCCGTGATTATACATGATGTTCTTTCTTTGTACATGTTTAGAACAGGTATCAATCCCACATAAAATTGATTCAATATGATTTTTCGGGATTATAAAACAAAAAATAAAGTAACAATCTCACTAGATACATAATTTATGTTAATTTCAATCGTAAAATTCCTAAATGATCCATTAGAAATCATGGTAAGGATGATGACAAATTGATAATATATAATTAAACTGTTAAACAACAAAGATAGTCAAAGTATGAAATTTCTCATTCGGGCATTTTTTCTGCTTTATATGTGGTAAAGTAAAAATTTTAGAAATTATGGAGGAAGGTAAATTGTAACTAACCTTAAAATTACACGAGGGCAATTTAATAATTTTGTGGTAGCTCCTAAATTTTTGTCTAATGGTTGACTTTGACTGTTAGTCCAAAGGGGCAAAATGTATATAAATTTTTCTCAAGAGATAAATCGAGACAGCAACATGTTTATAATGGGGCAACGTGTAATTAACCCTTAATTGTAGTATGAAACTACACTTAACCCCCTATATTTAAACGCTTGTCTCTCATTGCCCCTTTTCAATTCTATTTATTATCACTTCACCCCTTTTAAAACCTTGAGGGACAAAAGTGCCTTTCTTTTGTCTATTTTGTTTTTCATTGCCTTTTTCTTTTGTTTTTCTTTCTCTTTCCTTTCTTTGAAAACATTGAATTCAAAATATATTTATGTTGTCGCGTACAATTATGATATAAGTAAATAGGTCACAATATTTTGCACATAAGAATAACAAGATAAATTAACACTTTTATTTGCAAAGCTAATAATTGATAACCTATTGCATCAAAAGAATCGATTAATTGATCAACTGATTTATATTTATTTTATATTGTTTGTTTCCTTCTTTTTTTTTTTTTTTTGAAGGCAAATTCAACTGAACATTTAATTACCAGAATTTGCGTAGATGTGCTGATGCTATAAGGAAAAGGGAAATGGGTATAAAAGGGGTATAATAGTGGGGCTATGGGGGCATAATATGTTTGTCTAATAACACTTATAATTCAAGCAAATGGGCTTAAATACTTATAAACAAAATTAAATATGGCAAAATGAGACAAGCATATAAATCGAAGGATCCCAGAAGTATATTGTTTGGAATTGCCAGAAATCTAAGGAGAAGTCCTATTTGTATACTGTGAAATATGTCATTCCAATCCAAATTTACTCAGTAAAAAATTAAGATAAACAATGAACTTTTAATTTTTTTTTTATATTTCATTTCGTCGTGAAATTTCATCTGTATATTTTCTTTTCTTTTTATTTTTGAAGATGTTGACGTCAAATATAAAAACTTCAGGAATTCTCTTTAGATTAACTAAATGAAAATTGTTGAAGTAAGCTGGAGTCATAGGAAAAGATTTAGTGGAAAATTGGAACAACAGTTTTTTTTTTAATTTTTATCTGTACTTGAGGTCACATTTTCGTAAAAGATTACATGAGAAATTCATATGTCAACCTTATATAATTAAAGAAAACAATTCTTAAGAAGCTTTGCTCATCTTATTATTTTCTGTTGTTTATCTTTTTCTCCACGTGATTTAGGCTATGCTTGAATTAATTCCATTTTAGCTGATGCAATGAAATTGTCAAGCTACAGATAGACATAACATGTATAAGACTTTACTTTATCCTTCTTTCGGTAGAGAAATATAGTGTAGGTACTAATAGGACGCATGTAATGATGTAAATGTTATAGATGCACAATCTTTGGGTAAAAACAAAAAAGAAAATGCATAATCTTATTGAAAAATTCTACTCTCGAATCATGCTGTTACGCTTCAAAAGATTGTATATTATAATGTCATATATTTTAAAAGTTTAAATGGTATAAAACTCCTAATAATTATAACAGAATGATTTTCTAACAGAACAATAGAGTTTCTTAATCTTATATATATTTATTTGGAATAATCAATAATGATATTTACACACACTACACCTTGTTTTAATATTTAGTAATACACTTACCTCACGTTTGGTACGTAGAAATGAATGCAGGACTTTGAATGAAAATGTCATTGCAGAGAGAATGCATTCCAACCCGAAATAGGTAAAATTGATTATTCCCACTATATATCTGATGAATAAAGACAGAATGAAATGAGTATTCTTTTTTTAGTGCTTAGTATAATTATTTTTATATGTTAGGATGGAAAAGATTTTATATTAATTTGACTTACACACCCCTAATTTTTTAGAGATATAACGAATTTTTATTTTGTTCTTTTAATTCATGATATTAAAATTTCTATGGTGTGAAAAACTTTATGTTTTGTGTTAAGGATACAAATTTTAAAAAAGTACATAGTATTTTTTTTTATTCAAATACATATTAAATAGTAAAATTTAGCTAATTTTATAATATTATATTTATTTAAAAAGATTTATGTTATTTAAAAATATTTATATTCATTACAATGAGATAACTATGTAAAAAAAAATTTAATTGACCAAATATGACATCTAAATTGTGTTTTAATTAATTAATTGATTAATTATTTTACATACCGTTGTTGATGTTAGAATTTGTCGTGCGCGCACGTGAGGTATTGTCCGCTTTAGCCAAAATCTCACGGTTTTGCTCTTGAAAATGCGCCTCACATGGGAGGGATGGTCCCCTGCCTTATAAGTTAGACTTTTTCTTAGCTATCAACCAATGTAGGATCTTTGGCCCCTCCACTTTACATCACCACAAACCCCCCAACTAAGGAAGAATCTTGTGTACAGTTTGAGGGTCCCGTAGACGGCGCCATTATGTTGATGCTAGAATTTGTCGTGTGCTCATGTGAGGTATTGTCCGCTTTGACCGGAACCTCACGGTTTTGCCCTTGAAAAGGCACCTCACATGGAAGGGGTGGCCCCCTACCTTATAAGTTAGACTCTTTCTTAGCTATCAACTAATGTGGGATCTTTGGTCCCTCCACTTTACATCACCACATAACATCAACATAATGGCGCCGTCTACGGGACCCTCAGACTGGACACAAGACTCTTTCTTAGATGGGGGGCTTGTGGTGATGTAAAGTGGAGGGGGGCCAAAGTTTCCACATTGGTTGATAGTTAAGAAAAAATCTAACTTATAAGGTAGAGGGTCACCCTTCCCATGTGAGGCGCTTTTTCCATGGCAAAACCATGAGACTCTGGCCAAAGCAGACAATACCTCACATGAGCGCACAATAAATTCTAGTATCAAGATAATGGCGCCGTCTACGGGACCCTCGGACTGTACACAAGACTCTTCCTTAGCTAGGGGGGCTTGTGGTGATGTAAAGTGGAGGGGGCCAAAGATCCAACATTGATTGATAGTTAAGAAAGAGTCTAACTTATAAGATAGGGGGTCACTCCTCCCATGTGAGGCGCCTTTTCAAGAACAAAACTGTGAGGTTCTTGGCTAAAGAGGACAATACCTCGCGCACAACAAATTCTAACATCAATACATGTAAATATGTTTGTTTGTAGAAAATATATTTAGATTCAAATTTTAAAGTGAATAATAAAGTTGACATCATATAATTTTCTCTTTTCAATTTAGAGTTGGAATGAGTTTTTATTCACAAAATTTTTGAGGAATAAAGTTTCTAGAATTTAGTTGGAATGACTATTTCTAGTGAAATAGACTTTCTAACTCACAAGTGTCATACTAAATAGAAAATAAAAAAAATAAAAAAACTTTTCAATTTCAGACCATTTCCGACCAATTGTGGGGTCAGTTCTTACATATGGTTACATTACATACCATATAAATAAATACTTTGAACTAATGAAACCTAATAAATATAGACAAATATCATCATTAATTAGGTTATACTCAATCTTGCAGTTGTGTGCATGGTGGAAGAAACGTTGTAATTGCATACTAGTATTTTATTTGAACCATACCATTTAATATAGTTGTTTCCAAATTAAAATGGCAGATCTATTGTTTGGTCGTGGTCTACTTAATTTGTACCATATGACTTATGAGTCTTAACTATTTTAATTTAATAGGTCAAACCATGGATTGAATGGTTCAAATTTGAAGGTTAGAAAATTTGTAACCCTCATTTCTCAAGGAATACTTATATGAATGCCAAAGATTATACGTTAAGATTCAAGTTTCAATCTTCCAGAAAGCACGGAGAACAAAGTCTTTTGAGGAAAATTGAAATTAAAGTTGACTTTTATTCAGGGGAATTTCCGTGTTCCGTATATAAATGAAAATTAAATACTTAAGAAATGGACCATCTTTTTTATCCTTCTAAAAGAAATTGACAAATTTATATTTCCATAAGTTTGATATTAAACAGACATTCTTAAATTACAATGTAGTTGTGTTATATCATTATCGGAATTCATTTGACTTAATACTACGAAATTCTTCTGATGTTATTTCACTGTTGGAAAAATATTGACTGCATATTTCTATTTTCACAACTAATACTCTTGTTTAATGAGTCAAAAGAAGTACTTACTCCTTCTCATTTTATTTGATATGGTCAAACTTGAATATAATTTAAAAAAAGTTGATATTTGATCAACTAATAAAACACATTTTCCATAATTGTCCCTCAATTCAAATTCAAAATTTGAGTTAGTTGCTTGTATAATTTCAAATTTTGAAATGGTTTATGAGAGTAATTAATGTTAAAACATGAATTTAATACTGTTTTTTGGGACTTGCATGAAGAGTAAAATATGTAAAATAATCTTAATATATTTGCCATTAAGGAATGAAAAATAATTTGGGACAAACAAAAATAGAAAAAGTGACATATAAAATAGGACAAAGGGAGTAGTAATTAAAGCAAAGAGATTCTGCAGTTGTTTAACCAATTTTGATCAACTTCTTGGTACGAACCTATTAAGAAAAAAACTGGACTTAAAGACTACTCTTATGATGATAGCGAACGATCCCCGGACAATACAGTTAGTAGATTTTGAAGTCATAAAACTTTTTTGTTTGTGGTGTAATCAACAAAAAATGGCGAGATATATACACTAAATAAGCTATAGTAAATTTGTATTTAGTGAGATAAACAAGTTAGATATTGCTCCTGAAAACTACTAGACTAAAAGGGTATTTGCCTTTGGTTTTATATGGTTATGAGGGTAAAAAAAAAAATCAAAATTATTATACTCATACATATTGTATGGTTAAATATTATGAGAATTATTTTATGAAAATAAAAATATTAAAAATGTCCCATTTATTAATCAGTAAATCATGAGAAAAGTATCTTTACCACTTAAACTGCACTTTGTTGTCTAATCATAATAAAATTCATCTCAGTTTCAAATCAAATAAGAAGGGAAAAATATACAAACTGATATAAATAATGGGGTTTATGTTTTTCATTCCTACTTCGACTCTGATTTCAATTTCAATTCTCGAATATAAACCATACAACTCCTAATCTTTTGTCTGCCAAGATCATATGATTTAAACCCGCAAACCTTGAAAAATGACACCCTAACGGTAAACTTAATTGATGCTTTTTAATAGAAATCCGCAAATGTGAACTATAACCTAATCGAGGATCTGTAGTATTAGGTTTAGTAACTTCTCATCATACCGTCATTTGTCAACTTTATCATTAATTGTTGTATGTTATATGAAGTTTCAATCACTAATCAAGAATCAACAACAATAAGTTTTATTAACCTTTCATCATAGGCTTCTAGCAAAACCATGTGATGACATGATTAAGACATAGGGTGCGTTTGATAAAATTGAAATCTAAAATTTGAAATTTGAACACTGAAAATTAAGTGTTGAAATTTTAATTGAATTCATAAAATTGTATCTGTTTGATAATCAGTTGAACTTGAATATTGAATTGAAATATGTTATCCCGTGAATATTATATCGTTCGATGATAATATTATACTAGTTGAATATCCCGTGCTATGTACGGGAGAACCTTATATATTCAATTCTACAATAAAATGACATTAATAAAATATTAGCGATGACATAAAACCTTTAGTAATAAATCATACAAAGGCGACCAAAACTAAGTAATAGTATCTATAAAGTTTACTAATTAGAAAATAAAAATAATACCTTTAAAAATAAAATTGTTAAGTATACATTTAAAATATAACTTTATATTTTTTGTAATATAAAAGTAACTAAAAATTAAATATACAACTTAATTATTAGTTGAAATTAAATTAAATATTTATTTATTACCATGATTTGAATATATGATTGTATTAAAAACTTACTTATACCATGTTTCATGTAAAAATAGGTGACAAAACTCATTTTGCTAAGTGTGAATGAGTATAATTTTTAATAATAAATGTTCCATTAAAAACTATAATTTAGAAGTATTATTTTATTTAGTACGAATTAAGTTAATTTTGCAGATATAAATTGTCATTGCAAACAACAATTAAGAAGTATTGGTCACGGTTCTTAAAAAGTATTTGTATTTATTTTTGCTAATGAAATACACTTGAAATATATTTATTTTTATCAATATTTAGTTGGTAATTACGATGAAAAAGTCCTTAATTAAGGTGTATCGATATATTTTTATTATTTAAAGATTAATTGATAATATTAAGATAAATCAAAGTTTTTGAATATTTAAAAATTAATGAATTAATTAATCTTTCGTTAATGTTTATAGCTTATTTTTTTGTCCAAAGATTACTTGATAACATGAAGATAAAAGTAAAATTTTTGAATATTCAAAAGTTATCGAGATAGTTATGTGATTTGTTATAGTATTGCTTTTAGTTAGTTATAAATAGAAAGCAACTAAAAAAATATAGCGAAATAATGATAATGGCATAAAACTTTAGTATATAAACCAAATAAAAGTAAACAATACACAGTAAGACTTCATCTGTCCTATTTATTTTGTCAAAATTGATTTTTTTATAGCTAAAAACATATTTTTTAATGAATAAATTGTATATATTTATTTGATTTTTGATGAAATTTTCTTCAACAAAAGTGAGATACATGTGAAATACTACTACATAGAAATTAAAAATTTTGCAAATATAAATTGTCAATGCAAATAATAATTAAGAAGTATTGGTCATTGTTCTTAAAGAGTACTTTTATTTATTTTTGCTAATAAAATATACTTGATATATATATGCACTTTTATCAATAATTATTTGGTAATTATAATGATAAAGTCCTTAATTAAGGTGTATTGTTATATATTTTTACTATTTAAAGATTAATTGATAATATTAAGATAAATCAAAGTTTTTGAATATTCAAAAGTTAATGAATTATTCCTTAATTAATGTTTATGGTTTATTTTTCTATCTGAAGATTACTTGTAACAAGAAGGTAAAATTAAAATTTTTGAATATTCAAAAGTTATTATGTGTATAAGAAATATTCAAAAGTTATCGGGATAGTTATATGATTTATTAGAGTATTACTTTTAGTTAGTTATAAATATAGAAAATATTCAATATATAAACTAAATAAAAGCAAACAATGCACAGTAATACTTCATCTGTCCTATTTATTTTGTCAAAGTTGATTTTTTTAGTCAAACGTATATTTTTTAATGAATAAATTGTATCTATTTATTTGATTTTTGATGAAATTTTCTTCAATAAAATTGGGATATATGAGAAATACTACTACTCAAATCTAGAAAATTAAAAATTAGTTAGGAAATCATACCAAAATTGAGCTTTGAAGACTCAACACATTGACCACCAAAAAAAAAAAAAAATCATTTGCGACAAAATAATTGGAACAAAAGAGTAGTGTATTAATAAGATTTACAACATGAAAAACTAAAAATTAAAAAAAAAAAATAACAATTAAAGGAATTGTTGTTAAGTATGCACTTATGAGTTGGATATATAATTTTTTTTTTCAAAAATTTCCATCTACTTAATTCATAGATGAACTTGCATTTTTTTTATAAACTAGGAATGAATAATTTTTTATATATATAAATAGGTATACAAATGACAATAAAGAAGTGTTTTTTTTTAAAAAAAAAAATATGAACAATAAACTTAGTAAATATAAATAGTCAAATAAATACAATAATTAAGAAGTACTTTCAGCCTTAATTAGTTTGTATTTATTATCGTTGTATAATATTTTGAATATTCAAAATTTATTGAATTTATTACGATTGATTGTAATTTGTAGTAATTATTTTTAGTTAGTTAGAATCAATTAGATAAGATAGTAAAAAAATAAGTTGAGACGTGGCATTTTGTGGTTACTCCACACGAAAAGGCGTTTTGTTTTAATATATAGATATAGATTTTTATAGTAGATTCTTTTAATTATTATATTTTTAATACAAATAAATAATTTATTAATATAGAGTATGTGTGTATGAGAAAGGTGTGCGTGAGAGAGTTATTATGTACAAGTGTATGTTTATATATAAGAGAGAATGAATATAATAAGTGTAAGTGTGTGTTTTTGTGTGAAAAAATGAATATAGTGTGTGTAAGTGTGTATTTACGTGTTGGAAAAAAAGACTACAATGTGTGCAATACGTGGTTTTGTGCAAGAGAGAAGAAATTGGACTAATTCCATCTTGTATCCAATTCTCACTTTACACTCCAATTTTTGTTTTAAATACTTTTCATCTCCGACTCTCATATTTGTCTTATTTCAATTTGACTTTTACCACCATTCATCAAATTTTTTGCTCGTGTATCAAAATATTGTGGTAATAATGTTGTATATCTTGCTGAATATATTGTACACACGAAAAGAGTTTGCAAATTTTGATGGCGGTGTTAAAATATAAATTAAAGTGAAATAGATTTGAAAATTAAGAATACAAAATATCTAAAACTAAAATTGAATGTAAAAAATGGAAATTAAATATAAGTTAAAAAGATGCAAAATAAAATTAGTCTAATTAAATTTGCATATAAGTTTGAAAATTCAAAGAATTAGTAATTAAAAGAAAGATATATTCCGGTACTAAAATTTTTGGGAACGTTGCACTCACATGTGCTCATATATATTTGGGAATTAGTTATAACTAATCTCACAAAATCATTTCTTCAATTGAACTTACAGCATAATTTATTTATTTATTTTCTTTCTGTTCTTACATGGCTCAATTTAACTTCTACTTCTTATGATGAAAGAAGAGGCTTTCATCAAACAAAACTGTCCAAATGCTAGTGTTTTTAAGAATCACATCAATTTTTGTTTTTTGAGCAAGTTCATGACTTCTATAGTTTTCTTTTTTTTTTTCTTTTTTCTTTTTTTTTTGTTAAAAAAAAATTAGGAAGAGATTAGGTTGATCTCTTTCTTCACGGTCATGAAAAATGACTTGCGCATATTTCCACGGCTTACAGTAGTATTTATAAATCATTTATTAATCAAGAAATTAATGACAACGAAAATCGAATCTTAAATTTTTTTTAATAGTATAAATAATACCTATTTGAGTCAAATCCTAATTAACGAACTTATATAGTGGCCACTTTTTGTACACCAAAGGAGAAAGAGAGAGCTAATTGGGTTGTGGATAGAAAAAGAGATGCCTACTGAATTCGTTTACCTTCGATTATCCAATCCCTTTCATCAAATTAAGATTATATTACAAGCTTTTCAATCCTTTTCTATTGTGTTTAATTTTCTTCTTCTTCATTATTGATTTTTCGGTTTTGTTCCCCGGTCGGTAGGGAGGAATTTGGGCGGCCATATATAAGTATCAATTGCTACAACTGGCAACCGTTTACACAGCTATCTTGTCATGATTTGATCAAGTCTAATTCTAAGTGACTAATAATTGGACATTTTAAACAATCGATGATCGAAATTTAGGAGAATTTTACGGTTTCTTTTAAAGAATTATTTACTTAATTTTAAAATTTTGTATAGTACAACATATTAAAGTATATGGTGTTGTATTGGATAATCATTTAAAATATAAAGGACTGATTCTCTAGAATTTTCCTGAAATTTAACTCTATTTTTCACACAAATTGTTTTTTCCTTAATTGATTGTTATTCAAAAAAAAAAAAAAAAAACCACATCTCCCATTGTGACTCAAATTCATGATCAATAAATTTTAGGAAAATTATCTTACTACTTAAACTACAATTCATTGTTGCTAATATTCTGTTGTGTACACAAAATCAATTAGCATTTGTCCAATTATTTCCAACCACAGAAAAAATTGTCCCTACCTCCGAACTGAAAGTAGAGAATGGGCTTCAATTGTTTCTTCATTTATTCTCCCCCTTTTTGGGCTACTGTTTAAAGAAACTTCCATTGTGGAATGTGGAGCCTTTTTGGAGAAAATCTTATACGCACTTGATTCACGACTCTACTTGATGATGATGTAATTTGAAAAATAAGTGACAAAAAAGTGGTAAAATTGATGTATTATTAGATTTGTAATAGAAAAAAAAAATTTTTTTGATCAAATATCTAAAATTTAAAATTGATGGTTTAATATGATTTTGATGTATGGATCGGTTTTGATAATTAGTTCTAAATTTATAACTTTGTGAGTCATTTTTCTTTTAAAAAAAAATAGTCATACAAGTCCTTTAAAATTCCTTTTTACAAAAACATATATTATTTACCTTATATAACTCTTGTTTTAACTGTATAATTCACATGTAGATTTAGGGTTTGCTAATTACACAAGAATCTCTTAAAAAAAAATTATTTTGATCATAACTAATTATTAAATATGGTTTATTAATTGATTTTAGGCTAATAACAGTCCCCATTTAGGTTAGGGGCTCTGCAAATTTGAAAGCATGTCCCCCTATATTTTAGAGAAGTGGATTTCACATATACCAAATTGGAGTTTCTTCATCTCTTTTTTTAGCTGCCAAAATTGAATTTCTTTGGGAACAACTAAATTATTAGCCGCAGGTCTAGTGGAAATTGCTTAGTGGAGGTTTTCTTTTTTGTCTCCTACTCCCTCTTTGAACCTTACTAAGATTTCAATAAAATTCGATTAATACAATGCCTAATAATTGATAGTTAGTAAAATAAAATTTCTCAAAATCTCCCATGACTATGTTCGAATGAATGAACTCATAAAGGGGTAGCAAAAAATTATGCAGCAATTACTCTTAGGAACACTTGTCAAATGTGGGCCATTGCCCATATGACTGTATATTATGAAAAAAATCTTATATAGATCAATTGTACGATGAGATCGTATATTTTATAATTTATATTTATTCATATACACTTACTAGTTTGTCGATAAAATATTTTAACTTTTAATTTTGTAAAAGAAATTGGAGGATGTGGATAAATACGAATCACAACATATACACTGAAATAGTATATTTTTATTCATATAAGAATTTTTCGTATATCAATAGCAAGGTGAAACACATGTACGGCTATAAAAGAGCCACGTAATGAATTTTGCAATAAAGTAAATGGGACACGTAGAGCCAAGGGTAACTCATGGGCATGCCAACCATCACTATGCTTGGGCTTTGTTAGGTACAATAGGAGCCCACCAACTAAAAAGATATTCTTTATTTTTATCTTACTTGGGCTGTGGCCCACTAGGCCCCAGATGTCAATGCTTATAGCGAATGAGACTTCAAAGTGGGCTTTGTTTTGTTCCTACTGGATTCTACCAAGTGTTGACACCTGTCCAGGGAATGATTGACATGCTTTATGGATGAGTGCGACACCCATTCAATATAAGGATATCTTAAAAATTAGCGATTTATATATAATATTTACAAAAAATTTGAATATGAATAATTCCTTAGTTGACCTGAATTTGACACAAATTTATATAGATTAAGGTGTATATATATATATATATATATGTTTGTGTATACATATATAATTATATATGTATTTTATAAATAAATTTATAATATTATTTCGTAAAACTATATTATATAAACAATAGATTTAATTAAAGATTTCCATCACTTATCTACAAGAACAAGAGGAAGTCAATTAACAAATTAAATTTGAAAATTAATTAATTTTAAATTTAAAAATCAATTTTAATTTCGTAATTGACTTCTCTATTTTCAAAATTAGATCAAACTGCTTAATTGATCGAATTTTAATAAATTAATTTCAAAATTTCAATCTAAAATAAAAAAATAATTACAAATTTAATTAACCAAATTCATACTCACCTTAATTACATTATATATGTAATTTCTATAATAATTAAAAAATCTACGAGTGAGTGGCGTGTGTTATTTACCTCTCTCCTACTTAATAAGGCCCGAATGCATGATCAGTATAGGATCACGTTTAGGCCACGTGAACAGCTTACACGTATCACAATTTGTAGGCCCCACGGTCTGACATAGGATTCAATGTGTGGTGTAAACATTGGAGTTTAAGGTGTTGACTTAGAAAAAAAAATTCATGGACCTGTAGCATCAGATTGTACTATTTTGTTTAATTATTTATGAAAAATATTTAGGTAGATCCGGTATTTGGTCTTACTTGTAAACTTTGTAGTTATGAGTCAATTTTAAAATTTTTTGCTTATATCAGCTGATGTAATAGATTTTTTAAAATTTAATCCATATCAGAAGGTTTATAAGTGAGGTAAAAAATCGAATCTACCTAAATCTTTTCCATTATTTATTAGTATAGGGCTCGAAAAGTCAAAGGCTTAATAAGTGATGATGAAATACTATCACAATTCATGCCTCCGGATTGGATTGCATCGACCAACAAATACAGCTCAGTAATGTCTAGTGGGTTCTTATTTTCAGTTTCGATATGTGCCGCTAAATTACTTTAAATTTTAGAAAAAATTTATATTCTCGTATAGTTAGCTATTATATCGTTATATTTTATAGTATAACATTATATGTGTTTTAAATATTTATATAATATATAAATTTTAAAGTTAAATTACGATGACTTGGTACTTTAATAGGATATAAAATTCTCCTAAATTTTATTTCTAGTAAAAAAAGATTGACGTAAATGGTAAGAATTTATGAAAAAATATTAACATTAACCCGATTTTAGATACTATTTATAGATTTGTGGTAATAATTAAATTTTATAAAATTTTACTTACATCAACTGATGTTACAGATTTCATAACATTTAATTTATAATACAAAGTTTACAAATGAGGTCAAAAACTGGATGTACTAAATATTTCCCTAAATTAATAGCACATTAATTAACCGCAATTCAATCTGAACCACAATTTTTTTTGCGACTTATTATTGAAGTGTTCTAGAACCATTGGCAATTGATTAACTCCAACCATTCTCAAGCTAATTGATTTGAATTTTTTTTATAAAAAAAATAAAGATATAATTAACAGTTATAGTATCAAATTGAACTCATAATTATATTATAGCATATCTTTGTGTTGATAGACATAATTCTACAGCATTGATGCTATAAGATTTTGATGCAAAAGATAAATGCACCGGTTTATTTTGTGACTCGGGGACAATTGTTGTTAAAGAATATGAGTTTCTATTTTTAAATTAATTGATGATAAGTGGTATAATTCAAAAACTTATTAACTAGTTTAACATCTTTAAACTAACCGATGTGAGATATTTATACTTTGACACCTCCTCTTACACGTGACTTGGATTAGTTGAGAACCTGTTACTTGGGTTAGACATAGATTAGAACCCGTTACGTAAGTTGAACGTGTACACGTGAAAGAATCCGTTGGAAGGGGTTAAATAGCTAGACAAATGAGAGAGTCCGTTAGAAGACGTTAGATAATTAGATAGAACCCAAATCACGTGTGAATGCTATAACTCTGATAACATATTAAGGAATATCGACTTTCATATCAAAACGAATTGGTGATGAGTGATGTAGTTCAAAAACTTACTACATAGTTCAAAATCTTTAGATTGACGGAAATGAAATACTTATCAATTGTTATTTTGATCCTCTTATGGTTTCAGACCAGAATGAATTTCATATCTTGTCATGGATTTTATCATATCTTGTTAGATATTAAAGCAGTCAATGTAATTTTGCATAACATGGATAAAATTCACAATTTCATACCGAAGTTATATCTATCTTTAGTTTAAAAGGATTTTTCAAACGTTAATTTCATATTTCTTTGATAATTAATTATGAGAAGTTTTATTAATTAAAGCAATAATAACAAACAAGAAATAATGCCAGACAAAACAGAAGGCATAAGGAATTTTGGGGTCTCTTACTTCCGTACTATTCTTTATATCACATGCCTTAATTACCAAATTTTTTAAATTACTGCATTTTTCAAAGGGTTAATAACACTTTACCCCCTGAACTATATGGGTAATTACACTTTGTCCTCCTGAACTATAGTGCCCCATTCACATTATTTATCTTTTAAAAATTTTAAAATATCTAGAAAATTTAATTAGATGACTAAAATACCCTTCGTGTCATATTTTAATTTTTTATGTATTTAATTAATTTTTGACAGTTATAAAATAATTAAGAAAAAATAAAACATAATAACACATTGATAACTTGGACTTTAGGGAATGAAAATTGAGAAATTGTTGAATTATATTATATTCAACATTACAATTTGCACAAATTAAGTCAAATATTAAAATTATAAAATATTAAGAGATGTCGAAAAATTACAAAGTTTCATAAAAAAAAATGTACTTTCATAAAATATCTTTACAGAAAAAAATTTCATATTTTTCAGGCCCATTTGGAAATGTTCTACCACTACAGTTAAATATTCAAATTCGAAATAATATAAAATGAAATCTAAAAATTTTTAATAACTAACCAAGAAATAAATATATTGAGTGTATAGATTACATTGAAATATTATATAGTTCATTTGTGTTTATTTTTAACTGATTATCACATCACTATCAAAATTTAAACACATAAAAATCAAAATATAGTACCAAGGGTATTTTAGTCATCTAACTAAATTTTGTTGATATTTTAAAATTTTTAAAAGATTAATATTGTGAATGGGGGTAAAGTGTATATTTCTATAATTTAAGAGGATAAAGTGTAACTACCCATATAGTTTAAGGGGGTAAAGCTTTATTTAACCCTTTTCAGAAAGCTATTTCTTCTCCCTAACCCATTACATTAAAAAGGGAGAATTTGAGGAGGAAATATCATTTCCATCAGGTATTTGAGAGCCTGAGGCTGACTCTCAAGTCAATGAATAAGATTAGGGTGATAGGATAGTCAATTACTCATTGAGGGGCTAAGAATAAAAGTTCAAAAACAATTAATGGAATCAATAGCTAATAAAGTAGATAAGCAATTTTTAAAAACAATAAATTTTTACATTTAGTCAATAAAAGGCAACAAAACAAAGAAATAAATTATATTTTCTTTGGAATATTTATTTTGAACTGTCGATCCAAAAAATCACAAGTCTAGTTACTTTTAACAGTAGAAAATAGGATATCCATACAAGTTACTGTTACAGGGTCAGGTAATGGATTGATATTAAGATTGGGATCAAGCGGTCGAGAATTAGTAACTTTGCGGGTACTTGACCCGATTAATTAATAGGGTTAATTATACAAGTATACATATTAGGACTTAATATTAATGGATATTTTCTCCTTCTCACCTTATTATAGGGATATTTGTGTAATTATTAGTCAATTCTTTTGTTTTTTAAAAAATTTTAAAGCTAAAAAATGTCATAAATGGAGTGAGTATAGTATTTGATTATCTGATTCGCTATTAGCAGACCGAATACCCTAGGTATATAAATCGAGAATTAAATCATTTTTTTTTTCAAATTCAAAGTGACGTGATTAGGCGTCCACGCATTAAATATACTGGATATACATGGTGGTCCATGAGTACCTCTATATTTTCTTTAGGAACATGAGAAAACACGAAAATTTGCATGATGTCATGCCAATGGAAATCATGTTTGATGTTAACCTTAACGATTCAAAATAGACTAAAAGGCCACTTGGCAAACTTATAAGCTCTTGCCTCTACACTATAGCTTTCACAATGAAAAAGATAAACATAGAAAAAACAAAGTTTGAAATTGATGATACAAGCAAAAGGCTGTTACCTATCCATTATTGTCTATGTCATGCTGTTTTTAAGTCAAAAAATTCAGCAAGAAAAAAGGTGCTCTTAAATTCGACATTATCAAAATTGACTTTGTGAAAAAGTATTGCTTCATATGAGGTGGTAAGATGAAATCTATTATGTGTTGTGTGTCATCTCTCATCCAGTGGTCTTCTTAACTCTTCAATTCTTGATAACTACAAATTCCTTGTTTTCTATAATCTCGTAAACATGAGTAAGAAGTATTCTTTTTTACGTTATCGATTTTTAGTCTCAAGTATAACTTGTTGACATAGATCATCGGGTTTCCTTCACAAAAGTGTAAAAACCCTAGCTCACAACATGGATTTTGTCAATTGTCTTATCAAAATTTTTTACTAAATAATTATATATACAAAGTGAAAAAAAAAAATGACAAGATGTGTCACTAGATCTACGAGATAAAGAACGAAATCTGACCAAATATCTAAAATCAGGAATCGGTGATTTAATATAATTTTGTCATATCAATTAATTTTGACAAGTGATGTCTATATTTGTGATACATGTGTATAAGACAATCAGGCATAAACCTGAAGGAAAATTTTCCAAAGAGAAAGAAGATAAAGGTCAGAGCTTAGTGATGTATGAACTGAAAATTGGATTTTTGAGCAGCCTTTCGTCAGCGTCACCATCTCCATTTTCCACTCTTTACTTATTCTAGCTTGGTTTTGCAATTCTCATGAACTGAATTTCGATAGAATATTTGCATTAGCATCTTAATTTGTAACTTTTTTGCCTAATTGACCAATTTGTAATTTTTTTTGCATAATTGACCAATTAGGATGATTTAGGAATATGATTAATTACAACCTTAATTGAATGAACAATTTTATTTGAAATCTTGGCTTGATTTTTACTTGCAAAAAAGGTAGTCATGAACACAAATTTGAAAAAGAAAAAAGTAATACTATCGTAGAAACAAATTCTTTTCTTTTTTTTTCAAAATCCATCATTCCTCCTATCTTTTAGTGACTCGAACCATTTTTTTTTTTTTTTTCAAAATCCACCATTTCTCCTACCTTCTAATGACTCGAATCCATGACCAATACGTTATAGGAGAGTCTTAGCACCTAATGGACACTTCGTTGTCCGTAATACAAATCCTTACTTTAATAATGTTGTTTGACTTAATTACACTCGTTTACACCCGTACAAAGTACAAATTATGATAGTAATTCTTATTTTGTAATCTCATTCTTCTATGCTTAAAAATATCCGTCTGAATTTTCCAGATTAATATTTCTTCAAAAATGTTTCCCAGCCTTAGTAGTATAAAACTAGTTCGTTTTTAACATTTTCCTTGTGGCCTCTGATTGGTCTTTAGTATAAGACTAGTTCGTTTTTAAACATTTTCCTTGTGGCCTCTGATTGGTCTTTGAGGGCCTCTGGATTTGTATTGGGCCATCTGGGCTCAGTTCAGGTTTACTACGAACTTATTCGAATTCTTCAAATGAACCTTACTCCGAAGGCTGTAAGCCTGCAATTGGCAACTTAATGTGTGTCATAATTCTATCAGCACATTATCATTTGTTTTGGCTAAACCTTGTGTTTTCTTTGATGCATCTGTGCTAAATAAAACATCTCTCACAGATTTGTAACACACCATAATAGTGGCATTCAAAAGCAAATATCATGAAGAATAGACGTACTGAAAAAATGGACAGACTAGTCCGTTTAGGAATTATCTCATTGTCTTTAAAAACTTATAAATTGTACATTTTAAAGACTTATAGTATAATTCATATAATGTAAGTTTAAGAGGCACGAAGGAATAGTGTATCAAGGAAAGGTTCTCCACAGAAAATGTCAGAATCCCATGACAAAATAAGCAAGTGTTATCTTTCCCAGAACCGTTTCTACATCTCTAAGAATGGTAGACAAACTTAATTTTACAAACTTCATAATATAAACACAGGCTGGAATGTATGAAATGAAAGAATATGTTGTTATTTTACATTCTTTGAACAAGAAGCATCATGGTATAACCCCAGCAACAACTCAAGTTAAATGTGAAGAAAAAAGAAAGTTCTTGAAATGTTTTGGGCACAAAAAGGTTATACCTCCTGTACTCATGACCATAAGGACTCCATATATCACTTTTTACTCAAAATTTCTATAGACCTTCAGAACCAGTATATAATACTGTTCTTGGGAAAGGAAACCCTGTGATACTTCGCTCACTTCTTTACTTGCCTGAGTACTTTGATTTCTGCTCTTTTACCATTGGGAGAATCTGTACTCGACACCAATAGAAGCGGAATGTTTCATAAGAGCATGCTCTCTTGATGACACCAGGAGCATCATTCTCAAGAGATGCATGAAAACAGTATTTGAGACTGTATTGGCTTCCCATTGCTGACCAATACATTGTACTGGACAGGATTCACCATACAGGAGGCAATCTTAATGTCCCTCTAAGAAATAGATACCTGAAAAATAAGATCAGAGGGGATTATTATTTTGGTCGGGTAAAACTATCAAATTAATTATGCTCATTCAGCTTTAAGGACTCCATGAATAGTGTGCAGAGTAGGCCACAGAGACATCTAAAATATGCCATAAGAATTCAAAGGTGAAAAAGAAAAACCAAACAATATTTTAATGGTGTACCCTATCACTAAACAATTTGAAAACTACAAGCTCTCAGTGGCCATGAACATGGCAAGGAATCTCGTGAACTCCTTTATCAATTGTCTAATTTAATTGAAAATTCTTAAAATGAACTCCAAAGTGTAATTCTATTACTCTGGATTCATGCAACTTTTTGTTTTGGGGGCAACCAAGTCATTACTTTAAACTCTGTTATTCATAAGTAGGAATTCTTGAAATTTTACAAAATTAAGAATCTAATCAGATTATCCATCATAATTTCTGTTTAGGGATGTCAACTATGGTTACTTGGCTTAAGATAAATGCATTTTTTTTCTTTTTTCTTTTAGTATCAATGCACTTGATTTCTCCTTTCAGACAAAATATTTGATCATGATTTGAGCAAATTCAAACTGGTCCACTGTTTTCTGCTAAAAAAGTTCCATCCTTTTTTCATCCACTTTGTTAAACCCTTGCCTTCTCAGGACTAGCCAAATAGAGAAGCAGCAGTTAATTATTTATGCACAAATAATGTTCATGAATCCTGAATTATGGTTTAGGCAAAGGGGTGAAGTACTAACACGTTTTACCTCACTAATGTACAACCATATATTAAGAGCAACATTCTCCACCATAATAAAGCGAGTGTCAAAGATGTGAGGATGCTAAAACTGGCATTTAGACAGAAAAAGCTGAAACCACTAGAGTGTTAAGGTGGCAAAAACTATCATTTAGGACTGCATAAGATGAGAGAAGACATTTCACTGGACCAAAAATATAAGGTTTGAAGTGATTATACCTTGTTTATGCATCAAAATCTTGTTAATGGCCATAAACATTCAAATCACTCTGTCCTTTACATGAGCAACAAGTTAATAAAATCTTTACTTTTTCCATTTAATCAGCACAACACATGACAAGTTGCATAAATGTATTAAACTAAATTCAAGTATCTCGGAGGACCTGTTTAACAGATAAGCATATAAAATATTGATTAGGGAATGATCAGCAATTTTCTACCTTACTGAAAGGTTGCTAAATACACCAATCAGGATTGCCCAAACTAGGCCAGGCGAAAACAATAGCGTAATTCACTTTGCTGTCTTGTCCAACAGTGTCTATTGCCACTGCTCTTCCCTCCTCCACTGTACTAACATCAGAAATAGCTGGTATGATCAGACAATATATCCTAAGTCAGCTGGAGCTGCTCGGTGTTTTCTTTTCCATTTCTATGCCTACTGAGTCACTCCTGGATTTCCATTACCATCTGCGGGATGATGTAGATAATTTAGCGGCCATAAGGAAGGACTGGGAGATAGTCTACAGAAGCTGAAGAAGCATTAGATATTATGCATTCAAGTAATCAATGAGGCAGTGGATTGAAGAATGGAGTGATGAAGAGATAGTCTACAGAAGCTGAAGCAGCCTTAGTTATTATGCATTCAAGGAATCAATGGGGCAGTGGATTGAAGCATGGAGAGATGGGTGATTGCTGAATAATTGCTGTAGGAGTGATACCCTTTTCTTTTTATTCCTCGTTCTTCTGCTGCCGGAGTTTGAGCCTTCGTGTATGTGCATGTGTGTAGAGAGAGAGGAAGGAAGTTAACTTCCTTTGTATATCAAGAAAAAGAGGTGTCAACATTAGGAACCTCACCTCCCTCAGTCGAAATCTTCTTGATCATCTTATTCTCAGCATTCTTACGAGCTTCCTCTGATATGATTTTACCATCTATCAACCACAAGAGTATACTACACTTTGTCAATCACGCTCCAACCAGGAGTTTTCTTCATCTTCAGCTTTGCCATTGATTTTCTCACAAAAACAACATCGTTTTGCTTCCCTGCAAGAGCGTAGATATTTGACAACAGAACATGGTCACCAGAATTATTAGGATCTGTTTCAGTGAGCCTTTCCTTCACTAGCTCAGCTAAATCAACATCTCCAAAAAAGCTGCAAGCCCCAAGAAGTGTCCTCCAAATAATAGCTGTAGGTGGAATTGGCATTTGAACAACAAAATCATATGCTTTCTGCAGCTGACCAGCCCTGCCATATAGGTCAACCATACAGCCATAATGTTCAATGGTTGTATTAATTCCATATTCTTTTGTCATTTTAGAGAAAATCTCGTGCCCTTCTTCAATTAGACCAGCATGACTGCATGCTTTAAGGATAGCGATAAACGTGATTCTGGCTCCATCAGGTCTAACACCAGATTCTTTCATCTCATTAAAAAGTCTTATCGCTCCCTCACCATACCCGTGCATTGCAAGCCCAGTTATCATCGAAGTCCAAGAAACAGCCCTCTTCTTCCCTGGCATTCTCTCAAAAACAGAATGAGCCAAATCCAAGGTCCCACATTTAGAATAAACATCCAAAAGTGCATTATTCACTGAAGAAATGAAAACCAGCCCGGATTTTTCTACAAACCCATGTATAAGTTTACCAAACTCCAAAGCCCCAGATTGTGCACAGGCAGATAACACCCCCGTTAAGCTTACCTCATTAGGCGTCCTCCCCAACCTCTGCAACTCCCTAAAATAATCAAATGCCTCATCATAACAACCATTATGAGCTAACCCGAGAATCATCGTACTCCACGAAACATCGTCTTTTACTAGCATCCCCGAGAACAACTCCTTCGCAAGATCAACCTTACCCGCCTTAACATACCCAGCAAGCATCACGTTCTTCGAACATGAGTCAAGTCCCTAAAAGGCATCAAATAAAACACCCCTTCTGCACCCTTCAAATCATCACACCTAAAATAAGCCGTGAGAATAGCATTCCAAGCCACAACATTTCGTTGAGGCATTTCATCGAACACCTTCCTCGAGAACCCAACATTTCGACATTCAGCATACATGCTAATGATCGTAGTCCCAACAAAAATATGGGTATTAAAGCCACGCTTCAATGCTTGACAATGCAGCTGAAACCCAGTTTCTAAACACCCAAAATTAGCAGCTCCTTTGAGCACAAATGCGAAAGAAAAGCTATCGGGCGGGGAATTCGAATACCGGAGCATGTGAGTGAATATGCAGCTTGAATTCTGAGGATTTTCTGATTCCGCAAGGCCGCGAATGAGAGTATTGTACATGAAAACATCTGGGTTCTGAGTATAATTGAAAAGGCGGTTAGCGTAGTTGAGGGAATCGGAGAGGTTTATGGAGCAGTGAAGGAGGAGTTTTCCGGCGACAAAGAGAGGGTCGGCGTCGAGACCCTTTTTCAGGACTTGGGCGTGGATTTGTTTGAAGGATTTTAGAGTCTTGCAGTTGGTTAATAATGAGAGGCAGAATTGTTGCTGAGATTTGCTCATTTTTCGACCCTCGCAAAGTCGTTTGTATTGTTGGATGCATTTGGCAACGGTTATTGGGATTTGGAGGGAAAACCAACAGTTTTTTTTTTTTTTGATAAAAAAAATTATTTAGTTTTTATTAAGTCAAACACTGTTTTAAAACTATTTAGTAACAAATTAATCTAAGGTATGCTATATTAATCAATTATAACATCACAAGATCATGTAGTATATATAAGTATGAATATATGATCCAACTATAATACACCTAAAAGACTTTAAAATTTTTTAAATGTGTATATAATTATATATTGACTGGAAAATTAACTGTGTATGGACTCGAAAATTCATCAGCATGGGGACTTTGTAGAAGCAATCAAGTAGCAGACTTGGCTCTATGTGGTTTGACCAAGTTGCTCTTATTTAGTAAGTGGCTTGTGACTTTTAGAGACGAACGTTTGTTCAAAACCTGTTGTAACTATTATTTTGAGAGGATTTCTCTTTGTTCAACCCGGCCCAGAGTCTTAAACTATCCAGTCTAAATCTTTTTTTACCCAAAAAAAAAAAAAAGTAGCAAACTGATTTTATCCTTTCTACAAATGAGGAAACTTCAACTACTGGAAAATTAATAACTTTGAGCAATAAACATGGAAGATGAAAGAGTAAAACTTAACTAAGTGGCCAATGGAGTTAAATTTCATTGTAGAAAGAGTATTTTATTCAATTGTCTAGTAATTCTAGCTCAATGGGTATGGATTTTAATCTATACAATCTTTTATGCGGACATTACTGATTCATTTTTATTTCATTGTGAAAAGAATAAATCCATTTTTCAGAGATATGATGAAAGATAATGAAATATATGCATTACATTATATTGTTTATTCTCATTTCAAGGGAAGCTACAAGTCTTTATATATCAGCACCTTGAGAATAATATGGCCTTGTACAGTATCAAGTCTAACTGCTCAAAAACAACTCGTATGAAGAAGCAAACTCATGTCTAAAAACAAGATTATTCATGCATTTTTATTTGTGACTAAAGCTGATATCTCAGCTCTTCATGACTATAAAAAGATTGTTCATGATGACTAAATTTGATGTTTAAGCCATCAACTGAAAATCTCCTGCAAAAATCTGTAGAGCTCTTCAGCAACCAGGCTAGGATACTCTTCTTGTGGAAGGAGGGCACCTGGCAATTCAACAAGTTTGGTCACTCCCTTAGCATTCCTGAGTGCTTCCATCTCTGCCTTTGATCTCTTGGGAGAGCCTGTAGTTGAAACTACTAGAACTGGAATTTCTCCTTCTAGTTTCGCAAAGAGTTCGATAAACTCTTCTCGTGTGTTCACCGGGTCAAGTAAACCAGTCAAGAAAGCAGCAGGCACATACCGAGCACCGTCCCTCTTTGTAAGTGCATATCTGCTCTCAATAAATCATTACTAGGTGTCACATTCTCGGGATCTGCATAAACATGGGATTTGTATTGCGACTGTATTGCATTCTCATTGCTGACGAGCACATTGTACATCATCCAACCAACAGCAGGAGCTCTTAGTGCTCCTCTAAGAAAACCATATCTGGAATACAAGAGAGGTCAGCATTCAGTTCGGCCGAGTAAATAGTCAAAACTAATAATGTTCCTACTTCCTGGAGCAGATCCACAAAACTGTGGATCAAGAATATAATGAAATTTTGCTAAATGTCTGTGTAATCTATTTGAGTGCCTGTACACATAATTGTTAGTAGATTTTCTTTTTCTTTTTTTATTTTAAAGCTGCAGTACTATAGGTTCTTAATAAGTGAAAAAGGAAAACACCAAGAAAACTTCAAGAAGTTTAACAAACAATGCCTTTGCTGGAAATTTTGGCAATGAATCTGATGAATTCACTTATAAGCTCAGGTGCAAGGTTGCAAAAGGGGAGACTCTTTTTTTTGTTTGGTCTCAGTGGTAGGGCTGTTAATGAGAAAAAAGAAATAATACAATTAGCCAAAAATCAAATCTATGAGGCAGTGATATTTATATATTAATCAACATGTAACTAGTCAATTGTCCAACTTGATTTATTTCCCTATTTCACAAAAAAACTGTACAATGAAATGCAAATTTGATAATTAATTTGACCTACTTCTTATTCTTTTGGGGGCAGCCAAAGACATAACCAAACCAAAATTGTCTATTCAATTTTTAAAGTGTGTATAGGCTTGAAATGTATCCAAATAACAAGAATTCATCCTTCCCTCCTTCCCTGCTCATTGATAGTTGTCACCAATCCAAAAGTGAATTACCTTTTTCCCATTTCCCTTTCCAACAAAAAGTTAATTGTATAATCTGGGACAAAATATCAGGACACAGTATGTAAAAATGGTCTTTAAAGTCGAATTCCTCCAGTTTATTGAATAAAGATGAGAATCTTTTTCAGGATATGAACAAATGAAGATGCGGGGATTATATAATTAATCATTGAGTAAGCATTCAAATCACGGTCAGAAAACCAGCTATGCACAGTCATAAAAGAGGAATTCACTAATGTAAACCCATAAATCAGGAGTAACATTCTCAGGGATTGGCAAGATATCCAGTGAAGTACTAATAAGTATTGCAAGAGAGGACCACAGTTAGAATAAAACATACATCAAAGTTACGAGGGTGTCACAACTAGTGTATGGAAAAACCGGAAAAGAACAAATAACTATACAACCAAGATTTTATTAGCACCAATAAGAGATATCATAAGAGAAGATCAAACACAATAAGACCAAGAGTATGCGTGAAATATTTGTACCGTGTTTCCATGTTATTATCTCTCCCGAACACAATAGGAAGGGGACCAGCCCAGGTAGGAGCAACCGCAGCAATGGCAGTTGGCTTCACCAAACCCTTCTTTGCAGCACGAACTGCGATTGTAGCGTGCATGCCCTCCCCCAAAAACCACCAAATCATCATCTGCTTTAGACATCAAAGAGATTAGCATGGCATACTACTAATCTTTGAGGAGAACTGATTATCATTTCAAAGGGATATTCATGGAAAAAAGCACGCAAGTTTTGAAATGACATATAGTTGACTACATAAGAAGAGTAGAAAAGATGTAGTATTCATCATAAAGAAATATAATTCGGATCAATGAGAGCATGGAAAATAGGAGGAAAAAAGACAACTTACAATAGAATTGACCTAATATAAAATTTGTAAAACCTTTCTTTTTTACCACAACAAAGAGTTACAAATATAATCGCTCCAAAAAAACATGCCAACATTGATAACAATCAACCAGAATATCATAAAATTAAGATCTATAAACGGATTCAACACATGTATCAACAAAAATGTCAAGTTTACAATATTAGACACAAAATATTGTTGGAATCTTGTCTAGTCCAGATAGAGAACACCCACCTTTGGGCTTTGGCAAGTTACTCCAAAACTATGGATAACTAGCATATTAACATGAATCTTGCAAAAATTCCACAATTATAAATAAGTCTCAGCAACATTTTAGAGAAACTCCATAAAATTGAGTTTAAACTCTAAACTCCCTTCTGATCCTATTCAATACTCATGACAGCAGAGTTTCACCTAGAAAAATACGAAAAAAAACAAAACGAGGGCAATAATCAGCTGATCTTTGATACTTGAAATGGCTAAATCTTTTAAAACTACACTTATTCATCAACACTTTATAAAGCAAAAATCCAATCTTTACCTACAAAACATATTCAACCATAAAGCTTTTGCTCCTAATTTTACCAAAACAAGCCTAAATAACATCAAAATAACAGGTTAAAAAAATTGAAAACATCATAAACCACACTCAAACCAATCCAAATTCAAGAACTTGAGAAATCCCATTAAAGCAAAACAAACAAAAAACAATTCAATAACAAAAAAAGAAACCATTTTTCCTCATTTCACCAACCTGAATTCTTGTTTCTGCGGCTAAAAGGGCTGTCAGGAGAATTGACTAAATCAACAAAAAATTTCTCCATAACATCAGCATTATAATCAAGTTTAGGTCTATCAGAGAATCCCAAACCAGGCCAATCCACAATGGTAGCTTTGTAACTAACTTTCCCATCTCTTCCAACAATTTCTTTAGCCACTTCTCTCCACTCCTCCACTGTACTCACATCAGAAATTGTGGGAATCATCAGGATTTCCTTAGTTGGCTGATTCTTCGACTCATTTTTGTGCTCCTCATAGTGGATTTTGACTGAGTTTTCCTTAAATTTCCACTGCCAGTTGCCGGCTGATGTGGAGAGTTTTGGGGGAGGTGAAGAAGGGGTTGGAGCAGCATAGTCTAGAGATGTTGTTGAGGAAGCTTTGACTGTATTGGGTTTGAAGAAATAAGTTGTCTTGTTGAAGGATAAGGTGATTGATGGTGGCTGAAGAAGTGCTCTCATAGCCATTTTCCAGATTTTGTGTGCCTGTATGCTTTGTGAGGGAGATGTGGGAAGGGGATGGTTGGGAGTGGGTGGGAATTTTTTGTAAAAGAGGGATTTTTTTTTTCTTTTTTTCTTTTTGTTGCAAGAAAATTAATCAAATTATTAAGTTGTTGCATTTGAATTATTTATTTTGTAATTTAGTCTCTGAAATTACTGAATTATTTATTTTTATAAATTTGATCACTAAATTACTTAAGTGTGTTTATTTTATTTTCATGGTGATTGCATAAACATACTTTAAAGTAATTCAGTGACTAAATTTACAATGGAGTGACTTACATTTAAGATAGTACAATTATTAGAATTATAAAATAAATAATTTAATTACCTTTTATATAATAATTTAATAGTTTGATAAGAATTCATGCATTTTGCTCTTTTTATAATCACGTCACTTTATACTTTGTCAATTTATTTTGTCACACTTGACCTTTTGAATAAATATATTTATTTTGTAACAATTGCTCAATTAGTTCACATGAATTTATTTTATTTTTTAGATAGAAAAATTGTCAACAAAAGTATATTTATATCAAACATTATTATATCAAAACTTTAAATTTTAAAATAAGTTATGAAATCAAACAAGATTGAACGTTGAAAACTTAACATATTTAATTAAAAAAAGTCAACTGTGATAAAATAAAGGAGACGAAAGGATTATACTTAATTTCTTTCAAAGAAAAATAACTTTGTAGACATTTTAAAAAAATGCATGTATATTAATTGAGATTATAAATGGGTAATCATGGTTAATTTTAGACCCCAATAAAATCGAGACATTGAATAATGTATAAATATAACATTAAAAATAGACTAGTAAAACACACGTCTCATATAAATTGGGCCAGTATACGAATCAAGCCCAATAAACATTTTTTTAGTCTTATATGCTAAAAATTATAGAATCAATTAAGAGATAACATCTCATAAAATAATAAGGAAATTAATTAGGCTAAATACAAGATTAATTTAATATTAATTGAGCTAATTCATTGATTTTCTGTCTGTCTTAAATTTTACTTCTCACTCTTGGCCTATAAAAATGAAGTTATTCTCATTGGGAGGAATAACTTTGAAACAAGTACAATCAAATATCACGTTCAATCAAACTTAAGCCCTTGGCACACATCTCCTCAATCGATTTCTCCCACGAGATTGAAAGAGTTCAATAGATCGAGATCAAACATATTACTACCCTCGAATTATTGTCAATATATCGATGTTTTAAAACCGGACCAATCTCAATTCTTGAATCGTCATTGATGCTTTAGAGAATGAATTATAAATTTTCGTTATTGCGATCAACGATTATAATATCATAAAATTAAAACTCATTTTCATCTGATTTAACAAAATTTTATATTTACAAATCTTTCTTTTTTTTTCCTATTTTTGAGGCACAAAAGTTACATTTACAAACTTTAAATTAACACAAAATTGTCCCACATACCGTGTGGGTTGGGAGGGAGTGGTGGTGCATCCGGTTCAGATGCCTGTGAGATATCTACACTACGAAGTGGGAGGAAATACAAATTAACCATATAATAATGGGAAAGATTTAAGTAGATTTGATTTTTGACACCACTTGTAGATCTTGTAGTGTGGATTAAATGTTATAAAATCTGTGACATAAATTGATGTAAGCAATATTTTATAAGATTTAATCTTACCGTAAAGTCCACAGATGGGACAAAAAATCGAGTCTGTGTAAATATTTTCCTATAAGAATTATCAATTTCCAGATGAATATTTCGAAAATCCTATAGCACTTATGGGTGATTGCACTAGCGGAACCCAGGCTCCAACATTTTGAAAAATTACCATATTTTATAAATAAGCTTAAAAATTATTTATTTGTTGGTATATAAAATTTTTTGCATTATCGGATTTGGATGCATGTCACTTGTGCATTATATAAATTTTAAAAGTTAATTATGCACATGTGACATACATCTATATTTGATAGTGCAAAAATATTTGTACACTGATATTGTATACAAGATTAACTCAAAAAAATATACCCCAAAATTAGTAACTTTACACCATCGAGAAACTCCGTCTCAGAAGAGTGATAGTGTTTTATATTAAAGTGCATTATGCAAGTTTTAAATGACTACAGTAACTTTTAAGTCAAAAAAATTCATTCCCTAACAGTTAATTAACGAAGTATTTAATATATTGACTTTAACCAATATGATAAGGAGACGAGTAAAATGAATCAAATTTAATTTTTAAGCTAGTAAAACGAACCAAATTTAAATGAGCAACAAAAGGAAAAAAGCTAACAAATAAAAAAAATGGTGAAGAAAGTTATTGACTCATTGTTAATTTGCAACCAAAATGAAAATGAATCATATAATTAATCATACCTTACCAAGGGATTTGTCGTCTGGGATTATTAACCATAACCTTTTTCACAATACCATGAATCCATTGACTCTCATTGCCGCGCCACACAAAATCATAACAAGGCAGGTTAATGTGAAAGCTGTCCTCACAGGGTGGAATTGGTGGTGCTGCTAAAAGACTTGAAATACGTAATGATGTTAAAATAATAGACCCAATAATAATATTACACGTGCTTCATGTTCGGGTCTATTAGGGATATTTTAGTAATTTTATCCTTGTTTTTCAAATAGATTCAAATGAGTCAAGTATCAAGTATTATATATTCGACTCACGAATCGATCCGATCGATTAGTTTCAGGTAAAAATATCAAAGTAACAGGTTAGATTCAATTAATTACTTTCCTAATTATTCAATATCAAATTTTCTCTCTGAAATTCACATTCTTATCGAAAGACTGACTTGAGTGTCAGAACTTATTTCGGAGGACAAAACCTGCTCTCTTTTATTTTCAGGTGATCTAGACGTGAGTATTATGCGTCATGCTCAACTTTTGTTTTGGATAATATTATACACGAGGTAACTTTAACTCAAAATTTTCATATCAACACGTAATTTTCTCGAAAGCCGGCTGGGAGGATCCGAAACCAGCCATCGTTGGCTTCTGGATGAAGAAGAGAGTTTTAAGGCTGAGCAAGAAAAGAGACGAAAATAGGTAAAGAAATGTGGAACTCTTGCTCCTCCACGGCTCCACGCAAGTAGAAAGTTTTGCTTCAAGAGGGCTTTGTATTGTTGAATATAGTGCCAACCACTAATTAGTAGAAATTCCTCTATTAATTATGTGTGTTAGTGTGTGTTTTGCGTGTTTCTTTAACTTGAATCTAGAAAGAAATTGATCTATAAAATCACAAATTCAAAAAAACTCTATGTAATGATAACAAACAAAATTATAATAAATCATTAACCACTAATTTTATGTACTCGATTAGAAAAACTTTGTCATGAAATGCACATTAAGGAGAAAAAGGAGAGTTGTATCACAGAGAAATTAATATGGGTTGGCGCGGGTTTCAGTTGGGGAATTGGAAATGCCCCTGATTTTTGTTTATTACCAGATATGCTCCATGATTTTTTTTGGTTGGGTTTCTTGAAAAATTGTGGTGGAAACAACCAAAAAAGACAAATATAAGTGTAGTATCTAAAAGAAGAAAAATGTTTTACATTTTAATGTACTCTCAATATTTGAAACACTAGTGGAGGGCATACACATGTATTGGGATTATTTAAAAAAAAAAAATAGCAGATTGTATACCTGGACATTCCCTCTCCCTAACCCACATTGGATAAGAGGGTTAAGGGACTTGAAAGTTAAGACCTAAAAATTAATGGGCCAATTAATCCAACCGTTAACTAATTCAGCAGACAATTAAGAATTTTTTTTTTTTTTTTGTTAGAAGTCCTACGAATTATTTATGCCTTGTAAATGAAGGTCACGTTATCATTTGTGACTTCGAATTATTATTTTTTATGATTTTTATTTAAATGTAATATTACAAAATCGTTATATTTGTAACTTCTAAAATAATACGTTACAAAAAGGTAAATAATTCTTGTAGTCACTATTGACTGTAGATGCAAAGATTTAAAATTTTCTATAATGAACTTAGGTTAAATGGAAGAGGGAATGTTTATACAGTTCTAATCTCTCATCAACCTTTGTATTCCGTAATGAAAATGTGACATTATAAGGTCATAGTAATAAGGAAATGTAATTTAGGTATTAAGATGTTTCCTTCATAATTTATTGATAGTGGGTGTGAGTTATTATAGCGTAGGGGAAGATTTTTTTATTTAAAGTCATAGTGATTCAAGATTTTAGGTAATTAAAGTTCAATTAAGTGCCAAAAGACTCAACAATTCTTTATTGTAAAATTCCTCGAAGCATTGACTATTAGTACTTGGTTTTTTTTTTTTTTTTTTTTTTAAGTATTTCACCAGTGACTTAAAAGGATTTGGCAAGATTTGTTACACGATCATCGCCAACAAAATCGGTTGGTCATGGAAATTAGCAATTTTTTAGGGTTAAAAGCAAATACCCTCTTCAACTTTCATCTAAGTTGCAAGATGTCCTCTTAACAATTTTGATAGGTATTTTGTACCCTCTAATAATTTCTACATAAAAAGTAACAACTTTTACTAATATTTAAATTATTAAATGGACAAAAATACCCTTTGGGTTAAAAGCAAAATGCCCCCTTAACTTTCACAAAAATTGCAAAATGCCCCCCATTAATTTTAATAGACAAATGCTAAAATTAAAAAAATAAAATGGCTAAGAAGGGCCCATATAATCCCTATACTACTAAATAATTTTATTACTTTAATTTTAGTTATACATGAATTATAAGTTCTAATTTTTATGTGTCTAGATAATTTAATTTATAAAATCTAGATGTTATAAGAGAAGTAATATATTTTTATTTCAATGTACAGTTTCTGTATTTATTAGTGATATTCTTTTACAAACAAACCAACTACAAAAATATAAAATATAAAGTATCGAGTACAAAAAAAAAAAATTAAAAATTACTCTTAACATGCACATAAATTATAGAATGAGAATTCATGTAATAAATATTATAACTAGTTAATATAAGGTATAATAAATTTGACCAAAATATGTCAAACGAAGGACTATGCAGGCACAATTTTTATTTGTACATAATACTTAGAATAAACTTTTTAAGTTTTTTATATAAACTTTTTAAGTTTTTTATGCTATCCTTTTTTGTACATTTTTTATTCGTTAATTTTAGTATCAATAATTCATTGCAAATTCTATATTGCAATAAATTGTATACTGTTTTATTATAATGTATTTTAGTTTAAAAATTAATTCACAAGACGCATGTAAAATTAGATGTTATAGTTAATAAAATATTAAAAGTAATATAATTTTTTAACAATAGGAAAAAGGTTTAGAAAAAATTAAATGACAAGCAAGAAAGAGAAAATAAATAAAAGAAAAAAAGAAAATGACAAATCACTTAACTAACGTATCGGGGGTATAATGGTCAATTTTCTATCAAAAATGTTATTTTAGTTAGTTGACCACATATCAAGGATGTATAATGCCTACTAAAATTGTTTAGAGGGCATTTTGTAATAGGGTAATAGTTGGAGGGAACATTTTGCTTTTAACCCATTTTTTTATTGAGCCACAACTAGAGCATTTAATCAATTTTGAATCTGGGACATGATACTATATGAAATTAGATTAGGTTGGACAACTAGATTGATGATTTTATTCCGTATACATGTTATAAAAAGATTAGAGTCTTAACCCCACGTTTGGTTTATAGAAATGACTTGAAATGAAAAGTTTATTCAAGATTGAACTTTTTTTTAACTTGTAATAGTATAAGAATACTAATTCCCATTATAGATATCTGGTGACTAAAGCAAATGAAATGAGTTCTTTTTTTTTTTTTTTAGATTTTAGTATAATGATTTTTAGATGTCAGAATTGAAAAGATTTTTATATTAATTTGAATTACAAACTTTTGGTTTTTTATAAATATAAAAATTTATTTTTTGTTGTTTTAATTCATATCATTAACATTTCTGTGGGTGTGAGAAATTTTAAATATTTCGTGTGAAGAATACAATTTTTTTTTTATTTTAAAAAATAGATAGTATTTTATTTTTTTGCATTCAAATACATATTAAATGGTAAATTTTAGCTAATTTTTATAATATATAGTTATTTAAAAACGTTTATATTCATTACAAAGATAACTATACAAAAAATAATAATAATAATTAATTGACCACATGTGTGATCTAAATTGTATTTTATTTATTTATTTATTTGTTTATTTATTTTACATATAATTATATTTGCTTGCAAATAATATAATTGGCTTCAAATTTTAAAATGATGGGATAAAATTGACATTACACAATTTTCTCTTTTCAAGTTGTAATCAATGTTTTGAAAACCGGACCGGCCATTGAACCGGTCGAACCAGCCAATTCACTAATTTAGGTTTTTTTTTTTTACTAAAGTGTGATATAATTTAAAATGACCTAAAATATATTTATATAAAATCTAAAATATAAGTGAAACACTATTTTTGGTTAATTATAGTCCTAATACCCAAAAATACTAATCAAATTTGTAATAAGCAAAGTGAAATTTATACAAAAATAAGTATAAAAAAGATGAAAAAAATAATAACTTAATAGTTTAGGCTTTGGTGTGTTCAATGTTTTGCTATTTTGGAGTTTATTTTCACGATTTTTTAATTTTTCTCTTTATTTAAATCATTTTTTATTCAAAAATTTAAAAAACCGGTTTTTTACCGGTTCTCGGTTTTTTACTGGTTCTGTCCGGTTTTTTGGACAGACCGGATATGTAGTTGGACCGGACCGGTGGTTCTTCCGGTTCGCGGTCCGACCGGTCGAACCGGCCGATCCGGTCCGACTTTCAAAACACTTGTTGTAATTGGAATGAACTTTACTCAAGTTTTTTCGAGGAATGAGATTTTCAGGATTTAGTTGGAATAGCCATTTTGGGTGAAATGAACTTTCTAATTTAGAAATATCATACCAAACAAAAAAAATAGAAAAAATAAGTTAGAAAGTCATTTCCATTCTAGACTAATTTCGCATATCAAACATTGAGGAAGACAACAAGTGAATAGGGTGATAAGGATCCTACATAGCTTAGTGGGTAAGAATTTGTTACTAATCTAATATATATAATTAAGAAGGATTAGTTTAATTACATTGTTTCTCTGTCCTACTTGGCATAGCTAATTGTGGAGAAACTTTATTATGAGAAGGTCCTACCAAGTGTCATGTCAAGTGGTATTCCCAAACCAATGAGATTTTACTATTTAAAGTTGTGGGCCTAAAAATAAAATGAATTGGTGGGCCACTACTTAAAAATGCTAGAATTTCATTGGTTTGGGGATACCACTTGGCATGACATTTGGTAGGACCTTCCTATAATAAAATTTTTCTCTAATTGTGCAAGATTCATGAGTCAATTGGTTCTATGGATTTACCTATTTTTATTCAAGTTTCAAATATATATATATATATATATATATATATATATATATATATATATAATTGAGAGTTTACATTCTAATCAAAATTTTTTTTTTCTTTTTTCTTTCTAGGTGGTGTTGATGTTAAATTTTTTCAAAAGTGCAAAGTAGTCTAGTGTTTAGGTAAAGAACCACATGTACTATCCACGTCTGGAGCACACATGAAAAAAAAAAGAGGGCGAGATTTTGTCCTCTAAGATAGGTTTCAATACTCAAGTTTAGATAAGAGAGTAAATTTAATAAGAATATAGAGCTTGTGTAATTAGGAAAGCGATCCTTGAATATGACATACTATTTCGATATTTATACTTATTTGAAGGGTCGGATCGATCTGTGGGTCGAACATTCACTACTTAACCCATTTAGGAAAATTTAAATCACAAGGATAAAATTACTAAAATTGCCCGGATAGACCCAGGTGAGGTGATGCTTTTTCGAAGAAAAAAAACCTAGTTATATCATTTATAAAAACACCTAAATCCTACTACTAATTGGGCAACATCCTACAAATATATGATTGTCAACTAGTAGTAAAGAGAAGCAGGGATCGTACCCATAAGGATTGGTTAGTGATTATCGATTATTTGGTTGGATTATTAGTTAAAATGATTGATTTAATCAATTTAATCTAAGACTAGAACTTAAAGGACTAAGAAAGCAATTTAAATGTATTTAAGTAACAAGGAAATTAAAAGGTGAGCAGTAAATTAAAGAAAGTATTTTCAAGAAATCATGTAAGATGAAGTATTTTTAAAGAGTAATTAGAGAAGGCAAGTAAAAAGGAAAAGCGTTTTAATGAAGTAATTAACTAATTTAGATTATTAATTATCATTAATAAAGCATTTTAGAAAAAGTTCATAAGCTAATCTAACAATTACACTAAGAATTCAAGTAAAGAAAGTAATTAAATGGAAAGCGCATAAACCAATCTCTTATAATTATCTAACCTAAACTACAATTTACTTCTAAGAAAGCATTTTTGAAGGAGCATTCAAGAAACCATTTAAAAAGAGAGCATTTAAGAAAGTATTTAAACTTATTACCTAAAAATTACTACTAAGAGAGCATATGTAAAAGAGGCAACAAACTAATCTACCAATTAATCTAAGAAAGCACAAGTAAATATAGAAATTAAACTAAACTACACTAAATTAAGATAAAACAAATGACATTAAAACATAGATTAAAAAGAACTTACACTCAGCGTTTTTAATCTACAATTAGGAGTTTTGAAACTACACTAATCTATACCTAATCCAAGAAAATCTTCTCCAAACGAGGAGAAAAAGGAAGAACGAATGTAACTTACAATTACACCTACTAACACATTCTAACTATATGAAAAAAGAGACTTTAATATGTTGTTTATAGTGCTAGGGTTGGGGAAGAAACTTCAACCACAAAAACAACCTTAGTTTGGACATTTTCTACTTCTAAGAATATTGACCGCGACAATGCATAGCACACTCTAACATTTTTTACCCCGAATTCAACAATGATAAAGATCGCTACATAGTATCAATCTTAGCCACTTTCTTGGAATGTGAAGAAATTGGAAAGGTTGCTAATTTTGGGAAAAAATGGGAAGAGGGAGGGAAGTTTTTGGTTTGGTCGTATGCTGCATATACGACCAAAGTCGTATATGCAAAATACGGAAAAGTCGTATGTTGCATATATGACTTTGGTCGTATATACAACATTATACCAATCCCCTATAAATACCCCCGTATGATCTTTCCCCATCTGTCCTCTTCTTCTCTTTTTCTGCTTACATCTAAACTCCATGTTCTCTTTCCCTTCACTCCCGATTCCTCTCTAAATTTTTTTTTAATAAATTTATCAAATGGATCCCTAATTGAAGAATTTATCAAATAAGTCCCTAGTTGAAGAACAAGGAATTGCCACTTTAGTCCACTAAGGTACTTTCTTTATACCATTTAAATTTTTAAATAATTTATTTTTTCATGTATAATATTTAATTCAATATTTTGATTTATTTTTGTATAATATGTTAAATAATAAAATAGTTTAAGACATTTGTTTAGATAGATATGTTAGATATGTTTCTTTAGTAATAAAATGTTGTTGTTATTCAAATGTAATTATAATTGTAATTATATTGTTTTTAATAATGTTAGTTTATTGTTACATAATTTGTTAACTAGTATGTTAGTATAACTATTACAGTCTAACTAATTGAACTTTAATTAATAGTTTAATTATTACTAGTGAGAAAGACATAGTAAATGTGGGTGATAATTAAAAGAAACAATATTTTATAGTAAAATACCGAACTATTGATCAAATACCCAATACAGATTGACTGGTTTACCAGTTGAACAAGTTGTTCGATTTTATCGGTCAAATAAGTCAAATACACATACACACACATATATTTATTTATTTATGGATCTACAATTACAATAATATATTAGTATATTTGTGTACATAATATTTTAGCCATAATATTTTTAATTCTTAATAATTAAATATGTTAATAGTTGATAATATTATTTTTCTTAATACTTAAATATATATTTTTTGTATAATAGTTGGTGTTATGTACAATTTATGTATTTATACATTAATATAAGTGTGCAACTTATTAATGTAACGATTTTTTTTTAATAACTAATTAAATGAATACTACTAATTTTCTTTTAATACATATAGATAATAGAATTAAGTAATTATAAATATATAATTAAGTATTTAATGAAATATCTATATATAATATATCTAAACATATATGTTATTCTATACATATACTAAGATTTTTATAACTTATAATTGTAATAAAAATATATTTTACATAAATTTTAATTTATATAATTATACAATTATATTATATAACTTATTAGTATAATATTTTTACTATGAACAAATATATGAAATGTATTACTAACTTATTATTCGTTTAGATAAAATTAGGTAATAATATATATTCCAATATATTATATGATATAACTTAACAGGGGTTGGTGATTCAATAAAATTTTTCTATAAGAATTGATTTTAGTAAGTGGCTCTAAATTTGTGAATTTGTAAATTAAATTTAATATGTATATATAATATATACACATTTATATATTAAGATGTGTGAAGAATTGGCCAATCACTACTCATGGAACGTACTGTTGTTGAATGATGTTATTATAATTTTGATATGTATTTTTTTCATTATCTACATTATAAATATTATTTTTGATGAATTTGTGAAACTTGTATTATCTTGTATTTTTCTTATGTGATATTCTGAATTTGTGGAACAATATGAAATTTGTGGATTATATATTAAATTTTTGTATTTGAATACAGGAATAGAAAAAATTTAATATTTGATTTATTCGACTTACCGGTCGAACAAATTGAATTTAAACGACTCGACTCGACTTTAGTCGAAACCATAAAAACCGATATATATCCATAAAAATTGATATATATATATATATATATATATATATATATATATATATATATAATTAAAAGGTTGACTAGAAACATTTCGAAGTTATAAAATTGATTAAAAAAATATTTATATATAATATTATAAGTTTAACATTTTGGGATGTCCATAAAATGATCATAAATTATTCATCCAGAAATATAAATTAAAATTTAAAAAAATGAAATTTTTAAGGAAAATTAACCGAGCATTATATTCAAACAAATTTTAAACATTATAAATAGATAATAGTCCTCTAAATGAAAACTGGATGTATAGATAATTGAAACACACTAAAATTGATAAAAAAAAATATATAAAATCGTAAAAGTGACTTATGGTTTTACATATCTTCATCCGCATATTATCGTCCGATGCATAATAAGGATTAGCTAGTAACATTAAAATTTCAGAGTTGGTCAACTGGCGGTTGATTACAACCATCTAGTCTTGAACCAACTCTATAAAATGATATTGGCAAATGCAATTAAGCATGCGGTTGTTTTCTTTCCGTATGAGTTGAACTGCTGCCTTGTATTGTTATTGATTTCTTCTGTTCAATAAGAGGTTGTAGCGTTTTGGTACAGGAGCACTAAGACTCTGTAGAGGCTCTCTTAGGCGATCAGACTCTTGGCGGCGAAATGCCCATTCTCGCTGAACACCACAATAATATTCTCTTGGGTCAGAGTCATGATAGTTACGATAATCATCTCGTTTTTGTAGCAACCATATTTTACGTGTAAAATAGCTTGTTGTGAATGACATTGATTTTGAATTGGTCTTATGTATTTATAAACAGCTAAAATTGATGAATAAGATGGTTGGCAGCAACCGAAACTATTAAAGGTCCTTCAACATCGCAGGAACAAGCTCATGCCAGTGGTATTATAGTTCCATCATATGTTCCATATGCACATGCCTTCTACTTTAATATTGGCAATATGCTTTCTTTCGATATAACTGATAAAGGTTATGTCAAGCACATGAATGTGTAGAGTGACAAACACAGAGTTGCATTTGGGCATGTTGTTCGATAGCAAGAAACATCTTAAAAGGGCAACTAAGCTATGGTCTATCAAGCATAATTGGGAATTCATTGCGATTCAAAGCAAGCACAACACTTATATAGCAAAGTGCAAGACTATATGCACTGACAATTGTTGCAATTGGATAGTAAGGGCTATTGAAAAAAGGACTCATAAAATGTAGCAAATAACTAAAATTTTTGATATGCACTTTGTATTGGCACGAGTAATAGCAAGGATCACAGCCACTTGAGCCATGAGATGGCTCTGAAGCCAAGAGCATTGTCGCGCCCCATTTTTTGGCAAGAGAAAATGAAATAGTACAGTTAAGAGAGATAATTATATAATATTAGTACAAAAATAGGGTCTAAAATAGAACTTTAAAATGCGATGTTTGAAGCCCCGAAAAAATGATCCAGAATAGGATTTTTTATAAAAAAATGGATAAATAGATAAATAATCGAGTCGCCACCCAGTGTGTGAAGTGCATCGGGACACTATCCTAAACCTAAAGGAGAAGGAAAAACCTAAAGGTTAAGGAAAGTAATAAAGAGATTCAAAAAAATATTTAAACTGCAATAAATGAATAATCTATAAAAATAAATTAATTATAAACCCTATACTAGATGACTCCTAGTCTACGAAAACAAAAGAGATAAGTACGGGAGTCCTATTGAAGAAAAAGAAAGCTAGACTACCTTATAGGTAACTTAAACACCCTTTCGTCCCCGATAAAACCGGTTACAAGATCTAATTCATGTTTTCAAGAAATTATACTACCCATATTTATATCAAGTTGGATAAGCATGAAAACAAATGAATAATAAAACATGTATATAATGCGAAGGAGTGGGAAACTCGTTGTGCCAGCGTTGGACCGACACAGGAGTAAAATTTTCTATACTAGGATCAGATGATGCAAAAAAAAGAGCAAAATTTTTACCAAGAATAGATGTTCTAGTCAAGCTAATAACATATAATTACACAATGCACATGAGCAAATAAAACATAATATTCTAACATATAAGTCTAAATGCAAGTAATAAACACAAGGTATATAATCCTATTTATTATAACAAACTTAAATTTTTCACAATGAGATAAGCTGCAATAAATAATCATAAAGTGAACAATGATAATAAGCTAAAGAAAACAATCAAACAATTAACATACAAACCAAGTATTGCGTGTAGATGATTTAGGAATATCTCTTGCGGTGTAGAATTGTACAAAATTATCCTATTCTTAGCTCAAAATATGAACGAACAGATCAATATAATATTAAGTTATAAGTATGAACGAAGTTAAACTAACAAAAGAATATTGTTAAACTAACAAAAGTAATTCTAATGAGTAAATTGAGATAAACTATCATAAAAAAATGGATAGGTAACGATTGTTGAAAAGAAAGAAAGACTTGATTCAGTGAAATCTAGATTTAAAGGAAACAACCGCAACATTCTCAAGCAATGACAGTGTCCACATACCAAAACAGAACAAAGTTCTCCCAGTAAAACAACATTTATTAAGAAAAATAGACTAATTAATAACAAAAATGAAATTCTAAGGGTATAATTGCAAAAACCACAGTGTTTTTAGATCGAAATGCTATTTAAGAAGAGTTTAGGGGCCAACAAATGCCATTTAAGAAAATGTTAAGGACTAACAAGCAATTATAGAAAATATTGGGGACTAGAGTGAGCAAATTCAATAAATGTCAAGGACTTACAAATAATTTCAAAAAGCTTCTAAGGGAAAAATATAATTCTTACAAGTTATGGGGGGCAAAACATAATTTTAGAAGGGTGCAATGGACTAACATGCAATTTCAAAAATTTTCAAGGGCCAAAATGCAATTACAAAAAATTTGGGGGGCAAAAACGTGATATTAAAAGTTTAGGGGTCAAACTATAAATATTAAAAAGTTGATCATTGCATTTACCGGAAATTAACCATGGCTAGCCCAAAAAAAAGTTCTGATAGCCCCAAAAGATAAAGCCCAAACATATTTCCCTATCTATTTCTTGTAATTAGGCCCAAATATGTAATTGACCCAAAACTTAAAACAAAAAGTCCATAGCCCGAAAGAAAATAAAACAACCTCAGCCCATATCAGCTAGTAGTAGTCCAACCAACAACAAAAAAATACACTAACCCATTCAAATCAAAATGTACTGGGCTCCAACTGAAAATGTATCAAGCCCAATCGAGAGCCATACCACATTTCCTTAATTTATCTCAGTAGGCCACTTGGCCCAAAATCAAATGTCTTGACCCAATTACGAGAATAGAGCTATCGCATTAGTCAATCCAAACTCATTTTTATCCATGATAAAACGAAATATTAGCTCCAAAACCTTCTATTAAAAAAAAGCCCGAGACAACAAGCTCCACAATCAAAAGTCCAATTTTGATGTTTTGTGATAGCAAAAATATATTTTTGACTAATTACTTCAAAAAAAGATTTTCTTATTTCGACTGTTGTCTTGCTTTGGGGATCAGGATAAAAATTATTTTTTAATTAGGGATAAGATCCCTAATGTTTTTGAAGAAATCCTCATTTCCTCCCTAATTTTAACTTTCCAAACCATTATTGGTCCATTTTTAAGTTTAGGTGATTTAGATGTTAATTTAACATTTTACTGGACTGGACATTGGATCCAGTTTAAAACTCATTTTTTAATCCAATAAGCCCATCAGATTTTAAGTACCAAAACCCCTCAGATTTAAACATCATGGCCTGAAATACCACAAAAAAACACACAACAAACAACCTACCGGCCCAACAAAAGTCCAAACCCAACAAAACAAAACCTCAACCAGTGGTGGCCGGCGGTGACCGGTGGCGCCACCTCGGACCACCGTCGAAGCAAATTTTCGACAGCGCGTGAAAGGATGAAACACTTCCAACTCATATTTGAAGGCCAAATAATATCCAATCCATCAAAACAAATAAGATCTACCGAAATCTAAATAAAAATCATCATAGGGGAGCAAAATGCAAAATAATCACATGGGTTTAATGAAAACTCATTAGATCTAAAAAAAAATCATCCATACGATCGTATCTAATAGGAAATCATCATGTGGGCTAGAAGTCTTTATCACCAAAATATCAAATACCCCTCAAAAAAAAAAAGGCAAAACACACAAAATATACCAAAAAAATTCACTGGAACGCGATGGATCCTTGATCGAATGACGATGATAACAGTAGTAGTCAGGATATTGGCGATGGTGATGTACTGTAGGGTATGATGGTGTGTGGGTGTGGATGATGAAGAAGTTGTGGGGGAATTGGAGTTGTTTTTGGACTTTTATATAGAAAAATGGTCAGGGAGTTTGGTTGGGGTTGCTGGAAAGAAACAAATGGAATTAGGGGTGGTTTTTTCTTTGTTGGACATTGGAACCCTTTAAATAGGAAAACAAAGTAATCACTTATATAAAATTATACTACCATTTAGCAACCAATTAGGAGCAACTAGTAGTAGTAGCAGCAAAACTAGATTAGCAGCGGCAGTAGTAGCCGTCAAAAACAGTAGTTGTAGTAATCATTATAGTACTAGCAATAGGAGTAATGATATATGTACAGTAGTAGAAACAATAATAGTATTGGCAGTAAAAAGAAAAAATCATTTCCATTGCAAAGTAAAAATGACCGATTTGACGTTTGTTTTTTGTGCGTCTTTGACAAGACTACATATTTTCAGGTTCGACTTGCACTCGACAGTATAATTTATTCTGATTTTGAGCCAAACGATAAAAATATGAGTTTACAAAATATTTTAATAATCAAGACAAATACACAGACATTACGATTTTTTTTTTTTTTATTTTGATTCAAAACAATACCCGAAAAGCAACCGTTGAAAGAACGTGCGTTTGAATCTCAAAAATCCTTGACCTCAAAATGGTTTCCAAAGACTAGCAAAATTTACCGAAGTGTTCCAAAACTTTGAAATCAACCTTGACAACATTAAAATTAGAAAAAATATCATTTTGTCCCTACTCCCACAAAAGTGATCAAAAATGTCATTTTACCTAGAAAACGTGTATTTTTGTGAAATTGTGACGTTATTTCGCAGAATACAAAATTTTGAAAAGCTCACATCAGTTTGGTGCTTAGCTGCAAGAAACGGGTCAAAATTCGGTGTCTACAAGCATAATTCACTTTATCGAAAATTACCCCTGCAAACCTGTGAAAGAAATTCAATCACACATCATGGACAAAATGCATGTGGATATCTCATATAAAAAGGTATGGTACGATCATTGAAAAGCTGTTGACATAGTTTACGGTGATTGGCCATCATCAGTTGCTTAGCTGCCAAAAATCTCTTAAGGAACTTGTAGCATAAAATCCTAGTACCGTTGTAGAGTGGAGATATCATCTACAAAGTCATCGATCAAAAAAGATCCACGATTTTGTGTTTTGGGATTTTGCATTTTCAATCCTAGCGTTCAAATATAGTAAACCTATTATATGTGTGGATGACACGTTCCTAAGGGGTGCTTATAAGGGTAAACTCTTAGTCGCAGTCGTCCATGATGCTGGCAACCATCAACTACCACTTGCATATTCACTTGCATATGAGGAAGAATGATAGTTGGAGCTGGTTCATGACCCAATTAAGGGTTCACATTTATCAGGATGTGTGTAATATTTGTATCATATCGGATCGCCAAAGAGGTATCATCAATGCAACGGAAATTTAGAATTTTGGAGGCCATCTTGTGAGTGCATTGCTTCTATCCCATCCATGTGAGAAGTAATTTCAACGAGAAATTTAGAAATCAAAAGCTAAAAGACATATGATGGCTGGCTGGGAGTGCAAAAGGCAATATCGAAAGTTCGAATGATATATAGAACAGATTCAAAATATAAGCCCTGAAGCTTCTGATTGTCTCATGAATAGGAACATCAACCCTGAACAATGGGCTTATTCTTGTGATGGCGCGTTTCGTTGGAGTATTTTTTTAACCAACGTGGCAAAAAGATGGAATAAAGTCCTCAAAGAAACCCGCTATTTGCCAATTAAGTCTTGCGTTGACTTTACTTTTCATAAAACAATTAAACTTTTTAACCAGTACAGCAGAATAGCAAGACACGGAAGATTCCACTTACTAAAAAGAATTTGGGATAATTATCTCAAAATTGAACACACTGTCCGAGGCCATACGGTTCAGAAGTTTGACCATCAACATCAAATATAAACATTATAACAGCTCTTTGGCCTGATGGAAGAGACATAAATGAGCAGATTGTGAATTTACAAGAAAGAACGTGCACCTGTAGAAAATGGACGACACTTCAATTCCCATGTTCGCACGTCATGGCTGCATGTTACTTAATTGCAAAATCAATTCAACTACATTTGTTGGTGAAGTGCACACAAACCAAACATATCTACAAATGTACTCTGGTCACTTTAATACTCTAACATCCAGACTATTGGGAAGATGATGATTTTAGTCTCACAATCTTTCCTAATATGGTGGCACCTACTAAGTTTCGGAAACTAGGAAATGTTAGGATATGAAACGAGATGGATAAAAGGTGTCCTAATGTTCCAAGAAGATGTACCACATGTCGTATGACTAGACATAATTCCAGGAATTTTCCAACAAACATAAATATTGGCTAGTTTATTTTCTTGTAATTTAAATAATTTTGTCTACATTTTAGAGTTTCATGTACTTGTAACCCTTAATTTATTATAATTTTCAGTATTTAATATTCGTTTACATAATTATTGTTCTTGAATATTTGGAATAATTTCAAAAACCTTCCTTGAGGTTTAAGCTAATTTCACTTAGTACCCATGAATTTTAAAAATATAACTTACTTCACCTTATTTCAATCTTTTTATAACATTTTTAGCCCGTTCTTTTAAAAAATTAATTTAAGTGGAGAGTGACTATCTTCCTACCAATTTTATCCCTAGTTCAAAGCTTTCATTAATTAAAATGGTTGGAAGAAAAGGAAAAAGGTATAAAATAATTATTAACAAATAACAATATGTTGTAACTTTTCATATCCATCACCAATTAATGTCAAAAAATATATTTTAATTATTTTTCATTTTACAAGTCAATGATTTCCAAAATAAAATACCAATAATATTTTTTATTGTTATATATTATATATACTTACGTATTCTAAATATTTGCTCAAAACGACACATACAAACACATAAATACGTTTCTAATTATTAGTACCAAGTTGGCTATAACCTTTGTCAAAAATTCATTTCATTTTTTAAGAGTTTGTGATTTTCCAAAGAAATTAGAATCATATTTGTTTTTTATAATATATGGTTATATTTTTACGCATTTAAATTTTCATTCGAATCATAAAATACACACACTAGCACATTACATAACCATATTTTTTTGTAAATAAATTTATTAATTTTTTTAAAAATACATATTTCAGTTTCGAGTTTTGAATTATAAACAAAATAGTACTAGTTATATTTATTTATTATATCATATGATGTGTTTTACGTATTTAAAACTTTAATTCAAATCAATGCCCAAAAATATATTAATGTGTGCAATATTTTCATAAATTTGTTGGCCAAAAAATATATAGAGAGAATATTTTTTTATTTACGCATTTGTGATTCTCCAAACAAAATATTATGTGTTTTTATGTGATGATGATTTTTATTAAAACATATACAAGTAATCAAATTAATAGATGTACGTATTTTTTTAAAAAAAATTACTTGATAAAAAATTATTAGAAACTAAAAAGGTGTCAAGTGAAAATTGTCAAAAATTCAAGGGTTTTTTTAAAACTACCCTTTCATAATATGACTACGGTATATGGGATATAGATGTCATTTCATTCATTTTAGTACTATCTTCTAAAGGGACCCATTGATAAGAGAATGGAGGTAAATGATATTTTTAAAAGTTTAGGGGTACTAAGTTATATTAGATAAACCTCAGGAGCGATTTATGAAATTATCCCTTAATATTTATTAATTCTTTCATTTATGCACTTCAAACTTCTTCCATGAAAATATTTCATTATAATTAATACACACTACAACTAGATAATATTACAAATCTTTACATTTTTTATTAAAATTTTGTGTATTAGTTACAAATCCTAAACCCCAAACCCTAAATCCTAAAAACACTAAACTCTAAACCTTAACCCTAAACCATAAATACCCTAAACATTAAGCAGATTTTTTTTTTTTTAATTTATAGGGTGCTTTTTTGGTCGTATGAGATTTGTTCTACCATGTCAGCGATATCCACCTTATGCCACAGGACCTTGTTGAAGTTTGGAGCAAAACTAAACCTCCAGCAAAAGGATTGGGTGGAAAGAGTGAATACAAGATACGATATCTCCTTTTCACACCTATCCATGTAGAATAACATAGAGAACAACTAAAAACCAGAAAAAGGTCGGCATTAGTTAATAGGTTATTGCAATAATACTTAATATTGATTCTTTCAGAGTTTTTAAAGGGACACTTGCCAGTGTCACAAAGCTTAAGACAAGTATGAAGAAGCCTATAGATGTAGTTGTAGATGACTTGCTAATGAAAGTTGAGATCAAGAATGCAAAAGCAACCTAGATTTTTTAAGACCAAGAAATTAGTAGTCATAATTTCATCAGTGATGCTTACTTTTTAATTGGATGAACAATAAGAAAAGAGCAATTTTAGGAAAGTCGCTTACCATGCTAATGATGAAAAGGAAAATAAAAGAAACACTAGGAAAATGTTGTTTTTCAAGAAAATAGCATGACAAAACATTGTCCCGAAAGCAATAATAAAAAGTGATGTAAGGAATGCCATGAATCCTTCTCAAATGTCATATAGCCCGCCCTATTATACTCATCATTTGAAATGCAAATGCTTAAACTGAGGTAAAAAAGGACAAAAACATTACCAATATGATTGTTACTTATCCAAGATCATACTACCAAATTACATGTCGAAGTTTAAGCTCTTTCTCCATAACCAAATGATGAATTTGAAATGTGAAACCAAACATAGAAATTGCAAGGAAGAATAATGCTTGAAAACTTTCATCATCATCCTTGTCTGAAGAGTCGATTTTTCTGGCAAGGTGTGCAAATTCCTTTACACCAACATCAAAGCCAAAATTTGGATCTAGTAATTGACTATCAAACATTAGGATCATAAAAGTTTAAACAATTCCTTGCAATGGAAGTTGATTAACATCATAATTACCTCCAATGAAGAACCTAGAAATTTCACGCGATGCAGCATACTGAAGGGGAACTTGGAACTTGAAAATGGGATCCTCAATTTGCCTTCCAGTTTTAGTATTAGAGGAAGAAGAATTTATTTTTATTCCATATCTTATCTCCTTGGAATTTGTTTCAGAAAAATGTAAAGCCTCCAGGGCAACGCATTGGATTATCCATTAGCCATTTATCTAGTTCACTACAACAAAATTGCTTATTTGCGACATAGGAAATGCGTCAGAAAAATTCAAAAATCTGTTTTAAAAAAGTTTTTGCGGCACAATACTTTTGTGTCACCAATGCAACCGTCACAAAAGAAAATGACACTTTTTTAGGTTGTGCCGCCACAAGTTTATTGTGTCGCAAAGTTTTTGTGGCACAATTTCAGTATGCTACAAATGTTTTGTGGCACAAATTTGACACATTTACCGCACAATTTTATTGTGTTACAAAGTTTTTACAGTACATTTGTGGCACAATTTTTCTGCACCGTATGCGGCACATTTTTTATATATTTGAGACATAATTTCACTGCACTGCAAATATTTTGTGAAACATTTTCGACATTGTATAATATATTTGCAACATTTTTTTTGCAGCACAATAGCGACCCTAAAGTGTGCAGTAATTTAAGCCAACAATTTTTATACATTTTAGTAAAATTTAAGCCAATAATTTAAGCGAGCAATAAACACTTCATTTTTTCCAACAAAACTCATATGCAATTACTTCAACAAAAGTCATAAATACAACTTCCCAAAAGTCATTATTATAGTAAGTAGCCATTTCAAACTTCCCAAAAGTCATTATAGTAAACAACCATATTCAACTTTCCAAAAGTTATATATACAACTACCAAAATACAAAATTAATTTCTTCTGATGTGCTAATCATGAGTGCTAATCAGCTCTTCAAGTCCTGGATAACAACATTAATAGCTGTTGAACCCCATTTATGTTAATCATGTTTTGATGATGACCAAATCATACTAATGGTTTGCAAACAAGTGTGCAGAAAATCAGGAAGGATCGGATGAAAATAATCATCCAAACACAATCAAGAAAAACAACCAAAAGTTGAACAACACCTTTCGGACGATGAAGAGCGTCCGAAAGAAAGGAGATCGAACGCAAGAGAGCGTCCGAAAAAAGGAGCTCAAAATGAAGTAAGTTTCTGTCAGAAATGTAGGACACATATGACCGTCCGAGACACTGTTCATCAAGCTGTAGGACGCATATGACCGTCCGAGACACTGTTCATCAAGCTGTAGGACGCACGAACAGACGTCCGAACCCACCGTCCGAACCCCTAACTGCTAGTTTTTAACAGCTAGTTTTTTGACCGTTAGATCTCAAATTTCAGCACATCTTTTATCTATAAATAGCCCAACGACTTCCAAATGATGTAAGGAACTACTATATTCAATACAAACACTTGTAAGAGCTATTTGGGGAGAAATAGGCTAAAATATTGTAGGTTGTATTGGTTTGAGTAGTATAGTTCTCTTGGCTCAACTAGTGGAAATTAGTGTGAGCAAGAGTAGACTAGTGAGTGATCTTCAAGTGTAAGAGTGGAGGGATAACAAGTGTACAAAAGTGAGGTTGTAGTGTAAAATCCTTTGGCTCAACTAGAGGAACTTAGTTGGTGCAAGGGTGAGCCTACTTTCACAGTGTACAAGAAGGTTATTGCCTTACCTTCTTTGAAGAGGCACTACTAGTGGATGTATTCTAAACTTGAGAAGCTTGGGAGTTTGGTTTAATATTCTTTATCTCAATCTTTTATTTGTTCTTTAAGCTTTGATTGCTAAATATTTATCTTTGATCATTTGTGCTTAAGTATTCATTTGTTGCACAAAGTTTGTATTTTCATAAGCACTTCAAAAGGTTTATTTTTAAAACAACCTAATTCGCCCCTCCTCTTAGATTGCTTTGGGGCCAACAATAGCTATATTCATACCAATACATAAATCTATCACATGCACACCAATAGCCTGAGTTAGGACAGTGGCACAAGTTATACCAGTTACAACAAGATTTCAATAGTGAGATCTCCTTGTATGGGGCATGTGCGTGTGCATGTGTGAGAGAAAGAGAAAGGGAGAGAAAGAGAATATATTCTACACAATATGCTTTTAGAAGGTTTCAGTGCTTAAAATTGCCTCAAAATTCAATGACAGGTTAAGAAAATTCTACCTTATTGACTTGTTGATCTGCAACATGGCTATCAAACTCTTCTGATGAATGAACAAAGCCTTTTGTAATGTTGCAAAAAAACTAGTGAACAAAGCTGAACAAATTACATAAATTGCTTCGCTTTTGTACCAAGAAAGCATGACCAGATGCTGCATGGCTCAACCAGCTTCCAAAGCTTAAGCAAGTACAAAGAAGATAATTTTATCACCTCAATTGGAAAATACCACATATTAAATGATTTTCCAGCACAGATGCATAGCAAATATGCAGAGAAGTTAATGCAACGCCGAGCACTTTTTTAAAATAATTATACACTATAATTTCTATTTGTTGGATAACACTATCTTGGTTGCTTCTTTTGCATGGTCTATAGTAAAATCTGAGTAAATTTGTCGTAATTAGTAATACGTTAAGGGTCAAAGCACATCATTTGACCAGCTAAAAGTAGGACTAAAGTAGTAGCAATTCAATTTATTCACAGGTAGATGCGTTTACCTTTATCCTTAAATTCGTTAATGTTAGCAGAAAATTATTTCAGGAAGATTCACGTACATGTTCAATCAATTTAAGCAGAAAATACTTTATAAGTTACCTTCAACCAATCAATCTTGAAGGGGTCGCTAACATTTTGGTGGCTAATAAGAAAATCTATCACTGGCCCAAGCTGGATTATTGTTGTGGTAGAGAAATCTGGCATAAAAATAAAAAATAAAAAAACATCAGAAAGAGATTGTCAAACATACTTCCAAACTTACGTGAGATATATTCTTACTAAAGTTCAAGAATAATTCCAGAACAACCTGAAACCTTGAACTGAAATCTCTACAGCCAAAGATGCTCTCGCTCAAGTCCAAGAAATTCTTAGGCTTATTTGCAAAGTATAGTTGGAGAAGAAGAAGGTAGTCCCTAAAACAGAAAGTTCAAATTAAATGGCAGTAATGCTAGAGTAGTAAAGAAGCTCCAAGCCAGTTATGCACTTACTTTTGGGCAGCATACATACCTTAAAATCGTATCCAAGACTTTTAGTCCTTCGAGCTTCAAAAAGAAATGATCAACTTCAAAAAATTTAAACCAACACCTACAAGTTTCAAACGAAAAAGTTAATTAGATGATAGTTATACTTTCTCAATTTTCTAGAACAAATATTACTGCAAAAACTTCCAAATCTGCAAAATACCCAGATAAAAAATAACCACTATTTGTCCACTTTGCCCATCAAAGCTGCAAAAGTAGATAAAAAAATTATCATATTAGTAGAATAAGTTACCATAAGGAAATAACTATTTCCTCTCTTATATCCAAGGCGATTAAAAATGCTTTCAAGGAAGGACAGTTACTACTTTGAACTCTTCTCAATTAAATAATGTTTATGAAATGGATCTAGCATAGATACCCCTTCGTTAATTTATTTTGTCAAATAAAGGCTTTATTTTGTATTCATTCTAGCAATATCTACCAACTTGAAAATATCTAGAGCAAAATGCGTAGTGGATAAATACAAAAACCAGCAATTGAAGTTCAGTACTATATATTTACTATCATCAATAAGATAAGCTGAAATTTGGTTTTACTTACAATTTAAAGCTAAATAAAGATAAGCAATTAGAGCCGACTTGTCCTGATTTGAAACCACTGCTAATCAGCTCTCCACACATAAATTTAAATGACATCACTCACTTTAATCTTGGACTTTAATTAATTTAAAAATTCACTGCCTCCTTCTCTCGTTGGACCCATTGTCTTTGATGACAAGAATTTCTCATCGTCTGTACAATTTATAAGGCAAGAACTTGTATTTCGTTGTTGTTCTCTTGTTGGAATCCCTTTATCTCGATATTGGCCTCCTCATTCGTAATTAATTTTAATATATTTATCCTTCCTAGAACTTTTGATATACAAGATGTTGCCTCGCTTTAAGTAGAATTCCCTCGCTACCTTTATAAGATCATCACGAATTTCGAACTTTTTTCAAATAATGCATGGATAGTCCCTTCTTCTTTTTTCAAATAGATGCTATGCATGGATAGTCCCTTCTTCAATATCACAACTGGACATATTTTGTTCTTCAACTTGTTGATTATCCGTATTATGCATCTAGAAAATTTTAAGTCTAGTATGAGTTACAACACAAAAGGACACATATAATGACAAATGACAAGTAATTAACTTCAAATATCTCTAAAAAATACACCAGGACTTTTTCTATGTCTCAGTACATAATTTCTCAAAAACATTTCAAACTATCAAAACTCAAAAGTGAATGGTGTGGTTTGATTATCCAATAGATTAATAAATTGTAGTAGATCAATTTCAAAAATAGACAAATTACTGGGTACTTGTAGAAACACATTCAATAGAAAATGAGTAATTTTACACAAATTCAACAAAACTTATGATTTCTACGGAGGAAATAAGAAAAAAAAATACAAGAATTTTCCTTTTTTTCTTCAATATCAAAAGTTAATCATGATATATTGGACGATTGGTGAAAACTAAAATGAGACTAGAAGTGAAAAATTATTAAAAATACTTACTTCATCGACTTGAGTTCGAAGACTTTTACATTTGTTTATAAAAAATAAAAAAAAAATGGAGGAAATAGACTCCATACTTAGGAGATCAGAGATATAGAGCAGATGGACTTGGGAAGGAAAGCAAATAAAATGGGATATTTGGAGAGATTGTGGGTGATAAATTTACCATAACATTGGAAAGGTTTGACTACCGGAGGCAACTGAGCAAAATTGCTCGTTTGAATATAAATTGCTCTTGTAATAATGCCAGCTGATCATTATACCAAAAAATCAATTTATTCGAAAAAAAAATCTCACTGTTGAATTTATATATTATATTTGGACTGTTAAAAAATTTTCAAATTATGATAAATGATAATATTGCTTATCAAATGGTAAAACGTTATTATTTTCTTCTGATTTTTTGCAAGGTATTATAAAATATAATTTGAAATATGAATGTTTTGGTTTTAAAAATATTTTTAAAATTTTAGTTTTTAAGAGTAAATGACCCTCCTCCATTATCTGAAACCTTAAATGCAAAAATTTATTGTCTGATAAAATAGTTGTCAAAAGACAAAATGTTTCGCATTGATTAGCCAAAAGTCTTGGATAAATTAATAATATCTACGGTTTACTTCAGTCATCAGTGCATCTATACAAGATAAATTCTTTACTAGTCATTCCACATTCTGTCTGTCGATTGTGTACAAAATAGAAGCTCATCTAAAATGTAAGGTCCCTTACTTTGTGAATGATGTGACGATTGTTCTTTGCAAATATCTTAAATCAAGGAATTAGTGATTCATTACGATTTTGCTACTTAAATTAATGAGTAAAATCTTTCATACACTGTTAGTGTAGAAATAAGAGACACTATCAAGTCTAGATGCATGCTACATACTCTTGTTCAAATTTCAAATGTTATTTTTATGCATGTGGCATGCATTTAAATCTGATGGTGTAAAAAATTTCTACGCCGCCGGTGTATGAAAATTTAATCATTACATAAACCCAAAAATAAACCAAAATATTTATGAGCCAAGAAATGCGATAGGGAAAAAAAAGAAAAAGAAAAAGAAATGTGATAGGTGGGCAAAAAAAAAAAAAAAAATAGTTTGTCAAGAATGGCATGCATGATGGTGTAAAAAATTTCTACACGGACAGTGTATGAAAATTTAATCATTACATGTGTATAAAATAAACCAAAATATTTATGAGCCAAGAAATGCGATAGGGGGGCCAAAAAAAAAAAAAAAAAACATTAGTTTGTCAAGAATGGGATTCGAACCCATGCCCTTTCGGACCAGTACCTGAAACTGGCGCCTTAGACCAACTCGGCCATCTTGACTTCTGGGAACTCGTTCAGCATAAACTAATATAAACAAATAATAGTTGTGGCAGTTAAAAATCCAGTTTCGGTTGGTTCCCGCGCTACTCAAACCAAGTACACTATATTTTTCTCTCTGCTCCTTTTTCTCTGTCTTCCTCATGATCCCAGATGAATTTCCTTATTCCTCGGCGTTTAGAACCCAAACTCTCAGCTTTGCTCGGCCGTAGATTCGTCTATTCCCTGCCAATAGCTGAAAACCCATCAATTTTTTCCGACCAGAATGTCAAAATTTCCGACAAATTCAACCCATTTGTCATCCTTAAAGACCCCAAAAACCCAAGAAATTTCAACCTTAAAAATGCTAAAATCATACACGGCCATTTACTCAGGACCCATGATCTTTATTCGGATATGTTTAAAACGAATTCTTTGCTCGATTGTTACTTCAGATGTGGGAATATTAGTTATGCATTTTACCTGTTCGATGAAATTCCTGAACCAAATACTGTTTCTTGGAATTTGATGTTGTCCGGCTGTAATAAAAATTTATTTTTTGAGGAATCGTGGATGTTCTTTTGTAGGATGCATCGGTCGGGTTTGGAGATGGGAGAGTATACTTATGGGAGTGCATTTTCTGCTTGTGGAGCATTGGAGTGTGTAATGTGGGGGGAGCAGATTTATGGGCTTTCGGTGAAAAATGGGTTTTTTCCAAATGGGTATGTCTTACACGAGGGTTGGAATGATGGATTTGTTTTCGGAGAGTAGTCGGTTTGACGAGGCGTTGAGGGTGTTTTATGATGTTCCTTGCGAGAATGTGGCTTGTTGGAATGCTATTATTTCTGGAGCTGTGAAGAATATGGAATATTGGGTTGCTTTGGATTTTTTTAGTACAATGTGCCGTAGGTTCTTGGTGCCTAATGAGTTCACTATCTCAAGTGTTGTAACTGCTTGTGCTGCAATTAAAGATCTTGATTTTGGTAGAGGGGTTCAAGGGTGGATGATTAAGTGTGGCGTGAAAGAAGATGTTTTCTTAGGCACTGCTATTCTTTGTTTGTATGTCAAATCTGGGGATATGGACGATGCTGCTAGACAATTCTGGCTCATGCCTGTCCGAAATGTTGTTTCATGGACTGCTATGATCTCTGGTTTTGCTCAGAATGGTGATTTTGTTTCTGCTGTTGAATTTTTTCAAACATTGAGAAATATTGAGGTGGACATTAATCAGTACACTTGTAAAACCCACATCACAAGTGTTCTTATGGCTTGTGCAAATCCTGATGCAGTTAAAGAGGCTATTCAAATTCATTGTTGGATTTTTAAAGCTGGGTTCTGCTCAGACTCGGTGGTGAAAGCTTCTTTGATTAATATGTACTCAAAGATAGGAGCAATTGACTCGTCTGAGAGACTTTTTCAAGAGACCGGAGATATGAAGCACCTGGGTACATATGGTACAATGATTTCTGCTCTTGCTCAGAACAAAAATCCTGAACAGGCAATCTATTTGTTTCAGCAAATGCTGCAGGGCGATTTGAAACCTGACAAGTTCTGTACCTCTAGTGTCTTAGGTATTACTAACTCTCTAAATTTGGGGAGACAGATCCATACCTATACTGTTAAAACTGGGCTACTATTCGGTGTTTCTGTGGGCTGTTCTCTTTTCACAATGTACTCAAAGTGTGGGAGCTTAGAAGAGTCTTATAGCGTCTTTAGTCTACTTGAAGGCAAAGATACCATTTCGTGGGCCATCAATGATTGCTGGTTTTGTTCAAAATGGGAGTGCAACTAAAGCCATTCATTGTTTTAGAGAGATGTTATCTGAAGAAATTGTGCCAGATGAGATGACTTTAACTGCTATTCTCACTGCATGTTCTGCTCTTTGTTTATTAAGGACTGGTAAAGAGGTACATGGGTTCAGTCTTAGGAACAATATGGGTAGGCAAATCTCTATAGGCAGTGCACTGGTTAATATGTACTCAAAATGTGGCATTCTAGGCTCTGCGAGGAGAGTGTTTGACATGATCCCCAGAAAAGACCAGTTTATGTGTTCTGCCTTGGTTTCAGGGTATGCACAAAGTGGATACACTGAAGAGGCAATTCATCTTTTTCGTGATATGCTTGTGGATGGAGTGGATATTGATGACTTCACTGTGTCATCCGTCCTTGGAAGTGTTGCAGATGTAAGTAGATTAGGCCTTGGTAGTCAAATTCATGCCCTGGTCATTAAAATGGAATTAGAGTCTGAAGTTATACAGAAGATCAGTTGGAAGTTCGCTGCTTGTTATGTATTCAAAAATTGGAAGTATTGAGGATTGCCATAAAGCATTCCAGAAAATTACGACACCTGATGTGATTAGCTGGACAGCCTTGATTGCAAGCTATGCTCAACATGGAAAAGGGACAGAGGCTTTAAAAGTTTATGAGCTTATGATAGAATCAGGTATCAACCCTGATTCAGTAACATTTGTTGCTGTTCTATCTGCATGTAGTCATAGTGGTTTGATTGAAGAAGGATACTTCCATTTTTCATCAATGAAAGACTATGGAATCGAGCCGGCTTATAGACATTATTCCTGCATGGTGGATCTTCTTGGTCGTGCAGGAAGTCTAAAAGATGCTGAAAAGTTTATCACTTCCATGCCAATAACATCTGACGCATTGGTATGGGGAACACTACTGGCTGCTTGCAAAGTACACGGCGATGTGGATCTTGGTAAGTTAGCAGCTGAAAAGATTATGGAGTTGGAGACACGTGAGGCTAAGGAACTTATGTCTCTTTGGCAAACATCTGTGCTGACATGGGCCAGTGGGACGATGTTCTAAAGCTCAGAAGTGAAATGACAGGAACTGGAGTGATAAAGGAGCCTGGATGGAGTTCTGTATAAGGTACAATACATATGAAATTATCTATCCATTTATAGCATAATTAAAATGTATCCTAAATAAGAGATGAATCTGGAGTACCTTGATGAAAGATGAACAAGAAGCATATGTGGATTGTAGGACAATAAGTTCTGATCTGATGTCTTGGTTCTTCTTCTTCATTATTTTTCAGGTTATCTACTTATAACTGCAACAGTCCACTCTCCAGCTTTGGAATATTCACTTCCAATATTGAGAGTAATCACGAGCATCACATGTCCTGGTGGAAGATGTAGCTGATTTGCTCTTCACATCCTTGTATATATTGCTTGCCTGTTTAGCAGTTATCTGAAAAATCCTTGGCCACACTGTGATTACGTGGGGATGAAATTCCAAAAGTGGTCAAGAAAGATTTGAACTTGGGCAGTTGGATGGTTGCAAGTTCATATGTTTGAACAATATCTTATTTGCTCAAAGGAAAAAGTCCAGGTTCATTTGATCACAGGAGACCTGCTTCTGCATTAAAAAGTAAGCTCTTGAGGTGCATACTACTTTGTGATTCCTTAGTCATTATGTCTCGTTGCTTTCACACAGGAATGTAGTAAATGTTTTGTTTTCTGTAGTTCTGATTCTCCAATAATGAAGGCTGTTAGAGGCTTGGAGACATAGAAGAGGACATAACCTCTTCTGTTTAATCAGAAAAAGTTCATCTTATCAAATTTAATTTTCCATTTTAGGTCTTTAGCATCTGTTTACCAATAAAATCTTATAATTAATATATGGAGAATCAAACAGATGTCTTCGATTCAAAGCTCTCTTATTTTCTGTTCTGAATATTGCTCCCTCTTAAATGGATTTCACTTACTCTGAGCTATGAAAAAATATCAGACAAATTTTATTGATATTTTGTCTTCTTAAAATTAGAGACGATGAAGCACTAAACATATCTTGCTGTTCATCAGGGATGGGTAGTTTACATCTTATCTGGATTGATCCTTGACTCTTACATTTGGAAGGTGTTTTAACTAATTGCAAGTTTTATTAAAAAGACTATCAAATTTGCAAAGTGACATGCATCATGGCTGTTGAAGAATGGAAACCTCCTGGACTGAACCTGCAAGAGTTAAAGACACCTTTCCGATGACCCTTAAGGTACTTTTACTGCCGATTTTGCATGGTTGAGTTCTGACAGAAAATTTGGCCTAACATTATTTGGTTCAGAGGCTATCTTCCTTGTTACTCTTTAATGTTGATGCACGCTCTTAACTGCTTCTGCAATTTTTTTAGTGAAACTATTGAATCATCTATTTTTGCATCGTGGATCAGCAATGCTAAGTATGGTCAATAACTCTTGCCAAATCAGGTGTGAGATATCCTCCATCTCATAATAGAACTCAAATCCTGTTATGATTTGGATATGTGCCCACACATGGGGTAATGATTTTAGTGCAACTTTGGTGAAATTATCTTTCACAGCTTTTGAGTAAATCATTTGGCAAGGGCAAATCAACCTGATAATTTTGAAATTAAAATATATCATTGAGGATTTCAAAAACTATTCTCCGGTGCGTCAATAGTCATTTCAAGATACGAGTCTTCTGGTGGAATTTGAAATCTATTCTTTCTTTGCCTCTTCCTAGGTGCAAATGGAATATTTCACCAAATTGATTGACTTGCTCTTTGTGATGGATGATTCGAGGAAAATCTTGGTGGGACCAGTTTTATCTTCCAAATGATCAATGGCAACTTTTATTTGCTGGCCCTATATGTCAAGGATCTATTCATATATGGTGCTATGAGCTAGAACCAGTGTTGCATAATATGGGGTTCATAGTAGTACGCTGTATGGGTACGAAAACGGGGTACGGTCATTTTACAATTCCTAATACGTAGGGGGTAGGTTTAATCAGATCCAGGTACGTAATTTCTGGTTTGCGGTACGGTGACAATATAATTGTCTTAAGAAATTTGAGCATATATCATGTATACAAATAAGTTATTACTTAATTGTATTAGAACTTGAGTTGTATTATAGTTTTAGTTATACTAGAATTTTAGATGTATTAGAGTTTTAAGCTTGTTTGCTTATTTTTTAGTGATAGAATTTCGGAACGCTATTATGACCGTATTGGTACGCGAATGTATTGTGTTCCGGTACGTGCGTACCAATACGAAAATCGGAGGAGGAAGAAGCATATTAAGTAACACTGGCTAGAACTCAGTTGGAAGACTTCATTGTTATCAAGGGTAAATGTTCGAGTTCAAACTTCAAAGAACTCAGTTGGAAGACTTCATTGTTATCAAGGGTAAATGTTCTTGTTCAAACTTCAAAGAACTGCTCCAGATTATATACTAGTTCTGGATATAATACAAGTGAGGTAATTGCCTTGAGTGAAATTTTTGCAATGTCTGACTCCATCCTCTCACTTATTTAGCTTTTACTTTTGTCTGTAGTAGAATGTAATATGCTGCAGATTATACGGAGAAAAAGTCGCCTTCTTGATTTGTTTTTAACTTTGTAAATCTTGAACATTATGAAATACGTAAATGTACAGTTCATCAGGAACATAAAACTCAAGCTCCATAAAGAACAAATCTTCAACAATGAAAAAGCTACTAATAGTAATTCTTTGTAGAAAAACAAATTTTATTGCACTTTCAAAATACTCAATATTTCATCCCATCTAATTTCATGAACCCATTTTACAGGGAAAAACCAATAAACAGTTAAAAAAAAAAAAAAAAAACGATAAACTCAGACATTCAGGTAGCAGATTTTAATAAAACAAAGACAGCCTAACTATAAAGTTCTTCATCAGCCCCTCCAGCAGATCTTGATCCTGTAGCCGGGGCAACGGAATCAGCAAAGCGGAATTCAGTACCAAATCCTCTAGACTGCTGCAATGTTTGAGCAAATTTCTGATATTTGCTTATGTCTGCATCACTAACACTCCTACGAGCATACTTCATTGATTCTTCAAAGTGACTAGCCTTGATTTCAGAAACTTCATCATTTACATCCAACTCCATTCCCTCAGGATTATCTCTTTTCTTCCTCTCATTCTCAATATCTTTCTCAATATTCTCTCTGATAGCGTATTTGCATGCGCGTTGACAGATCTCTGTAATGTCAGCACCACTGAAGCCTTCAGTGCACTTCGCTAGAGCCCTCAAGTCTACGTGCATCGAAACAGGAGATTTTCTTAGGCAGGCCTTGAAAATCTGATGTCGAGAATCTTCATCTGGGAGAGGGATATAAATCAGTTGATCGAGCCTGCCAGGCCTCAACAATGCAGGATCAATAATGTCAGGCCTGTTTGTGGCTCCAATGATGAAAACAGTTTTCTTCGCGTTCATTCCATCCATTTCGGTTAGAAGTTGATTCAGAACTCTATCAGATGCCCCGGAATCTCCAACTTGGCTTCCTCTCTCTGAGTAGCAATCGAATCCAATTCATCGAAGAAGAGGACACACGGAGCAGATTGGCGAGCCTTGTCAAATAATTCTCTGACATTCGCCTCACTTTCTCCGAACCACATGGTAAGCAATTCAGGACCTTTAACACTGATGAAGTTAGCTTGACACTCATTGGCAATAGCCTTGGCAAGCAATGTTTTCCCACAACCTGGTGGACCGTAGAAAAGAACTCCCTTTGAGGGAGACATGCCAAACTTCTCAAACTTCTCAGGATGCTCCACAGGATACTGAACAGTCTCTTGAAGCTCTCGCTTAACGCTCTCGAGACCTCCTACATCTTCCCAGCTTACATTTGGAACTTCAATCACAGTTTCGCGTAAAGCAGAGGGATTGCTTGTCCCAAGTGCAGTCTGAAAGTGCTCGTTACTGACAGACATCGAGTTGAGTATCTCCACATCAATAGAATCATCTTCAAGATCAATCACATCCATCTTCTCCCTGATGCATTGGAGTGCACTTTGACGCCTCAGTGCACAAAGCAGCCAAATCAGCACCAACATAACCATGAGTGTTGTTGCTAATTTTCTCCAAATCCACATCTTCAGAGAGCTTCATGTTCTTGGTATGGATACGAAGAACCTCAAGCCGGCCAACCTCATCAGGAACGCCAATGTCTATTTCCCTGTCGAATCTCCCAAACCTTCTCAGGGCAGGATCAATGCTATTGGGACGGTTAGTTGCACCCATAACGACAACATGAGCGCGGGACTTGAGGCCATCCATAAGTGTCAAGAGCTGCGAAACAATTCTTTTCTCAACTTCTCCATTAGTCTTGTCTCTCTTAGGTGCAATGGAATCAATCTCATCAATAAAGATGATAGACGGTGCATTCTTCTCAGCTTCCTCGAACGCTTTCCTAAGATTGCTTTCGCTTTCTCCTGCCATCTTTGACATGATCTCAGGTCCATTGATACAGAAGAAGAAAGCACCAGTTTCATTAGCCACAGCTCGGGCTATCAAAGTGATCGTCTTTCCAGATCCTGGAGGACCATAAAGCAGAATCCCTTTTGGGGGCTTGACACCAATCGATTTAAACAGCTGTGGATGCCTCAAAGGTAACTCCACAAGTTCGCGAATTTGAGCCATCTGTCTACGAACGCCTCCAACATCATCATAACCGACCTCATCTAGTCTATCTTCGTCCTCCCTCTTCACGGGCTCTCCATCACAGAAAATCTCAGTATCAGACGCAACAATACAATACTCAGGAGGGTCGGTTTCAACGACTTTGAACTCAACGCTCCTCATTCCTCCCCTGACAAGAAAAAGATCTCCCTTCCTAACAGGACGATAGGATTCCAAGAAATAAGGCTTCAAGTAAGCATCAAAAAGATTTCCAGTAACCCCTTCAATGGTATCATCAATGGGAAGAATATGAACGCTTTTTCCATACTTAACATCGGGACATTGATAAACCGAAACAACATCTCCAAGACGAACTCTGAGGTTCGACCTGACAACTTTGTTCATCTAAAATCTTGTGTTCATCACAATTTTCATCATCTTCAAGAAGTATACAGATTGTATCCCTTCTCTTCTTTCCCTTGATCAAGAAGGTGTCTCCTCGGAAAAGCTGAAGCTTTTCCATTGTCTTGCTGTTTAAAGACACAACAGAATTGTCATCATCTATTGCCTCGTCGACAACAAGCCTGTTAGGTGCCTTCTTCTTCTCTAAAATTGCTGTACTATAATCCTTCTTCATAGCTAGATTGGCTTCTTTAAGAACTAAGGGATAATACTATATTGTACTGAATAGAATATAAATGAATAGAATATAAAAGAATAGAATTGAAAGACAGAATTTGCAGTGATTGAATTTGGTGAGGGAGATATCAAATATATAGGCATTGGGGAGTTGTCCGTTTTCTAGTTAGAAAAGGCTGTCTTCTTTCCTTTTTTTCTAATTCTTGTTTCAAACATCTTTAGGATTTCTTACAAATTAGGAAACTTTGTTTTGTAATTGAATTATAGTGTATTGTTTCGGTTTCCTATTTGGTTTAGTTAGTTTAGAGGATTACTATCCTAACAAGTATTTGGTTAGCCTAATTTACAATCCATATCCAATTAAGATTAGATTAATAAATTTAATTAATTTTGATTTTGGTAAGTATTCGGTCAAACAAATTCATGAAATCGATTAATGAATTTAAAAATTATTCGAATAACCTATAACCAAGAGAATAATCTTAACATACATATATATATATATAGATTCAAAAAAGAAAAAGATATAAAATTATAAATATTTTTAGCAGAGGTTTGGACATTCGATCCCCTCCGCTTTTGAATTTTGATTTTTCCGCATTTTTTAACTTGAAAAGTATCGGTTCTAAAAATTTTAAAATCTTAAAATCTCATACGTACAATTTTTTAAATTTTTTTTCCCTTTAATCTCACTTCTAATAGCCACTCCAATAATTTTTAAAGTCATTTTCTAAAATTTGGGGACTTTTTATTTTTCTAAATTATACATTTAACCATATTATTAAGCGCAGGGATGCAGGACATTTTTTGTGATTTTTGGTCAAGTATCACAAATATATTCACATATTCACACTCATCGATCATTTGGACACGTACCATCAAATAAAATTTTAGAATATTTCACAATTATATATATAATATTCAAGCATTGTTTGCGCTGATTTCCGATAATTTATATAATATTTATGCATTTTTTGTGTTGATTTTTTTTTTTTTTTTTTTAACTTGGACAATCAAGTAAGGTGAACATTACAAAACTACAAATGTGATGATTACTGCATAATGCATTTAGTGAGTAGTGCAAAAAAAATAGGAGTGTCAATTAATCGTTTTGGGTTTTTATCAGGTTCGTATCAAAAAGTTTCAACCCAACTATGACCTATTAAGTAGTCGTGTTGTGATCCGTTTATTTACGAATTGACCCGACATGATCCATTAACTCGTAAACCTTTTTACACTAATATAAAAGTTACTTAATATACCTAAATGATACGATAACCCACGATTAGCTTTCATAGTTGACCTAAATGACACAATATGCCAATAAAAAGTGTCTCATTGTGTCAAATTTTTAGAAATAGCCCAATCAATTAATAGGTTATTCGAATTGCCCAATATCTTAACCTAAATGATACGATATATCATTAAAGAATATATTATTGTGTCGAATTACCCGATAAGATAACGGGTTATCAGGTCAACCCGTGAGTTGACACGACACGACCCGACACGTTTAACTTGAAGTCAAGAACGGGTCGACCCGATAATAACCCAATTAAATTCGAGGCGTGTTTAAACCCGTTAATTTCGTATCATATTCGTGTCGTATCCGATATTGTCACCTCTAAAAAAAAAAAATTGAGTAGTATAGCTAATACTTAGTACTAAAATGTGTGTAATACAAATAAAAATTTTAATAGTGTAACTAAGTAGTACCTAAAATGTGAGTAGTACAAATATGAATGGTAAAAATAATGAATAAAACAAAAAATGAACAACGTTATAATGAATGGTGGAAAAAATACTTCCCTAACCAAACATAATTTGGTTTAAAGTCTTTCAACCAAATTTTTTTTTGGGAATAATGGATAATACTTCCCCTATATGTTTTCTCATCACATTGCAGCTAAAGAAAGACCTTGAATTCATGTGTTTTACTCCATGGAGATTTGTTCATAGCCATTTTTGGCTTCTTTGCAGCCACACCCAGGAAATCTCCGAAGTTCAACTAAACAAAATATGAAAGGAATAGTATAAGACTGTCAGAATAGATATACAAACATAGAGCTTTAACATCTCAGTCCTAAGATTAAATGGTATCATACCCTGAGACCAAGTTCATCATCAACGTCACAAATGGATAAACAAACAGGACAGCAATAATACGTGCCAATACAGAAGCAACATTTTCACAGTCGAAGCAATCTTCTATCAAGCAAAAGACCACGAGTTCAAGAAGACAACAGCATGTCTCGTATGGATGTACTGGAGGAGGTTGTAGAAGAAGAAGGAAATTCTTCAGTTGGACAAAGAAGCCATTGCATTAAATGCATAAACATCATACTTCGAGTTACTGTTTCGCCATATAGGAATATCACTCAATTCCCCAATAAGTACCCCATGAATCTTTATGGTCCAATGACCCTCACCACCACACTCAGAACCATAACCAACTACAGGAACTGCATGATCTAATATCATCTGGATAGTCTGAGCTGTAGTCGTCATAAATACCCCATGTTAACAAGAACATGATACATTATAAAATTGGGAATACTAGGAATTTTTAGTGAATAATCATGATACATTTTTAGTTATATATATATATATATATATATATATATATATATAGGACTTTCAAGTACCCTGAAATATAGCTGAAAATCGAATGCAGAACAATCTTTGCCACACTAAAAGGTTGGTGGACAACAGCACAAAGCAGGGCACTTTCTTCCTCTGCCACATCCGTGTGGCCATCAATTGTTACAATCTCACGTTCCTGCTTATTGATTAAGAATTACAAATTTCTACAGTAAACATATGAATGGTAGAAAATCTTACAAAAATGCAAAAACAGCAATATACAAACAATTAAGGTACAGAAATGTGGATTCTGAGCTCTAAATTTTATACCAGCTGAAGAAACAGGGGAAAAAGCAGTTTATGGGTTCGATTTAATAACTCCATTAAAATATCCTTTTCTTTGTTTTCTATTTACTTAAATTATATTTAACTAGAAGAAGCTTAGGATTGCTCCTCTGTGTTTGGTGCTATTAGAAACGCTACCCATCTATTGGAACAAACCCTAAAAACCACAAGTTCAAGTTTGTTCCTAGTTGTGACAAAGTTTCCAATAACTAACATCATAACCAGCAGTCATCCAAATGAATAATTTGAGAATAAGCACATTAGATAGAGCAATTACCTATTACCCAACCCAAAGAAGCAGATAGCCTTTCAGTTGGATGACTTTCCACATTTTCTCTTATCACCCTGAAACACGAAGCAGAGTTAATCATAGAGCATGAATTTTGAATGGATGAAAGTAAACAGGATATTCATAAATTTGAGCTACCGTTGTCAGATAGTCACTTCAACCAGATGGCAGTGGGACTAAGCAGCCACATCATCATAGGAGATGGCTCTTATTTTTGAGTTGGTTGCCTCATTTTTGCATAGCTTTCTTGTGATCAGTGAAACCATCAAATGATTTAGAAAAGGTCTCTCTGGAATCAAGTGAACTTTTATCTGGATGTTTTCTCTTCAAAAGCTTCTTATCTCTGATTGCATCATACAAGAGCTCGTATGCATAATATGTGATATGGCTCTTCTTCAACAAGTCCTCTACAACAATCTTAGGAGCTGCCACAAACTTTTTATCTGCCTCAAAAATTGTGTTTACAGTATCAGGAACAATCCCTTTCTGTACCATAAGAAAGATAATATCAACGGCTTCACGCAGTCTATGCTTCACGCACAGGCAATTTAAAACACGTCCAAAGGTTTTGACTGATGGAATGAATCCTCTCTTGACATGCTTCTCAAGGAGAAGAGAACATCCAGAATCACTGTCATCAATTTTGCAGAAACCATCTATCATGCATTGATAAGTGAACTTACCCGGGGGGCAGTCTCTGTCACTCATCTCACGAAATAGCTTTTCTGCCATGTCCATATTCAAATTCTTGCAAAATGCATTTATCATAATATTGTATGTTGCAGTCGTATGAGATATATTATATTTCTGTTCCATTCTCCTGAACAGTTCATAGGCTCCATCCAGATCCCCATCCTCACAATGTCCATTAAGTAATGTGCCAAGACTTACAACATCAGGACATACGCCATTGTCTTCCATTTCCTGAAGCATTTCTAAAGCTCTGGGCAGATTTCTAGCTTTGCAAAGGCTTTCGATAAGAATGTTGAATGTGATAATGTTAGCAATACAACCCTTCTCCATCATTGACTTGAATAGCTCCATCACGTTGTCTGATTTTGAAGTTTTACATAGGCCATCCAACACCGTGTTATATGTGATTATTATATCAGGAGTAACGTGATGCTCCCACATGGTATTTACAATCTCAAGTGCATCAGCCATCTTTAACTGTTTGCAGTAACCATCAATAAGTGTGTTGAAGGTAAAAATGTCAGGAAGGAGCCCTTTGGAGATTGCATCATTCATGATGTTCTTTGCGTCAGATATACAAGCCATTTTGCACAACCCATTTATGATCAAATTATAAGTCCATATATCAGGGTTGCAGCCTTTCTCTGGCATTTCATTCATAAGCTCCAATGCTTCCAGAATCATTCCCTGTTGACACAACCCTTTGATTAATGTATTGTACAGAATTATGCTGGGTTTTATACCTTTTCGCCTGGCTTCATCAAATAAAGTGATGGCCCTGTTCGGGTCACCATCATCACATAGTCCATATATGAGAGAGCAGTATGTAAACTCATCAGACACGAACCCTCTATAAACTGCATCATTGAGAATTTTATCCGCATTTCGTACCATGCCCATTTTGCAAAATCCAGATCAATGATAGTATTGTAGGTGAAAATATCAGGCTCAAATCCAGTATTCACCATCTTATGCAAATAGGACTCAGCATCTAAAACCTTCGAGTTCTTACACAAACCAGAAATAAGGGTGTTGAAGGTAACAACATCAGGTGTTAAACCTTCTCTGATCACACCATTCAACTTTCTCTCAGCCTCGTCAAGCAAGCCCTTTTTACAAAGGCATTGAATAACGATATTATACGTAAAAAGATTTGGGGATACACCCCTCTTCAGAACCTTGTTTAGAAGTCTGTCACTTCCTCGAATATCCCCCTTCTTACAAAGTTTATGTATGAGCTTATTAAACGTCTCAATAGTGGGAGTTATTCCAAGCCCAAGCATCTCCTCAAACAATTCATACGCCTCAAACTGATAAGTTGATTCATAAAATCCACCAACTACAGTACAATACGCAACAGAATTAACATCACAACCCTGTCCAGGCATGTTTCTTAGAAGCCTCAAAGCCACGTGAGCCAATGCCTGCCCGTCCTACAAAACGACTTTATCCTAATAGTAAAAGTATAAACATCAGGTCCAATCCCTTTATCTCTCATTCGCATATACACCTTATGAGCTTGATTAAAATACCCATACTCAACCAAGACATTCATAATGGCATTATAGGACTGTACCGAGGGCTCACAGTTGTAAAAATCCATCCTTTCAAACACATTAACAGCCTCTTGAATTTTCCCTTTCTTACCATAATTTCTAATGGCACTGATATATACCCCTTCCATAAGACGGTTATCGATATTCCCTCTCATCTCTTCCATAACACCCTCCATCGCCTCAAATTTCCCATGACAACCAAGCTTCTCAATCATGCATTTATAAGTTAACAAATTATGTTTAAAACCATCTTCTTTTCTCACAGAATTGAACATTTCCAGTGCCCTCATGGGGCCTTTTTGATGCTTTAAAACAGCCACTACATGTCTAGGAAGTATAGAAGAACTCATTAGTCTTCCCAAACTACAACTAAATATAATCAACATTTCCGTGAAAACCCAACAAAACCCATCTCAAATTTGATCTTTTTAATCATTTTTTGCACTTCTTGATTGATCTCATGTCATAAAGATTGAAACTTTAGCAAATCTTCCATAACTCAAATAAACTTTTCCATGAAAACCCACATAAACCCATCTCAATTTTGATCTTTTTAAGCATTTTTTTGCACTTCTTGATTGGCCTCATGTCATAAAGATTGAAACTTCAGCAAATTTTGCAGCCAAAGAGTAAAATAAAACTAAAAATAAAAATAAAAATAAAACACACTTTTCAATCCATAATGGAGCCATATTTGTTACTAAAGAAAAAAATTACCTGGGATTTGAGAGAAATTAAGGATATTGCAGTATCTGGAGTATGCTGGAGGAAGAAAGAAGAATTAAATTGTGAAAATCTATTAAGGGGAAGAACTAGGGTTTTTGAATTAGGGGAGCTGCAGAGATGAGAGGGTTTGGTAATCTGAAACCAGCGTTTATTTCTTTAAGATACAATAACAAATAACATCCTGCCAAGTCAGCAGCGAACACATTTGAGTGCTAATATTTTTATTAGAAATTATTCAAAGTTCATTTAGAATAATCGAATTTCTTTAATTTTATTTTTGATTATTATTAGTGTTTGTAATTATCTCGAAGCCTCAAATATACAACACAATAATATTTTTGCTCAATTATTGGACATTCTCAAACTAATTATAAGACATGTTATGTATAAAAATGTATTAGTTCATACTAATTTATGTGAAATTCACATCGATATTAAAAAGATTTAAACAGTTCAATCTATATTTTTCATTTATCTTAGAATGATTATAGAAAATATATTTAAATATTAAAATTTAATCGGGTTAGACTCTCTTAATTTAGGAGATAAATTAAAATTCTTTCTAACTTAATAAATTAAAATTCTAAATTTTTTAAAATCAAAATCACTCGTAGTTGGCTTTATAATTATTTCTAAGTTCGATTCAATCATCATTATTGATTAACATATCACTATTTTTATCTGTAACTTTTATATTGTAATTAATTTAATGACGAAATATTACATAATGATTATGGGATAAAATAATTCCAAATTAAGTTAATTTTTTAATAGCGTAACGATTTACTCATAAAAAATAAATATAAAAAATAAATAAATAAATAAAAACTAACAAGTATCTTAGCCATAGTTGTTAGAATCCCGATCCTACCCTTACGATCCTACGATTCTACAATCCAAATTTATAAAATCGATCCCGATCCTAGAGATACGATTCTACCCTTAATTAAAGAACAGTATTCAATTTGCGATAACGTATAACTTTTTACAATACCAGAATATAATGTCAAATGCTATAAATTTTAGTTAAAAAAACTTATTTCATGATGAATATTAAAATTTTATATTTATTTGTATAAGTTTTTATTGAATATTAGCTTTAAAAATAAATAAAAGTTATATTTTTATCCTTTTGATAGGATCTTACGATCCTATCTACGATCCGATCCTATAACTTTCAAAACGATCCTACCTGAATCCCGATTCTACAAACCTTGATCTTAACATTATATTTCTCAAATCAAAAAAATATTTTTAAAATTTTATAATTGACATAAATAAATAAATGGACAAATAAATAAAGTAAATAAATAACCAAATACTATTCCAAGTTCTTTGTACGTGCGAAATTCTCAATCACTACCTTCCTTTCTTTTTTCTTTTTCTTTTTTTCATTATATACAAAGGAAAAGGACTACAGAAGTTGAGAGAGAGAGAGAATGGAAACGGCAGGGGAGTGGCTGGAGAAGGCATTGAGAGAGCTATGCAAGAAGATAGAAATGGGTCTTGATTTGGATGCTGACGTCATCTCCGGGCTTGTTTCTTATTGTGAGATGGCCCCTCCTCGTGATGCTAAAGAGTATCTTGATGTACGTTTTATTTTTATTTATTTATTTATTTTTATTTTTTGTTATCTGGGATTTCTTGTTTCTTTGCAAATTAGTCTTGTATTTATTGGTTTTATATATATATATATATATATATATATATATATATATATATATATATATGCAAAAAATATCACTTTTTTTTTTAGAAGGGCTCTTTTTGTTTTTGGATTTGCTGTTTAGAATTGTGGGGTTGTGTTCAGATTTCATGATGTTTGAATTCTTGGATCTTTTAGTTCTTACTATTAGTTGTAGGGTATTGAGATATTGGGAGCTATCTAAAAAAAGTACCCGATTTTATGGCTAGAAATAGTACAGTGTTGTTCCTTTCTTCCGGTCGAAAACTAGTTTAGGAGGAACGGGAAATTATCTATTCCAAGGGGGGAGGTTTATAGTTGTTCTTACACGAGAGACTGCTGATAGCGTGACTCGAACTGAAGTTTCTATAGGCAAGGTATGCCGGTTGTGCCAACCCTCATCGAGACAATGTTGTTCTCCATCGGTAGTGGCTTCCCTTTTTTGACTACATAAGTTGTATTTTTCTACCACTGTGTTAGCCTGGTTAGAATTAAGCTGGCCTGAGTTAGGATAGCAAAATCCGTATTCCTTCAATCATGAGATGATCAGAACCCAAACTCTGGAGAGGGGGGTAGAAAAAGAAAAAAAAGAGCCAGCTTTTGATGACTTTGATTGATCTTTCTTATAGGCCGTTGACTCTAATACAGGGTAACAGAGTGCATTTTGCAATCTGACTTTTGGGTTTTTTTTTTATTTGGCTAAGATAATCATCTGGAGTCAAGTTACATCATCCTACCGAATTATAAGTTGGTTGTGATTGTCAAGGTTATACTAGGTAATAGTTTTACCGTAGTAAACTTAAGGAGATTAAAACTTTGAACCTAAGGACATTGTGCTGACTCTTCATTGTTATACAAATTTTCTTTTGCCTTCTTGTAATTGAACTAACACAAATTTCAAACTTTAGTAAAAGCCTGCTATATGCAACTTAAGGGCATTAGACATTTCTATATCTTGCTGAAGTCCTTAGTGAAATATGATGTTCTATTACATTTTTATGGAGTAGTCACCGTACCATATTGTATCTATCAAGAAAGAATCATTTTGAGATTATGGATTTCGTGATCAACTGTTCAATTCAATTAAGTCTCCAGTCATGGCTATTGCGTTCTTGGTTGTCTTTCCGGTTTTGTTGTTGGCTTTACTTAGCTTCTTGTTTATGTTGTCAGCTTTGCCAGTTAACCATAAATGAATTTTTACAGCTTTATAGACAGTCTTAAATGGTGCACGAGTAAAATGCTTAACATTTAAAAAATTAAAATCCACAATGCCACTCCTGCTGAATGTTTATTGTTGTCCACGTGCAGAATATCATAGGCCAGGAAGCTGGTAAAAATGTCATTGCAGAGTATTTACAGCGGAGAGGTCATTCTGATATTTATCAAACTACTCAAAATACTCCAACTTCCAAGTTACAAGCATATGTCAAACCACGATCCGATGAGGGCCTGGTAATTGGAGTGAAAAAACCACAGAAAACATCAAAAGAAGTTAAAACCTCATCTAATACACAACAGGAAAATCGCACCACAACTGGGACATCAGAGTCGCGAAATGTTAATAATGGAAACACAGGCAATTCTAAGAAGAAGAAATCTGGCAAAGTTGTGTCACTGGCCGAGGCTTCAAAGGGATCAATTGTTTATCAGCCGGGGAAGCCATGTTCTTGCCAAGCTCGTCAGCACAGGCTGATAAGCAATTGTCTATCTTGTGGGAAAATAGTTTGTGAACAGGAAGGTGAGGGACCATGCAACTTTTGTGGTGCCCTTGTGCTGAGGGAAGAAAGCTCTTATGCTGGTCTGCATGAAGGTGCAGTTCCCCTCTCAGAGGCTGAGGCAGCAGCTGAAGCTTATGCAAAGAGGCTTGTTGAATACGATCGCAACTCCGCAGCACGTACGACAGTTATAGATGACCAAAGTGATTACTATGAGATTGAGGGTAATAGCTGGCTGTCAAAGGAGGTACACATCTTGATGATCTTGTGGCTTGAGCCGTTTGCAGTAATGGGAATTTCTCATATTTTTTCTCTTTGTTTGACGTTTTTTTTCCCCCACAAATAGGAGAAAGAACTATTAAGGAAGAAAAGAGGAGAGATAGAGGAGGCTGAACGTGCCCGGCGAAGTAAAGTAGTAATGACATTTGATCTAGTTGGACGAAAGGTAATTTCTTCTCAACTTCTCAATCTGCTTTCAGTTCAATAGGATGTTGCATATGTTCTACCATTGATATTTTGTAGGAAAACATCAAAAGATTTCTACTGGATATTGCTAATATGATTGTGGTACAAATCCACCAAGTTTTTAGGTTATTGACAGTTCCATGTCTATAGGTAAACGCAAAACGTTTTATGTGCGTCTTTCCATGCTATTATCAAGTCAATACTACATATTTTCATACTTCTAAATAGAGCATTGTGTTTGTCTGCTTTTGCTAAAGCTTTTTTATCCTATTATGTGTTCTCCAGGTGCTGATGAATGAGGATGAAGCCTCTGAAGAATTGCAGAACAGAATTCTTCTTCAGCTGCATCAGATGAAAGAGAAGCAGCCCGCATTAAACCCAACCCAACTCTTCAGATACAGCCCGTATTTGTGGATCCAGGACCCAGGAAAGCTCCTAAAGAGAATTTGAACAAATGCCTGAGTAATGGTCTGTGCTTGGAGATTAGTGGGAGGGTACAACACGATAACAATGAACTAAAGCATGTCGTTCTGGATGACAGGGTGGGGACTTCTTCAAACCGAAAAGTACTGGCATGAACCATCTGGTAAGAGTGGTTTACAAACTGCGGATAATAATGACGCCCCCCTAACTTAGCATAAATGTTGTTGCAAAAGCAATAGGTTTCAGTACCACATCTGTCCATTGTGGTTCCTGGTCCTCTTATCTACCAGCATACCATTTGAGGTGATCATGATCTGTACATGTTGATGGTGGGAAATGGAATGTTGCTACATATTCTTTTGCAAATTTGTTACTTTCTTTCTCATTTTCAGTAATCTACTCTTCCATCATTTAAGTAATGTTATAAGGTAAGTCGATTACCATTAACTGAGTTATAATGTGATTATGTGAAGTTGGGTATTAGGCTTATAGTTTTTCTTTCTTGGGAGGTATCGTGAAGGAATTGGAATGCAATAATATTGAATCAATTCATACAAAAGAAAAGGTTCTATATTGGTTCAAACACTGTACCTATACTCGTGGCCTGTGGTCACCCATTTGGAAATGGAGACTGTACTACTTTCTTGTTTGTTATGAACTTTACAAGATGTCCACCAAAAGGTATGAAAAGAAGGTGGTTTTTTTATTAAAAAAAAAAAAAAAGCTTCTCAGATGGCATTGTGATGTGATCCTTTCAGTTGCATCAAAACCAAGGGAAGCAAAGTTCCAAGGAGTGAGTTCTTAACATATGGTTGTGATAAAGAAAAACCATTGCTCTAAAGAGATGAGATTAGTTTTTGAACATAGAAAGTAATCGCATTCTTAACAACACAATTGAAAGGTTGACCAATTGCAATTTACAAAATTTCCATATGAAGCATTTACATCCTCTATGCTTCTGTATATGAATTATTGAGGCCAACAGGAGTTGATTCAAACGGTAAGTTAGGAGGGCAATTAAACTATTAAAAAGTCCAAAGTTAAATTCGGGATAACTAAACTATTAAAAAATCCGAAGTAAAATTCTCGCTGCCTTCAATACGGTAAGCTGTTCAAATATGTGTTAACCTACCTTCTTAAACTTTTTACAAATATATTAAGTCATGAAAGCTTACATAATCACTCAACAAGGACATTCAATAGTCAGGGTGTTCATCGGTTGATTTTCAGTAATTTGGTTAAAATTTTTCATTTTTTTAATTTTCAGTGCAAGAAAATCAAAATAAAATTCAAACTAAATTTTTCTTCGATCAGTTAGTTAATCAATTTTTTTTTGACTTATCCGATTAATCGAATTCACTAGTTAATTAAAAAAATTAAGTATAAAATTGAATGCAAAACTAATAAAATTAATAAACAAAAATCTAAAACTAATAAAACCAAAACTAGAAACTATAAAATAATAAAGAGAAACAATATAAAAGTATTGAATGCATGGAAATATGTGAATGGTTACTACAAAAAAAATCAAAACTAAAACTAATAAAACTAAAAATTCAGTGATTTGGTTATTGATTTTCAATAACCAAATCAAAATCATATAACTAATTTCTTTATTTGTTTATCTGAACACCGATTATCCAAACTAATTTAGTTTGATCGATTTGGTGGTTAAACTAAATTACAAACACTACTTATGTTCAACAGCAACTTGAGGAAAATTATTACTATATATACTAGCACGTTGTTTGAGGAAAATTTCAGGGCTGTATAAATTGATCTCATTGAATTATTTTTATGTCTAGCCATAATTTTGCCTCGTAAATATTTATAAACAAGATATAAAAATCTATTAAAAGTCACGTGTGCTATAAAACGATATGTTTATATAGTTAAACTTTTCTTAAATTAGTTATACATTTTTTTTTTTGGTTGAAAAGAATACGCTTTTAAAAATGTAAAATTATAATTTTCTTAATTGGATATATAGTTACCTATTTTGTAGATATTCTTTTGGTAATTACACCACATAAAAGAGCGATTAAGTGAAGATAATATAAGATAAAGATTACATAAGTTAGTATAGGTAGTGAAATGGTGTACAGTTCACCAAACTTTTATAAATTACCGACTTTGTCTAATATATATATTTTTTTAATCAAAAGGATAACTCTAACTCTTAAATTTATCTACCAAATCCAAGGTATATAATAGCAATAATTAATACCAACCGGTTCAAATACTATATATTTTTACGGATAATAATAAAATAGGTTAACTAATTTTTCGAGTTGATGGACTAATATGAACACTTCTAACACTAGTTGGGTGTCATCAATAATTTGGATGTTGAAGTCTTGAATAACCTTTATATAGGATTCACAAATAAGTGAAATGTTTGTGTTGAGTAGTTATAATTTTAATTTAAAAATTTTAGGATCTCGTTATGCACAAAAATCATATTATTATATTTTATCATTTATTTTAAATTTATATTGTATAAATTTTTAAAAAATTAACATAATGTTTTTCTCTATGTATCCATATATTAGCATTTATGAGAATTTTAATATAAGAGAATGATTTTTAAAAAAAATCGTAAAATTTTCCAATCTCTTATTACCGCCCATAATCTCACTTGTGAGTTGACACATGGTGAAATCATCCTCGTACTGTCGTAGACACGTTGTATCCGTTTCCTTAAATTAGTTCTATTTGGTCTCCAGAATTCAATTCCAGACTCTGGCTCGTCGCGTCCCCTCGCTTTCCTCTCTCATTCTCATTTTGTCCTCTCTCTCTATCTGATTAACCAACCATTAATTTTATGTGCTGCTGCTGATGATTCAATTGGCCCCCAATAACAAACAATTGGTTGATTATTTCTTTCTCTTTTTAACTTTTGTAAGATTTCTTCTCCTTTTTCCTCTTTCATGCAGAGAGACCTATTTGTCAATGAAAAAGTTTTCCATTTTTCTGCAAAAAGATTCCATTTTGATACAATTTTAGGCCAAATGGGCAAATGGGCTCATTGCATTTTCCTTGTTTTATTACCCAAAAAAAAAAAAAAAAATGTTTTGGGATCAAAGTTTGTATATTTGTAGGAATGGTGATGCCAAAGATGAAACTTGTTGTACTTGCTTATTAGATTATTAATCTTTGTTTGGATAGATGATTTCGATGCTGCTACATTGAAAAAGGAACCATATAAAAAAAAAAAAAAAAAAAGTTGTAATGAATTAGGAAATAGTATGTGTTCTTGATTTTGCTGCCAATTTGTGATGTTGTATAAATATCATGGCCTGGTTGTTTTGTGTTGTGTATGTCATTAGGCTAATAAGCTTTTGTACAGATGGCATGAAAATGTCGAAAGTTTGTCATGTTTACTTCAATTGGTACGCAAAGTGCGCGTGTAATTTTCTAGTTTGCATATGGGAAAGAATAGTTCTATCATTCTCTAGGTGGTTTTATAGTGGCAGATATCAAGTAATATGACAGAAAAATTGAACATGGATGATGGTTCACGAGAAATTTTTTGTCGTGTCGTGTTGTTGTTCGTGGATCACTTGGCTTAGGCTAGTTTTTGGAGATTGAGGTTTTCCAATTTATGATTTTCGTTTTAGTATGTTAAATTTGTTTGTTTGGGTGTGTACATTAAGGAATATACACGGCCAGTTTAATTGGCTTAGCTTATGACCTGGTGGTGGCTTCAGTAATGGTAGTTTAAGAAGGATGTATTAGTGCTCTCAAATTTCAGTTGGTGTGTTGGCTAATTAGATAGTTATAATAGCACTAGTGGTGTCTATTCTGGTTTTCATTAAGGTAGACAGAATATATATATAGCTTTCTTTTACTAGTTAAAATGCAAGAAAGGATGAACAAAAGACCAGAAAGAAAAGCATGGGCATAAATTTTATGTTTCTGATTCTGTTTTTGGAATCAGAACTTTCTACATGATGGAAAACTGTTCTGATCTATGTTGCAGTCAACCAAGCTCTCTCTCTCTCTGTGATAGATTGTTACCTTGGTGTATGTGACGTTGATTGTTTGATTCGCTACGTTTTTTTAATGGTTTAAGACAAAAACTGACAGGTGAATCATGGCAACAAAAGGGAATCCTGGAGACAATAAAACTAGGAGCTCAGGGTCTATGTTCATTGTAGCTGGCCTTTGTTGTGCATTTTTTCTTCTAGGAGCATGGAAAAAGAGTGGTTCTGGGAAGGGAGACAACATAGCATATCAAATAACAAAAAAGGCTGAACATTGCAGTATTCTGGCCAACCTTGAATTTGAAACACATCATGGAAATATAGCATTTAATGATTCCATGATGGAAGTTAAGGAATATGAGCCTTGCAGTGAACAATATATTGATTATACACCGTGCCAAGATCAAGAGCGGGCAATGACATTTCCTCGGGAGGATATGAACTATCGTGAGAGACATTGTCCACCTGAGGAAAAGAAACTACATTGTCTTAATTCCAGCACCAAAAGGATATGTCACCCCTTTCAGATGGCCCAAGAGTCGCGATTATGTACCTTATGCAAATGCACCACACAAGAGTTTAACCGTCGAGAAGGCAGTTCAGTACTGGGTTCAATATGAAGGAAATGTTTTTAGATTCCCTGGTGGTGGAACACAATTTCCTCATGGGGCTGATGCATATATTGAGCAACTTGCATCTGTAATTCCATTAAATGATGGAACAGTGAGGACTGCATTAGATACTGGATGTGGGGTAAGCCAACAACTTGTCTTTTGTTATGAAGTTTTTGTCCAGTTATGATCTCATGTAATTATGACTTCTGTGGTTTGATCTGTTGGAGGTTCTGCATGTTCTTTTGTTTTTCCTTTGGATTCTGTTGTTTACTGTTTACCTTTCAATCTATTCAACTCTTGTTCATTAATGCTCCATATTTGGTTGTTCTGTTGCCTATATTCATGCCAGGTAGCGAGTTGGGGTGCTTATTTGTTTAACGAAGAATGTGATAGCCATGTCATTTGCGCCAAGAGATTCGCACGAAGCACAAGTTCAATTTGCTCTGGAAAGAGGTGTCCCAGCAATTATTGGTGTACTTGGAACTATAAAGCTCCCGTATCCTTCCAGGGCCTTTGATATGGCTCATTGTTCCCGTTGCTTGATTCCATGGGGTGCAAATGGTAAGGTGCAATAATAATTCGTGTCATTCCTGGAAGGGCATTTGATGGATGATTTTAAGTATGCCAGTGCACGATCCATGCTAAATACTTCAAATTGCGTATTCATATTTGTTACATCTTCTGTCATTTTCAGATCTATCTCTAATTTAGGTTGACATAAAGTCTGAAAGTGTAATGAAGGTGCTTACTTTACTATGCAAGCATCAATGTTTTGCACACTGTAAACGTTACAGATAGTGTTGTTGAAACATGATGATCTGATCTTGGAATATATTCAATGCATTATAGACAATTTTCTGTTTTTTTCACAAACTTGTGACAGTCGTTCTCTCTCTCTCAAATAAAAAAACTCTTCTTCTTTTTCCTAAGAAAGATTTAACTTGTCATGATAGATGGTAAATATCTGATGGAAGTCGATCGAGTGCTTAGACCCGGAGGATACTGGATACTTTCAGGTCCTCCCATCAACTGGAGAAACAATTATCAAGCATGGGAGCGTCCTAAAGAAGAACTTGAAGAGGAACAGAGGAAGATTGAACAGATTGCTGAAATTCTTTGTTGGGAAAAGAAACACGAGAAGGGTGAAACTGCGATATGGAGGAAAAGAATAAATAACGAGTACTGCAGTGATCAAGACTCTCGTGTTACCATGTGCAAATTAGCAGATGTGGATGATGTTTGGTAAGTTCTTTCACTCCACAATCTTTTCGTTTTTGGATGTTCAAAAATGTACGTCAGTTTGGAGAATAAACCAAACAGAATAAGTATTTCTCCTATTAAACCTCGTACAAATCTGAGAAGACAACTCTTTCGACTGTTAATATACACAACAGAATTTGTTTTATTATGATTGTGTAACAATGGATTATCTTCTCTTAAATTATGCAGTTTTAACCTGAGACATTTAACTTTAGAGGGATGGAATCTTTCTTTTGCATACATGTTCATTTGTTTGCATATATCCATGACCAGTTGGTTCCTTTTGAATAACGGGAATAATCCATGAGTGATGCCGATAACGTTTTCTCTGTCTTTGTTGAATTACTTTGATCTTGCGGAAGTGTGAAAACTTAGAGAGGTTAATCATATTTTTTAGAAATTGTGAAAAATCAACTAATGCTTTATTAGTTTCCAGTGATGGTCCATCACATTACTTAGATTAACAGGTGTATTGTCATTCTATGTCGCGAAAGCAAATGTAGTTGCAATGAAGAAGCAAATATAGTTGCAATGAAGTGGCAACTGTTATTTGAGGATAGCATTGTCTTGGGATAAAAGTTTTGCTACATTGTACTTGCTAAAGTTAGCTTTTTAATTTTATTTGAGCATATTGTCTGGCTTATTGTGACAACTCTCTTCTGTTACTTGGGCAGGTACAAGAAAATGGAGGCTTGTGTGACACCCTATCCCGAGACAAACAGTCAAGAAGACGTTGCTGGTGGGGAGCTGAAGCCTTTCCCAGGAAGACTTAATGCTGTTCCTCCAAGAATAGCAAATGGATCTATTCCTGGAGTCTCTATTGACTCATTCCAGGAGGACAACAGATTATGGAAGAAGCACGTGAGTGCCTATAGAAGGATTAATAAGCTCCTTGATTCTGGGCGTTATCGCAATGTGATGGATATGAATGCTGGCCTGGGTAGTTTTGCTGCAGCCTTGGAGTCTTCCAAATTATGGGTCATGAATGTTATGCCAACAATAGCTGACAGGGATACTCTGGGAGTAATTTTCGAGAGAGGCTTGATTGGCATATACCATGATTGGTAAGTGCCTGAAACATTTCTTCATTTGTTATTTTGCTACAAGGACCTCTCCTGGGAGACCTGATTTACATCAGACTTGCAGATTTTGGCAATTTACTTGTCTTATTGGTTTTGGTTTCACATGGTCTTAGTTTCCTTCAATAAAGAGTTTCAGATGATCTACTGTTTTCTAACTGTTCAGCCCAAATCAAATTATTTTTTATTAAATACATGCCATTCATTAGCAGAAATAGCTACCAAATCATGCTTAATCAATCAGAGTTTGGATTCTTTTACCTGATAGTTACCATCATGACTTCAAAGTTTATGAGCGAGTTGAGAAGTGTATTGATGGTATGTGTTCTGAGCAGGGTAAGATTATCTTATAATTGATTTCTAATATCTCTCTACAGCACTACCACTATAATTGATTATCTTGTTGACTTAGGATTGAATCATTTTTGGCTGCCATGTGATTGATAGAATTTAACTCCTCTAATCCGTTAACCTTCAAAATGGACCGTTGGTTGTGGCTTTCCAAAGGAGAATCTTGGTCTTTTGAGCTTTTTCCAAATAAATGACCCGAACTTGTTGTCGGGACACCTTTGATTTATTTGAACTTAATCTGATCGTTTTGGTTTTACTTCTCGACTCCTCTTAGCTCTTAATTTTGGTTTCTTTATATTTTTTCGTTTCCTATTCAGGTGTGAAGCATTCTCCACTTATCCCAGGACGTATGACCTTATTCATGCTGAAGGAGTTTTTAGCTTGTACAAGGATAAGTAAGTTATTCAGAAATATGGTCTCCTTTTGTTTGTAATCTTTCATCATAGAGGTTTTTGATCGCTAAAGACAGCACAAAGTTTCATTCTGTTTCTATACCTGCAAATAATCATTAAAAGAGTTTAATACACGGGAGAACAAAATCTTGTAGATTTCTTACATTTCTCGAATATTTGGACGATAAGCAATAATTGAATTCCTATTTGTTTGCTGTGCATCTAAATTACGACATCCATGATTGTTCATGCATGTTGCTTCTGCGAGAATGGATTTTGAAATTTTCAACATCTATTGGCATTACTGCAGATGCAATGCCGAAGATTCTCTACGATTCTTTTAGAGATGGATCGAATCCTACGACCAGAAGGAGCAGTTATATTCCGAGACCATGCTGACGTGCTATCCGAGGTGAAGAGAATTGTTGCAGGTATGAGATGGAACCTGAAAATGTATGATCATGAGGATGGCCCTTTGCTCCCTGAAAAGATATTAGTTGCTGTTAAACAGTATTGGGTAGTAGGGGAAACAAACTCAACCTTTTCATAGTAGTTAGTATATACAATAGAAGAAAGAGGAATGATAACAGTTTGCATTTATTTGTACTTTATCTCACAGGATTTTAGAATTTAACCATAGGGGAAAGATGGTGTATCTTTGATATTTAATTATCCATTTCCCTCGAGTAGTCATAGATGAAAATCAAAGAATCTATAATCATTCATTTCAGCTGAAAATTTTTGTCTAAAAATACAGCTATTTGGTATCTACATGAAAGTTTAAACAGTTGTGTAAAACATTTTGCTTAGTTAAAAATTTTGGAAAATTTTGCAGTTCGCTTTATGTAACTATTCCGTTGTAGTTCAAATATTTGTACATTATAGTACTATATGTTTTAAAAATTTGTATTGAAATGGCAACTTCAACAAAACTGTAGAATATTGCAATGCATTACTTAAATAGGGAGCTAGTGAAAGTTGATAGATTTTTTTCGAATGAAAATATTTTAATTCTAGTAGATAAAGAAGACTATTTCGGTAAACATGTATAAAAATCTTTACATTTGTTGATTTTCAATTTATTTGAAAAATATATCATAAATTGATAGTTAAAGTGAACTTTCAAATATTAGATCTAACAAAGCTTTTAGATTGAATATTTCATTTAGATATTAGATCTAACAAAGCTTTTAAATTGAACTTCATGTAGGCAAATATTTAGGTAGACTCGATTTTTGTTCTCATTTTAGATCCTATAGTATGGATTAAACCTTATAGAATCTATGACATCAGTTGATATAAGCAATATTTTTTAAAATTTAATCTTGATCACAATGTCTACAAATAGGATCAAAAACCGGATCTACTTAAATATTTTCCTTTTATGAAACTTAACCGAAAAAGCACCCTACAGGTCTTAGAGAAGTTTTAAGGGTACAATTGAAATAACATAGGGTACTAGAGCCCAAAATGCTTCCTCATTTTACTAAATCTGAGAATGCATTTTTTTGATAATATGAGGACTATGCCCAATGCTTTCCAAAGATTTAGTAACTGCACTGTCATTCCCTTGGCAAAAAAAAAAAAAAAAACCTGCACTGTTATTCATCTTTTCTAATTTCAAAACCCGAAATTATCAAAATCCATATAAAATCATTTTGAGGCAATGCGAGTTTTTTTTTTTTTTTTTCAATGATATCTATACTACGTTTTTTGCAGATAATTATACTCATACAAGCATCATATAATTTGCATAATCATTATGTAGTATGAATTACAAAAATTATTTTGTCATAGTTGTCATATATGTAGAAGATGTACAATATTGTCCATTATGACCTTATCTATTGTTTTATTTTATTTTTTGGCTATTTACTAGTACATTAATGTACTTGTTTAGAGCACTAAATTAGAAAAGATTACTGGTACATTAGTGTACTAGTACTTGTTTACTAGTACAAGGGTCCGTTTGGTTTACAGACCGGATGTAATAAGATGTCTCATACTTAGACAATTAATTCTAGGATAAATCATCTTCAGATGATTAGTTCAATTATCTAATATTTGGTTGATATTAAGTTGCATGAAATATGTTAAAAATAATAACTATCGAATGAGATCGGATTACTATTTTACTAACCAATATACCCCTAAATTTACACTTTATTTTTTACACGTTATTTTTAGTAATCCAGCAAATAATATTCAAATAATATTAATGTAATTATAATATGCTAAAAATAAACGTGAGAATTAAATAAATTGTTATTACATAGAATAATTTTCTGCGTTCATCTCAACGCACTAACCTGAAAAACTTGTTATTTTGATCTATTTTGAACCATAAAAATTAAGGGCATTTGAACTGATTAATGTTACTGGTTAGAGTATTAAAATTACAAGATTAATAATTTGCGATCCAATATACCCCAACCCAATACATATATTGAGTCAATTATATATTATAACCTAATAATAAAGGACTTTATTCCATCTATATTCATTTACTTGTGTATATGTGTAATAAGGAGTCTTTTTATTTTTAAAAATTAATTTTTAATTTTACATATTAAAGCTTAATATTAAATGACTTTTTCTCTTATTCTACTCAATCATAGGGGTATTTATGTAATTAGGTAGTCAATTTTTTATTTTTTAAATTTTAGAACACAAAATTTTCATAAATATATTGGGTTGAGTACCCGTGTAAAAGGACCAAATATTAGGTAATTTTCTCTTGACCTGTTAAAACTGGGTTAGATCGCCCATTGAGCATATGGACCTAATGCTGATCCATAAATATTCATATACTTCAACATGACATCATATGATGCAAGATCATAAAGTTTATTAGGGGTCCTAAATTAGTCAAAATTTTTGTTATCCCATCTAAGAGTCATCCTAAGATAACTAATATCACCTCTCTATGGTATTATTTTATCCCTTCCATAAGGAACTAAGTTAGTTAGTAGGAATAACAATCCCATGTCAAAAAAATCAACCAAATATAAGATGACATGGAATTAGTTATCCAATCATACGTCATCCATGAATGTACTTGTTTAGAGCACTAAGCTATATATCCAACTAATAATTATCAACTTGTCAAAATTCTTTCAAAGCTTCCTAAAATTCTAGAAAGATGCTGGTGAGAAGCACTTCTTATATAAAGAGAAATGATATTCTCTTTAAATTCCAAATTCTCAAAATTTAAATTTTAGGCTCACTTATTACAGTTTCTATATTAATTTCAAGTCCAATCGGTGCATTAAACTTTTATTCTTTATATAAATATTAGTACAAGAGATTTTTTTTTTTTTTTTTTTTTCTAAACTTCTATATATAACATTAATTTATTTTTGGATAGGCTTTTCAATTTTCGAAAATGTGAAAAAGATGTTCAACATTAAATATAATTATAACTCCCACAAAGTGGAAATGTCTAGTATACAGTATTAATTAACAAATAGAATCACAACAGCAAACTATATCTTTGTTTAGTCACTTCGTAAAAAAGCCATCAAGATAATCAACTTAAAAACTATTTGGAAGAATTAACTCATCATGTTACCTTGCATATCCTTTGTGGCTCACTTGAATGAAGGGATGGTGGACCTATTTGTTTTTCAGCCACTTATTTTTTTTTATCTACTAGTATTTCTCAACTTTTAAGAGCATGTATTTAATGTAAATCACTCTCAACATTACCAAGTGACAACTCTCCAGAGAGAGCAACCTTTTGACCAATTATTGTTGTGATTAATTCATATATATTCATTAAATTCATCATATCTACCGAAGTATATCTATTTTAACAGTAAATCGATGTGTATATTCAAAAAAATTTCCTAAAGTGATTGTGTGTTTTCTTTAGACTGTAATGTACAAGAAAAGCAATTTAACGGCTTAGAGAGATCTATATGTAATTTGGTTCAAGCAATGATTATCCATTTAACGGATCAGGACCAAATCACATCACCTACGTAGTTTTTGCTAGTAGTGTTAGAAATGATTCGATACTCGATTTTAACTTGAATCAACAATCAAACTACGTTTAAATTTTCTTTAACTTTGCTTGGACTTGTCTCCATAAATTTAAAAATTAAAATTTACATGTCAAAAAATCAAGTTACTTGAACTCCATTCGAGTTCAATTCAATAAAAACTTGTTTGAATTTGACGCAACACAAATTAACGACTCAAATTTGAAAGTATTTATAAACATGTTAAATAATCAATTAAAGTTGAATACTAGAATATGAAACTTGTTTAATTTTGTTTACACACCCGTATTTTCAAAAAAAAAAAAAAGAAAAGGAAATGAAGATTATTGTATCACAAGGACAAACTAATTAGCAAATCATCCCTTTTCTTTGCGGGGTCATAAAACCATTAATTTATGTCAGTTGAGGCTTTGGCATATAAGAACTAGAAAATTTAGTACAACAAAATGTTCTTTAAATGTGTAGGTTCCACCACTTGATCATGTTCTTAACCTTTCCAAATTCAATCTCTAGTTATATATGAGTGCTTCCTATGGAAAGATAAATAGCTAAAACAAAATACTACTACCATTTCTTCATTAGTGTCCTATATATCCTCCAATATTCTCTCATCCCATAAAATTAAGCTTCAAAAAAACTAGTAATCTTGAAGAAAATGGATGCAGAAGATAACTTAGCCAATCTTCGAGTTGCATCATTTTCCTACTATCTTAAGCCTTCTGAAGAGAATTTTGCGCAAAAGATCAGTAATCATCATATAGATGATCCTTCTCTTCCTACAATCTTATCATCACAAGAAACTTCTTCATTTCCAATAACACCAGGAAGAAAAATATCATCACACCCTATTAACATGATGATCAGCAGCCAAGATAATAGTAATCTTAATAATCTGTCGAATCATCATCGTGTTGCTGCTTCTACTGCCTCTTTTTCTCCACGTAACTTGAAGGATAATGTGCAAGAAAATTTCGTGTTTACTGTCAAAGCACCGGTTCATCAGGATCTTAATGCTGCATTGCTCTTCCCACGAGTTTCTCCAACACATGTTGAGAGAGTTCCAGGTTCAAGAAATGGCGAAATTGGAGTGTTTGGGGCGGATAAATACTTCAACATGAGATTGGATTGTGCAACCAGGATGAAGAACGCTGAAAACAGAAACGAAGAAGTAGCAGTTGCTGATGTTATGAAAAAATCGAATCCAATTAGGCCTGCAGGAAGTGCTCCAAGTATATCTTCTTCTGAAGTAAGCAGCTGGAACAGCCAAGCTGCACTTTTAGGGACTCAAAATGTGTCAAGAACAAGGCCAAGAAGGACGATTGGGAGGCGAATCTTGGCCTCTTTTGTATGTAGTGGACCCTGTTTGGAAAAGGGAGCCATTTTTGTAATGTCAGATAATCGAAAAGGAGACGACGGAATTGCATATGGAGAAAAGGGCACTTCTTCTCATCAACCTGGGGGAGGATCAAAAAGAGTTGATAATAATATTAACAATACTAGTACTAATCATTTTGCCTTCCCTATTCTTAATAATTCTGAAGGTCAGGCACAAAATCTGAAAGTCCAAAAGAATAATAAACAGTTGGATGATCATGACAATGAGAAAATGTTAGATGATCAGGCGAGACCATCACTTGAAGTGTTTGGTTCGGATAGGATGAGAAAGGGAGGAGACGTCGCCACGAATTTGGCTAGAAAACTTTCCATGCTAACATGGGATGCTATTCCTAAAGCCTCATCAAATCTTCCAACTACTACTAATACACTAGGAATAATCAGCACAACAACAGCTTGTGATGACATGACAAGCGATGCTAGCTCGGATTTATTCGAAATCGAGGACATATCAACTGGTGGCGCTGCTGGAGGAGGATATCAAATCTTGGGTACTGAGCCTATGGAAGTAGCAGCATTAGACAAAATGTCTGCGGGTTGCATGTCTCCACCTACACCATATGCACCAAGTGAGGCCAGCATAGAATGGAGCGTTGTCACGGCGAGTGCTGCTGATTTTTCATCTGTCATTTCTGATTATGATGAAAAGAATGTTGTTAGCAGTTCAGTGCATGAAACTATCCCACCAAATACAGTTAATGAAAACGCTAGAAGCAAGGATCCAATAACTAAAGATGCACAAAAAATCAGTCCTGGCGGACTTTTGGGATGCAAGAGCCAGAAAACTGTGAATGTTGCTGAAACTGTGCACAAGACAAGGGTGGAAAGGTATTGAAAATTCACTTTCAATAAATTGCTAGTCAATTATGTACTATTTTCACTTAATTTGTGGAATATTATATGTACTGCTTTTCGGTTGATTAAATTATCTTGTTCTCTCTTTGTATGTAACATTTTCATCAGTTTTTAAATAATCAATCTTATTTCTTGCTTTTAGTTTCTATTTAATTGCTTTTATTTTATAGAATTAATTAGTTATTGCCTAATAAAAAATGCTTTATATCCGTATCATTCTTGTCAGTAAAAAGGACAACAGATTCAAATGCAATACAGAAGCTCAAAGAAGCATATAAATGTGCTATATATATAAAGCTTGCTAATAATGATACTGTCTAACTATCCCAAAAAATTAAAATGGCCACCCTTGTCTAGAAATGTTCTGAATTTCTGTATGTATTTTTGTATTGTTTCTTTCAGTTACAGATTCCATAGTTGAGGGTCTTCCATGTTTTGGAGCATCTACAGACGAAACAAAGGTCATTTGGCAAGACAACTCTGCCCTACTATGCAGCCAACATATCAATGTATTCCTTTGGTTAGCATGTATACATGTTAGAAACCCTCAAGGCCCTACAAATACATAGTCTTGCATGCTTTTTTAAGCACTTCCAAACCCTTAAATGTTGTCACCAACAGTCACTTGAGGCCTGACAAATTAAGGAAGTATCTAGATGGGATCCCCTTTTATTTTTCTTTTTTTTTTAATCTGCCAAATTACAAGACTAGTGTATAAGTGAATTATCTATAGAAAAAGTTGAACATGGATATTTTAAATATGTGTTACGATCTATGTTACAAGGATTTTTCTTTTACCCACAGTATTAGTTCATGCCATGTTGACATAAGTGTGAAAATGTGGGTACTTGTTCGTACGGTCAACTTTCAATTGAGTGATTTGACTTTTTTTTACTAAGTCAAAAATTAAGATTGACTTCACAATGGGGGAAAATTAATGGAGATTGTAACTTCATTACAAACATGGAAGGGCTGATAAGATGGTGAGAAGATGAGATGAGAAGAAGAGTGAAATTGAGAACAAAAGAAAGCCGTGGATAAGGTGAGAATTATTTATCCGATCACTAAATTTTATTACAATAATATTCTTCTATTATTATTTTTGACTCTATACACCACTTTTAATTTAATATTCAAGCATACAAACATATTTATTTTATTTACTTGTAAGGATGAGTTAAAAAGCAATATAAATTATGTCATGAAATTGCATTATACTACACTAATATATACAATATACGCATTCTATATTCGAATTTAACTCTTTAGTAGTATCATCATATCTCAATTTACGAAATTAATTGAAGAATTCGATATCCAAACATATACATGTACGTACCCGACACCTAACCCGAGTACGTGTAATACAGGTTATGCTAAAGACAAGCACTAGTAGACAAATTAAACACCAAGGAGCAGATATATAGCCCTCAGCTAATAACAGATGAACCTGAATGCTCAGGCAAGGCTTAGCATATAGAATCAATGCAAGCTAAGTCCAACATGTAACCTATTATTGTGTCCTTGCGTTGATTATGTTCAAGTTGATCCAAAAGAATACAAGGAATTTCAGCAAACAAGCAAAGAAAAAAGAGTAAGATTGCGACTCAATTGTGAGGGGACCCCAAGGGGCAGTTCAATTGGTGGCAAAATGCCCCGGTGTGCAGTTTTCTCTTGTGGATATCTTCTTTGGCAAGAAGAGGCTGATCATTATGTACCCTACCTTGTTATTAATTAAGAAACTTGTAATCTGGGAAGAATATTAATTAAAAAACTTGTAATCTGGGAAGAATGTTGGAGAAAAAATGTGAAATTGAAAAAATGGTTTATTATATTCTAATTCAAATTGGAGAAATATAGTAAACTAGATATTGTTTTGATTAAGTAGAAACTATCAAAACATGTCATCCATAGATAGATAACAGGAATTAAAAATAATAATGCCATCCATGCATGGGACACAACCACATGATTGTCAGGTTTTAATGTTGTTGAACAGGTTTGGTAGCTACATTGAATTTGGTTACTGCCTATCTACTAAGGTGGGATCCCATATATATTCTTCTCTCACTCTCATACTATAGTTACTTCACCTGACCAAAAAATCTGGTATAAGCAAACCATAAAGAGTAACTTTCGTCACACAGTAAATAAAGGGAAATTGGAATTCACTATGATATGTTAAAGCAAGATATCATATCTAACTTAGTGATCAAACAGAAATTAAACCATGTAAATGCCGAGTCTATATTGTAGATTAACTTTTAGAAATTAATTTGTAGTATTATATGTGTAATTGACTACATTTGATTAGTTGTATATAAGTTATGAGTTAATCTTTTATATACTGTTAATGTAAAAAGTGTTTTATATAATTAGATTTAGATGCAAACTAAGTAATTAAAATTCAAATTTCAAATGCTATTTTGTACATGTGTCGTGTACAAAATTGGTACAAAAAAAATTAATTCGTAAGGCATTTAGAATTATACATACCACACGTTACTAGTTTATATAAATCTCATCATTTGTGATAATTTTGGGATAATTTATAGTTAATTTAATAGACTTTTCTCTAAACTTAATTTCCTTGTCCCACAGCCACTACCAAATAACCTTTTTTAATTCCCTTTTACTATCTATAATCTTTTCAATTTAGTTTAATTGATTTTTTTTTTTTTAAGTATAAAATTACACATATATAGTATGTGTTTTATGACTAGTCATATATTATTGTCCTCAAATTCGTGTATACTTAAAGAGTTTAATCACACTGTCATCATGGTCCTTCACTTCCTATAATTTCTTCTCTCCTCTATCCTTCTTAAAAGGAATTTGAAGAGAGGAAAACATTATTATTATTATTATTATTATATTAAAAATTCTACAGTCTCTCCTAGAGAACTATTCTTTTATATTTTAAATACTTGTATAGTACAACACTATATTCTTTAAAAGCTTATACTGTACAAACTTTTAAAATTAAGAAAATAATTTTCTAAAAGAAACGATAGAATTTCCTATTATTATTATGTTCCAAATAGTCTCTAACAAAAATCATATTTTTCCCTATAAATGTTGAAACAATATTTATGTAGTAGAAGATTTGCGTCCTGGAGAAGGGAGCCGACAGTACTTGGTGTGAACAAGATAACGATTTGTTAGGAGAAATGAAAAGCAAGGGAGGTAATATATAGGCCTTAATTAATTTGAAAAAGGCACGAGGGTGGATGAGCACACCAACTTTAACTAATCTTAAAAGGACATACATTGTAGATATATTGTTGTCCAAACAATTGGTAGGGAATTAATCCCTTTAGTGAAAAGAAAATAGAGAAGAATTTTATAACATGTCCACCATGATATTTGCTGTGATGTCCTCGTTTCACATCAAAAGTGGCTGTGATTTCCTCGTTTCACATCAAAAGCGGAAGAAATATTATACTGTTTACAACATCTTGAATTATGAATTATTAACAATTTGACTTGAACATTTTGATTCTATTATTTTTAATAAAAAATTATTAGGTCAGTTCATACTTCGAAAGTTACATATGCAATGTTTAGTATTTTAAAACTCGTATCGATGATTGAATCGATCAACCAAGTTCACCCGTTCTCGAATTAAACAGGTCCATTGACCGGTTCGAATGGTTTTTGTCTTTGAGAATTAATAAATTTAAATTCATAAAAATTAAAAAGACAGTTATAAATAAAGAAAAACCCGAAGTAACAATTCAAAACCAGACCAATGCTAACTTCAGGTTCAACAAATTGAACCAGCCAGTCCCATCTGGTCTCAAAACAATGAATATATAGAGACCATGTAACTCAAAATACTTGCACATAACTACATGCTATAATCACTTCAAAGTCATGAAAACTATATAAGAAATATTCAAATGAAGATAAGTAACTACTAACTACCCTATAACAACATCGTTATATCACAACGAATATCACTCTACCTCATTTGTCTTAGTATATATATACTGTACACACGATGTATGTAGATAAAACTTTGTAGCAGCTGCGAAGTATTTATTAGTATTATGAGAATGTCATGGGAATGTTTTTCAAGGGACCAATAGAAGTTTGAAATCAATGTCATAATGAAATTTTGATCGACATTTTCTGGTTATAAATTATTGATGGTGGACTCAAAGGACCACTTCGAATAGGTGGTGATCATAGTCTCTAGTTTCTCTCTTATATGGTCTTTAATATTGTGTTTGATTATTTCTCCTTCGTAGATGACTCACTGCATTTAATTTCTGCTGATTGAAGTTATGAAATATCGAGGAGGGATAGCTACCAACAAAATCCCTACTATCTTGATATATATAGTGATACATATCCTCCACATGCAATAGATCGAAAGTAAACGAGAGATTTTAGATATTGGCCAGTGGAATAGGTTTAATTGGGTGACTTGTGTGGAGTCAGACTCGAAAGTTAGACAAGTCGAGTTAGAAACGAAATTACAAACTTATTAAAATAATTAAACAAATTTAAATATTAGAGTATTCAATTTGTTTATATTTATTTATACCCTATTCATCTCTATATCCAACCATTAGAGGAGTTAGGGAAGAGCGTAGGAGTGTTCATGGGTTGAGTTATTGGGTTGGCAAATTTTCGAGTTTTTGGATTGACAATTTAAACTCAACCCAATCCAAATTATAAAGAAACCTACATAAAACCAAGCCAAGTATTGATTTGAACAAGTGACTCACATTTTTGGATTACTAGGGTTAAAGTCTCGAAACATTTAGAAAAAAAAGAAAAGAAAAACATCATTTTAGATCATCCATTAAAATATGCATTTTGCCATGGTTAGGCCAAGAATGAAAAGGAAAAAAAATTATAGAATTATGTTAGATAAATATTATGTTAAGAATAAAAAAAAAAAAGCTTAGTTGAAATGGCTTGGAAAATTATGAAAAATTATATATATATAAGTCTAGAGTCTTGGGTTACTAATTGGTGGAATGTTGGGCAATCTAAAATTTTCTTGAATGATATTCTAGAAAAATTCATAGAATTAGAGGAACTCCTCGTCTTGGATGAAATGATCAAGGAATACTCGGAGACACATCTACAAAAATTTCGTATAGGAATTCAAAAAGAAACGAACCAATTAATCAAGATACACAACGAGGATCGAATCCATACGATTTTGCACCTCTATATATATATATATATATAAGTGAGTTATATTGGGTTAGTAGGTTGTGGTTGGGTTTTGAAAAATAAAATCCTAACCAACTCAATAAATTTCGGGTTACCCAACCCAAATAATCTGAAATCTTATAAACTTAACACATTTAGTTCTAAATTCATTTGGGTTGGATTGAATTTTTGAATTTGAACACCTCTAAAAGGATGGGGTGACGGATTCCGCTACTACCAAGATTTTTAGAAATTGTATTTGTTATCATACTAAAATTTTAAAATTTTTATTTTATCTTTATAAAATTTGTATTTCGCCCCTTAAAATTTTAAAAAGAAGTATAACTTAGTCATTAATGTAACTCTTCTATATCCAACCAAATAAATAGTAAGAGGGTGAAGAAAAAGGGCGAAATATTTGCTAATTAATGAAGTTCGGTAGGTATAGAATTCTTTAATATACATCTGAAATTCAAATGGAACATATTGAGGTTGGAAATTTAGTAGCTAATTAAGTAACTGTAACTCCAAGGAAGTAGAAACCTGAAAGGTAAAGACAAGATCGGCAAGATAGGGCCTCTTGAAATGGATCTTGCACTGGTTCTATTTTGTCTTATCATTTAAGTTGCTATGTTGAAAAAGGAATTAATCTAAAATTTCCTTTTTCTTTCTAGTATAGAATTCAAAAAATTGCATAATACGTTTAAATAATCATTCTGTTGTGCTTTAATTTTATTTGATATTTTTCACATGAATTTTGAGAGTTAAACATAACTATATGGCTTGGGTTAGGAAGGGTGGCCTCAACCATTTGGTCCAATGTATATGCCAAAAATTAATTCTTGGTTAGTTCTCATGACTCTCCCTTTAATTTAATTTCGAAATGGCAAATATAATCACAACATGAACCCTTTGTAAATTTCCCATGAAAAGACTAATTTAACCATCCCTATTCTTGAATTAATTCCGTGTTTGTCTTCATCCAATTTGATACAAACATGATTACCATAATAATATCCTAGCAAAAAAAAAAGAGTACCATAATAATATGTTGCAACAATCAATTACAGAAAACTTTTCAAACTTATAATGAGTTGGCAAATTTTCATTTGAAGTTAAAACAACAGTACACTCCCAATCTACAAGAAGAAAAGAATACTACTAATATATTACTACTATTTATTACGTAGTGGCAGTATACTGTTTTGATAGTGTTCTAATTTCTAAAGGTAAAAGAGTAAATAATACATGCACGTGCAAAACCAAAAACACAACTTTGTGAGCTGAGTTCTGACACGCGACAAATTCGGGGTTGTAACACATCATGTTCTTACATTTTTACGATGACACTAAGTTTAAAATTTTAAATATTCAATCATTTGTCTTAAATTATTATAAATATGTGCAAAATAATATTATATAATGGGGTAAGCAAACACTTACCTAATAAGTAGTTCAAGTCATCTTTCACCGAATTGACTACATTATATAAATAAAATCTTACTAATCATATTTGATCACACGTTAAAGCATACATATACATATATAAGTACGATTTTACACATAAAAATCACAAGTTTCAAATAATTACATATATGTAAGTGGCAAATAAATGAATATTTTATATCTATAACATAGAGCAAAACCGAATAAAACAATACACATCCATCATACGTACTTATATCGTCGAGCTCAAGAGTTACTTAGAACTCAAGGGTTTCCTAAGGCTTAATCGGCAACCTAAATATCCAATACTAATTATTATACCCGTTAGACAAGGGTCACACATAGGCTGACTACGTACTCTTTGCTGAGTGGAGTCAAGCTTAAGTTAGCTACTCTCCGTTTGGTAAAGTAATAGGGGACTATCTCCCATTGACATCACCAAAGTTATTCCAAGAGTCAAATCATTTTTTATATCAAAATAAGAAATCATACATTACACAATCATCGTATTTAGTCAAGGTGCCACTTACTAAATTGATTTTAAAAACATTGAATTAATCATACTTAATCCAAATTTCGTACATAATATAATATTTTGCAAAAATATAATTTTCATAGTTAAAGGAATATTTTAAAAACATAAAAGAAGTTACAACCACTTATCTTTTTAAATAATTCGAAGCACGTGAGTTTATCTCAAATAATCCAAAACTCTCAAATTATTGCCTATAAAACATCCATCATATCTTAATTGAGTCCTCTACACGATGACATAGAATAAATCTAAGACCTTAACGTAACGCTAGACCAATCCTAAATTAAATCAATTCATAATTTAAAACAAAATTTCCCAATCAATTAAATAATGTTAATATCAAATTTGACCTTAATACATAAACGAATGGACTACTGACCAAAAGCATAACTAATCAATTGTCAATTGAACCCTATTTTTTTTTTTTACTTATATATATATATTTATGCTAGCCAGTAGCATGATTTGGCAGTGAGCATATATTATTGCCAAATCGCCACTCAAGCCACGGAAACTTGGCTGCGGCAAAGCAACCTTCTCTCTAACCCTTTTTTTTCTTTTTCTTTTTTTTTTCAGTCCTTAGCCTAATTATACCATTTCTTTTCTTGCGAGAATTACAAACACACTAGACACAAGGAGATAAGAATATTACCTCCACGGATCGTCGAAGATCGGATGGGTTTTTTTTTTTCATCCTCTTTTGCTTATACGGTTTTAACTTAGTTTTTAATATAATATGTCGTATTGTTGTTAACCTTATATATATATATATATATATAGTAATTCTCAACCTTTAATATTTAACAATTAGTCTCTTAATAGTATTTAATTACCTGTTATTTCTAACTAATAATTTACGGATTCGAAAAACAACTAATCTATTATTGGATTTTAATTATTATCAATAAGTGTACGGGTTGAGTTTGTACAAATTCCAAATCTGTCATATCATTTTGAGTTACGACTTTGATAAGATCATTCATAACACATAACCATTTGGAAATTTGGCGTACTATCAAATTTCTCTATAACGTATGACATATTATTGATAAGTGTCACAGTTTAAATGTTAACGTCATAGTTTTTGAATAATGAAATTGTCACAAATTTCATTCTGTGTTGCAAGCAAGTGACCAGATTATCAAAATGTTCGAAATTGAACTCCTGCTGTCCTTAATTTAACCTTCCTATTAAATTTTTTCTTACCAAAATTTAAATAAAAAAAAGTTTCGTGGCTACTTGTGATTTTATCAAAGCACAAGGGGTGCCTGTGAAAATTACCGACTAGTCCTAAATTTGTTGACAATGAAACAATCCAACAGGGTGCTCATTTCGCGGGCTACCAATTGGCCCGGTACTAATGTTGCTAATGACAAGGTTGTTTGGGTCATTTTAATTGAATGACTAAACAAATTTGTGCTTGTCTTTTCTACTCGACCTCTAGTCTACGGCAACATGGGTAGGTCCCTTAAAATCTAATGGATCCAAACATGAAAAAGTCCAAAACAGTTAACGACTGAGCTTGTTTTGTTAACCAGTAAGTATGGGCCTAATTGTAAACAACCATTTCTGTCGTTTAGAAAGTACAATTCTTCGTTCATTTCTTCTGGTTCATGAATCATTACCACAAACTGTTGCAGATTTTTTTGGTTTGTCGGGATAAAATTGAACATTTTCAACTATTGAATGAGAGAATAATAAGCAACCGATAAAAAAACAAGATCACTTGGCAACACATGTTAAATTTTAGTAAAAGAATATGGGTTTTTATTTCAAAATTAAATGATTGTGAGCGGTGTGATTTAAGAATTTGTTAATTAAATCAGAATCTTTAAACTAATCAATGTCATATATTTTATACTCTCACACACCCTTTCATGCACGACTTGGGTTGAAACCAGACAATAAACTATTTTGGTCTCGTACACGCAACTTAGGGGCACAAGAACTTATCAACTAGTTCAAAATTTTAAAATTAACTGACAATGAGTGGTGGGCTAAAGAACTTATCAATTAATCCACAATTTTGAGACTAACCATGTGAGATATTTTATACTTTTACAATACAATTGACGTGTTTCGCAAAAGAAGAAATAAAATTTAATACAAATATCTAAAATTGGGGTTAGAAATTTAATAAGATTTTGCCCGATTGATTTTGGCAAGTAGTAAGGTCTTGTAAATGATTTTTCAATTTTTAAAAAAAATTAACTTAAGTGGATTAAACCAACGAGAGTGGTATACAAGCTACTAAGTAGAGGTGGATTTAGTATTTTTATCTTGGAAAATACTTAGGTAGATCCAGTCTATGGCCCCACCTATAGACCATAAGAGATGGGATTAAATTTTAAAAAATCTTACTTACATCAGCTGGTATCATAGATTCTCTAAAATTTAATCCACGCCACAGGATCTACAAGTGGGGCCAAAGATCGGGTCTACCTAAATATTTGCCTTTTATTTTACGGTTTACAATTTTAGAAATTATAAATTTTACCTTTAAAATTTTTAAAATTGAATTTGTATCCTTATAAAATTTATATTTCTTTTCCCTAATTTTTTGAAAAAATATAAATTAACTTTAATAAATATTTGACTATTAAATTTTGCCCCCAAGGCATAATTTTTGGCATCTACCCCCTATGTATATATATATCTAACAAATTGATGTATGTATATATATATCTCACAAATTGAGCTCCTTATCGTCTCCACTTGGATTAAAGAAGGATTCTACTTTAGCTGTGCCAATATTTCCATGTCGACAAATCGAGGTCATGGTCTTTGCCTCATCCTTCTCTTATACGTTGACGATAGCATTCTCACCAGGAATGAATTTTCTCTTTTAAATGTTTGAACTTGTATATCTACATACTAAAAAAAATGTTAATTTGAATTAGAATTCAAATTCTTAATAAGTAGAGAAAAAATATCTCTTGTCTAAACTAGGCATTGAGGAGTATGTCCATGCAAAGACATTTCAAAAATTTCTAAGTAGATCTAAGAGTGTGGCCACACACACATATATAGTTATGGTTGCACCAAAAATATCTATATAGTTTGGTTTGATTAGTTTAAAATGCAAGTAAAACATTTTGAAATAGAGAAAAAAATTAATTTAGTTTCTTATCTTTTCTTTAATAGTATTGACTAATATGATTCTTTATTTATTATAACAGACTAATTTAGTTCTATATTCTTAAAAAAATTAACTAATTTAAATCTTGTAACGAAAATTTTAAATAAACTAACAAATCAAGCCATCTGATAATCATGTGATCGTTAACCTACAATAGATGATATCTTAATAACTTTCTTAATTTATATACAACATTTGTCACATAACTTAAGCTAGTTGATTTTTTAAAGATAAAAGATCATATTAATTTTGTAATAAATAAAAGATTAATTAATTAATATTTTAAAGATTAATCTTTAATTAATCGATATTTTAAAGATTATTCTTTTTCCCTTTTGAAATATTGCTCGACTAACATAGGCAAAATGCTAGGCCTTTTAAATGCATTGGCAGTTACGTTTGACATTGTACTTTAAGATTCGAAAGTATGCATCGTGTGAATGACTTTTGTACAATCAAAGGAAAATTACCAACTAAGTCCAAAATTACCACCATGCAATTATTCTGAACAACCTAGTGATCATACTTGACTATTTTTTCTTGCTTGGCTTTGATTCTCATTTTCTCATTCATCCTTCATCCTTTATATATCCTCAATGATGAATATATATACATATATACATATATATATATATATATATGTATTTTGGGGTCAAAACAATGAGGACTAACCTAGCGATAATACTTGACTATGTTTCACATATATTCGTGACTTTCATTCTCATTCATCCCTTCCTCCTTCCTATATCCTCGTTGTATCAACAAATTTTGAGAAAAATATTGATATTCTATGTATCTCTAACTCTTAAATGTTTTAACACGAATTTGGTAGGGGCAAAAGAAAATGTACCAAAAGCCTAATAGCAAATTATCTTATTAAAATTGTATGTAATATCGAAATCTTAACGTTACACCTGTAATTTAAAGTTGAACACTTAAAGAGTTATAGGTAAAAGGCACATTTTGTTCAAGCGTTTTCAAATGCCAAGTTTACATGAATGAGTATAAGAGTCTCATTGTATCATTTTTCATGGAGGTTTATTCAGTCATTTTAAATGAAATATGATTTTTTGTTTTTTTTTTTTAAAGATTCACGTTTCAAAAGAAAAAAAAAAATCATAAAGAATGCACAATTTTTGCCTATTTGTAGTTAAGAGTATTAATTGTGTACTTGTATAACAACATTCTATACAGGAAATGATATTGTACATTTCGTATATAAAGTAATATATTTTTGGCAAGTTTTTAGATTTTTTAAGAAATTATCTCATTGTTTTTGAATATTTATATAATAGTGTAAAATTTTAAAATATATGATATTGTACTGTATAAATTTTAAAAGTATAACAAGATAGTTTTCTTAACAAAATTGTAGAATTTTCCTACATGTTTATAGTTTAACCCTTTTGTCAAAATATAAATAGCTCACATCAATTAGTTTAAAGATTCTGGATTAGTTAATAAGTTTTTTTTTGGGCCATACCACTCAATACTAATTAGTTTTGAAATGGAATCCCATGTCAAAACTATCTTTAACATAGTATTAGAGTTTCTGCTTGTAAATATATTTTTTAAGCTTCCGCCTATTTAAGCGCTTGTAAATATATTTTACTTTGATTCTGTTTCGATTCTTATTTTTCAACCTTCAATTTCTTCTAGTTTCAACTTTCAGGTCTCCTAATTTTCAATTTTCGGTTTTCCTAGTTTCAACTTTCGGATATCCTGATTTCACCTTTCGGGTTTTTCTTGGTTTTTGACCTTTGAGTTTATTCGGTTTTGAACATTCGGATCATTTCTCTCGGTTTTCAACCTTCATATTCTCTCGATTTTGAATTTTTGGGTTCTCCTCGATTTTCAATTTTCAAATTTCAAATTAGTTTTGAACTTTCGGATTCTTTCAATTTTTAAATTTCGGGTTCTTTCGATTTTTGGCCTTCAGGTTCTTTTGGTTTTCTTATTTTTAAAGTTTTGTTTCAAACTCAAATTGGTATTCCATAATCATATTAAGCTTGAGGAGGATGCCAATATATGTATATATCAACAATATATGGTATGTAAATAAGTTATTGATATAATTATCCTAAATGCTTCCCAAATTAAGTGATTACCTTATTAGTGTGATTGTTTTGATTAGAAAGACTTATCACGTGTGTGATTGTCTTGATTAGCAAGACTTATCATATTTATATGATATATAATATTCTCTTGTAAATTTATATAAAAGCACCCTATATAATAATTGTATTGGATCTGATTTATACACACATATTGTAATATATTACTTCGTTCCTAACATAGTATCAGAGGTAACCTCAATTTTGCCTTGGGTTTTGTCTAGTCCCTTTCAACTGGTTCTCTCACGTCCAATCTAGGTAATGGGTTCTAGTCGCCAGTCCATGTATAACCCACGTAATAGGTTTTCAACTATCCCAAGTCACGTGTGAGATAATGTGTCAAAATATAAGTATCACACATCGATTAGTCTAAAGATCCTAGACTAATTAATAAGTTCTTGGACCACACCACTCATCACTAATTAGTAGTCTTTGAGACGAAAGTACATGTTTTTTAATACCCTTAACAAATTTTGCTTTGAAGGGTGTTTTTTTTTTAAAGAATTTTAAAAATCATTTGAAATGGGTTTAAATATAGTAAATTCCCTTAAAGTTTGGGTTGTTTTGCAATAAACTCCCTAATATTTTTACACATCTCACTTTACCCTAGAGACTAACTTTTTATAACTTGTAGATAAATTAATGGTTAAAAGACGATTATGTCCCTGTCTTGCCAATGAATCTACAAAAATACCATGGATTTGGGACCACTAACACGTGATCTCAAAATTATGTGGGTCAAGACAAAAATTTTGAAAATTTGAGGACTAAAATACAATTTTAGAAATTTTGGTTTCATCTTCAATATCACAGAAGCCAATTTTGCATTCTCTGAACATTGCCAGAAAAGAAATCTCCATTCCATAGTATTTCTTCTCTAGTGTACAGCACAAGTGCACACAAAAATCCAATGAATAAGAAGAAACCCAGCAAAAATTATCTAACCGTCACTATTCTCCCTACACCGTCTTTTTTTGATTGAACAAATTAAACAGCCTGGGTGAAAAATGACTTGAAAACCAGTATTTTTATCGTTGTTTGACCATTTTGTGATGTTTTTTTGGGTAATTTTAAGACTAAAGTCAGATTTTTTTTTGTGAAAAATGGAGTTCAACAATTTAATTTTTTGCCCCAAAGAAATTCTTCTTGGCGGTGGCCTTTTTTTTTTTTTTTTTTTTGAGAAAGAGATAGAGAAATGAAAAGTAAAAAACTAAAGTAAGAAAATGAGAAAATTTAAGACTACATCGTTTTATTTATTTATTTTTTAGGCTGATTGATGCTTTAATACATCACAATTTTAGAACAGGGCAATTCCGTCATTAAATAATTTATAACTATCATTTGATGGGTTGAACTAACAGAAAAGATAAAATAAAAAAAAATAACGTCAAAAAATTTATTATAAAATAAATTATACATTGAGGAGATTTACTGTATTTATCCTTTAAAATACACAAAAGGTAGATTTAAGCTTTAGGTTTCAATTCAAGTACAATTGCACTCGAAAACCAACCGAACCAAAAAAACCAAACAAAAAGAATCCGCACCCCCCCCCTCTCACTCAGGCCATTGTTTGGGCGAACCAATCTTTTACCCAAGTATAAAAGGCAAAAGGGGTTTTAGGTGTTTTAGGGTTTAAGGCTCACTCTCCTCATTTCACAAAACTAACAGAGAAAACGTTGGAGGGTTTTAGAGAGGTAGCAGCAGCAGCAACAAAAGAAGAAAAAGAAGAAAAAAATGGTTGCTGACAAAGGAAAAAAGCAGAAAATTGGAGAAGATGATAACAATAATGACCACATTGATGACAAGTTGGTTCTCTCCATTGAAAAGTTGCAAGAGATCCAAGATGAACTCGAGAAAGTACTTTTTCATTATTTTTTCCTCTATTTTTTTTTTTAATATTCTTGAAAATTAGAAGGAAAAACAAAATGGGTATTGGATGGTTCTTTTAAAGATTGAATTTTTAGTGACTTTTTGCTCTTTTTTTTTGTAGATTATTTTTCTTCTTTTGATGAATTATTATTGATCTAGAAGAATATGATATATTAGTTTTATTTTATTTTATTTTTTCTATTAATTATATAATGTTTTTTTTTTTTGGGTGTTCTTGGTTTAGCTTGTATTGATATGTAGATTCAGTTTTGGTGACTTTTGGGATTGGTTTTGTATTGGGTTCTTATTAAGATTGAGTTGCTATTATATCTGCTCGTTTTAGAAAAATAAATTTTGTAAAAAGATGATGGTTTTGGTCGAGAGTTTTCATTTTTAGGTGTTTTGTTTGTTGAGCTTTGGAACTGATTGTGTTCTGGGTGCTTATAGGAGTGAGTTCACTATTAGTTCTTCCCCGTTTTCGAAAATAAACTTATAAAAAAAAATGATGGGATTGCTTTTAAGTCGAGCTTGTTGTAGTTGATTGTGTTGTGGTATCTTATAGTTGTGGGTATGAAAAACAGATGACAGTTTGCGATTCTAATAAAATTTCCCTTTTGGCAATCAATGATTGCCATTTTCAATGGTTGACCGTGTTGCTCTGTTTCGTTTATGAAGTTGGTCCTTTCGTGAAACTAATTGTTCGCATTAAACCGACTTTTTGAGAATTGCATTAACACTTCCATCCGTAGTTTATTTTTAGTGTAAATATCTTTTCATATTATGAAGATGTCTTTTTTTTTTTGGGGTGAAATAAATCATTTCCATGAATACAGTTTTTTTCATGTTCAATAATTGGTAGGCATTCAGCAGCATCTTATATTGAACTCAAAACTGAATGGTTAAAAGTTTGCTTGGAGGGAATTTTCTTTTGTGCTGTTTTTCAAATAAGAAAGGATTATGTGTTATACAGTAATGGCTTGATTTTATCCAATCAACCTTTTATATTAAAAAAAAAAAATTTATATTCTCAGTCCAATTTACTTCATTGGCTTTAAAAACACACCGTCATTCAAATTCTGGTTACATTAAACACTTGTTACTTTGATTCTTTCGCTCAGATCAATGAGGAAGCAAGTGATAAGGTCTTGGAGCTTGAACAAAAATACAATGAAGCTCGAAAGCCCATATATGATAGGAGAACTGATATCGTGAAATGTATTCCTGACTTCTGGTTAACTGCTGTTAGTGACTCACTCTGCTTGTTTCATTTTTTCATAGAAATTGCATAAGTCTCAATCATCTTATGTCTAGTTAACCAATTTTATTATTTTGACAGTTTATGAGTCATCCTGCTTTGGGCGAACTTTTAACTGAAGAAGACCAAAAGGTTTGATTTTTGCTTCATTGCACCCTTTCAGAATGTTAATATTTTTCCTCTGCTTAGAGTTTATTGAATGAGGAGGTAAGCCAACTTGCTCAAGGTTGCTGTTAAAGTGAATCGTCTGATATTTGATCTTATATTGACTGACTTTATAATTGTCAATGGTAGATTTTCAAGCATCTCAGTTCCATTGAAGTTGAAGATTCCAAAGATGTGAAATCGGGTTACTGGGTCTATCGCATTTGTGAGTCTTTAATTCCTTTCCTCTATCACCTTTGTGAGTCTTTAATTCCTTTCCTCGGCAGTTGGAAGAATAATCACCTAAAAAAAATGGTTTCTAATTGTTTTTTCTTAATTTTGCTCCAGAACTTCAATCCAAACCCTTATTTTGAAGATACAAAGCTTACAAAGACTTTTACTTTCCTTGATGAGGGAACTACAAAAGTCACTGCAACTTCAATTAAATGGAAAGAGGGAATGGTGAGATCTGTAGTTTTCTGGTGGTAAAGGTTTGTTTAAATTTTTTTTTGCTAAAATGTTTTCTGCATTTTATTTGTCAAGGGCCTTCCTAATGGAGTTGCTAATGAGAAGAAAGGTAACAAGAGACCGCATGCAGAGGAAAGGTTGGTATGCATGGTACTTTGTGCAAATTCACTTCTGCATATTGAAGTTAGTTGTTATTGATTTGGTTGCTTGTGAAAGTTTAATCACACTCTTTTTCTTTGAGACGATAAAAATTAAATTTTGTAGACCTGCATTCTAAACATCTAAACTCCATTTAGTGTTAGAAGTTTTAAGTAAACATTCGTTATCCTTGTTTAGGATCACTCGAATTTTCAATGTATTTCCCCATATACCAGCGTACTTTGTTCCAAAAAATTTGTTACTTTTCAAATTTAACTTTTTATTTAACGTACAAGTGATGGTAGGATATGATTTTTTCTAGTAAGCAAAACATTGATAGATGCTTTTGGACCTTGGTTGTTTCTTGGGCAAGGTAACAGTATCCAAAATGTATACTGCATGCATTCACTTGCTATCTTAGGATACTAAGGTTCTTATAGTATAAGGACACACTTTCACTGGCTAGTCAAAAGGTTCTAATCTGAACTTTTTTGGAGAACGTGATGCACGACAGATTCTATTAGAATATGATATGGATAAAATCAAAGGATAGGGTACTTATCAGATGGTATTTAAGAAGCATTAGGCTTCTAAAGATTAGGATTAGGATAAGTGAGATATATAAAGAGTTAGATTTGAATTCTAGATATGTACTATAATTATATATATATATATACACACGCACACTACTACTACTACTTTTTAGCATCAATTGGAAGACAGACATTTAGCATCAATTGGAAGACAGACATTTAGCATCAATTTAGCATCAATTGGAAGACATTTAGCATCAATTGGAATAGCATCAATTGGAAGACAGACATTTATGAAAAAACGTCGTTTTAGTCAAGTTCTTTCAATCAGAACTCTTTTGGGTTTTGAGCTATATTTGCTACCCTTTTAAGGTTTTCCTAAAAAACCAATCTTTGATCGTGGATCAAAGTGATATTCGTATCTTTTGCACTTCTGCTGGCATCATTTGGTATCAAAGCCTATTGTATCCCAAGACATGGCAGCAGGTAGTGACGCATCTATGTTCTGGTTGCCCCCACTAGACAAATGAAAATATCAATTTTAGTTTCTTAATTTTAAATTTTTTTTACTTTTAACCCATTAATTTATAAGTGTGCCCCTATTGACCATGAGAAAAATAAGATATTCGTTTTAGGTATTTTGTTTTACAAAATTTTGATTTTCACACGCCACTAATTTGTTGAAAATCAATATGGGAATTGTAATTATTTATTAAATATATATGTTTGGAGAATTTTATAGTCACGGATAACATACCATTATGCTTTAGAGCTTGTATTGTACAAGCATTCAAAGTACATGGTGTTCTATTGTGCAAGCATTCAAAGTACAACTGTTTGGTATCCTAATGGCCAATAGAATTTTCCCACAAACCTGCTATTATTTACTTACATGAATATTTTATTATCAATTTACCCTTTAGAAAACTAAAAAAATTTAGGTTGTACTTTGGATACACATGAATTTGGGGAAGGATTTGAAATACATTTTTGAATATTTTATTATCAATTTACCCTTTACAAAACTAAAAAAATTTAGGTTGTGTTTGGATCGATGAATTTGGGGAAGGATTTGAAATGCACCCATTTTTTGGAGGGATTGTAAGGCTGAAACGGATGAATTTCAAATCCACCCAAATCAAGACCAAAGTGTGAAATAAAAGATTTCAAATAACTTTTTAATTTGGGTGGATTTGATATTCATCCATTTTAACTTTACAAATCCCTCCAACAAATGGGTGAACCCCAAATCCATTAGTCCAAACACAACATTAATATTATTTGTTCCCCCACTCAAATTTTATCCTAGATCTGCCCCTGGCAGCGGGAATTGGAAGAAGTCCACAACTGCTTGAATGGCTGTCCAACAGGCTTGATCAATCCATGAACCATAAAAATTTGAAAGTTCATGAGGAGATTTAAGATGTTAGCCACAAGTCTTCAGACCTACTAGAAGGTAGTCATGGAGAGAATTTATTTTCAAATGAATTGGAGGTTGGTCTCTGGGAGAGCATTCTAGATTGGCCAATCTATGATGTCTACCCTGATAAAGATGATGTTGTTTGTCTTAGTTCTCTATCTACATCTCAGGAACTTCAAGACGATAAAGTATTTTTAGAAACTACCAAGGAAGTTGATGGTAACACAAAGTTAATCAATCTATTGTGAGCAACTGAATTTATTGTTTCCCTATTGAGGAACTGAATATCAAGTTCTGGCAACCAGTGATGCAATCATTTGTGATGAATTGCAAACCAAGATGGTGTTGCAAAATTTTCTCAGAACTTTTTGTAGGTTGTATTTCAAATCCTAAATCCTTGAGTTTATGGTACTGCACAACTAAAAGAGTTACTGGGTTTGTAATTTATTCCAAGCACTCAATTGCATAGAAGAGACAAATAAATAATTAAATGGAGAACCCTAGCTGGATATATTTTTGATCATGGAAAATAAATTTTAAACTGGAGGACAAGTTTTTCTCCAACCCAAGAAGAACTGATGCAGGACAAGTTCCAATTTATTTCAGATTAATTTTGTGAGTTTGAGTTGTTGTTAGACTTTGTTTAAAGTTAGTCTTTTAGTTGAGTAGAGACTTCGTTTAAAGTCAGTCTTTTAGTTTGAGTACTCTTTCAGGATATTGATTAGGATCCTAGTACGTATTTAGAATTTTAGGTTGGTTAGGACTTTAACTTATAATAGGTGTTTGATAGTGTTCTGTTAAGGAGTTTTTGATCAGTTTTTGTTGAATAACGTTTCTGAAATAGTAGAGAGCTTCTTTAAGCTTTAATTCTATTTTTTTTATTGCTTCCCCCTAATTAAATTGCTGAAACACATCAACAAGATCTGATCTTTTAGATTTGATTTTTAGATCTGATCACCCATCTGCGTCAAGTTTGGTATCAGAACCAATCAATTAATGAAAACGTCATTTCATTCAATTAATGAAAATTTTTGGCAGCTTTTGATAATTAATGAAAACTTTATTCAAGTTCTTTTAATTAGAACTTCTGGGTTTTGAGCAGATTAGCTCCCTTGTAAGGTTTTCCATTGTTTCCCTCAAAAACCAATCTTTGGTCAAGGATTAGAGTAATTTTCCTATTTCTCACGCTTCTGCCGGCATCATTTGGTATGAGAGCCAACTGGAATCCTCATGGCAGCGTAAGATAGAATTAGAAGATGTCAAGCAACAGCTTGAATGGTTGTCCGATAGGCTTGATCAAATCATGAATCAGGAAAATTTGAAAGATCATGAGGACAGGAGATTCAAAATGACAATCACAATTCTCCAAATGTACTGGAAGGTAGTCACGGAGAGAGGTTGTTTTTAGAAGAATCGGACACATGGACAATTATCTCTTGGAGTACATTCCAGATTTGGAACTCTCCACCTATTTATGATGTGTATCCAAATGATAGTATGGTCTTAGACATCAGCATACTGGACGAGGACACAGATTTGAACCAACTGCCACGGTTATCTAAATCTTCATTAAATATGGGTATACACCTTATGTTTGACAAAAGTCCAGAAAGAGATCCTGCATATGAGAGATGTAAATCTGCCCAAATTATGTTCAACAAAGGGCAAGTTTCTGTTGTTGGCAGTACATGGGTGATTCAAATATCTCCTGGAATATTTCATTTAGTTCTTGATGAAAGCAATGGTTTTCAGCATGATGCATATTTCTTTGTGCTGTTAGTGCTAATGGTGTTTGGAGTTCTGGTGATTCGACAACGAGCAGCTTTATAGATCATCAGAGATGCAAAAGTGCAACATCAAACATATTCACAATTTTCCTTCCAAAAAGATGGAGAGCCGTGGTTGGATATATTTTTTATTGTGGAAAGTAAATTTAAAACTAAAGGACAAGTTTTTCTCCAACCCGAGGAGAATTGATGCAGGACGGATTCTATTAGAATAGGATATGATAAAATCAAAGGATAATGTACTTGTTAGATTGGTATTTAAGAAGCATCCGGCTTTGTGGAAAGTAAATTTAAAACTTGAGGACAAGTTTTTCTCCAACCCGAGGAGAATTGATGCATGACAGATTCTATTAGAATAAGATATGATAAAATCAAAGGATAGGGTACTTGTTAGATTTGTATTTAAGAAGCATCAGGCTGTGAAAGATTAGGATTAGGATAAGTGAGATAGAGTTAGATTTTGGATTATAGATATGTACCAGAATTTTATATATACTATTGTTTTAGCATCAATTGGAAGGCAGCTTTTGACATCAATTGAATATTCTCGTTTCATTCAAGTTCCTCAATCAGAACTTCTGGGTTTTGAGCAGATTAGCCCCCCTTTCAAGGTTTTCCCTAAGTCGCTTACCTATCTCTCGCACTTCTACCGGCATCATTTGAGAAGATTTAGATTAGTGGTTGCAACTAGTTCCAACCTGGCTCTGATACCAAATGATGCTGGGGGAAGTCTCTGATACCAAATGATGATGGTGGAAGTGCGAGAGATAGGAAAGCTACTGAGGAAAACCTTGAAAGGGGAGCTAACTGCTCAAAACCCAAAGTTCTGATTGAAGAACTTCAATGAAACATCAATATCCTTTTGCTGTCAAAGCTGCCTTCTAATTGATGCTAAACAGTAGTATATATTAAATTCTAGTACATATCTAGAATTCAAATCCATCTCTATCTCACTTATCCTCATTCTCCTAATGCAATGCTTCTTAAATAAGTACCCTATCCTTTGATTTTATCCATATCCTATTCTAATAGAATCTGTCCTGCATCAGAATGCTTACATGAGCATGATCACCTGAACTTCATAAGAAGTTTAACAGGTTATAAGGACACAATTTCATTAGCTACTAGTTAAAAGGTTATCACCTGAACTTTATTGGAGAATTCTTTCATGAGCATGATCAGAATACTTGGAACTGTATTTTTTCTGTATTTATGCTTCATTTCATGCTAGATTAAACATAAATACTGTGCATAGTCTAAGTTATTCCAATTTCATGTTCATTATGCTGTCTCATATTCCATGGATCCACTTAGTCATGCAGTGTGTACGAAGGCATGTGTGTCTTTTGTTCTGTAGCCTATAATTGAACTTATTTTCGATGGATAGCATGTAGTCAAAGGTATATAAATATTCAATTTTTGTGCTTTAATCATTTGGATGCAGCTTCTTTAGTTGGTTCAGTGGAAGCATCCAGCTAAAAGACGATGAATTGGATGACATTCATGATGAGGTACACTCTATTCTTTCACAGATAGTACTGAGAATTTAAGATCATATTTGTATGTTGCTTGATGAATTGGATGACATTCATGATGAGGTATACTCTGTTCTTTCATGGATAGTTCGAGAATTTAAGATCATAATTATATGTTGCTGAGTTACTTTGAACATCCTATGGTCTAACTCTTCTATTTCTAATTCCAAACCTCTTGTGGCAGATTGCAGAGATAATTAAGGATGACTTATGGCCCAATCCTCTGACTTACTTTCAGACTGTAAATTCTTTGTTCTCTCCTTTTTCATTTAAGTCAAAGTTTGATTATGAAGTGTTTTGCTCTTGATCCTTTTTTCCTAATTTGCATTACATTCTAATTGAGCTACTGTTCATTTTGCCATAGGACGCTGATGAAGAAGATTTTGATGAGGAAGAAGGCGATGATGAGGTAAAGTAATAATAATAACTTATATGACCTTTATTTTTTTTATGAGAAATGATTTTTATGTACATGGTTGATTTGCCTAATCACAAGAATCAGGTCTTGCTGTATTTATTCTTTCTAGCTCATTCATATTAAGCTGAAGGAGTAATATGTTAAATTACTATAAGCATTTTTTATGTTTTCCTCCTTTGACTTGCTTTAACAGAATTTTGCTGTTTTACCTTTTAATATTCATTGAGTTAAATTATGCACACTACGTGCTGATATGTAAATCTCAATTGTCCATGTACTTGTCAAGTCTTGCAAAGTTACAGTATGTACTCTTATGAGCAGGATGCTTATGAGTTCAGAATTTTTCTTAAGTGTTACTAAAAAAAGAGAGTTTGTAGTTTTATATTTCAAATTTCAGAAATGCGGATGTTTTATGACTTTTCACTACCTAAGCATCGACTACCAATGATGTGCAAGAGTGATTTTGCTGAGTTTGCAAAATTATGATAACCTTGGAATTGGTTGGACAGAGCTTACTCAGTTAGGTACTCGGGGCTCACTCTCCAAATTCAGGCTACAATGTCATGCCACTCTCGCCCTAAAATTACTCCAACCCCATTTCATCAACTTTCTTCTTCCCTCACACTTTTACAATGTGGATTCTGCCTTTGCTACTACCTGCCAGCCTTCACTTCTTCTTCCTGCATTGTTACCAATTTTATTTTCCATCCTATCCCCCAACTGTCTTCCCTTTTCTACCACCATCCCAGTTTTTTCAAGAACCCCAACTCCACTTTTATCATTGCCCATCAGAAAAATCCCTCCACAATTTAAATGAATAATGTAGAAATTTCTGGCTCCCTGCTTGATTATAGCTCTGTTGTCATTTATTTATTTATTTATTTTATTTTTTTTTGCAGTTGAAAAGTTTTTGTCTAATTTTACTCTCCCCAGTCCTCAATTAGTTTGAATAGCCACCCAAAATGCGTGAAATTCAGTATTTTATAGCTGTTTTGGAGGCATCAGGGATTTCTAATTTTTTTGTTGGGTATAGAAAAGGGGGGGGGGTGGTGTTGGTCAATAACTACCGCTTTTCTTAAATTGAAATTGATGCAATTTGTGGGCTCCAATAAAATTCCCTCTAAAAATGAAATGATGTTGACTGTTTTTGCTCCCTTGTATGAGGTTTCGATTGGATATGTGGTGTATCTTCTGGAGTATTCAGCTATTTTCATGAGGCTTTGTTGCTATACAAGCTTGGTTGTAATGTTTTGTTTACTTTGTTGAAATAGTAAAGTTTTAACAATGACTTCAGTTTTTGTTCCAAATACATTTTTAGCTGCCCAAACGAGTTTTTGGAATATTTTTTCAGAAATATTGGATAATTTGCTATCGAAAAAGAACCATTAGTATTACTATTGTTGTTTTCTTTCTGTATTAGTATTATTAGTTATTCTAAACAATGTTGGGTAAGCTTCTTTGTTGTTTTGTTGGATCATTCTTTTCATTAAAATTTGTCTTCTAGTTTTTTCTTTTGTTTGCAATCCTTTTTCCGCTTCTGGCAATTCAACCTTGATGCAAACCAAATGGGATAAGAAGAATGTACCACTAATTGCTAAATTGTTCTTTTGTGGATAGAAGATAATGTTGTTTCAAAATATTCTGCTAGGCAAATATGCGTGCATAAATTTCTACAGATACGACTTTTCTTTGTTTTACTTATCCTATTGTCTCTACTAATCAGTTTTTGATGCATTTGCAATTAGTTGCATTGGTCTAGTTCAGCTGGCTATTTTTTTGCTGCTGAATTCTATTTCAAACTGCCATATGATGCTCGGGACATTGCGCATGGGCTTTGATGTCCATTTCTCTCCATTGGATTTGGATAGTGAAATAATCTTTATGTACAATCCCTTCTGATGGCAGTGCACTTGGCTAATACTATTTGTTAATCCTAAACAATGTTTTGGGTAAGCTTCTGTAATGCTGAGATACTCATGAAGAAGTTCTTCGCATGATAATACAGAGATTTATTACGAATCTGGTGCCATTGATGATATGATTGTTGTTTGGAATGTCAAACACGTCATTATCTTACTAGATATTTTACCGACTAGTATTTAACGCACTGCAAAAGTTTCCAGTTCATTTTGACTATTATGGGATTACCTTCTGTTTCTATTCCAAGGACCGAGAATAAAGCAAGGGGATGAGGGTGAAGAGGAGAGGAGAGTGAGTGGTTGCGAAGTCCTGCCCGTTCAAACAATTGAGCGAGGATGAGAGCGAACATGCAGAAGAGTGAGAGTGAGAGTGGTGAAACAAAAATGCTAATCTAGTGCTTAAATAAGTTAGGAGGTCTCTATTCAAATTAGGGATTTTATCTGACTGTATTACTTAGCAACTTTAAATTTCCTATCAATTTTTGTCTCGGAACTCATAACATCAATTTTTGTGTTCTGAAATCATAGTTAGAGTAGAGGCCTATGCTGAAGATTACAAATGTTTTTCAGAATATGCCGACTAAGAGCTTAATTTTGTTTCTTATTTGGGGTGTGCTCGTATGTGTGCGCCGGGCAAGTCTTTGGAGGTAGTTTCACGCAGAGGGTGAAAAGCTCTTTTCTTTTTGTTTTTTAATTTGTTTTCTCATCTTCCCTTTTCTTTTCGGGCTGACTATGACAAACATTGGTTTATATACATTGGAGGATGTTGAATTTTGATAATTGGATTCAATTTTCTGAAAAGATTACGTTTTATGAATAACTGGTTGTTGAAGTAAGAGCATTGAACTTTAATGCTTTGGCCCATTCTTTTAAGTTATCAGGTACTATGCTTCATTTGCCAAAGGCCCAATGTGCTTTCTGTTGTGGCAGATGGGGTATTTGATTTAAAAATCTAATGAATTGGTCTTTTGCAGGAAAAGGGCAGCGATGACACTGAAGATGATGACGACGACGACGACGATGATGATGAGGATGAAGATGATGAAAATGGTGATGAGGATTAGGGTGCTCATTCTGCAGTTCCTAGATTATGGTATTTGTTGCCTATGGTGTCTGTAGAGGTAGTTTTACTTTTTTAAACTAGGAACACAAGTTGCAAAGGGTGGTGACTACCATCTTTTGTGGACTCTTGCTAGTTTCCACAACTAGAGGTTCTCTGACCTGTTCAGTGTTCACCTTTTGATCTAAAGTGGATGTTAATGGTTTGACCTTATTTTTCATGTTCCATAGAGTTTTTATGTTTTGGCTGTCATTCTGGAGATGCTATATATGCTAAGATACTTTTGGATTTGAGGATGTAATAGGCTTTAGTTTGACTAACTGTATGACATAGTTAAATATACATGAACTTAAATTTGGATGTAAAATATTTTGTGCATCTTATGTCTCATGTCCAACGTCAAGAATTATGTGTCCCTTTCTCGTTTATTCTGCCCTAAACTCGAGTAAAATGTGGACTCTTTATTCTCTCTTGGCCAATGATTTTGGCAAGAAAAATATTATCATATTCCCGGTTTTGAGTATAATCTTGTGTTACAATAGAAGCAGAAGTGATGTGGATTATGAAACCGTAGATAGTCAAGTTGAAATCTAATTCAAGAAACAGTTTGATCTATGAACAATATCGTTGTGGTAAAGGTCGTAATGTCAGAGGAATCATCACTAAGGCATAGAGTCATAAGTGTCTATATCGTAAAATAAATTTTCAACGGAATGAAAAAGACATATATGATAGATTTTTGACGAAATGAAAAATACATATAGGATAGAATTGTAACCATAGAATACGATTCTAATCGAAATGTAGATATTTGTCTCATACACTATAGGGATAGTGAGGGATAGTGGGATGAGATATATTTTACATCCCAGAGGAGTATAATTGGACACCTTACTTCTATGGGTTCTTTGATATATACGATATTTGTCTCATACATTAGGGGATGGTGAGATGAGATATATTTTACATCCCAGAGGGGTATAATTGGACACCTTTACTTCCATGGGTTATTTGATATACGATGTTTTTTTGATTGATTGAAAACGTCCACTTAAATACCCTATCTCTTCACCTCTTTTACATCCCAGAGGGGTATAATTGGACACCTTTACTTCCATGGGTTCTTTGATATACGATGTTTTTTTGATTGATTGAAAAAGTCAATAACAAAGAAAGAGGGCAGTCTATAAAATTTGAGATATATTTTACATCCCAGAGGGGTATAATTGGACACCTTTACTTCCATGGGTTCTTTGATATACGATGTTTTTTTGATTGATTGAAAAAGTCAATAACAAAGAAAGAGGACAGTCTATAAATTTTGACATTTATCTATATTTTTGTTTTTATCGAATTTTATTTGAGAATATCTTGTATTTTCATCTGATCTATTCATTTCATTTTTAAGTTATGTGAATGCAAGACGTGATCAGAATTAAATATTATAGAATTTTTATTTTTATCTGATTTTTAGATTCGTTGATGTCATAGATTTTACAATATTTAATCCGGATCTATAAGTGGAATTAAAGATTAGATTTACTTAAAGATTTCTTTTTTGGTAATAGTTATACAAACTATTTTCTGTCTGCAAATGCAATAATTTTGGCATTTCAAAAATACGTTTAGGCACTCTTATCATAGTTTTTTTGTGAATCAAAATGATTTGAATATTTATGTAAACCTTCTATTTTACAACATTGTTCTTCGATTTCTAAATTCTTTCGCTTGTGTATTTTGAAAAAATATTTCAATATTTTATGAATTTTTAGATCAAGATGTATGTTTGCACCAGAACACTTGCGTTCTGTATATGTATGCTTAAGAGGAAGTAGTGGAGATATACAGTGTTTTCTGACCGCCATAAATAATTTTTTAAAAAATAAGAGAAGAATGAAATCCACAGTCCTTCATCTTAAATCCATACAATTAAGTCTTGATATTGACGGTATAATTGGTTTGATTAATGTATGGAAATATGAAAATTTAGGATCAAATCAAATAGCCAGCTTTTGAAGAAATTCACTAGTAAAATTTCCATCTAATAAAGAGCAAACGGTGCATTTGGATAGAAGAATTTGGATAAATTTAACTATCCAATCTTGTACAAATTTATTATAAGTTTTTTTTTTCCCCTAAGTTATCCAAACACATTATATAGTAAGCAATTTAGTTGAGAATTTAAAATTTACAAATAAGTGAACTTGAGATTTCAATGGTTTTAATGAGTGAATTTTAATCAAATTTTATATCATTTAAATTCATCCAAATACAACCAAAAGGAATTTTATATTTCTAACCACCCTCTTGTTCCTTTCACATCTTATCGAATACGACATCATTTTGGGGGTATTAGAATCACATAATCTATAATTCACGCAAAACAATTAATTCACAATAGCTAGCAAGAATATGCCTTGGACCACTACCCACCATCATGGATATATGCCACTATGTTTTATCAAAGTAATCCATAATGGTTATTGCCCTTCTTGTGACCATCCGAAAAATATTAACATACATCTAGTTTTTAATTTTATTTATAAATTTTATAATTAAAATTAAATTTTGTAAAATCTTACCTACATTAGTTTTGTTAAAAATTTTATGGAACATTTAATTCACATTACAATATTTACAAATAGGGTAAAAAATTAGGTCTATCTAAGAATTTTAAAACCATCCAACACGTATTATGTTTATTTGAGTTAATTGCAAACAACTCGCTTAAAATTTTTTTAGTTTGCAAACTACCCTTAAACTTTCAATTGCAGCAAAATGCCCGTTATACTATGTAATTTAAGCACATTGCTCCACCTAAGCTAATTTGAGACACATCTTTTCAATTAAAAGACCATAATGTCCCTTAAAATTTATAATGTCTGAAATACCGTTTCTTTTTTCTCATTAATTATTTCTCGTCTAACCAACACACACATCACCAAAATACACCCACAACACACACTTCACTTCCATCATATTTATGCAATAAATATCCATCATCAGCTGGTGGCAGAACTTTGCTTATGATGACAAGCCTGCTATTGAGGTTGGAGGAAGAGAAACTGGGAAGGATTTTCTCTAGAGGAGGAAGAACTGGAAAGGGATAGAGGTAAAGCGGAAGAGAAGCAAAAGGGAATTGGGAGAGAGGTGAAGAGATAGGGTATTTAAGGGATTTTACATTTAGTTATTAGGGCAAATTTATCATTTCATTTATTTATTTTTAAATTGATTTGTATAATGTGAGAGAAATTGATAGTTTAGGATATCATTTTGCTGCAATTGAAAATGCAGGGGGTATATTACAAACAAAACAAAGTTTAGGAAGGTTGTTTGCAATTAACCCTTTATAAATCTAACCTCCAGTGCCACGTTTTGAAAGTCAAGTCTTTAGACATAATATATTTATTCCTTACAAAAAAGAAAAAGAAAAAAGAAAGACTTAAAATATTTATTAAACATTGATGTCTAGGTAGACTATGGGGTGCCATTGAACCTAATGGCCAAAGCCGTTGACTGGTCCATGGAGTTCTTCAACAATCCAATTGAGGAGAAAATCAATTATAACTTGAAATTTAATGGTCACTGTCATTATTTATATTAATATGACTTTGGGAGTCTGACATTAGAATTTAGAAAAAAAATCATACAAATAATTCTTTACATATTTAAAAAATATTTATTTATTATTTGATGACTTTTGGTCTCTAATTACATTTTCAGTGATACTTTGATTTGAACAATATACTTATATTTCAAATGCTTTATTTTTCACAGATAAAATTAAAAGTAAATATATTTTTATCTCATTCATTCCTCAACTCTCAACTATCAAGAACCACCACGCCTCCTTGTATTTTATTCCTTAAATTTCAATAATATACACTTTGTCTCCTTTATAAGATCTATCATATAAATAATTTTAAAAAGGTGATGTGGATATTTGTTTTGACATTATTAATCTCTAAATTTTTATACACAAATTACTTTCCCTTTATTTCATTTTTAGTTTTTTCATACTTTTTTGTTTTAAATTTTGTAACAATAAGAGGATTTCTTGAATTATCATCTTTTTCTTAATCAATTTATATATTATTTTTCTTCATTCTAAAATTAAATACAATAAAATGGTGAATTTTTACAATTACTTTTTCTTTATTTTTTTTGGTGGTATCTAAACATGTTAATAACAAATAATTAAGTAAATTTATTTTATTTATACACATTTTGTACTCAATATTAAAGTTGTCAAGGGGACTGCAAGAAACATAAGAAAGGTGACAGGACAAGAGCAAATTGAACTGAAAAATGGCCAACATAGCTATTCCCACTATTGACCTCTCTCCTTTCTTCAATGAAAATGATGAGAATGGCAAGAAAAAAGTGAAAGACATTATTAGCCAAGCCTGTTCTGAATATGGCTTCTTCCAGATTGTGAACCATGGAGTTCCCCTGGATCTTTTAAGCCAAGCAATGGATCTCTCAAAGACTTATTTTAAGTTCTCAGATGAGGAGAAACTCAAGTGTAGTCCTGAATCAGGAGCACCTCTTCCAGCTGGTTATAACAAGCAACCAGAGATCTCACCTGACAAGAATGAATATCTTCTCATGTTCATATCCACCTGATTCAGGCTTCAATTTGTTGCCCAACAATCCACCTGAATTCAAGTAATTATTTCTACTCCATTGCTGCCAATTCTTCTCTCTGTCCTGTCCCTTTTGTCAACTTTGTAGGTTTTTTCTGATCAAACTAAAGTATTTTATAATCGAACAATTTACTATTTTTTTTTTTTTCAAAAATATGATTTGACAATATTATAGTTTCCACTTAAGACAATGTAAAAAACTTGAAATTTAGGAAAATATTTAAAAAATTATATAAAAAGTAAAGTTGCAAAACTTGTCAAAATTGACCATAAAACTGGTCTAGGTGACAAAAATAATGGGATAGATTTATAAATCAACAATTATCAATTCTTGATCAAGTTCTTTTGTCTAGCAATTGTAAGACTGAGAAGAATTTTAGTACAAATGGATATATAACCAGATTAATTCCTGTTGTCTGATGAATTGTTGTACGTTACTGGTTGATTGTTGACAGGGAAGTATTGGAAGAAATGTTCCAGCTACTTCTGCAAGGTTGGTCAGCTAATAGAAAGCATTGTAAATGACTGTCTTGGTCTCCCTGAAAACTTCCTCAAAGAATACAATCATGATAGGAGCTGGGATTTTATGGTGGCTATGCACTATTTTCCAGCTATTGAAACTGAGAACAATGGAATAACAGAACATGAAGATGGAAACTGCATAACATTTGTGGTGCAAGATGAAGCTGGAGGCCTTGAAGTTCGCAAGAATGGCCAATGGATTCCAATTATTCCTGAAGAAGGCAAAATTGTGGTCAACATGAGTGATGTGATTCAGGTAACGAAAATAGGAAGGTTATAACATGTAATCTCACACGCACTCTTTAATATTTAATACTAATTAACTTTCTATCACTCAAATTCTTCCAACAACTCGTCTTTCTCACCTTTTCTTCTTTCTAAATTTTAGGCAATAATAAGACTTTATTTTTTAGATACTTGCAGTGGTAAATTAAAAGTACGCATTCGTTACCGTTATTGAATTAACTAGTGTTTATTTAGATGTACGTGACAAAAATTACAATGTCTATACTATACTACCACTAATTCAAATAACTACTAACAAAAAGCTACTAAATTAACCAGATTTCTTCAATTTTTCATGGCATGATCGTGTGAACACTTCTTACTTTATATACTACCATTTAGTTCTTGTTTTTAAACCATCAATTAAGTTCTTGCAGGTGTTGACCAACAACAAATTTAAAAGTGCAACTCATAGAGTTGTAAGGCCTAAAGGAAGAAGCAGACACTCTTCTGTATTTTTCTACAATTTACAGGGAGACAAATGGGTAGAACCATTGCCACAATTCACTAAAGAGATTGGCGAGCCAGCAAGATATAGAGGATTCTTATACAAGGATTACCAGGCATTAAGAATGAGAAACAAGACTCATCCACCTTCAAGACCTGAAGATGTTATCCACATCACTCATTATGCAATTTCTACTTCATGAAACACAAAAAATTTGCATATAATTAAATTTATTTAGTATTTTGTTTTATGAATTAGAGACTTGTTGGGTTCTTGATTCCTCTAGTGAAGCGAACGTGTCTCAACACTTGTTTGTATGAATAATGTATGCATTGTAATATATTTGTTTTAATGTGACAGCTATATGTTTTGGTGAAATTTTAAGCTTTAATAAACAAAAATTGCCTCCCAAATTTTGTCTCCATGTTGAAATGATAATATAAGTTTTGTAATGCTTCCAAGATTCCAAATGCAATATTGTAGAATTAATTCAGCATTGATTGATGTGAGTGTCAGCAGGCGATTCCTAAGTCATGTGCCCGGACAAGTTTGACAACAAGCGTGACAAAAGATCGGGAGATAAAGCCATAAAACTGATGCTGTAGATTTTGTCCTTTTGAGTTTTTTCCTATAATGTTGATTCCGAAGCTTGATTCGCTAATTTGACGTTCTGAGCACATAATATCACGTTTTGGGACACAAACACGCTGCGTTTTAGTACGTATGTACCAACATAGAATGCAGTTCGTAAGTGAGGAAAGAGTTTTTGGTAAATATGATAAAGATACTTATTGATTCAAAATAACAACAGAGAATTGAAGGTGGTGCTTCATGCTCAAAAAAAAAAAAAAAAAAGGAAATTTAGGTACTAAATGATCCTAATAATGTAAAGCAAGTAGTACCTTTATTTATTATTTATTATTATTTTTAAAAAAAAGATGCAACTAGTACTAACAAAGAAGAATAGATAAAATATGCAAGAATACATATTCCCCTAATTGGGGAATGAATTGAAAATTCTAATGACAATATAACCAACAGCTCATGACCATATATACATATAAGCCTCTCTCCATTCTCCAGCATATAAGAGCTTAATAGAAAGCTGAAACTGAAATGGCCAACACAGCAATTCCAACAGTTGATCTTTCACCATTCTTCAGTACTGAAAATGATGAGAATGGCAAAAAGAAAGTCAAAGAAACAATCAACAAAGCCTGCAGTGAATATGGCTTTTTACCTTGATTGTGAACCATGGAATACCTCAAGATCTGCTAAATCAGGCTATGCATCTCTCAAAGACATTTTTTAAGTTCCCGGATGAGGAGAAACTCAAGTGTGGTCCAACACCAGGGGCACCTCTTCCAGCAGGTTACAATAAGCAGCCAGAGACCTTGGATGACAAGAATGAATACATTATGATGTTTCCACCTGGTTCTGGCTTCAATTTGTTTCCAAGCAATCCCCCTGGATTCAAGTAAGTAGTTTCAATTCCCTTCCTATAAAACTAAATTATCTAGAAAGTGGAAACAGATCAGATCCTCAGTACTAACTACTTAATATCAATTCTATGGTATCAATAATTATGACGACCGAGTGTTGAATAGCACTGCTAAAGAATCGAAAAATAAGAATGATTATAATTTTAAATTTATGTGATAGTTCTTTATCGATAACTCTAATTTAGCATTGAGAAATTTGGTATTGAAAATCTCATTTTATTTGTAAATGCTAGACTACAATTTTAGACTGCCTTCAAATTTTGTGCAAATCAGAGAGTAATGTGATTATGATCATTGACATAAAATTAATAGTTTATGAAAAATGATTTGCAAAATCACAAATTTAGAACTATTTATCAAAGTCACCATACGTAACAAAATTATATTATATTACCAACTCTTGATTTTAAATTTTCAATCGAATTTTATTCTTTCTTTCCTAGATCTATTGATACATTAATGCCTTTTGTTACTTTGTCAATTTGTATATATACACTGATGGTATATATATGCAGATGACATTTTAGGTAACAAGATTTGCAAGTGCTGACAAATTTTTTCTTTTTTTTATTTATCGTCATAAATTGTTAGGGAAGCAATGGAACAGATGTTCAATTATTTCTCCAAGATTGGTGAACTTATACAGAGCATCATAAATGATTGTCTTGGTCTCCCTCAAAATTTCCTCAAAGAATACAATCATGATAGGAGCTGGGATTTAATGGTGGCTTTACACTATTTTCCAGTCTCTCTAACTGATGATACTAAAAATGTTGGAACCTCAGAACATGAAGATGCAAACTGCATAACCTTTGTGTTCCAAGATGATGTTGGAGGCTTAGAAGTGAAGGAAAATGGAGAATGGATTCCTGTGATCCCCGAACAAGGCAAACTAGTTGTCAATGTGAGCGATGTCATTCAGGTAATTAATTACAGCTTCTAAATCAATTTACTTAATTAACCTCCACATTTCTCAAATTAAGAACACAATCAGTTTAATTGTGTACCCGTTTGGATTGTTGCTATTTAATCTCAAATAATATTTTGGGAAAATCTAATAATCCCTTTATGGCACCATGCACATAATTATATTTTAGAATCTTGTATAGGATAATATCACGTACTTCAAAAACTTGTATTGTATAAATTTTTAATTGTTACAAGATGATTTCTAATAAGATTGTAGAATACCCAAACATTTTATAGGATTAATTACATTTTACCCCATAAACTTTAGCGTCACTAACACTTTAATGCCCTAACGTTATCTTTTGAATATTAAAGTTCCTGGACGAACGGTCAAAGCTAACGGCGTGTAAAACTTTGGCTAACTGGACAAAAATACTCATGGGTTAATTTCATTTTATCCCCTTAAACTTTAGAATCATTAACACTTTAGTACCCAATTTTTTTTTTTTTTGCGCATTTAATCCCTTCTCTTACGCCAATTCAACATTTTCACCATTATATCCCTTTTCAAAAATATAATTTTTATATTCTAGTTGGCACAAATTAATTTAAATAATAAAAGTTATTTCAAAATTATGTACTCATGGTATATCAGTCCATTTAGTTGTTTTAGACTAAAAAACTATTTTAAACGAGAAATATGATCTGATTTTAATTGACCATCAATATAGGGAATTTAGCGCTCAAAAAAATGTTTGTCATGTTATGTCATCTTCTTCAATTAATTCTGATAAAAAGACTAGTAAATACGTTAAATTCAGCTTTTAAGTATTTGTTCATATTTAATTCTAAATTAAATAAATCTTCTCTTGATGAAAGATATATTCATAAAATCAATATATACTAAAAAAAAAAAAAGAGTAAATAAGATTACAATTGTTAAGTAGTTACAATCATAACCGAAAGATTTTGGTGTCAAAAACAATATTACGACTAAAATCTTAGTCTTGTTAAAGTTAAGAGGTAGAGTGTAATCAAACTAAAAAATGATAAAATGTAATAGGGGAAGACTGGTTAAAACACTAAATTGTGATAACGGAAGGGGTTAAGTGCTCAAAAGATAATATTATAACTAAATGATAATGACACTAAAATTTAAGGGGATAAAGTGTAATTAATCCTATTTTATAATGTGAAGATATTTTTTAATTACTGTTTTGTTTGTTATCAATCATATTGCAATGTTAAAGAACATGTGTTTACATCCAAAAACTAATTGGCAATTAGTGAAGTGGCCGTAAATCTTATTAACTAGTTCAGAATTTTTTGACTAACCAATGTGGGATATTTTATATTTAACACCAAATCCATCTTACACGTGATTAGACTTGGTTGAGCTTCCGAAACAGTTAGAGAGAGGATTCTACTTGGTTGTTTGAACTCCCGGGAATTGAGTGCCCAGAATTAGAAAGAGAATCTAAGTGACTAGAGTTGGTTGAGTGCCCGAGATAGTTAGAGAGAGGACCCCTGACTTGGTTGTTCTTGGGGAATTGAGTGCCCGAAATTAGAGAAAGAACTCGTGACTTAGATTGGTTTCGCTTTTGAGGAATTGAGCAAGCTCATTAGGCTGAGCTAGAGAGAATCTAAGGCACGTGTGAATGGGAGAAAACTTGAGACTTCTACCTCAAAATCTTATTAACTAGTCCAAAATTTTTAAACTAATCAATGTGGGATAGTTTACATTTAACGTGAAAAAGCTTTTACATTTATTGTAAATAATATTCCCAAAACGTAGGTGTTGAAACTGATTGTGCAACATTTTATCAATCTAGTATGTTTTTGTGGCCCAAAATCATAGCCATAATTAATTTAATTAATTGTGTAAATATTTATCTTTAATTATTGTTTTTGTAGGTATTGACTAATAACAAGTTCAAAAGTGCAACTCATAGAGTTGTAAGTCCTAAAGGAATAAGCCGAAACTCCTTCGCATTTTTCTACAATTTACATGCAGAAAAATGGGTAGAACCATTGCCACAGTTTACTACAGAGATTGGGGAGGAGCCTAAGTATAGAGGATTCTTGTACAAGGATTACCAAGCTATGAGGATGAGAAACAAGACTCATCCACCAGCAAGAACTGAAGATGTCATCCACATCACTCATTATGCAATTTCTACCTCATGAAACATATTATTATATTTGTATATTGTTTATTTATTTTGTGAATTTGAGAATTATTGACCTCTTGATTTCTAGCGAAGGGAACGTGTATCAACAATGGGCTTGTGTGAATAATATGTCGGTGTTAATCTGACAGCTTTTTTATTTTTATTTTTTAAATAAAATTTTAGGCATTAATAAACAGAAATTGCCTTTGGAACAGGTCGAATGGGTTGGATCTAGATTTGAGAACCTAATTAACTTTTTTGGGAACTGTTTATTTTGGTTTGGACCAACGAGTATTTTCGATTGGATTCATAAGTAATTCAGATTATTGTATCCAATTAAGATTCATAGACCCCTCTATCTCCCTCCACAATCCACACTACATCCCTCCACCCCTCTATATTGTATTCCAATATAGTATATCTATATAAAATATAGAGGGGTGACAAAAATCAATAATGTGTTATTAGATTCAAAAAAAGAATGAATAAAATCTGAATTATTTATCGATCAGGAGGAAAGAAAAGGGTGGAGAGAAAGAATTTCATTTTTCATTTTTTTTACTCCAAATGCTAGATTTAATAGTGATTTTTTTCCAAATTACTCAGGCACCACTAATCACCAAATTTCTTAAAATGATTCCAAAATCTTGATTCTAATAAATGGTGCAGCAAACATTATGAATTGAAATCACTCCCATTCCAATCTAAAACTCATAAACCAAGCAGTAACTCCCCTTGAATCGGGGCCTAAATATTGCTAAGTGTTGGCATAAAAAACAACGCAACGGAAGACAAATTTATTCAACACATATAAAATATGTGAGAGAAGAGGAAGAGTTACAAATAACACACATCAGACTCTCATATTAAGACCCGCATAAACCCACGGCATAATAGCCTTACCATTAGGCTAGAATCTCTCTATTCTAGACTCTCTCAACTCAACTCTTCTCAATTAAATCAACTAAACAAACCCTCTATTTATAGGGTAACAAATTTAATTACCAAGAAACCTAGAAACCTAATTAGAATAGGAAATAACAATTCTAAACATAATTATATTAGGAAACTAAATTACTTAAATAATTAAATTACCAAAATCTAACAATAACATATTTCCTAATTGATAAGGAGTTTGGTTAATTATGCCATCAATGCCTTCCTTAAACCAAACTCTCCATGAGGGTAGATCCACGCCATACACGATTAAAACGATCAAAAATTTTCATGCAATTTTTTCTACCATAATTTGGCATCGTCAATTTGATTTAATCTTCATCATTTAATCTTCATCTTCAAAATTTTTCAAACGACCCACGTATCTGGACTGATAAATTTTTGTCGTACACTTTTCTTCAATTTATCAACGTCCATGAATTTCATGATAACTGCTATCAAAATTCTCAATTTTTGTAAATCAATTACAATCTTCTTGGTAGGATTTTTTCCTCCATCATTGCTCAACACCAATAAAAACAATCATGACATGATCCCTTTTTTTTTAGATCTCTGTCCAACAAAAAACCTTTTTTTCAATTTTTGACAAATATCTCATGATCAAACTCTTGAACCTGGAGCTCTGATACCACTTGTTGGCATAAAAAATACGCAGGGAAAGATAAATTTATTCAACACATATAAAAATATGTGGGAGAAGAGGAGGAGTTACAAAATAACGCACATCGGACTCTCATATTGAGACCCGCATAAACCCACGGTATAATAGCCTTACCATTAAATGTGTGTCTCATCAAAATCTCAAATTTTGGTGACAAATTCTCGGCACCGCACACTTGCGGATTTTCCTTTACTGATTCAATTTGCACACACACAGGAATATCGTGGGAAGTAGCATAAAAAATAATGCAGCGGAAGATAAATTTATTCAACACATATAAAATATGTGGGAGAAGAGGAAGAATTACAAAATAACGCACATCGGACTCTCATATTGAGACCCGCATAAACTCACGACATAATAACCTTACCATTAGACTAGAATCTCTCTATTCTAGACTCTCTCAACTCAACTCTTCTCAATTGAATAAAGTAAACAAACCCTCTATTTATAAGGTAACAAATTTAACTACCAAGAAACCTAATTAGGATAGGAAATAACAACTCTAAACATAATTACATTAGGAAACTAAATTACCAAAACCTAACAATAACATATTTCCTAATTGATAAGGAGTTTGATTTAATTATGCCATCAATGCCTCCCTTAAACCAAATTCTCCGAACTTTCCAAACTATACTCTCCACGAGGATAGATCCACGCCATGCACGATTAAGACGATCAAAAATTTTCATACAATTTTTTTCTACCACAATTTGGCATCGTCAATTTGATTTAATCTTCATCTTCAAAATTTTTCAAACAATCCACGTATCTTGACTGATAAATTTTAATCGTACACTTTTCTTCAATTTATCAACTTCCATGAATTTCATGATAACTGGTATCAAAATTCTCAATTTTTGTAAATCAATCACAGTCTATTTGGTAGAATTTTTTTCCTCCATCACTGCTCAACACCAATAAAAATAATCACGACAGGATCCCTCTTTTTAGATATCTGTCCAATTTGAGCCAATTTCATTATACCCTAATTGTCAAACGAGTACCCCAAGACCAACTTTTCTTGTGGTCCAAATTTTTGATATTCGAGTACTCTAACAAAAAAATTTTTCTTCAATTTTTGACAAATATCGGAGGATCAAACTCTTGAATCTAGAGCTCTGATACCACTTGTTAGCATAATTGTAAAACAACTCATCGGAAGATAAATTTATTTAACACATATAAAATATGTGGGAGAATGAGAATAGGAGGAGTTACAAAATAACGCACATTGGACTCTCATATTGAGACCCGCTTAAACTCACGACATAATTTTATTAATCAACCTTTTTAGTGCAATTTCCTCAATTGAAATAACTAGGCACAATGCCTTTAAATAGGTACAAACTAATCTAAATCCTTAAGGGATTCAACCAACGCAATTTCTTAATACCAAACAAAATAAATCCCTTACAAACTCAACTACTAAATATAATATAATTAAAACTTCCAAATCCTAATTAGGTTTGGTTTATATGCTAACGTTGGACAGAGATCTAAAAAAAAAGTGGTCTAAGAGTGCTCATTTTGACAATTAGGGTGTAACGAAATTGGACAGAAATTGGTCTGAGAGTGCTCGTTTTGACAATTAGGGTGTAACGAAATTAACCCTAATTGAAACAGTGATCTGAAAAGAGAGATCCTGCCGTTTTGTTAAATTATTGTTGGTGTTGGACAACGATCATGAGAAAAAGGTCGTGTCAAATTTGCAGTTGAGGAGCAAGGTAGGTCAAGAAATTCAAGAACGAAAAAATTTCAAGGTACGTAAATTTGTTATTTGAATTGTCATGATGGGTAGAGAATTTATTAATAGTGAAAATTTTAAAATTTTGCACATGTTTATGGGTAGTGAAGAAAGATTTGAATGGGCAAATATAATGGAAGAATATTTGAAAATATATGGCTTAGGTGATGCCATAGAATTGAGATTATCCAACCCTTTGCCAAAAGAAATTATGAAGAGGAAGGCAAAATTATTTTCCAAAATTATGCATAAATCAATGGTCAGAAATTTTTTCAAAAGGATTATTGTTAATGCTCAATCACCTGAATTTTTTTGGTCAGATTTATTTTATATTTTAATGGAATTTGCGGATGATGATTGTGATTGCAAATATAAATTTGAGTTGGAATGGCAAGTTGATTTTGAAAAGGAGATATGTATGTCGATGGTGACATAATTTGTGAAAATTTTTATGAGGACGAAATTTTTTGATTTGCATTCATTATTTGATTTGATTGAGGATGAGGAATTTATCCATGAAAAAGATAAAATTGTTGAATTGGATGAGGATGCGACGGAAATTTGTAATTTGGTTGGGAAAGTAGGTAAAGAATTTGAAAAAGATACTATTCATGTTTGTGAAAATATTATTTCTTGAAAATCATGGTGGAGTGAACCAAGTATTTAAAGATTGTGGTATTGAAAAATTTGGTGGTTCAAATTATCAAAAAGAAGACTATGATTTTTTGTTTTTTGGAAATAATTTGGAGGAATGTTGTGTGAGACAAAATTATGATGTTCTCAACTGTGATTGGGTAAGTATGGATCAATTCATTGATCGAGAAGAATCAACCACCAAGTTATATGTGAAATACAAGACCCGTCCACTTTCACGTGTGAAAATGAAGATGAAGACCAACTATAAGTTGGCATTACCGCATACTCCGTACGGCGACCGAAATCTGTATGGAGATTGTAGCTTGTGATGGCGTCGGATTGGTTTTCATGAAGGTTTGGTTTAAGGGATGCAATGTTAGCATATAAACCAAACCTAATTAGGATTTGGAAGTTTTAATTATATTATATTTAGTAGTTGAGTTTGTAAGGGATTTATTCCCTAGTTTGTTTGGTATTAGGAAATTGTGTTGGTTGAATCCCTTAAAAATTTAGATTAGTTTGTACCTATTTAAAGGCATTGTGCCTAGTTATTTCAATTGAGGAAATTGCACTAAAAATGTTGATTAATAAAATTATTTTTATCCCCCCAAATATTTCTTCTACTTCCCACGATATTCTTGTGTGCGTGCAAATTGTATCAGTAAAGGAAAATCCGCAAGTGTACGGTGTTGAGAATTTGTCACCAAAGTTTGAGTTTTGTGTGAGAATAAAGTAATCAACTTTAGTGTTGGTGTTTTGGTTTATTTGGTTCTTGACTTTTTTATTTGCAATTAAAAATTATTTTAGCTCGTGCAAGTGGTATCAAATGTGTATTCTGCTGCGTAATTTTGAATCTATCACTAAGATATGTTTCCATCCAACCCGTTTATAGGCCTAAATTTCTACATTGATTCATGCAAGTGTCAGCTGTTACAAGTTTGACAACAGTCATGACAACCAAAACAACTCGAAATAAAGCGATAAATTTGGTGCTGCAGATTTTTTGTTTACTATAAATTGCCAATGCCAAAAATTGGACGTAATCGCTCAGCCAAATTAATTAGTTGGAATCATTGTATTTATATTATGTGGGTATTGAATCGTAATTGCGATACAGCTGTGTGATCCTTGTATTCATTTCATATGAATTGCATTATTGTCACCTTCTTGTTGTCCACAGGCGATGACCAAAATTGCTTAGGTGCAGCCGATTTCTTTTTCTTAATCAGCTTCCGGCGGCTTTATTTTTTTAGCTGCTGGCGGTAGATCATGTCATGGGTAATTGTGTTTTGTTTATAATTGTATTTGAATCGATAATTTTTAATTTTAATCCTACCGAATTTATAATTGTTTCATTTCTATTTAGAATGCGATGTTCATATGTATTGTAGTTAATTAAATTATTATTTAATGATAGAGTCAAAATAAAACTGTTCAAACAAATGAGAGTGATGCTTGTAGCTATTCTAGATAGTGGAGTATTACTCTATAAGTGCAATAATACAAAAATAATAATTGTTTTTTTTGATCATATGGGATAGTTGGATGGTCAAGTTGTCTACTATATTCAACGTTTGAAAACTAGTGACTCATCATCGTAATTTAAAGTTGCGGTATCGGTTTCAGTCGCGATGATGACTGTTCCACATCGATCGCAAATCAGTATAGGACATAAATTTGTCTAAAATCAAAAAATTAAGGTGAAAATCACAAATAGTTGCTTGTAGATTAGTTTTAAAGTATTAACTAGTCAAGAATAAGTCTTATACTGCAATTTTAATCCAAATTTTAGAATGTGATATAAATTGGAATGGCATATCGATATCGGATTGGAAAGGGTCGTTCTGAATACGACTCAACTGAGTGTTTGAATCATGCTCATCATATATAAGACCAAAACACTAACTCACCAACATTTTTGAGAATCAGCTCCAGGTTTGAATCATAAAAATGAGCTAATTATTACACAATACATAATGAAAACTTTTAATTAATAAATTTTTGAATTATCTGGTTAATTCACGACCCATGTATTTATATGTCGTATATAGGTTGACCTATTTATAATTTAAACATAGTAAAGTCTAATTTTAATAGACTAATTTAATATTATGTTCCTGTCGAATTCTCATATCGTTTCAAAATTGATACCCCCAGCCAGAGGTTTTCCTTGTCTTGGTTTGTCCTATAGTAAATTACAGGACAGGAATAGCCCGATAGTTGCATCAATTTTACGGATTTTTTAATAAAAAAATACGATTCAGCCAAAAATTTGAGAACGACACAAGATTACACACAAAGGCATACGCAAGTAGAATAATGCATATAAACGTGTATTATTCGAATGGAAAATAATTTATAAAATTAGAAATTTAAAATTATTTGTTAAAATTATTTAACAAGACAAAATTTTATTCAATCACCAATTCTTGATTTTAGATTTTCGATGAGATTACGTTTCTTCGATCTTTTCCAAATCTAATGACACATCATTAACTTTTGTCACTTAATCATTTTATATAAATGCATGCATTCGAACTTAATGCGAGTTTCAAAAAGTTGCATAAAGTCTTTTATCGTTAGATGCTTTTTCTCAGGTTTCCTCTTAATAAATTTTCAAAAATTTAAGGATTTGTTCAACTTGTTCCATCACCTTTGACATGTCAAAAATTATTTCAAGAGCACTATTTAAACTTCCATCTAATTAAAAAAAGTACAAAGATGAAAAGTTCACAATTCTATTTAACGTCTTTTAGTAGTATGGGACTTTATGGGTATCTATGATTCCGATACTTTAGTGTTTAATCGCACATATTTAATACTCAAGTTGTAATTTGACAATTAATAAAGGAACAAATAAAAAAAAATCAAATTGGTCGAATAAAGGAAAGTTGACGGCAAAGTAAGGTAGGATGATTCCAAAAGTTATTGCAATTAAATTATCAAGAAAGCAAACAACTACCTTGTCTATTCAGAAAACAGTGCCAATCCACTGCCCCAACAAGAGATGAATAATTTTGACAATTGAGGTTGAATAATACAATTAAAGAATAATCAAATATAGAGTGTAGATACATCATGTGACGATCCATTATTGATAGCACTGGATAATTTGACATGGATGGAGTTGTTAATTGGATGGGACTGGCCCGAACTAAGTTCACTGATGCTTAAAGTTAATGGATTAAATTTCCCGTAACGTGAACTGAATTTGGACCTAAAATTAGGTCTTATTTTATTTCTTTATAATTTGAGTTTGGATCGTACTAAATTAATGATTTCATTGAAAATTCGGCCACCCTTATATTATAATATATATATATATATATATAAAATGAGTTCTATTATTTTTAAACAAATTGAGTACATATATATTAAAATTCCACTCATATAACTCAATAATTAAGTTTCAGCACATTGAAAACTGATTAATAAAGAAAGACCGAATTTGTTCACCCCAAAAATAAAAATCTTAATTGAAAACTTCAATTATTTAGTTATGAATGTTGCGTTTGAATTTAAATAACACAAACATGTTTCTTAGGTGTGAGCTAGCTATTCGACAAAGCCTAAACCAAGAAATTGAATTTTCGGTGATTGTCAGTCCTAAAATTGACCACAATTCAGTGTTGGATAAAATTGATATGTTCTATAAATGTGATGGATTAATTTATATCGTTTTAAATTGTGGAAACAAAAAAAATGATGTTTTGTAAATATGTGGAACGGAACTCATATATTTTGAAAATGTGGGGATGAATTGGCTTCGCTTAAAATACGGGGAAAAAAAGAAGAAGATAATTTTCCACAAATGTTAAGAGATGTTTTTCGTCGTTTTTTCCTTCCTTAATGCATTAAGTTTCACTATTTTTTTTTTTTATTATTAAATTGGCGACATGGGCACTTTTTCTTTTTCTTTTTTTTTTTGATTAAGATTACAAGTAACGCACAATATTGATATAAACATTAATATATTACAACTCAATAAAATTATAACTAATGCATAAATAATGAAATATATACTGATATAAAATTAGATTAAACTCGCACTCGCAATACATACACTAACTCCTCAATTTCTCGATCAATTTTAAATTAAAGAAGCAGCCTGCCTGGCAGTCGTGTTATCCGTATAGGTTATACGGATCATTAGAAACATAGATCCAAAATTTCAATCTAGGTGATTTGTTTAATTTTCTAGGTAATTATAAGAAAACAATATTAGATCTAAGGGTGAACAAATATTCAGTTAATCGAAATTGAAACCAATTTCGAATTTAATTCAGTTAATAAATTCGATTAATTTTGAAAAATTTTAATTGAGGATCGGATAGATATTGACTAACCGAATTTGTAAATTAGGTTAGTAAATTTGAAAATGGAACTAAATTTTTTTTAATTCGACTAACCGTTTATCGAATTCAATTGTTGAAAATAATATATATATATATATATATATATTACATTTAACAGTATCAAATAGCTTTAAATGCATTCTATTGATAAAATATTTTATATTTGCTATTATTTCTTTTATATTTCTATGTATTAAATCATGTACTTTCATACATAATTATATTGGTAATTACATACACGTACTTATTTAATAATTATTGAATTATTATCGATAAATGACATTATGTAGCCTTATGATATTAATACTTGGAATTTATATAATATTATATTTTTATATGGAATTATATTGTTAGTTATTGAATTAAGTTACATAGTTGTTTTTTGTGTATTTGTATTAGATTAATCAATAAATGCCACACATATCAAAAAATATACGATAAAAATTAAACAAAATTAGAAAATTTTTATTTGTGAGTAATATATTTTTGTTTGCAGGAGTTTAACAAAATGTCAAGGGCTCAACTGGCCCAAATTCAATTTGGTTAATCAAATCTAAAACTGATTATTGAATTCGAATTCTGTTAATATAATTTCTACCAAATTGAATTTGAAATTGAAATTAGTTAAAAAAAATTCAGATTATTTTCCAAATTTTAACCGATTAACCAATCAATTAACCGATTCTCACCTCTAATTAGATCAAAATTGATATAAATCTAGACATAACAAATCTGGATTAGTACAATTATTTGCAACATGAAAGCAATTTCAGGCAATAATTGTCTTCAATGCCAGAGGTTCCAACTGTTGATCTCTCTCCATTTTCTCAAAGGAGATGAAAATGGAAAGAAAAAAGGCCTTCTGATCATGGGTTCTTCCAAATCATCAACCACGGTCTGTGTCTGGATCTTATGAATCGAGCGCTGGAATTCTCACAGGGATTTTTCGAGTCTCCGATTTATCAATGTGTATAAGAGACAGATTAATAATCAGGTGCATACAGCAAGACATAGTTGAACCCCGAATATGAATTCAATGAGAGTACTTTATCATGTTTCCACCTGGATTGTGACTTCCATAACTTTCCACCCAATCATCCACAATTTCGGTATGTTTGTTATTATGTCTGTTCAAATTTATTCATATGTACAATAGGAAATTGGAAGATTACAGCGATACACTTTCAAGACTCTTTTTCATGTTTATATCTTATTTTAAATTTCTTTTTTGGGTAAAAATTATAAGTAGTGGTTGTGATTTTCAAAATCACAACATCTAACAAATTTATATTGTCCATATTAATTAATTGTTGTTGCAATTCATGCATTCAATCTTGAATAATTGGCATCTTCACGGTTATTGTACAAGCATAACATTTCAATTTTATAAATGAATTTTAGATTTATGGGGCTAAGTTAATTACGATGAGAAGGTACACATACAATTATGATTTTTTATTACTTTCAAGTTATAAAGTGTGAAGAGTTTTGACTAGACATTCGGTCGCAATGCAGCTCTTCAACACTAAATTTCTTTCGCATTGTTTAACAACACTCATTAAATTAGCCCATTTGCACACGCATGTTCTTGATTTTGCAGAGAAATCATGGAAGAGTTGTTCTCACAATTCTGTAAGATTGCATCGGTCATTGCGAGGATTCTAACAGAAAGCCTGGGTCTTCCTGCAAGAATAATTAAAGAACTCGACGCCGACGGGAGTTTTGACCTTCTCATAGCGTTGTTTTATTTACCAGCAAAAGAAAAGGAAAAAATGGGTGTAAATCCCCACAAAGATGTCAACTGCTTCACCATTGTGCTACATAGGGAAGAAGAAGTTGGCGGCCTTGAATTTGAGAAGGATGGTGAATGGCATCCATTACCTCCCACAAAGGGTGTATTAGTTGTCAATATTGGTGATGTTTTTGAGGTAATTAAGAAAAGCCATTAATTTTTTTCTTACCAAGGTTTTGGACAAAAAAATATTTTGTCAATTGATGCATGATAAAATAAATAATATGCAAGTAAAGGTTTCGCGGTTGAGTATTAGATAAAATTGTTAAAAAGATTAAAAAAATAGGAAGTAATTTTAATTTAAATTCACTTGATAATTTATTATTAGTGACACTAAATTGATATTAAAAAATTTGATTCGGAGGATCTGATATGAGAAAATGCACATGCATTTGTACCGGGGAAAAGTTACATGCTTCAAATTGAAATCTTAAACTTTCATAAAATAGATAGGGCGATATTTTTAATCATTAATCTTTTTCACATTATTGATATTGAAATAAATACGTAGTATTTGATCATGCATGTTATATGTGCGAAATAAATTTGAATTCAAATAATAAATATGTAACATGCATGTACCTAAACTAATTAATTGGAACAATTTCAAAAATTTCCCCAAGGCTTTTAACAATTTTAGCTATCATAGGTGAGGCTTTCAATAAAGTAATATCAAACTACCCTGGCTTTGAACTTTAATGACAGTCAATACATGCCAGCAAAAGTGAGAATCATCTTCATTTCCAATTTATCTTAGACGGGTCAAAAAAATTGAATTCACAAATTTAACTTACAAAAAGATTGAAATTGCAACATTCAATTGCTTTGGAATTTCTTCTAACACATAGTTCTTGGCCAATTGTTGTGCTATATAGGTACTGACGAATGACAAATTCAAGAGTCCAAATCACCTTGTGCTGAGACCAAAATCAAGATCACGAAAATTTTTTGCTTTCTTCCACGATTTGTCGGGAGAGACGTGGCTGGAACCATTGCCCGAGTTCACTAGGGAAATTGGTGAGCTACCCAAGTATTGAAAATTCTTGTTCAAAGACTATAAGCAGTTGCGAAATAGAAATAAATCCAAACCCCATTCTAGAATTGAAGATGAGATCACCATATCACACTTTGCTATTACGAAAGATTGACAACCATATATAACAAGTGAAATAAGATGCTAGTTTCCCTACTACTGAATATGAAATTCCAAACTCACATTAAGTTATTATATTATTATATGGTTTGAATGTTTATATTAATAATACTATGTGTTTTGAATATTTGTATAGTACAAACGCAAAAGCACAATGGTATAGTAACTTAACGGGATCATAGAATTTTTTTCAAAATTGTATTTGATGTTTTAAACTTTGAGAACAAGGCTCTGTTAGGATTTTGGAATTTGTATTTTCAATGAATTTTCAATAAATATATATATATATATATATATTATTGTACACTTTATTTGGAAAAAAAAATAATACGCATAGTAAAAATAAAGGTGATTGAGAAATGTAATAAAAGAATATATTTCGAAGCCCCGTATAAATTGTATACTTTGACTTCTCTTTTCATTAATTAGCATAGCATACAAATTGGAGTCTTTCTCACACAATGTTGTATTCAAATGATAGCATTTTTTCTATACATGCAACTAATTATCACCAAGATGCACTAACATGAAAACTATAGACATGTATTAATGTGTTTGTTTAATTCTCAATAAAAAGTTTAAATTTTAATAGAAAATAATCTAAGTTAACTTGGCAATAATTGAAGAAACAGCCTCTTCCAAACGTTATGATAAATTTCCTATTTTTCTTGGTGTTAATTTACGAAGTTCAAAACTGACACAGAGAAAAAACAAAAACAATGAAATGGGGTCAACAATTAAGAAAGAACAAAAAAAAGAAATGCAGAAAAAGCAATTTGCATTAATGAACAAGCAGATTTTAATTGGGCCATGGCCCATGAATGAATCGGCTGACCTTGGGCAGCAGGGAGAGGGTTGATGATGCGAGGAGGGTCTTTGAATTATCCAGGGGCATAGGGTGGTAAAAGGTGTATCTATACAAAGTGATAAAATTATAGAGATGTTATCAGAACGAAAAAAAAAAAAAGGAAAAAAATCGGTTGAGTATCTAAAATCGAGGACCGGTGATTCAAGAGGATCTTGTCAAGTGGAGTGATTTTGAATTTGTGACTTTGAACATCATTTTTTCAGATGTAATTAAGTATCTTTATAATCCTTTTGGCATTAAAGGATTTTGGAAAAAAGAAATTTAGTCCCTTATTTTAGAGGTATCGATTAATTTGATACTTTATCTATCATAACAGACCAATTTTATCTCTTATCCTAAAAATAAAAAATAAAAAATAACCAATCTAAGACCTATGATGGAAATTATGAACAAATTAATAGATCAATTTACGTGATAATCAGGTGGCCGTTAACCTGCAATAAATGTGTTGCCAATTGTCCATAATTTTCATCACAAGTCTTAAATTAGTTAATTTTTTTTTTAAGGATGAGGGACTAAATTGATTTATTTATTTTTATTTTATTTTAGATAAGAAATCAAATTGGACAATATCTAAAGATAAGGAAACAAATTAATTTTTTTTATCCAAAGAATTTTTTAGAAACCATTAGCCCATTAGGTTGTTAGTCAGCAAGAGCATCTTAAGTTGCTCATAAGGCAAGAGGACCCTCAACAGAAAAAGGAAGTACTCAACCAAATAGTAGTAGAGTAGGAGTAAGATAGATAAGTGTACGTATTATAGTCTTAAATTTGATTCTAGCATTTGTTATTATTTATCGCACCCATGTGTGAGTTTTTAATGTTTCGATTATATTTAATTTAAAAATTACAGGCACATTTAATCATATCTCAAAAAAAAAAAAAAAAAAATCTTTTACAAGTTTACTTTAGGAAATAAATACATGAACAAACTTTACTACATATTATCCAAACTTTGAGTTTCTTCTCAACCAACTTATGAAAAAGTTATAAGCAGCTTGTAAACATTAGAAGTTTTTACATTTTCTTTTTGAAAAATAAGTTAAATTTAAAATGTTTTCCAAAAAAAAAATTTGAAAACATGTTTTTTTTTTTCCATATTTTATAATGTTAATTTTTTTTTTCAAAATCAATACATTAACTATTAGAAACAGTTATTTTTAACTTTCAAACAATCGCTTTTAATTTATTATAAATTGTTGACAACAAGCTCTTTCGTAATTCGAATATGCAAAACCCAATGGAGGCATCAGCCTATGCCGGGGATTATCGCGGTACGTAAAACGGGGAGAATTCTTATATAGACGGATGTCATAAATTTCTTAATTTATGTTAAGATTTATTATTTACTGTGTAATGTGAAGTGATATTACGTAATGTGTCTGAATATAGACTGAAAAATCTATAACATCATATTATAAATAGGATTCATGTAAAAATTTCTCCATAAAAAGGAATAGAAATACAAATTTCTTTGCCCCTATTCCTTATCGGTTAAAAGCTTGCTAAAATTTGGACGTCTCATTATATAATGTAAATGAAATTCAAACAAATGTATTTCATAATCATCAATTCATCATCATTATCTTGTGGATTTGTTAACCTGACATCAATGTCGAAGATTAGGTCCATTATAAATTGATAGTCATTTTCAATCTTATTAGGTGAATTTTGATTGGATTTCATTAGGATTTTTTGGATAAGATAGACGTACGTGGTCTTTTGGCTAATACCTGATGTGTTGTGGGGACAATTGGGCTAAAAGTTAAAGAAAGTGACTTTAGTCTTTTGTAAGCCATTTGATCAGAAATTTGCAATTTGACATGTTTAACATTTAGTATAATCGAAAATTTCTCATAACAAATCCTTAATTTTGTCATTGTATTTTAGGTTGAAGGGCTGCTCAATATATGTGGGAATCTGAACTTCTTTTTTTCTTCATTTCTATTTCCCATTTCTTGTTTTCTAATTCTTGTCAACTAGATCGCGGTCTATATATATGTTGTATCGTTGGCTTTAGTTTATTTATTTATTTTTATGTTTTTAGATTTATTCTCAAAATGTACTATTTAACAAAGTATTGGAATGTGCTAAACATTTGAAAAACAAAGACGCATTAGGAAAAAAAAAAAGGCCAAAGTTGCATTAAATAAGTAAAATTTACTTTAGCTTAAAATAAACTCTCAGTATAGAGTCACCTTCTTTACCCCGACATTCCTTATTTGTGTCATTACTCCGACGAGGGCCAAATCTCTGCTTTAGTTCATCTCTTGGGTCATATCCATCTGGCCGAGCACTTGTCGAGGCCAACTCTTTTGAAACAAACTGATACGAAGCTAGAGAGAAGAAATGTGGTGTGAACTAATTAAAAGTCCTTGCCATTGGTAGATAAAATCTCATATAAGAGTTTCTGTGATTATTTATGCTAATACAAACATTTTTTTTATTTTTATTATAACTATAGCTTAAAATAAATTGAAAACATGTGTCATAAGAAATGAAAAAGCTTGAAAATTTGAATTTAAGAAATAAAGTTATATTATGAGACACAGATACTGTGGATACTAGTTATAACTCTAATGAAATTGTTTTTTTCTTTCTATTTTAACACATAAGTGTCTAAAAACTAGAGATGGATCATACGTAAAATTTAAAAATGAGAAATAAGTCAAATAAGTTTGTAACTTGTTAGAATATGACCTTCTATCATCTTCATATTTTCCTTATACTATTATAATGTTAAGATCAGAACATGTCTAATTCTTGAGGAAAATAACTAATTTAATCTGCATAAATGAAGTGGCTAAACGTTCAAGGGAATGAAATTGAAAAGAAGAAAAGAGAAAAAGGATTTCGGGACTATGCAATTTTGTCATGAGGTTATTAAACACCCATGTAGATTTGTACACAAAATATTGAAAATTTGTACATCATTTTAGATTAAATAATTCGTATAAATCTTTTGTAGTCCAAGATTTACTATTAGTCCGTTTTCTCCGAATATTTTCCTTTTTCCGAACAATGCAAATTATCAGGAAAAAAAAGGGAATAAGAATGCAAATTAGTGGGGGGAAGAAAGTATATGCAAATCTTGCTTTTTCCTGTAAAGGGCAGATATGCTTTTCCGGGCACTTTCCTTTATAAAAAGAACAGAACAACAACGAATTCAACTGTTGAATCCACAAGATTGGATTCGAAATAGTCCAAAAAGAAATGCTGACTTCTTTATGGACCCCCTTTTAAGTTAAAATGTTTCACTAAGAAAAACATCTAACATGCATAAAAGTCACAACTCACTAACATATTAGAGAGTGTTTTTCTTCTTCTTTTTTAACGAAAAATAATTTACAAATCTACTAATCAATATCAATTCTTAAAATCAACTTTTGTGATAAAATTATATTGAATTATTAACTTTCTAATTTTAAATATTTGATCAAATTTCTTTATTTTTTACGAATTTAATTACACATAATTAATGACTTTGTCACATAACATAGATTGCATTATTTTTTATTTTTCTCTTTTGGTCTCCTTTTTCTTTCTGACATGAAAATAAAGACAGCTTGTGGCTAAAAGATTCCCTATTGGGAAAAAAATCTACAGTGATGCCATCAGACGGGAAATCAACCCTTCATGGAAAACGAGTATTCGTAGTGATTTCTGTTTCTTGTGTTTTGGGGGATAAGTATATGGATAGATGATATTGTTGTATAATTAAGATTGGAAAAGCACTTGTAAGTAGTAATGTTCACATAGTTTAGTTATAAAATCGATATAGTATAGGACAATCCTAGAATATTCAATTTGTTCTACTTTTACAACATTTCGTGAAAAATATTAAAATAGTTAATCACTATTATGTTATAAATTACTTAGGATAGTAAATGTCTATTTATGTATTTGATAAAGTTTAGTGGAAGACTACCTACATCTAAAAGTATGATAAATGTAGAGACATCTTACGTTATTATAACGATTCATTGTACTCTTATAAAAATATGTAGTAATAAAATAGGAGACATTCTAGGTTTTCATATTTTTTGTTCTCTTATCTTTTCTCTCTAATTCCATATATTTTCTTTATGTTTTATAATATTTTACACATACATTGATAATTAAGTACTTCAAAAGTTCTATTTTAATTAACTTAGGGCTTTTTCTCAACAATTTATTAAAAACTGCCTGTAACAATTTTTTAAAAAAGAATTTATTGACAAAAATCGAAAAACTATTTTAATTTTTCATGCTTTAAAAAACTAAAAACTATTCTTTTAAAAATAACTCTGAACATATACATTTTTAAAAGAAATGTTTTTTTAATTTAAAAAAAAAATTAAACTTTTCATAAGCAAAACAATACCTTGGTCCAATTCCTAAATGTTAACCATGCACGCACTTCGCAGCTTCTTCTTCCCAAGGGTAATGCTAAATGATTGTTGGATAATACTCCTTTTTTTTTTTTTATTCTTCTGTGAGGATTAAATTATTAATATTCCATTATGATCTATGTAGAGAAGCAGAGCCGTACATTGGAGGAGGCGCGCATTAAGATGTACGGCCATGATATAGTGTTTTAGGTATATATGGTAAAAGTCATCCTACCCTACTCCTGCCCCAGATTTGTTACGTAAATTAATGCATTTAGTAGAATATTTTGGCCACAGAACCCACTGCTGATTGCGATTGCGATTGCGATTGCGATGGTGTGGTGGTTGTGGTTTTTTTTTCTCCTTCCATCTCAATTATTTTATTATAGAGAGAAACAAAAATTCAGAAAATGAGGGAGGTAGAGGCTTCTTCAGGCTATATTGCTTACTAACCCTAATATGCAATTACAAGTTTACCCTTATAATGTATCGGTTGGTTATTTGATAAGTATCTAACATATGACCTGGTATTTGATCTTGTGTTTGAGCGACCTGACTCTTGGTTATTTGATAAGTATCTAACATATGACCTGGTATTTGATCTTGTATTTGAGCGACCTGACTCTTCGACTCGATCATAAAATATGATTCTAGTATACATTTTTTTTCTCGATTCAATGGATGAATTTTTCAAGTCGGCTCAAAATGAACATTCCTAATCACATCACAATTGATTTTTTTTTTTTTGAATCAATGTATTAAGTTTTCAAAATTAAATTTTGTTTGATTTTCAAACTATTTTTATAATTTAAGTGTTTCCATATTAATACTATTTGATACAAATTTTACGTTTGTTAAAAAAATTTCATTAAAATCAAATAATTTTATACGATAAAATAAATGAAGTAGAGTTTTTTTTTTTTTTTTTTTTTTTTTAAGCTTCGTCAGGAACTTAGATAGTATTTATGTGATTGGATCCTCTACCAACCAAAAATAAACGTGAAAAAAAAAAAAACTCAAAGCCTCGACTTTGTCATAGTTTGTTCTAACAGATATTCAGCCTTGCCTATACTAAATACAAAAAACCAAGCTTTTAGATCACTAAGTGGAGTCGGCAAATGAGGGCCAAAAATATTCCAACAGTTTTTTCTTCCAAGTTCCAGCTAGTAATTACATTAATTTATTATATGTTTTGTCAAAAAAAACAAAAACTGAGTGACCCTGTTTGGGTTGCATTTTCTTGAAGACACTTAGAATACTTTAAATATGTATAGCAGTAAGAAAATACAGTTGTATCAATATATATATAAAAGGTGATTGGATAACATAATATGTAATTTTTTACAAAGGAAATAATTTCTTAAAAAAATTACAAAACAAATAGAACCTGAAACTTCTATTGCGCATATCTTTGATCTAATTTATAAGATTGGGAATTCAGATAAACGACAATTTTACATTTCAGTTATACGCAATGGATTGGAGATTAAGACTTATGAATTGAACTAGAAATAATTCTCAATCAAACTTAATTGCTCTTGCACATATTTAATTTTTTCAAATAGAAAAAAGAAAACACAAAATGAAGGCTGATGTTAATCATCACACTATTAATTGGGGGCAAATAATTAATTGGGCTACTAAACTAATCCTACTTTAATAAATATAAATTCGGGATAAAGAATGAAGAAATAATTTAATTAGGGATGGGCTTTGATTTCTCCTAGTTTGAGAGTGCGGATAGAATTTTCAGCATCCTGGAGACAAGCCCAATTCAAGCAATGTATGAATAATAGATGGTGCATTGCTATTTGTGATTCAAAAACAAAAATAAATTTTCAATAATAACTTGTGTTGTTAAAGTTGATAAAAAATAAGGGTTAATTGCACTTTGCTCCCATAAACTATCCAACTTTTGCACTTTACACCCTAAAGTACTAATTTTGGCAATCAACCACCTCTAACTTCTAAATTTTTGCACATTTTGCACTAATTGCTCAATGGTGAATCAAAAAAGATCTATACATGCTTACTACTTTACTCAACTGCGAGTGATTTTAAAGAGGTGAAGGAAATCTAGGAATAGGAAGCTGAGATCCAATGACATTGATTTTGGTTATTATTTATCGGATAATGATTTTCTGACATTATCTTCGTCGGAGAACGTGGTTCTTCTCCGGCGAAACCAGTCAAAAATGTAGATTAACAGTCTATAACTTATTGGTTTCCGCAAACTGTTTTAATTCCAAAGAAAGAACTACGATTTAACTGTTTCTAAACCCATGAGTAACCAAATTTGAACTCAAATTTGGACCAAGACTCATTTTTGAAAATCAAGAGTGCTGTAGTGGTGCATGGTTGAAGAAGGGATATTTTTAAAAATTGGATAAATGAATGGGGATACATAAGTCATTTAACGGTCTATCTTTGAACAATTAGTGTAATGTGCAAAAGTTTAGAAGTTGGATGTGGTTAATTACCAAAATTAATACTTTAGGGTGCAAAATATAAAAATAAGATAGTTTAAGGATGCAACATGCAATTATCCCTAAAAATAATTGTAGTCAACAAAAGAAGAAAGTGACAATTTGGATAGCCTTTTTTTCCAAATTACTCTCCAAATAATATTTGCAGTCATTTCAAACACATTTTCTAATTACTTATTTTATATTCATTTATATCCCATTATAAAAGTTGTAACATTACTTGTCAAAATAATATTTAAAGAATAATAGCTGTCCAAACGGAATATTTATGTTGTTAATATGAATGAGATAATATAATATATAATGCTGATAGATATTTACAACTTATTACAACCATTGAATAGGATTTTTATCTCAAATAATAGTTATTATAACCATTTACTATTTACATACTAACTTTTTATTCACATATATCGCATAATATAAAATTATTTCACTACTTATTATTGACAATATTCCAAATAATAGTTATTACGGAATAATTATTTTCAAATCACTGAAAAATCTACCATTTGAACTCCGAAAATTCTAATCTTGCTTGTATTTATATAGATTATTGAATAGACTTTCTAATATTCAGATGTAACTGAATCATTGAAAGGACCACTTTTCAGCTCTTCTTTTTCCTATGTTCTCAAAATCGTGACATGTCAAGGAAAAGCTTATACCATATGGAATATAAGACTGACAAAAATGACCTTCAAAATAAAAAATAAATAAATAAAACAAAAATATTTCAAATTTTGATATAATGGCAAGCCACAGTGATAGAGACATAGAGTCGCCTCAGATGTCATGGAGTTCTCCAAAAACTAATAAAAGAAATATGAAGATTTCTTATCTATTGATGTGTATTTACAAATATATATGAGCCAGTCTATTTATAGACTTAATTACAAGCTACTCTATATGATATATATTGAAAGATATGTACACTACTATTCAGAAGTTTGTGAAATCCATGAAAAATTCTCTATTTGTAAACTTATATTTACAAATATATATATATATAGATTTGATGATTACATGCTACTATCTAGCATATATATTGAAAATATGGTGTATAATTCTATCAAGAAGCATGTGAAATCCTGTCTCTACATGTGTGTATATATATATATAACTACTGAGGAGTAATTATCTAAAAAATAAAAAATAATGCGTTGATCAATTTATTAATGTTCTTAAAATAGGCACACAAAACTTTGAATAGGAGGACATTTCACACTAGCTAGTGGGCAAAAAAGAACATGTGCAACCAAAATCTGGCTAAATTGGATGGTGAGCTGTGTTGGTCGCAAGGCAACAACAGGTGCAAAATTCTGTGGTCTCAAAAGGAAGTAGCAAGCACAGCCGGTCCACACACTTCACGTGGGAACATAATAAGCAAACAGTATTCTTCAGTTGGTTGGTTAGGCAACTAAATCATCGAGTATTAATTGTAGACTAATGTTGGGAGTAGTAATTAGTCATACATATTATTATTTGGTATTTAATTACTTTACATTAATCTAATTAAACTCTCTTCTCTCTAACTAATTAATCTAAATGAGATAAATAAATAAGCATAATAAGTGATTATTTAAAGGACTAATTATACTTTCCTCTCCCTACCTTGTACATGATTATCATTTTCCACCTTCATTATATTTAATATTTGGACACATTATGCCCCTAAATCTCATATCTGTTCTATTTTAGTTTGATTATTATGTCGTTATTAAAATTATCGGATGTTCTGACGGTATATAGCATGTACCTAAAGTGAAACACCAGTTAGATTTCTTAACACTTTTAAAATTTAGACTAAAGTAGGATGAAATAGAAGTTGGGGTGCAATGCTTCAAGAATTTTGAATTTAGGATACAAAATAAGAATTTGTTATAAGTTAGATGGTAAAAAGTGAAATTAGTCTTAACTACCTCCACTTATTTTATGCTCCAAAATAGATTCATAGTATGCACACACCAAACACAAGTCAATTTTAGGAACGGTATTAAAAACTGAACTAAATTGGGATAGATTTGAAAGTGAATGGATTCAATATATCAAAAATTGAAATTAGGGTGCAAATTAAAATTCAAGTATAAATTAGGTATGAGATGGAATTAGCCTTACTTTATATGAGTAAACATAATATAATAAGCTATTAGTTGCAAAGGATTGAGATCTCCAGCATTACACTTCTCTCTAATTCTCTCTAATGATTTATTATATTTAAACAACTAAAATTCATAACAATTATCATATTACATCAATAATTTTATTTTGATGAGTAGATCAATATATTTTAAAATCAAATCTATTAGTAAATATTTTATCACTCAATATGCACGAAACATTTGGAGAGTGTAAAATGGGTCCAAAAAAAAATTAAACTTTTAATCAAATAAAAAAAAATAATCTATTTATTTTCAAATTTTATGTATAACAAATATATATAATAGATTACATTATGAATAGATATGATTTTAAAAAAATATTTTGAATTATATTTTTATAGGGTATATTGAAAAAAAGTTCTCTTTAATTATTGGAGAGAATGCATAAGACAACCTAACCCTAGTAGTAAATCCTTCCTTATGTTTCACGAAGAAATTGTTTCACAAATTATGGCTTTGCTTTATAATTACAAAACTATAGTCCTCTATCCTAATGTAAGCTTCATATATACATATATATATATATATCTATATATATATATATATATATGTATACATATATATATATATATATGTAGGTAGATAGATAGATATATATATATATAGACATGTATACATGTACACATGTATACATGTACATATACATATATATATATATATATATATAAGTATATATGAAAATATTATACAAAGTCATATTTTAAATTTACTTTCTAAAAGCAGTTTACGTGGCAAGATATTATCAAATCACGATTCCTCTGATTTTAGATTTTTCGCTGAATTTCTTTCCTTCTTTTCCAGATCTAATGACAAATCAATGACTTTTATTTGTCACTTTGTATTTATCACTTTATATAGATATACTAATATATAGAGAGAGCAATCTCTACCATCAGCTCAGAGGAATCGAAGAATATTAAATTTTTTTTTATCTATGATGTAAAATAATCTTGGACATATTGCTTCAACTTTCAAAGAATACAATTATTACTTGTAAAGCACATAAATTGGCCGCTTATATCCATAATCTAAACTCATATGTGTACCTTCTATTATTTTATCGACAAGTTCTAAAGTCTCGTTAGAAAATTGATTCGGTTTGAATTATTTTTTATTTATTATTCTATAAATAAATTTTTTCTATCATTATATAAATACATTTTTTCAATCACATTTTATCATAGACGTGACGTCTCAAGCAGTTACTACAGTACTTACAAGATAATATTATAAAAAAATATCCTAAATAGTGGTTATAGTGGTGTCTAAACGTAGCAAAAATTATTCATTATTCTATAAATGATATTTTGTAATCGTTTTTTTAAAACATTTTTAATTATCTTTTTATCTCACATACATCAAATCTCAAAAATTACTATAATAATTATATCAAATAATATATATGTATGAATAATATCCTAAATAAAAGATGTCCAAACGGAATCCTATTCTTTTTTTTTTTTTTTTTGAATCCTATTCTATTATTCTTTAAAACTTGTATAGTACAAATTTTTAAAATATATTATATTATACTATATAAATTTCTAAAACACAATAGAATAATTTTTCAAAATAAATTATAAAATTTACCTGTGACGGACGGTAGAATTTTCCTATTTTGTCATGGATAAAACATAAGAAATAGTAGTATTTCCACCAAAATGACAAATTCATTCATATATTGCTTCCTATATGTCCTCCTTATAACGTACACACATGTTAGATTGCAGTGAGAGACTCAGACAACAGAGAAGTACCGTGCATCCTTTGTTGTTGACATGGGAGAGACCCCAAGAATTAATAATAGAGGTATTTAATTATCATGAGGATGGCTCTCATAGACATGCAACATTCATTTAATAATAATAATAATAATAATAATAATAATAATTTGAGTTTATTTTATTACATGTTCTATCAACATCGTAAAATTCCTGAAAAAAAATATTACTGTTTAATTATCAAAACCAAATCCTACATTAATAATATTTTTTGCTTATTAATTAATTCCAAGATGCAAGCAGCTTCTCACCTACTAAACAACAAAAAAGTTTTAATCCTGCAATTAAAAACATGCAATAATTCTGAAAATGACATGCTCAGTTCTTCCTACTTCTAAGTTGTCCTTCCTCCAAAAAAAAATTAAAATTAAAAAAAAAATCAAATAAAAAGAAAAAAGTTGTCTACAGATTGTCATTGTCACCATCACTGAGAGGTGGCACTGTGAAAAAAAAAAGTTTAATATTTTATTTTGCAACAGAATAAAATTTTCTTCAGCAATTCCAACCTAATGGTACGTGTGGATACAATAGAATGGTTAATAATAATAATAATAATAATGTAGACAAAAATTTTGGAAATAGCAGCCAGTACTAAATTGCATTACCATGAATATGAATAACTATAACGCACTTCTCTGCTCCTATCTTCGTCTCTCAACATCAACACTTCTTGCCCTCCAAACACGTCACCAAAAACCAGCCAAAAAGCTAGAAACAATAAATAATACAAAGAGAGCTATCACCAAATCCATATGAGAATCTTTATATAATTAACTAGCTAGAATAAGAGCATATATCATGCATTGAATTTTTGTAACAATTTAAAGTATGATTCGTACAGTATAAGTTTTTTAATCCACGATTTCTTTGAAATTAAGTTTATGTTAAAATCTACGTTGCTCGGAATCAATGGACGTTGACAATGTTTTTAGATCAATTTATAGGTTACAAATTAAAATATTGTATTTTTGGGTTTCAAATTAACATGAAAATGATTATTTTGGAAATAAAAATGATGATTAATTGTGAGAGACATGTTGATGTCCAATGTTTCCTAAAAACAGAATGTAATAAATTAGTGATAAAGGTTTGTAATGAATATAGCTGGCAAAGCTTTAAGGCATAATATCACAGCAAATTATTATTTTTTTTTTGGTTGTAAAGCATGCATGATTGTAGCCACCATTTTGAATACTCGAAACATCAATACGCAAAAAAGAACCTTGATCATCAAATGAAGTGACCTAGTGACAGATCGATGTTAATTGATTGGGAGCATAATTTAAACAATTTGATCAATTAGAAATGTCAATCAATACATACATTTCAAGTTCATGGGCGTTTGCGGTAGCTAAATTTATATCCTAACAAGTTTTCAGGCATTCTTAGATGTAATATGAGAAAATTATTTAAATGAAATTTTCACAAAGAATCCAAAATCAGTTCTTGTGCTACCAATAGAAATGGAGACTGTTCTCCGCTAATTAGGCTTAACTTTATCTTACAGCCCTCTAGTAATGAGAGATTTGAAAAGAAAAGGAAAAAAAAAGAAAGAGAGTTTAGTTTTATTTTGATTTGGAAAATGATTGGGAAAGAAAGGGTAGAAATGCTTTCGTTTAGTGTATTAATTTTCTGTCTCACTCTTTATCTATATATTTATCAAATATATATTAATATCATAAATACTTATGAGTTAAAGTATATATTACGAGAATATCTAAATAGTATAATAGAGATTGGTACAGATTAACAGAGGATGATATTAAATATCTCAAGCAAACAAAAATACTGATAGAGGTGGTAGGTTGCAGGGGTGGGTCTACCCCTCAGTCAGTGTAGGAGCAAGTGTGGGGGCGGATTGCCCCCCTTCCCCCAAAAAGATTTTAAAAATTATAAATTTTAAACTAAAAAATTTTGAAATTTAATTTGTATCCTCACAAAATTTATATTTCATCCTCTTAAATTTTTAAAAAATATATAAATTAACCTTAATAAATATGTGTCCATTAAGTCTTATCACCTCAAGGTACAATTCATGCGTCTGCACCTAGACACGTGCTCCCACTAGCCAAAAGAAAATATCAATTTTTTACTTATGTAATTTTAAATTTTTTTGCTTTACCCCATTAATTTATAATTGTGGCCCCATTGACAATAGAAAAATCTGTCATATTTGTTTTGCAAACAATTTAATTTTTCGCTCAATAATTTGCAGAAGATCAATATAGGAATTGTAGTCTACTCATGAATATTTTTTATGCAAAAAATTCGTACTTCAGTGAAATAAATGGCATTACAAATCCTTATATCCTCTTACGTTATTTATTGAATACATATGTTTGGAGAATTTTATGGTCTGTTACGATACCATACCGTTATACTTTAAATTATGTATTGTACAAATATTTAAAATATATGATATTATATTACGTAAGCACTCAAAGTATAATAACATGATACCTTAACGGGCCAATAAAATTTTCTTATATATATTATTTGCTATTATTTTCTTACATGGATATTTTATTATTAATTACAGTTTATGAAACTAAAAAAAATTCTATTATTTGTACCCCAGTCAAACTTTATACTACATCTAGATGTAGGTTGGGGTTTCTAAAATCCATTTTTTTGCCATTGAAGAATTATTTTTGTCTTCAAATAGATCCTTATCGAAAATTAGATCCCCCACCCCCAAAAAAAAAATCTTAAAAATTAACTTAGCCTCCCATTCTCATGCTTATTTTAGTTTTATCCCCTTAAACTCTTAATTTTTGGGTCCGTTACTAAGTAGAAAGAACATATTTGGCGGGGTGGAGTTTAGCTATGGTCTAAAATAAATAAACAATCTATATATATATAATCCTCTCCAAATTTGGTAGGAGAGGAGAGAAAACTACAGGAAGATTACTACTATAAATTTCAAAATGGAATCTTTGTGTTGAGAAAATTATAGAAAAAATATCATCTCTATTTGGACAAAACTATTCTTTTTATTATTCTTTAAATAATATTTTATAATTATTTCGTAATACGTTTTTTAAATACTTTATTATATCATATATATTACATCAAAAAAATTGATACAATAATTATTTAAATAATATATCAAATAATATTATGAATAATAATTATCACGACGGATACTATCACACTATCACAAAACGAAGGGGGCGTAAGAGAATGCACACGCACATACAAAAACAAAAATTTGATAGTAACCCAATTGCATCTACAAGAAAAATGATTATTTGTGACTTGCATTATTTTGTACATTACAAATGTAATAATTTTGTGACATTAAATTTCACAAAACTAATAATTTCAAATTACAAATGATAGTGTGATATTCATTTGTAATTCACAAATACTTTTGTGATTTTGTAGATAATGTTCATCATTTGAAAGTCATAAAACCCAAATGTGACTTGCATGTTAGTTTGTGACTTTCAAATCATAGTCACCGTCTACAAAGTCATAAAAATCATTTATGACTTATAAATGAAAGCCACATTATCATTTGTGATTTAGAATTACTAATTTTTGTGACTTGTCGTGTCACAAAATGGTTGTATTTGTGACTAAATTATACAAATTAAAAAAGATGGATAATTGTTGTAGTACATCGTGGTGTTTAATTGATGAATTTGAGTTGGGTAATAGGATCACAATTACTGTTACTTTAATTAATGTATAGATTAGAAAAGATAATAATGCAACTGTAAGCCTTGAATCTTATTTAGCAATGATTTGAATGATCAAAGTCTTTCTTCAAATAAATAAAAAAAAAATGACAAAAGTCTTATCCCAGCATTTTGATCTTCATCCTATATTATAATCAATTCTGTGCCATTTCTTATGACTAAAAGTCGTTACTTAAAGTATCCTACTGTCAGTAGATCTTTTTTTTTTTTTTTTTTTGGGATTATACAGGTTGGGGGTCAGCAAGCTGTCTAGATTAAAAAATTGTACAAATTTGAAATAAAATTGTCAAAAAGGAATAACAACTTTGTTAGTGATGCATTGCTACCAATCTTTTAACAGATTTTATATCACAATCTATTGGGTAAACTATATATAATTCTTTTATCCTTCTAATAAATATTATAATAAGTAAAAGTTTTTTTATTTTTTTATTTTAAACCACCTCTCTCAGTATAAACTCATGACTAACAAGTTATAAGAGAAGTATCTTACTGTCTATGAACTATACTTCGGTGTCAATAAGTGAAAATTTTTATTCCTTTACAACGCTAAAATCTTACTAAAGTTTTTTCTTTTTTTTAGGTACTAAAAGTTTATTATCAAACTTGAGCATACACAAACTTTGAATTGGTAATAAAATTTTTTGTTTTTAACCCAAGCCCAATGTAATACAATTACTAAACCTTGACTAAATTTGATTTGATTAGATAATAAATTAATCATGCTGCTTTCTAATTAACTATATTTGAGTTTTGAGCAACTAGATTCATCTGAACACATTTTAAGTTCACTCAACTATCTCTTCTAGAAAAACAAATTAACAGGGTTGATTCAAATCGTATGCAGGTCAACCTATTCAATAAAAATTAAAAATTCGAATTTAGTTATTCTTAATTCTTTATTAATAAACTATCTATATATATCATTATAAACGCAAAATATTCTGATAATCTGCCCTAATTTTGGAGTGAAGATAACCTAAACTCATTCTGATCGTTTTCTAGTTACCAAACAAAATTAAAATAAAAAATAAAAGCAGCTGATTAGTGACTAGTGTAGGTATCAAGGCGGACATTGCCTCGGTGTTACTGCAAAACAAAAGCATTTCATTTGATAGCTCCGTATGTGTTTCTTTTCCACCGGCTGCCAGTACTCTTGCAGTCATTCCTACAGTAATCAAATACCCATTTCTTATCCGATCGATATCACCACTCAAAAAGGAGTGTATAATAAAATATCAAGAAATTAATTAAAGTATTTAGAATGACACAACCCAAAACCTCCAAATCTTTGCAATATATAAAAAAATGTTATTGCCGCATCAATAATTGTTAATGTCAATAAAAGCTAATGGAAGGACTAAGATACCATTTTTCTTACGAAGAAAGGTTTGGATGATAAGGGTAATTTGATCATTTAATTTTTTTGGTTCGTGGCATTAACAAATGTTTTTGTAGCAATAGCATTTAAGAAAATTTTACGATCATTTTTAGAAATCATTCTCTTATGACTTTAAATACTTGTACAGTACAACAACATGTGCTTTAAAAATTTATACTGTACAAACTTTTAAAACTAAAGAGAATGATTTCCTAAAGGGACTGTAAAATTCCCCTAACATTTATCACAATATCTTTAGTCTGTAAGTAAGTTCAAGTTATTCGAACTCGATTCGGTAAAAGGTTGTTCAAGCTTAGTTCGTAAATAATGAAGCCGAACTTAAATAAAATTAATATTCGTCAAAAATTTTTTTACTCGAATTTAGCTCAATAAGCTAAAAGCTTTAATTTATTTATAAAAATTTTAAACTACTCGAGCTCGATTCGAATTTGACTTGATAAAAATTCGTTTAAATTCTACTAGAAAAATAAATAAACTAAATTTAAACAAAATTACAAATTCGTTAAAAAAATCAAACAAATTTAAACACTAAAATGTTCAAATTATTTATATTCGTTCCACCTCTAAATATATTGCTTGAGATCCGCCCACCAAAAGTTAATGATCATGCTATTTAGTATTATCAGGTCTACATCACAAATACTTCGCCTTATATATACGTTCTAGTGATGTCATTCTCCCGCGAATCTCGCTCACAAATCCGTGTAAATTGTAATCCATATTTATAATTCAACCATATTAATTATGGACTATTTAACTATATTAATTTCTCAAGGTTTAGAGAATCTTCCTTCTTGACTTTGACATATGCTCCCCTACTATATATATTAATCATTAATTATTGATTAACTTTGTATTGCTTGAAAACACAATCACTTGGCAAACCCTTAATTTGGGAATATGTTTCAAATTAACTTTTGCATATGTTAACCTAACTTAATCCCTAAAGCCCACTCGAATAAAGGAAATAATGACAGAGTAGAATGCTCTATCTAATTCAACAAAAATTTACTATTTTTTTTTAGAACCACATACGGTAATTTTTCAAAGATATAAACACATAGGTAAATACTATTTATAACTTTAACGGACAAATTTTTTAGGAAAATTATCTCAATATAGAGTCCTTCAATTATTTCAGTAAAACTGAAATAGTCCTCCAACTTAAATTTTAGCCTAATCAGTCCGTCAATTAAATAGTTGTATTCAATTTGGTTCTTAAAAGGTGGCACTGCCCAAAATATAAGTTTTTTTTTAATTTTGACTAGTATTGACTAAGGACAAAAACGTCAATTCATCTAGACCTGATACTTTAAGTGTTAAATCATCACCCAAATAGTCCTTCAACTTTTTTATTAAAATCAAATTGGTCCTTCAACTAAAAATTTAGTTAAACTAGTACCTCAAATGAAAAAAGCCCTAACCTTTATACCTTCCCCTCCCCTGGCCTCTTCTCCTTCTCTTTTCATCAGCCGCCACCTCTCCTACCTTCCCCCAATTAACGTCTACTAACAACTACCTCCTCCACCTACCTCATCCACCTCCACTCCCTCTACTTCCACTCCCTCTACTTCATCAGCCATCCTCTCGATTCTCCCTTTCACATCTATCAATAGCTACCCTCTCCATTAACTGAGTCAACCACCGCCAACTCTTTTTTCTCTCCCTCATACTCTGCCAGCAACCATTCCTTCCACCTACCTTAGTTACTGCCACCAAACCTGGACTAGACTGATTTATTTACTTCAAGTTCATGGCTAATTTTGAGTCGTTTGAAATACATGTATAAACCAATTATCCTTATAGGGAGTCAATAATATGATTTTTGCATAGTGAAAAAATTTTCAAGTAAGAAGTTTTTTAATTATTGAGAATTTAAGTAGGAAAAAGGTCCAAGTGGTTTAAACATATTCGAAAGAAAAACCAAATTTGTTAAGTCAAATTGTCCCAGACATCATAAAAGATAAGATCATCTATCTCCTTATACATGTTTTTCTCCAAATCATCCTGATGAACCTCCTGGTTAACTTGTAGATGAAGAAAATTATCTGAACTCGAGTAAAAGATGTTGGAGTTTGAAAACTTATAATTTAGATCCTGACTAACCTCTAAATCCATACCAGGGAAATAATTCTACTTCTCTATAACTAACTCCTGAATCCCTTGATTATAAGCAATCTTCACTGTAAGAATTTTTAATTGAGGGACTGATTTGACTAAATTTTTAGTTTAGAAACCAATTCGATTTTAATAAAAAAGTTAGAGGACTATTTGGATAATGATTTAATTAGAGGACTATTTGGGTAATGATTTAATACTTAAAATATCAGGTTTAGATGAATTGATGATTTTGCCCTTAGTTAACACCGGTCAAAAAAAAAATTAAAAAAAGAAAAAAACTTATGTGTTGGCCGGTGCCTCCATTTAGGGACCAATTTGAATGTAACTATTTAGTTGAAGGACTAATTAGACTAAAATTTTAGTTAAGAACTATTCCAATTTTAGTAAAATAGTTAGAAGACTACTAAGGTAAAGTTCCCTAAATTTTTATTTCACGAGATGAGTGTCTTAAAATAGGGTGCAGTATTGCTTGCAATATAGAAACAACATAGGGCGTAAATCACAGTGTCAATGAAATGAAAGACAGTTATTATTTTTTTTTTTGAAAAGTTTTACAATCCTTTTTAAAAAATTATTCCCTTAACTTTAAAAGTTTGTACAGTATAATCTTTTAAAACATATAATATTATACTTTATAACGATTTAAAGTATAAGAAAATGGTTAATTAAAAAGATGGTAGAATTTTCCCTTTTTATTTTCCTTCTTTGTCTATTAAAGTCTAATTAATAAGTTTCCGAATTCCTACTAATTGAGCTTATTGACGACTATGATTCATTGCTTAATTAGAACCTTTGTAGTAGAATATACCAACAGATTTTATAGTAGAATTTAGGTTAAAATAAGATTTAACAAGAGCCCAAATAACTGCCCAAGTCTTGAATATGAAGACCAGAAATTAAAATAAAATTATTGAAAATTGTCTAGTTATATAAGGGAAAGCCCTAAAAGTAAAAGGGCAAAATTCAGGAGGAATCCCAAAGAACCCAAAGGTGCAGAACAAAAGGCAAAGGGCCAAAGGCAAAAGGAAATGATTACTTCGAATGAAATGGGACCCACTCCACCTTTGATAAATCTTTCCTTTCTAAGTCTTTCAATTTTTTGACTTGGGATTGGGACCCATCTCGGCCACCATTGTCTTTATGGATTGAATGATAAAAAGAGCACCTCACGTGGAGTCTGAACCAATGGGTCTGTCCAACCACAATAATAATAAAAATAAAATTAAACCATATTCCATTTCCATTTCCATTTCCATCCCTCATCAGTCAGCCCCCCTCCCTAATATATATTTTCCCAAAAAAAAAAAAAAAAACCAAAAAATATCCATGTCAAAATCACCATTTTTTTTTTAAATTTTGTTCACACATCAAATCTAATTTGCCTAAAAAAACATATAAAAAAAAGACTAATAAAATCGCATATGTATTTTCTTTTTCCTTTGTCAATAAATAAATAAATAAATAAATATATATATATATATATATATATAAGAGACTTTTTAAAGCTCACCCCATATAATTCCCACTCATTATCTTTGTTGCTTAAAGCTCCCCTTATCCTCCCCCTCTCTCTCTCTTTCCTTTCTCTTTCACTTCTCTCTCCATTCTTGAACCAACACAAAGAAAGTGAAGGGAATTCCAGGCAACAAACTAATTATAGAGAGTGAAAGAAAGGAAAAAAATGTATACTAGAAAAAGTCTATAGTTGCAAGTATTACTACTACTTGATAGATATCATTTATTCATTTTAGTGTCCAAAAAATTTTATAAAAAAAAAAATAGTCCAACCAAAAATTTTAATTTAAGGTCTATTACTATTATTTACTACTTCTATTTTTTTCCCAATAAAATCAAACTCTTATGATCAAGAAAGAGAAAAAAACTACATATTAGTGAGAGAAAGAAAGAGAAGAATTTTTTTTTGGTGAGAAATCTTCTCATGTGATCATGGAAGGAAGTGATGACCATCATCTCCACCTTCGTCCAAACTTCCCATTCCAATTACTTGAAAAGAAAGAAGACGAATCAGCTTCTTGTTCTAGCTCCGGCGGCGGCGGCGGGAGGAGGCGCCGTGGGCTTCCCATCTCTAGCCATCTCTTCAATCGTAGATACAAATCAAAACCCTTCTTCGAGCTTACAAGAGGCTAGCTTCGACTGCCGAGCCGTCAACCAAGAAGGGGCCACCCAAGCGGACTTCCACTAAAGATCGCCACACAAAGGTCGATGGACGCGGCAGACGTATCCGAATGCCCGCGCTTTGCGCTGCTAGGGTTTTTCAGCTGACGAGAGAGTTAGGTCACAAGTCTGACGGCGAAACCATTGAGTGGCTACTTCAACAAGCCGAGCCAGCCGTGATTGCCGCCACTGGAACAGGTACAATCCCTGCAAACTTTACATCCCTTAATATCTCGTTACGTAGTTCGGGCTCGAGCATGTCCGTACCGTCCCAGCTACGTTCGTCCTACTTCAGTCCAAATTTTTCGATGCCCCAAAGGCGAAACAGCCTTTTTTCGGGCATCGGGTTAACCACCGACCATTCGGCTACAACGTTGTTGAATTTTCTAGTCTGGAAATACTATAAACCCTAGTAATATCCTCCAAGCTAAGCCGGAGTTGCGCGAAAACGCTACGAATACACTCGACTTGAGTCACGATGAAGAAAGTTCTCAAGCAAGAAAGCGAAGGAATGAGCAAGAATTGCATTTGCAACACCAACACCAACAGCATCAACAAATGGGGAGCTATTTGTTACAGTCTAGTACCGGGGCGATGCCGGCGAGCCACGGGTCGATTCCGGCTAACTTTTGGATGGTTCAGGCAAATTCTAGTAATCAAGTAATGGGAGGAGGAGGTGGTGGTGGTGGTGGTGGTGGTGGTGATCCCATTTGGACATTTCCAAATGTTAATAATAGTGCTGCTGCCGCTGCTGCTGCTGCTGCTGCTTTATATAGGGGTACTATGTCTAGTGGATTACATTTTATGAATTTTCCTACCCCAGTGGCACTATTGCCTAGTCAACAACTGGGTACAAATATCGGTGTTGGTGGCGGTGGTAGTGGTTTAGGGGAAGCTCAATTGGGCATGCTTACCGGGATAAATCCATACCGTTCCGGTGGCGGAGGTGTGTCGGAATCTCCAGCTAGTGGGTCCCACTCGCAGCACCACGGCGATGATCGGCATGATAACACGAGTCATCATTCATAAGAATGGAAAATGAATATGGAAATGGTAACGGAAATGATGATCGTAAGTTCGTTGTCATCTCCACTTGTGTGTAGTTTGATTTGTAACACACGTGAGGTTTGATTTGCTCCAAAAGAATTTGGAATTTTTTTGTTTTTTTTTTTTGTTTTTTTTTTGTTTTTGTTTTCATTTTCTCAATATTCTCTAATTTTTTTGTGTGATTAAATATGGGAGTACTTAAGTTTGCAGAAGGGAAAATATTCTAACAGATGGTATTGGCTGGTTTATTTTTTTTGTCAAAATTAATGTGTCATTTGGTTTTGCATTACACAATATTTTATTTAATGATCATTGTCTGTTGAATTAAATTTTTTTGCTTCCACCACCTAACATTTATGTAATCTATCATGTTTTGTTTGCATGATACATATAGCCTGTGAATTTCATCAACTAAGTTAATGTGTTTTAACATTGTTAGTTGTGAATAAACTAGTTAATGGCACTACTAGCTACATATCCAATAGAAGGGTATAGTACTAATGATCATTCATTAACATTTAGCGTTACACCAAATGTTACACATAGTATGTTTTTCGAAAATGAGAATTCGACTCTCGTTCATCTTGTTCAGATAAAAAAAGAAAAAGAAAAGTAAGTTCTTGAAATTAAAAACCATCTCCCTCCAATCCCTAGTCCCCAACTCCATCCCCCACAAGAGGTCCACAACCACATTTATGTATTGAGTGTTACTACTACAATGTAGGAGCTTAAGAAACTGGTTTCAGTATGATTCTAACTAACATCTGCCATGAATCTCTCAAATAGTTGTAGTAGTTTCCATATTATATATGATTAAACATTTTTTTTATGAAGTGTTTCAGAGAGATGGGCATTGGGTAACAGGACATTGGTGGGGGCCCACACCCTATCAGCTCCAGGTGTTGGCTCAGGTGGCCAGGCCTACATGCTGGTTATTGCCTACCAATGTACAATACTCTACAATATTACTCTCACAGACAAACAGGTGGATCATTCCTCTCTTGTATACATAGACAGAGCAGTGCTGGCACTATAAAAATCAGTGGTGGGTGTTGTTGGCCCTACTCCCCTTGGCCCACCAGCTCATTGATCTGGACCCTTCATTATTTTTTTATGTGGGCCCTCTGTCTTTGGGCTCACTGAATGATTAGTTCTCAGCTATAGGTAGCTAGAGAAATGTGTAGTAGAATCTAAACCCTTCTATTTTATTTTTCTCTCAATCCCCATGTCATGTGTTAGCCAATGTTCCCCAACAGACAACTTTTAGTTGGCAAATAACTCTTATTGGGCTGTCACAGAATCCATCAAGATTAATGCCTTGTGTGCTTTAGATGATGGAATAGTTCAGTACTGATCTCTTAGCAATATATCCCTTGATTTTAACTTCATAATGGTGTCCAATTAGATTGACATTTATAGTTTAGTAGTAGTACTTAATACTAGTACACAATAATTAGATTGTTAAGAAAATAAGTAGGATTAATTGCATCGGGAGGATATATCATGTTGTAACAAAAAATACTTACAGCCAATGTTATTGCCAAGGCAAAAATACTGCGGAATTTTATCCTAGTATGGAGAGGGAGAGTAGGGGGATAGAGATACTTTGGTCATTTGGAATAAAATTTGCCATTAATCATACAAGGCTTTCTGATATGGGCTGGAATTAATCCCATAATACTGGAATTAAGGAATCTTTTTATGTGAAAATTTTTTGCTACTCGCTCTGCAGTGTAGAATGGGTATTATAAATCGTTATACGATTGAAAAGTTATACGATTTACTTAATTTTCAATTATTTCAATAATTATCATATTTATTCCGTATTTTAAGGTGAGTAGTCAAGACTTGATGATGCAAGTGGGTACTATTAACTATGCAAAGTATAGTCTAGTGCATTTTGAGGAGGATACTCCGTGTTAGATGCTCTAGGGGTCACCAAAAGGTGTCAGCATATTAAGTAATAATTTCTTGTGCATGTGTGGAGTCGACAAGAGATGTAAAATTGGAAAAATACCTTACTTTTGATGGGAATATTAAGGCGATGCATGTACCCAAATAGACATGTAATTTCATAGGGGTGAAGAAGAATAACAGTATTCCAAAGGATGAAGGTAAAAAGCTATTACATGCAAGAAAAAGACCAGCAGAAATGAAGGGCAATTTCACTGTGCTATTTTGAGACTCTTGGTATTTTCATTCATTAGATAGCACAATTTAAAGTAATGTCATAGGTGCAAAAAATATGCTAATTAAATATCCCCTTTTACTAGAAAAAAAAAATCCCATTTTGCTAGAAGTTATTATACCAAAACTCTTACAAGAAGTTAATTTTTCAAATTAGGCTAATATCAAATGAACAAGAGGAATAGGCTAAGAATGGCTAAGAAAGCTCATAGCTTGTATTTGGATAGATGGTTTTGAGAAAAGATTTGAAAATTATTTATTTGTTGAAACGATTTGTAAGATTAAAATTGATTAATTTTAAATTTACTCAAATTAAAAATTATAAAATCTAATGATTTCAAACAATCTTTTAATTTGGATAAATTTAAAATTCATCTATTTTGACCTTATAAATCCCTCCAACAAATGATGAATTTCAAATCCTTCCCCAAATTCATCGATTCAAACACAATGATATAGAATTCGTTTTCCCCTTTAACATTTCCCTTTTTTCTATTAGGAAAATCATTTACAAAGTAACAAATTCATAGTCACTTGCCAAAATCACTCCACGTTATAAGATCCTATCAAATTATTACTCCTTAATTTTATATTCTCGACGTAATTTCTTTCTTTTTTTTTAAATTTAGTGACTGATTTTTATTTGTTACTTTATATAAATGCATTCTTTCCATTCAAAGTAAAATATAAGTTTTTTCTCTCCCTTTTTTAAAGCAATTTTTCAATATTGTTCAACTACATTTTCAAGTGGGGCAAGAATAAATTAGAAAGCAAACCTTGCATGTAGAATTTCTATGCACTAAAAAAAGAAATACTTCAAGGATGGTGAAGTGAAGAAGCATTCATGGTCCTGAGGAGAGAGAGACTGAATATATTGCTACTTGAATCTAATAATAATAATAATAAATAAATAAATAAAAAACATGTGGTGTAACCTTGATGAGAGTATAGCAATAGAACAGTTGGCATTTTCAAGTGGTTGGAAATATGGATAGAACAACATCATCAATTCATACTAATGGCTTTTATTGTGAATTTGGTTTTTGTGGGATAGATTGGTGTCATACCTATCATAATTTTGATACAGAAATTTCTGATCGTACGAATATAGCACATGGCCTGAAAAACCAAATGGTACAACCATAGTGATAGTGGTCCCTCAAATTGGACAAAAAATCTTATGAACTTTCAAATAGTAGAATGATATTAGACCCATCCAAAACGTTCCAAGAAAAATGCCTTCTTTTTTGGAAGGTAAACAAACAAGTCGGCATCCAATTTGGAAGCAAAGCCCCCTTTTTAAGCTCCCTAATACCTACGAAGTTTGCTAAATTTGGTCCAATCAAGAAACCACAAATCCCACTTGGATTTTGTTAATGACATTATTGATGTTTAAGGTTTTGTTTTTGTTATGTTTTGTATGATATTTTTTTTTTTTTTTTTTTTTCCATTTCTTTGGTCAAATCTCTTAAGTTTCACTAACGTGTAATGATGATATTATTGTACCATTGCGTAATTTTCTTGAAACTCTTAGTTTTTTCTCTCTTTCGGCAATAAATATTTTTGCATGCATATTGACAGCCCATGCGAAACTGTCATTACATGCTAGCTCCACTCTTGTTGGCACACGAGGCACAGAAAATGCCCTACCTTTGCATATTTAATGTGGCTCCTCTTGGCTCTGATGCAGCGCCTTCTTTCTCTTGTCTGACTGAATACAGAGGGGCGTATACTAGCTGTAACCACCAGCACAAAAGCTGCCGAGTTGGCTTAGACACTAAAACAAGACGATAAGATTACAGAAGGATAATTAACAGAAACTCTCCTCACTCTTATAAATTGTGTTTCTATTCATACGTATCGAAATATGATTCATTTGTATTTCGATTCGTAATGATTCACTTTTCGAAATATAAAAAATAACGAATCCTTATTAAAATCATGATTTTTGAAAATTGAGCATTTTCTTGTCTCTAATTACAAAAAATTTAATATTTACTAGAAATCTAACTAACAACAATCACTTTGTCCTTATAATTTAACCATTATTTCTATAGGAACTCTGTTATATGCATGCTTTTTTGGGAAATCGAAAGGATTTTAACTTTTTTTTGGTACTTTAACATCTGCTATCATTATATCAAAATTAAGTTAAAATCACATATTTATGTTGATATAAATATATGTGGTTATACCACAACTCCAAATAGCGTATTGATTTAACATGATCTCTTCGTACACGATAGTCTAAGAAGTGGCATACCGCGTTTCCGAACTTTTACTATATTTTCCAACGTATCACATTTCCAGTAACTATGATCAAAAGGTTCAAATTCAATTTTTATTATCTTTATTCTCTCGTTTGGTGAGCTAAGTTGTTAAAATATGTGCAGAGAGCTTACCCTAGCTTAATCTCTCATTTGGTGGAAGATTTGTACTATCAACATGAGCCGATGAAATATGCATATTAGCATGCCCTAACTTAGTCCTTCATTTGGTGGGGACTATGATAGCTTGCCTAGCTTACTCTCTCATTTGATGGGCGATCGGTAAGTATCATAATTCAAAGATTGGGCCAAGTCGTATCCAGAATGGTAAGTACAATTTCGATATTAATACGCTATATCAACCTATATAGATCTTAAAATATGAACTAAAATTATGATATAAATCTTATTTTTGACTAATTAATTCACTAGAAATAATCTATAAGGAACTATTTGTAATTTTCCCATGACCTTATATTTTATGATTTTGAACAAATTTATTATCCGATACCGATTGGATACTACCGCGATCGATGTAGAATGGTCAACACTGCTATCGTGATTGATACTGCGACTTTAAACCATGGTAAGTATCAACATAAATAACTAAAATATGTGTTCATAGTTTTTCCTAACCTTGAATGACTAAAATAACCTACTATCTTATTAAAAGTTTCATAAAAAAAGAAAAAAAAAAAAAGGTCAGAAAATGCAGGGGACGCGGCGTATATTTATGGAAAAAAATTTTATTACTCACTACGTATTGTAGAGTGAGTATTGCAAACCGTTAGATGATTGAAAAGTAGTGAGACCCTATGATTGGAAGTGATTTTGCCCTCACAGAAACGTATTCACTTGTACAAAGGGATCCTCGGACAGTCACAAGGGATTAACAGACTATTATCACTTTCTGAGATACAAGGCTTGATCGCTTGTACTTACAAGTAAGGGTTCAAAACTAATGACTGCTCATTACTAGAATGAAAGAGGGAGAGAGAAGCAAATCGGAAGAAAGAATTAGGCTATATTAAACCGAATCCTTAGACAAGAATATACAGATTATCAACCCTGAGAAAATACGAGTAGAAGTGATTTTAAAAGAAGGAAATCTTTTATAAGGAATTGAAAACCAAAATCTGTTAATTATAACTCTCTAGAAAAAAGTGAAACATTATTATTTCACCGATTTAAAAATTAAAAGTAATAAAACTCTATCAATTGTACGCACCACATCACATCGCGCCAAGACGCGTATAATATTGGAAATCCCCAACCCAATATGCATACTAGTGATTCGCATAACCAAAACGCTTGCAAATGAAGGGAATGAAAAGGAGGAAAACTCAAATATTAACCACAAAGATAAATTTTTTATGCCCCTAACTGGGCCAAGTAGCCCAACCATGCAGACAGCCAATCTGGATTGCTAATCGGCCTTTCCAGTTGGACTCAAATTTCATGCGATTTAATTAGCACAGGATCTTCTATCTCATATTTGTTTATTATATGTCATTTTTTATTATATCATTTAATGAACTATTAAAATTTTATATAAAATAATTTTAATAGAGTAATCTTGACAGTTGATTAGATAGTGTGACAAAAAATGGTACAGAATGTGAGATAGAAAATCCTTAACGGATTTAATTTGATTTCCCTAAATTTTAATTTTGCTAACATCACACTTAAAATCCTTTGTTCCCTGTGCAGATTCACAAGTTTTTTTTTTTTTTTTTTTCTTTTTTGAGATGTAAACCATCCACTTTTCCTATAGTTCACTATTTAAATATGGTGGAATTAAGCATAAAGCCGGATTTGAGTCCACAACTTCTTAAGTGATTATGAATTCGACTCATCATACTATTAGTTTTTGGTATTTTCTTTTCAAAAAATTTCGTTTGAACATGGTAGTCGATTTGAAAATTAATTAGGAGGCAAGAATATTAAGTGAAACATATATAAAAATATGGAATAATTTTGAAAACCTCCTCTGAGGTGTATACTATTATCATTTAACTCAATGCTATTGAATTTTCAAAAATCTCTCATAAACCGCCCCTAAATTTCTCTATATGGTAACATTTCTGCCCAATTTGAAAAATAATATTAAATAATTCAATTTATGGTGAATAACCTAAGTTAATTTCAATTTTACCCTTTTAATCCATTAGTTAATTTAGTATCAAAATTTATAAAATTAAATAGTTGAAAAAAATTATATATTAATCTAATTTATTAATAAATAGCAATTTGTTAATATAGTATTAAACTTAATTCTTGTTTCGTTGTATTTATAATACTTTGCATATTAAATTTTAATGTGGGGGATCTTGAAGACAGATTTTGCATTCCAAATTAGAAAAATTTGTAATGAATTTTTTTACTTAAAAAAATTTAAGGATAGTACTTTCGGACTATTTTTATTGAATTAATAAAAATAATTTATAAATTAACTTTAAATTTGAGCGAAATCTTTTTATACAATTAAGTAATTTCTTTACTAACTCTTTAAGTTAACTTATAAATATAGTAGTTTAAAATTCACCATTTATTTTAGCCATAACAAACCAAGAATTGCAAAAAGAAAAAAAAAATCAAACTTGAAAAGTACTGATAAATAAAAATGAATAAGCACATATGCAACGATAGATTTTCATTGTATGTCTAAAGTAGCAAGTATAAAATTGTCAAAAATGAATTGTTTAATAATTTATTTATTTATTTTAAACTTGCATTGACATGTTACAACAATTCAAAAGTTAGAGATGGTTTGTGAGATTTTTGAAAGTTCGGGGATCCTAAGTGATATTAGTATAAACCTCAAGGTAGGTTTTTCAATTTATCCCTAAAAATATTAATCATTCAAATAAGAAACGATGCCCTCAAGACCAAAAAGAAAATAAGGAGGTGTTTGGTTTATGGGTATGAGGGGGGAATGGAATCAAAGTTAATGATACCCATAGATGGTGTTTGGTTGAACACTATGGGAATGAAAGTGTTAGAAAATACCTAGAGAAAGGTCCCCAGTGACATGTGACATGGGTTTCAAGTTGACTAACTTATTAACATAATGAAACCCATTCCTATGTTAAACCAAACAAGTAAGGGGAAATGATATAAACCCATACCAATAGTGGGGTTTATGATTCCCATTCCGATTCCGATCCTCGAATGTGAACCAAACACCTCCTAAGTAAAAACATGTAGTATTATTTAATTCCTTCACACAATTAATTGAGGGGAATTTTTTTAAAAAAAATTACTTTCACTCATTAGTTAAACTGAATGTTTAAAGAAACTACATAATTGAATTGCTTTAACATAGAAATTACTTTTTCTCCGTTTTTACTACATTGCTTGAAACATAAACCAAAAGAAATATCAATACTTGATCACATGTAGGGCTGTAAACGAGTCGGATCCGGGTCGGATATGGCATATCCAGACCCGGATCCGATTAATATTACTAGTTCCGGATCCGGATCTAAATCCGAACGGGTCTACAAAAGTAGATCCGTATCTGGATCCGTCGGGTCTTGTCATCTGATGGATCCGGATCCGGATCCGGGTCTTAATAAATTTTTTTACAATTATATGTAAAACTATTACAATTTATCAAATTTTCTCTTTTTTTTAATTATACAAAAGTATTGAGTTCATAATTAATATTTATACATGTATTTTATATTAAATATAAATTACATAGGCAATTTACACAACATATATGTATATATACATATAAAATAATACTAATATATAATAATTTTATTATATATTAAATATTTTAATCGGATCCGGATCTTAATCAGATCGAAACACCAAGATCCAGATCCGACCCGTTTATTATAATAGCTAAACGGGTTCGGATTGAATCCAAGTAATCGGTATTTGTCATAGATCCAGACCCGGATAAACGGGTCCGGATCGAGTCGGGTCCGGGTCTAGACCCGACCCATTGACAGGCCTAATCACATGCCATCATTTTCAGTTAAAGATAAGTTAGGCTCATGTGAAATCCAAAACCAAAAACAAAAATAAAATGGAAATTGAATGAGTTTTGACAACTCTAACACTGTAACACTTTTAAAAATATTAATATTTCTGAAATTTTCATTGTAGAATTTCTTTTTATTCAAGCATGCTAGCTTAGCTGCATATGACACGATTAATATTTAAATTTTAGATATTATTTTTTAACGTGTGGCATGTATAGAATGTGTAAAAAATATTTTATATTTTCTTGGAAAGATGTATATTCCATCCAAAATAACTTAAAAAGAAAATAAAACACTAAAAACGTTAAAGCATAAGTTTGGCAATTCATGTGAAATATACAACCGAATTTTTTTTTTTTATAAAAAAAGAAAAAAGAAAAATGGAAATGTCATGAGTTTTACCACTTTAACTATTGAACACTTTTAAAAGGTATCAATATTTTCTACACCGTTAATACAAAAATAATTTTAACACAAGAATTAAATAGATACTATATAATATTGTTTAAATTGAGAATGTTATTTTTACAAATATAACTATATTTAACTATATATAGAGAGTACAACCACACATAATACATGAATCACATGTATAGGTACAACTCATTTTTGCACTGTAATAATTTTTATATAAAAATTTTGTAATTATTTCATAAGCACAATATACATCACATCCAACAAAAGTGTTCAAGTATTTATTTTAAAAAATATTTCGAATGATATTTTTGATAAAAATTACTAATTTAGTCCTTTGACTTTTTACTTTAGTTAATATAGTCCCTCATCTTTTATTTTAGCCATATAAATCTTTCAATTTTATTTTTTTAACCAATTTTATCCTTTCATGGTGGAGCTGCCACATCATACACAACGTTTTTGTTTAAAAGAGCCGGTTGTTTCAGGGGTAATATAGCAACTATGTAAGTATCCTTCATTAAAACTAACAATATACTCTGTATATTCCTTCAAATCAGGGTTTTATCAATTTACAAAAATTAGGGGGAGAAACTAGTGCACTAAAATTAATTATACTGTCAAAGCATCTTTTGAGGATTTTGAATTCTTACATGATTGAAGCTTTGGATCAAAGAAATCCACAAGTTGAGAACATTAGAACATCCTTTGTTATGGAAAACCAAATTGAGTCGATTTGAGTTTTGGAGTTGTAATGTTTTCCTAATTTTCATTACATATTTCAGACACTTTTTTTTTTTTTTAATTTAGTTCCTAAAATGTCCTTGTAATGGCCAAATGTTTGAACAGAAAAAACTTTCTCGGGCAAGTCCACCGTAAAACGATAAAATTGGCTAAAAAAAAAAAAAAATTAAAGTTGAGGGACTGATATGGCAAAAATAAAAGTGAGGGACTACATTGGCCAAAGTAAAAAAATAGAATGACTAAATTGGCGATTTTCCCAGAAAAAAAAAAAAAGGAAAAAAAGAAACGAAAAAGAACACACTGAAGAGCACCGAACACTCTACATTTACCTCATTCAGCTGAAAAAAGAAGAAAAAAAAAAAAGAGTAATTAATGCAGCAAAATGAACCCAAAACTTACCTAAATTATTATTGATGCCAACCATGCCTAGAGTGAGAAAATGGTGGGCTCTAGTTCAACTCAAAATTAATTATTTGGTTAATTTCTGCTGTGACTTTTTGGCTTCTGTTTAAGATGCTTCTCAGCAATTCTACTCCCCCTTCTACAGGTAATTATACATATATTTATAGTATAATTAGCATTAATTGACTCTTTAATATGCTTTCATTTATCCCTTTTTTCTGGGCCCGTAATTTTTTTGTTCCATATAATATAGATTTCCATGCTTAAAAATGGTTTTTTTTTTTGGTTTTATTAAGAACCCTTTAATTATTGTAGATTATGGAATCTGTTTTTGGAATTATTGCATATTATTAGGCTGCCTATATTACTATGGCTTATGAATATTTTGTTGGAATAATTTGGTGGGATGGTTTTAAATTGGAAGTTTTTGAGGGGGTGATAAATAAAAATTGCAACTTTTTGGGAAATATAATTTTAATGATATGTGTAAATAAATGGGATGTTCCGGAAAGGAAAGAATTGATTCATATTTGTTATCTGTTTTCAGATTATGTTTTAGAACACATCCCATAGATAAATAATAGAGTCCTTTTAATGAGTTGGACTTCATGCAGTAAAAGTTGTACATTGCTCTGGCATTGTCGTTTCACACACATAGTGTGGTTCAGTTTGTTTATTATGTGGATCTACAAACGCATACACGGAAATTCTGTTAGATATCAAGATAAATTGGGTAAATGGATGTTCTTGCCTTAGGGTCATCGATCTCATATGAGGGACGGAGAACAAGATTATATGATAAGTTGTCTAGGGATTTGAATGAGAATGGAGCTGCTTTTCTTAAATATGGTGAAACTTCCCAGTCGTTGTCTCTGTCCGATCTTTTTACAGTAAAAGATGGAATCGTGACGCCTGTTCTTAAGGTACAGTGTCTGAATAACTCGTTTGATTCTGTTTGTTAATATTTCTTTTCTTCTTTTGGTGTAAAACAATTAACAGTTTGCTTGTCCATGCAATGCAGGCGGCAAATCCACCAGTGAGAGCGAACGTTTTGTATATGAGCCCTCAGTAATCAACTCTGCTCCTATAGCGTAAGTAGTTGATGTCATTTTGCTTTACCTGTTTGCTTTCCTTGTGTTGCTTAGGTTTGAGTGGCTTTACATATTTTTCTGCTGTCTGTCTTAGATATTAAATTAGAAGTTCAAATGGATATTTACTATTGGGAAATGAAACTGAAAGTAATTGTTCTAAATAATTTCTCCTATTTAAGTGTTAATGTTAGAATTAGGTATTATATACTCTTGATTCCAAATGACGATGTCATGGGACTAATATATTCTCCCCAAAATTTGAGAAACCAAATTGCCTTTACTGCAAAGACTAGGGAACAAAACTGCTATTAGCCCTTAAATATATCAAATGAAACATCATATTGAATTCAGAGTAAGAAAAAAAGAGAATGTCATCTGAGTTGGAGCCTTCTTGGTTAATAGATCTTTGCAACTTAACAATGAATTAATAAAAAGTTCCATACTTGGATTAAGATGGCTATCTCTACCAGCTTTTTCTCTGATTTCCAAATGTCCTGAAAACTTTAGTTGAAGGAATATGTTCGTCTTCTCCAGAAATCCAAGCATATATCTTTTATAATGTAAAGCATGTAAAGGAAGCTACAAAATTTATAATTTGTCCATGCATGCATCTTTCTTTATCATTGTGGTACATGGACATAATTTCATTCCTAACATCTTATGCTTTAAACTTTCTGTTCAGTGATTTTTATTATTGCACCTTAGATTATAGTATATCACAAAACTTGAATGAAAACGCATGCTTTCTTATTCTTACTGTAGGGAGGCTGTGAAGAGTATACTTATGCCATATTTTGATAAAGGTGAGCTCTCCTTCTGTTTGTACTAAACAAAGAGCACAAACATGGTTTTCATTTGGTTAGATTTAACCCATAACAGGATCTAGCAAAGCAACTTATGGAATTTTTTCTATTATACCTGTTCTTTGGATGCTTATTTGTTTCTTGGTTAGCAATCTGGTTTCAGAACTCTAGTTTGTATCATTTTAGCAATGCTAATGTTTCATGCTTCACATCACATTTCAGGAGTTCCTGCCACGGAAGCAGAGGTGAGTACTACAGTGGACTGTGTCTTTATATCCTTATCTTCTTCTTAATAGATGATACTGATGCCTCATTTGATTTTCAGATTGAAGCTGAAGTAAATGCAGTTAAAGCTGTTGCAGAGGGTCTCTGCCCATTAACAATCTCCTTGGATAGAGTAGTTTTGACTTCAACTGGTGTTCTTCTAGGTTGTTGGCAGGTTTTTTCTTCCCTACCACCAAAAACCCTCTCCTTCTCTGTCTCTCTCTCTCTCGCACACACACACACATATTGGTGATAAATATTGCATCCAGCTTGTAGATAGCTAGCTACGGGTGGTGAGCTGAGGACCTTTGAGTTAAGGTTTTGATGCTTTTGATGAAACTGAAACATTTGAAGCAATCTTTCCAACACATAATTTTTGTGCAATCCCTTCTCTGCCCCTGCAACTCGGATGCTGATTCATGGAATGATCCAGTCTAGTTGTGCTTGTAATCTAGAATGTATTCTCTCTTTAGTCTGAATGATAGTTGTTGATCTTTCAGAGGTTCCCAAGTAGTCTTATTCTAGTTCTTGCAAAATTGTAATAATAATTACATCAATAGATAACGTTTATATTTCTCTGTCCCTCATTAGAGATGTCCACTAAGAAAGTTGCCTTCTTATAATTGACCTCATACAATTCTGCATTTGGTGTGTGAGATGGAGGGACATCAATTATTACGAATATCCACATTCTGCTGCCTTTTGTAATCATTCGAATATGTTTCTCATACACTATGGCATGAGTAAACAGTTAGCTAGATAGAACAACTTTACACCTCTTTGCTTTGTGTATATATGTTGTAATTCTCTCCTTTTTTTTCCCTCTAGTTAACATGGCAAGAATGTTTTTGAGATAACACCACAAATAACTTGGCATAAATTTCAAGCAGGAAACACAGAATGTCTATTTCCATTTTGATGGTTTCAATGTAATGCATATTTTCTTTCACAGGTGAGCTCCGGTGTGGATCCTGTTGTCCTTCGTGATAGATTGAGAACAGCTCTTCCACATGCACCAGAGAAACAACTTGTAAGGACTGTCTGTGGTTTGCTTTTTCATAAGAGAATTGATGCCAAGAAATACAAATGGTTATAGAAATTTAAAATTATAAGATTTTCTTTGTAGTGGATGAGAAAGTGTTGCTAGAGCAGTATCAACATGATATGAACATAGTATTTTTTTTTTTTTCCGGATTTCCCTCTTCACCATCAAGCAAAGTCAGTTCATTAAAATAGTTGCATCATTTCAGCTCCCAAAAGGAGCCTGCTGTGCTAATTTATGATTGTTCCCATTGCCTCATCTTAGCAGGCTTTAATGCCTTTTACAATATTGTGATTCTGTCTAATGGCTGACTTTGTGTCGTCTTGTTTCAACATGATATGAACATAGTATTTTTTTTTCCGGATTTCCCTCTTCACCATCAAGCAAAGTCAGTTCGTTAAAATATTAGTTGCATCATTTCAGTTCCCAAAAGGAGCCTGCTGTGCTAATTTATGATTTTTCCCATTGCCTCATCTTAGCAGGCTTTAATGCCTTTTACAACATTGTGATTCTGTCTAATGGCTGATTTTGTGTCGTCTTGTATTTTCTTGTTTAGCTGTTAAGATCTCTAGCATTGACTAGTCTGGTTGCTAATGAATCTGATCTCAAACTTGACTATCATGTACAGTATGATGCTGCTATTCTGCATACAACATTTGCAAGGCTTCTCGGTCACCCTACCAAGTTGCCGAAGGTATTGTTGCATAATGCCACTTAAACTGCTCCATGTGGTATTGTACCTATTTTAAGATGTTGGTGAACTTGTTATTGGAGCTACTGTCTGGAACTGGGTTGAGTAACTCATACTATTGAAAGTCCTCAAGGGACCAAATATGGGGCTGTATCCATCTTTAAAGCGATTTGCTGATCGCATCTATTGCTCAGTTCAGGAACTTGAAGATCCTGAGCCCAGTTTCATGTGCAGATAGGATGCATTTACATGCATATGGCCCATGTATCATGCTAATTGAATCTGAAAATACAATGGAAGATGCCCAGAATCAAAACTACTTCATTTTCATGGTGACTATAATCTTATAGTACATTGCACTTATATGAAACTTCTCGGTTTTGCCATAAAAACGCAACAGCTATAGTGAGTAGATATTCTGATTTCGATAGTAAGAATAGAAGCACATGCAGACAATATAAAGACTAAGACACTGACCATAATGCTTGGTAATGCTTAGTAAAACCAGAATTTCTCTTGAAATAGTTAATCCGATTTGACTGGATAACTCATCTTGCTTCACTACTTAGTTTATAAAATTCAAGATTGTTCTAACAATAGCTCATGTCATCATTTCTTGGACAGGAGAACAGAATCTCTGGACTTCAATTCTTCCATGATCTTGTAACCAAACTTAATAGCCACCTTCATAGCATGCAGGTATTCTTTTAACTGATTTCCAGGTGTTAGGACTTGTATTGTTTGTATGAGATTTCAATTCCCTCAGTTTTTGGCAACAATGACATCTATGAGTAGATTGAATCTGAATTTTATGTCTCTTTGAATTCATTAGTTCTTACATTTTAATCTGTTTCGTTTTGATACTTACATTTTATTTTTAATCGTTCTAGGGTAATTCTTTATCGTGGGAACCATGTATAACTTTTTTTTTTTCAATGCCTTCTTTTGTTAATTTCACATTATGTTTCTAGTTTGTTTCCTTTACATCTTTGCCACCTGCTTTCTTCAATTTTCACGTTCAATAGGTGGTATTTGAGATTAGTAACCAGCTATTTTTTTGTTATACTTCCCTCTTTTAAGAGCCATACATACTAGTAATATTTTTATATATTTCACACTGACAGCAAAATACTCTAAAAAAGAATGATGCCTTCTATCAAATCTATTTTTTATGTAAAATTATGGTGTACTATTTTAGCCAATTCAAAATTAAATCGCAATGGCAGCTTAGCTAAATTATTACTTTGCACTATACTGTCCACTTTATTCTATGCTGTGACTTTATTTGCATAGTGACAGCATGATCAGGTTAGTCCTTGTAATATGATGATTGTTAAGTACTTTATTAAGATTGGCTTCATGATAGGATAATGTGGTCATCATGGTGATACACTTCAACACGCTTCTACTTGGTCCCCCCCCTTCCCCCCAAAACATTATTCTGCATACGATTCTCCTTGAGAGAAATTTCTGTGGTTGATGGGCTTGCATTCTCTATTTTAATTATCCAGGCAATAGTTTCTGAGCTGTGGTACGTGGAGGAGTATGATGTCTTAGCGCTTGCATTGAATGGAAGAATGAAAGCCCGCAAGTTCAAGTTTGGCTGTTCAAAAGCCTGATGATTTCAAGATTGATCTGATTCTGCCATGAAGACATCTCTCTCTTCTGTTGGCTTCATTCTAATAAAATCTTGGCATACAACCACTGTCTTTCTAATACTATACAGGAGGGACACTAGAGTTAAACTTGGAGGAACATAGATATGTTTGTAGCATGTAATGGATATATTTAAATGTAATATCCACACTTATATAACAGTGTCACACTGACAAATTTCCTGGATTCTCAATGTAAATTTACACACATTGTACACTTGTATTATAGGTGGATATTAGTTGTATTGAGCTTAGGAAAATGTAATGCAAAGATCATATTCTTGATGTCACTTGGGAAGGCAAAAGGGGGAGTTGATTTGTCACACAAGGTCAGCCCCAAAGTTGGTTTTTTCTTTTGTTCAACATTGGTACCTAAAATAATGGGAAATAATTAGGTAGACCCGATTTATGAATATACTTGTAAATTTTGTAATATAGATTAAATTATATGAAATAAATGATATCAGTTGATTTAAATAAAATTTTATAATATTTAATTTTAATTACAAGACTTATAAGTAGAACACAAAATCGGGTATATTAAATATTTTCCTAAAACGGGAGGTTGAGCAGCAAATCGCTATAAATGATGCAGCTTCAATGAAATTGGACTCGTACCTTTCTCGGCCTTTTAGCTAAGATTGAGTGTAGTATCTATTTTTATCAATTTAATATCTGATACGTGATATGCGGGTTATTAATTCACAAGTTATTAAATGAATTTTTGTAGGAGGAACGCCCATTATGGTAGCTTGCTGCCGGGGACTTGATTTGTACCCCACCAAATCACGTCCAAATTTTGATTGAACATTTTTCTTGGAAACTAAACTAGGTTGTTGTTTGGAACATGTTTATTTTATTAGACTTGTTATTAAGTGAGGTACACCTAAACTAGTTCAGCATCTTTAGAATGATGCTATTGTTGGTGAAATTAATTCAATAAAAACGATAGTAATTTTTTTTGATGGTGCATTTAGATCCTTTCTGGCACAAATGAATGTGGAAAATGATTTATAATATCATAAATTCATGACCACTTGCTAAAATTAATTTATATGATAAAATCATATTAAATTATTAATCCTTTATTTCCTAAATACTTAGTCAGATTAATACATCAATGACTTTTTCACCTTGTATAAATGAATGGACTTGAATGAATGTAAGGTAAGAAGTGATGATGGCTGATGTAGTGAATGAAACAGGATCACATTGAAATTTTTCTTGTTGTATTTACATAAACTTTCCCAAAATTATGGACCGAGTGTAAATATATGAACTTTGGAGAGAACCAATTGTTGTTTACTCAAAATTTTTGGACTAAATGATAAATTTTAGGGTAAATTATAAGAAATTCTCTTGTGATTTGGTTAATATTTAAATTACTTTCCATGGTTTGTAAACTTATAATATGTTTTAATTGATTATTTGGAGGCTAAATTTTTTTAATTTAAATAGTTATTTTAGTTATTTTAAACTTTTTATCAAAGTTAACTACGTATTTTAACATAAAATACAATATCTCCCTTCTAATGGAAGTTGTTTCTAGGTGGTAAAATTTTCTTTTAATCATTGAAAAATTACTAAGCATCCTTTAAACTATTTGAGGAGTTGCTCTAAAGCCAATAGGAGACTCCCATTTGAAGAAATATGGCACCCCTATTTTTATTAAAGTGGGTCACACAATCTAAATGGGTTCCTTCCATTGGTTATTGAATAACTATTATGATACTATTAGTTGTTTAACGGCCACCATAAACTTTGTCATTTCTATGCAGTGGAAGAATGCTAAATTTAGGGGTATTTTTGACTTTTTATACAAATCCGTTAAGTTTTTAACTTTTTATCCATTTTATAAAAAAACTCAAACCACAACGGGACGAATTATAGATTTATAAATTATAGAGGAAAAAACATAAAAATTGCCCAAACTTAAGGGAGTTTCTTATAATTTATCCTAAATTTTAATAGCATTAGACCTATTGATAGGAAATTGGAAAAAAGTGAAAGCATATAATAAAAACCCTGAAAATGATATCCACAAGAGACGAGGTTGCTTTTTCAACTAACTACATCATTCATTTGGAAAGCAGATTCGATTCCTATACTCTAAGACTTGTTTATCAACTCTACGAACTATAGTCCACGTAATATACTAGAAAGTGGCTTAATTGTTAATTTAGGAAGTAGAGGTCCTTTTCTAAAAACTACTGCCTAAGTCCCTGTCCAGTAGTTGGCCTGTTGCACCCAACCCATTACTAACAATTTCAATTCTCTCCTGTCAAAATAATAATAATAAAATAATAATAATAACTACCGAGCCCCAACCTATCAAAATCATCAACCCAAGTATGACTATACTAAATGAAACCAAATATTGTAATGTTCGAGTTCGAGTTGATCAATAAATGAGTTTTAAAATTTATACTTCAATTTTTGTTGGTTATATGAGCTGAATTGGAGCTAGATTTTATTTCATCATGCTTGAATATGTTAACTTTTTCACGTATTATAATATCAATACTTATTTTTATTGAGTCGAATTAGATATGTTAACGAACACTAAATTTTGTGAAACTATTTAATGAACCAACCTTAATCTAAACAAAGCAAAGAACTTTAGGGTTGGAACATGGTTTCCGCTCTTTGAATTTTTTTACGCTATTACACTTTATCATAAATCAGATACACATTGATTTATGAGTTTAAAGTTTTTCACCACGTATTTTTAGATCTCTTCTATCCCTTTTACAATGATTAACCTATTTAGTATTAACTTGCCAAAGAAGTACCTCTAAAGGTCGTCATAACACAAAACAGATGACCGGACCAACTTAATCATATTTCTTTCATCTTTTAGCTGAAAAGAGCTGTTCTAATCTTCTTCGAGAATATACTCTTTTCGTATCTTATAGTGCAATCAAATATACTTGCCCATTTACCTTAGAGAAAAATGCATCATATGTTAGAAAATTACAGTCTTGTTTGAAATGAGATCACTCAATTTTTTATTTTTTTTTGGAAAAATAATCACCCAACTATTAAAAAACGTGTAATTAAGATCACTACATTTATTTGTATCACTAGAACTAACGAAAATTGAATTTTTAAGAGTTAAAATTGCACTATCCAAACACATTTTTTTTTTTGGATAAAACAATTAAATTACACAATTATTTTCCATTAGGCCCCACCACCACCACCATTGTGTGCCACCATTACCCCTAGTGATCCTCCCACACCATACAAAATCCACCCCTCCTATCCTGCACGTAGAGGGGTTAGGTCCCATTATTTGTTTTATGCTCGTTAGATTCAAACCAAGCTACTCATCTACTTTGGTGCACAAAAAACCTTGGTGGAGAGACAGACATCAAAAGTAATGGAGATGGCAATGATGATAACTTGAGCGATGGCATAAGTGAGGTAGAAGAGTAGATTGGGATAGGGTGAGTAGTTAGATTTGGTGGGTAGTCATATCGAGGTAGGGGTTTGATCAAAGATAGGAGGAACAGATGAGGAGTTGGGAAGTAAATCCGTGGTAGGGATAGCTAGATCCATATTGAAGATGGTCCGATCAGGGATTAGAGGACTAGGGAAGTGGTAGGTAGAGTGGATGCAAGGAGAGGGTGTGATGGGATCGGGGAAGGGATGGTAAGATTGGAAGAAGAAGAAGGGATTCCTATTCTAGGAAAGATGGATGGAGTTGGTGGTACCAAAAGAGAAAAATGGGAGGAGGAAGGGAGAAAAGAAGGTTAGTGGTGGTAGAGAAAGAGGAAAGGAAGACTAGCAAGAGGGAGGTAGATGGTGGGGTTGGGGAAAGAGAGAGAAGGTGGCAAAAGAGGAATGGCAAGGGTGGTAGTGAGGGTTGGGAGAAAAGGGAGGGATAGGGAGGCAAAAGAGGAAAGGATGGTATAAAGGTGGCCGGTGGGGAAAAATGGGTAGTTCATAGGCTTCACTTGAAATTTTCATAATTTAATTTTGACCGAAGCTTTTTCTCTTATCTAATATGATCTCTTTTATAATTCAATTGATATTTTTTTTCTTTGAATTTTAACCTAATTTTTTTAGAAATATAAAATTTTTGTGATTAGATGATTTTAACCCTAAAAAAAAATTAATTTCTTGATCAAACAAATATTTAATAGTTGAATAACAATTTTATTAAAAATATAATTCAATTACCTCATATATAACCAACTAATAGTTTAATGATAATTGCTCTTTACCTCAACATATATATATATTTTTTGAAATAATACCTCAACATAGTTTATTGCCTTTGATTGGTAAAACTTTCAAACTATATGAAAGTGTTTTTTTGGTAGGAATTATATATAAAGTGTAACACACATATCATATAGTCATTCAAACTTCAGTATTCCAGTGACTTTGGATCTTCTGTACACATTTTTTTTATGATCTTTGTCCATGGAGTCCCAAGAAGGTAAGAACTCCAACCTGTCTTATGCTTCTTCGGTCAAATTCAATATACAAGTGAGACCGCGCTATGATATATTTGTGTTACACTATATAATTGAGTTATATGTGTATTTTTAATATAAAAATATTACATGAGGAATAAGCGTCATCCTATCACATGATATAATACAAGTATAATAAGAAAAAAAAATATAATAGAAGACCCATCCATATCGGCTAATGTAATATCTTTGAAATTCTTATGTGTAAATCCATTGGTTCACTTATAATTAACACTTTTCCCATTGTATTAAAGATTAATATTTCTTACATCTTTAGTATAAATTTTTTTTTATATCATCAAATATGAATATATACTACGTATATATTTTTTAAATTTTAAATATTATTTTTACATATAATATCTATTTATATCCGATAATATAATTTTTTTTTTATACCAATAATTTACGTAATATTAACTCTTGTATTTACCTTCGCGAAGTTACTCCGATAAAAATACGGAAATGTTAAATGTACTTTTGTTGTGGACAACTGGACACATGACATCACTTGTCCACACTTTGTTTTATTTTTCACTCTCTTTCACACACACAAAAGGAACCGAGAACATTCTTGATTTCTGAACTTGCTTGTTTATCACTTCTTCAGTTCACTTTCTGACTAAATTTTGAAGCCCTTTTAACAGTTTCTTCTTTTGAATCCAAAAATCCTAGACTCCAAAAAATGGGAGGAGGAGGATCTGGAGCTGCAAGCTTCCTTAAAGTTTTGGCTAACAACTTTGATGTTCTTGCTGGGTACTCTCTCTTTCATTTTTACTATTTTTTTCCTTTTATTTCACTTTTTTTTTACTCATTATTGCAGTTTTTGATTTCACATTTATGATATTTTGTACCTTAGAATTTGTGGGTTTTCATTTTCTTGGGTTATTAATTAATTATTTCCACAAGATTGTATTTTTGTCTTTTTTTTGTTTTTTTGGTTCTTGTGATTTTATTGAAGTGCTATTTTTCCAAAAGGCATCTCTAATTTGGTCATAATTATTTGATCTTGCAGGCCTGTGGTTAGTTTGGCGTATCCTCTGTAAGTGGTTTATTAGTGTTTACTTAAAATTTGAAAAGATTAGATTTTTATGCTATTAAGATTTGAAAGATTAGATTTTTATGCTATTGAGATGTGAAAGATTAGATTTTTATGCTATTGAGATGTGAAAGATTAGATTTAAGTTATGCTACTAAGATTTGAAAGATTAGATTTTTATGCTGTTGAGATGTGAAAGATTAGATTTTTATGCTATTGAGATTTGAAAGATTATATTTTATGTTGAATTTGTGAGGGCAAGTTGAGGGGGTCTTAAAAAGTTTGTTGCATTTGTTGTAATTATTTGGCAGATATGCATCAATTAGAGCAATTGAGACGAAGTCCCCTGTAGATGATCAGCAGTGGCTTACTTACTGGATTCTCTACTCCATGGTCACCCTGTTTGAGCTTACTTTTGCCAAAATCATTGAATGGTAATCCTCGTTAAGTAAAAGTTCACGTTTCCGCGTTAAACATCTCCTGCATATTATTTTTGCAATGTTTATTTCTGGATTTTTATGACAAAGGTAAAACGAACTGTATAATTACATACATACATTTAATTTGTGCTCTTATGCTACAGTATTTTCTTTAGTTTAGGGTTTAAGTTTGCATTATCGATCTGCAGAATTTTGTTACTGTTTAAACAGCTAATCCGGTGTTTCTGTTCAATTAATCGTGTGAGACCTTAGTTGTTTATGTACGGACAATCAAAAGAGGGGTAAGATTGATTTTGGGTAGTGTGGACGAAAAGTAATGATATACTTCACAGGTAAGGTTGAGCTTGAAGCAGCTTCCATTACGTCCTAAGTACTAACCTCACTGGCCTACAGGGTTCAGCATGGAGCTTTTAGGATAAACTTTCCTGTAAACTACATTTGGTTGGGGGTGAAAAGTATCAAACCTTTTAGTAGTTGCATTTCTTTGGATAGAACTGCTTACTTGTTAGTCATGAATCTCAAATTGTGTTATAGCCTGCGAACCAAATGGATATCCCTCATTATTGAAATAAATATAATGCTCTTTCACCTTGGGCATGCAACACATGCTTTAGGCCTTGACATTGGTTTTACTAGGTTGCAGGTATCATCTGTGACACTGGCAATATTAGAATAAAAACCAGTCGACAGATATTAATAGCATGTTTTATAGTGTGATGTACTGTATTGCAATGTTGATACTAATTCATCTTATAGATATTTTTCTCTGCAGTAATATGCATTTTGACATGATGGGCTGCTGTTGTATATGCATTTTGACATTTAGAAAGTAATGGTTTGGTGAGTTGAGAGGAGATGTGAAAAATGGGCTTGGGATTCCTTGGAATAATTGACAATTATAGGTCCGCAATAGTTCTGTGTGTAAAATGACTTCTGGTGGTGAGGATCCAACTACAAGTTCAAGTCATGTCCTCGTTCACCTGCACCACGGTTGTCAGGTTTCCACTGTTTTATATACTGCTTACAAACTTCTGTCCTGTTAGTCAGTAGTTTGCTAAAAATACCAAGCATACATTCAATGTTTTTATATGTTACAAAACAATGTAGTCAAATTTTTCTCCGACTCAAATGTAGATTTGATATATTGTATTACCCATATTTTGTTTCCAAGGTATCCTAGCAATAGATGCAGCAGAAGTTGCTTTTATTTATGGCTTGGAACTGCTTAAACTATATGCAGAAAAGGTGAAATGAAATTGTTTACAGGACAATTAATTGTCATCGCTCATTCTCAGCTTGCTCCACTTAGAACACATGGAACTGTACTTTTAGAATTTGCATTTTTCAATGTGGTAGCACGTATACCATACATCCTGTTTTCAGAATTTCTAATGCATCAGCTTTCTGTTAGTATCATAAAGTCTACTTTCTCAAACAATGCCAGGATCCCTATCTGGTCTTATGCAAAACTGATCTTGACCTGCTGGTTGGTCATACCATACTTTAATGGAGCTGCATATGTCTATGAGCACTTTGTTAGGCCTACATTTGTTACCCGGCAGAATGTCAACGTTTGGTACATTCCACGGAAGAAGGATATCTTCAGTAAGCCAGATGACATTCTCACTGCAGCTGAGAAGTACATGCAGGAACACGGAACTGAAGAATTTGAGAAGATAATTCACAGGGTACGTTAACTAGTCATTCGTCCATATATGTTTCTTGTAATCCCTTTGGGAACTAATTATCCTTTGCAGAATCAGAATGACTTGACTATTTTATTCGTGCAGGCTGATAGGGATACAACTTACAGCAGCAGCAACAATCACACTCATTACGATGATGACTACAGATATTGATGAAACTGGACCTTAAAAGGTTTTAGCATTGCCATCTCCCCAAGTATGTTTATGCTGTTGTAAAGAGTTTTATCGTTGATACTTCGTGACATTGTAATCTACAATGTTTTTGTTTCATAGCTGCTACTATGTCGTAAACTCTGACTGGTTTTGTGCCATCCCTTCTTAGAACTAATAAAAGTAGATTACCTATTCACCTGCTTTTTTAATGGTTGTTTATGCTTGTTGGATGGGTAGGTAGGTTGTTGAACAAGCAAAAGAAAAGATAATTTACAGTCTAAAGGGTAAACTAAAACTAGGCTTAAATTGATGCCATATATGCCAAAGTGTAGCTAATGAAATCCTACAGTTTCCTTTCTTTGGGTAAACATGAACACGAGTCCAGCCAATATATCAAAAATACTAAACAAATATTTTTGTTTTTTCCAAATATAATGATTTAAGATCCTTAATGGGTAAACTTACATGTATTTCAAACTATAATACATCGTGACAAATGCCATTGATATGTCAATACATTTATAGACTCTAACTAAATATGAAAAATCAGGAGTTATTGATTTAATATAATTTTATCACATAAATTCGTTTTAATAAAAATAAGTGATTTTAAAAATGATTTTCCTTTTTACTAATCTCAACTTCTCCCATTAAATCCAAGACTATAATGGACAGCTGTAAGACCAAATTTATTGCCTGTGAGGAAATTTATTGTTAAAAAAAAGAGGGAAATTTATTGACAGCAAATGCCAAGTGCCAATATGGACATCTTTGTGGGATTATCAAAATATCAAAAGGAAAGCATCATGTTTGGCAAAAATAGTAGTTGATAAAAAATCAAATAATAAATAATTAAATATTTTGGTCTTAACATAAACTGATAATAATGCTAATATCATAGATTAAAAACAAAATCTCATAATATAACAAGAATTCTTGAGCACATACTACTAATGTCATAGACTAAAAATAATAATAAAAAATAAATAACTAAAAATTCTTGAACTAAGCATAATACTACTAATTTGAATCCTAGTTTTTAGCAACTTAATGATCCTAATTAGAAAAAATTAATTTGACAACATTAGGTACTACAACAGAACCTAACCACAAATTTCCATCTTTTTCCTTGACCTGACTAATATACTTCCATGTCTTTCCTTTTTTATCCTCTAACACCTCTAAAACGTCGCCGTTTTCACCCACTCTAACTGCTAATCCGTACCCTTCATTCGTACCACCAACAAACGAATTTAACTTTGTTAAAATCTTTGTCAAATCATCAACCGAAAGTGTTTTAAGAAATTTTCTTAACCAAGGATTAGACTGATTAATCCAATTGAAAAGACCCCCTTCTTCTGTATTAGCAGCTGGTAATCCCAAAATTCACCATTTTGGTTCCTTCTTATGTTGTCTGGTCGTCCTGGGAGTCGGGAAAAAATTTCAACTCTACCAAATTTAGATGGTTTTAGCCAGAACTTTAATATTCTGCTATTTGAAGTTTCGGTGATTAGGAGAAAATAGCCGTTTTTGCTCAGTGCCACCCCATTTGGAAACATGAGATTGTCTACAAGGACGGTTGCTTTATTATTTCTTGGATCTTACTTCAATAGCCTCCCTGAATCGTCACCACCAAGCATTGCATAGAGATTATCCCTGAATTTTTTTTGGAGAATTAAAATTAGTGTTAATAAAATATTACATAAATCTTCTTACAAACTAACACAAAAGGTAATTTCTATGATATAGGGAATTATTTCGTTAACTTTAAATATTTGTACAGTGTAAAATTTTAAAGTATATAATATTATATTGTATAAATTTTTAAAATACAACAGTATAATTTCATTATAAAACGGTAGAATTTTTCAAAAATAAAATTTATGTTAGCAAGATTATTGCTACAAGAATATCGAGTTTAGCACAACTATAGGTTACCACGTTTAGCCAAACCTACAACTTGCACGCATGAATCTTTTAATTCACAATGAAGAATCCCCAAAACTAATTTATGTAGAGTCAATTTTAAATCCATGCATGGGAGTTGAAAGGGTAAAATTTATTTTAATCAGTGACTAATGGGAGGAATCAATGCGAACTCCTATCTAGATATGTTTTCTATTTTTGGCACAAGTGAATCGCTGATTCTAATTCATGCAGCGACTAATAACGAGAATTTTTTAGAAAAGTAGATCGTCGATTCCAAATCATGCATCATATTAGTTATTGCCCAATTATTTAAATGTCTAATAATTTTTAATGATCATTTGTCCAGTTTTTAAATATATTATTGGCTATATATTATATATTTCTTCACTTTTGCCCCAAAAAAAAATGTAATGTAACATAAATTTACCTTCTTGAATATTTTGTGCTACTATCAGTAACTATAAATATATGACCCCACTATGCTGATCGACGACCAAATCGTTGAGGAATTTGTAAGGAACTCCATGGACTTCGTTTGTCACTAGTTTAGCCAATCCACCTTCAGAGCCCACAACAAAGAGGCCCAAGTAAGCATCTGCAATGTAAAGATTACCGGTCTTGTATTCGAAGCCTAGCCCAAGTAGTCTTCCACATCTGGACTCCGATTCCTCTGAACCGTCGCAACCAGTTCTGTGTACAACAAAAACATTTGTTGACAATAGAAAATTTTACGATCCCCTCGTGTAAATAGAATATTATGTATTTTATTTTGCACAAATTTACTAACAATACATTAGAAAAATCTTTGCTATTTTTATTTTTTTGTTAAGGAAATTGATGGACTGATGAAATAAAAAAATTTACCATGTAATTGAATGAAAATTACCTCAAACCTTCATTGTACAAAATTTCAACCTTTTTCTTTTTAAATTTTAGAAAATAAAGGACCATACGAAATACAAGAGAAAGGTATACATAATATGAGTCGTTATACACATTAAGATTCTATTGCAGAATCGAGATTTACAACTGATATAATAAAAAAGATTATATGCAACAAATAGTTTAACATGATTTTGCACCTAAACAAATAAAAGATGAAGAGAAATTCCACTATTAAATTAATTTGCTTTTGATGAATTAAGATTCTATTTTTTTTCCAACAATTTTTTCAAAACCAGTAGATTGAAGGAAAATAGCAAAAAAGAAAGACAACAATAATCATCGAAAAAACGATGAAGATGATGACCTCTTGTCTGGCCAGCATGGAGCAAAGATGAACATCTATTACTTCCAAACTGTAGAATCGAGGCAAATACAGGGCAAATCTAATCAAAAGTACACAGAAATTCCCACCAGAGAGTAAAAGCAAAATTAAGGATTTATGCATGCATGCATGTGACACGGTCCGCCCATTTTGAAACGAAGAGGTTTGGCCCAAAATAAAAGTAAGTCCAAATGATTGGCCCAGGCTCAGAAGAAGGAACATTCTAGACTTCTCTAGAATGATGTAGACTTGGAATATCTTTTAAAAGGAATATTCCTTGTATAGAATTCTCTAAAATCTTGTAGATTTGTATTTATTTTGGTAGGTTCTAGAATTCTCTCTTACAAGTATAAAAAGGGGCCAACCCCCTCATTCTTAACACACCTCTAAGATGTCTGTATGCGAGACAGAGTTATATTTTCTCTCATTTCTCTCTCTTCTTTTGTCGTTAGTGTGAGAAAGGCTGACTTAGGGTGAAAACCTAAGTGCCGCACGGGTTGGGGGCACTAAAAAGAGTGAGCCCGTGACAAGTGGTATCAGAGCGAGTTTGTAGCAAGTGCTTGGCAAGAAGACACTATGGCTGGAACTTCATCCGACGTGACCCATGAGGAGATTCCTCAGCCGAAGTGTATACAGGAAGGGGCGAGAACCATCAAGAGATGTGCTGTAAGCCGAGCTGTCTCTTATACACATCTAGATCGCGACTTGTTGAGGATGCGGTCGTACGCATTGACGGGGTAGCTGCTTCCATGCCTCCCCCACCCTTAGGGGAGAAATCAGGGTGCCTTGAATGCTTGTGGCGGATGGTTTGGCCCAGAGGTCCGAAAGTCCTGGAGGCGGGGTGGTGTCCATCAAAGACGAAATTGCAGCCATACGTACGGAGCAAGACCGCCTTGTCTCTTATACACATCTAGATTGTGGCATAAGAGACGAATTGATTGCCTTGAGAGGAGCGATTGCCGGGGACGGTGATGCTACAACCTACACCCCGATCAGCGCTCCAAAGCCCAAGGAGTTTAATGGACATAGGGAGGTCAAGGTAGTGGACAACTTCCTGTGGTCCATGGAGCGATTTCGAAATGCAGAATTCGGATCGATGAGCAAAGGTAAATCTTGCCTCATCATACTTGACAGATTATGCTTTACTATGGTGGATGTGTATAAGAGACAGGTGTGTCTGACATGCGGCACGTATTTGGCGATCACTTTCGTGTACGAGCAACTCCTACTCTACCCGAAACCTGCGAGAGAGGGACTCTCGTACCCTAAAACTCCGCCGACTGGAGATGTGGGACAGTCAGGGAGTACGTGAAAGAATTCTCTCAATTGATGCTGCAAATTCAAAGTATGAGCGAGGAAGATGCCTTCTTCCAATTTATGGATGGACTTAAGCCGTGGACACGGTTGGAGCTGGAAAGAAGAAATGTGGATAATCTATCCAAAGCTATGTTGGTGGCCGAGTCTCTCGTGGAGTTTAAGCCACGCGAAAAGCCAACCACACCAAAGGAAAAGCCTAATTTCTCCAAACCAAAAGGTAAGGAGATTGCGAAGGAGAGCTACAAAGAATTTGGTGGGGGAGCAAGGGAGAAGTGCCAAAAATAGAAAACATATCTAGATAGGAGTTCGCATTGATTCCTCCCTGTACCATGGCCATGGAAGAAGAGACGAGAGGAAAAGAATTCTTTCACGTACTCCCTTGGGCTTCTTACTTCATCAAAGTGAAGAAGTTTTGCTAAAGAAGTGGGGCTCTGATGTTCGCCGATGTCTCTTATACACATTCTAGAACGTAGATGGACCCCGGGAAACTATCGGCTTCATCTCGATCGAGGCTGCCAAGAAACTCAACCTTCAGGTGGGGAAAGGCATGGGCACCTTGAAGACCGTCAACACCAAGGAGGTCCCTGTCCATGGGTTGGCAAGCAATGTGGATGTAGCCATGGGGCAATGGAAGGGAAAGACTTCACTTGAGGTAATCCCCCTTGACGATTATGATGTTGTGATAGGACTAGACTTCCTTGATCGTATTAGTGCCATGCTACTTCCCTTCGCCGACTGTATATGCATTCTTGATTCTCAATACCAATGCGTGGTACCTCTAAAGAGAGAGTCTGGAAGGGATCACAAGACCCTATCGGCCATCCAAATATATAAGTTCGCAGCGGGTTGAAACGAGGAGAGCCAACCTTCCTCGCAACCTTGAAGGTAGATGAGGAAGATAACCAAAGGGAGGTGCCCAAAGTGGTTGCGGCAGTACTGGAGGAGTTCAAGAGGGTTATCCTGGGTTTGCAATACCGTTTGTCTCTTATACACATCTAGATGTGTATAAGAGACAGCTCGTACCTTCGAAGTAGTCCCTTATGCACCTTTGAGAATACAAAACAGATTGTGTGAGGGTACGGTAGATGAGTATAAGAGACATGCCTATCGGCTTGACCAATGCCCCAGCAACCTTCTGCACGCTGATGAACAAGGTACTTCGAGAGTTTCTCGATAAATTTGTGGTAGTATACCTTGATGATATTGTAATTTATAGTCGTACTTTGGAAGAGCACATCCAACACTTGAGAAAGGTGTTTAGTGTGCTTAAGGAGAACCAACTCTTCGTGAAAAATGAGAAATGCGCGTTCGCAGAGCAAGAGGTGCCGTTCCTTGGACACATTGTGGGGAAAGGCCAAATTCGGATGGATGTGTCAAAAATCCAAGCTATTGTGGAGTGGAAACCCCCTACCAATGTGACAGAACTGCGATCATTCCTTGGATTGACGAACTACTACCGAAAGTTCTTGCGAAGCTACTCCAACATCACCACGCCTTCACGGAGTTGCTAAAGAAAGGAAAGGCATGTCTCTGGGATGAGGAGTGCCAAGGAGCTTTTGAAAAACTAAAAGAAGCCATGACCCAAGAACCGGTACTTGCCTTGCCAGATTTCTCAAAGGCCTTCGAGGTAGAAACAGACGCATCGGACTTTGCCATTGGTGGGGTATTAATGCAAGAAGGACATCCAGTGGCCTACGAGTCGAGAAAGCTTAGCGAGGCAGAAAGGAGATATACAGTGCAAGAAAAAGAAATGACAGCGGTTGTCCATTGCCTAAGAACATGGAGGCACTATATATTGGGGTCCCACTTTACGGTGCGGTTAGTCTCTCCGTCCCGCATATAGCAACTTTAGATGTCCATAAGAGACTCTGATACCACTTGTCGGGCTCACTATTTTTAGTGCTCCCAACCCTGTCTCTTATACACATCTTATCTAGATGTGTATAAGAGACAGCAGGAATATTCTTAAGCTTAGCAGGAGGGTTGTGAGAATTCGGAAAAACGGGCGAATGCGCTATTGGAGCTATACCTGAGGCATTATGTGAGTTCAACCCAACAAAATTGGGCAAAACTGCTTGATGTTGCCCAATTCTCGTTTAACTTGCAGGTGAACGAGTCTACAGGGAAAAGTCCTTTTGAAATAGTGATGGGACAACAACCACTCACTCCTAGCACCGTCGTGGCGGGACAAAAAGGTGGTAACCCTGCAGCATACGAATTGGCCAAGACATGGCAAGAGGAGGCAGATTTGGCCAGGGCATCCCTACAAAGAGCTGCTTTCGAAGACCTCGTCTGGAGTACTCTTTGAAGGGATGCCCTGGCCAAATCTGCCCCTCTTGCCATCAAGATGCCTCCATCTTAGATATCGAAAGGTGCATAAGGGACTACTTCGAAGGTACGAGGGCATCGCCGTTCAAAGTACTAAGACGAGTAGGGAAGGTGGCGTACAAGGTGGAACTCCTTTCGAAACTAAAACTTCATCCGGTGTTCCATGTGAACTGGTTGAAGCCATACCACGGGGACGAGGAAGACCCCAATCGCGGACTGTCACAACAGGCACCTATGGGAGCAAAGACCTCGTATACACATCTAGTATGTGTATAAGCATAGGCTTGAAATATGTCTCTTATACACATCTAATGGAGATGGGCTGGACCCGTCGTGTTTCTTTTGGAACAGTACCGGGGCACCAAATGGAGACTTCGAGCCGAAGCCCTTTGGCGCTTCAAGAAGCGATTGACGCATTCAATACCGCCAAAACCAACGAGGACGTTGCCAGAATAGGTGGGGGAGAATGACACGGTCCGCCCATTTTGAAACGAAGAGGTTTGGCCCAAAATAAAAGTAAGTCCAAATGATTGGCCAGAGAAGAAGGAACATTCTAGACTTCTGAAGGAATATAGACTTGGAGATATCTTTGGAATATCCTTTAGATATGTTTAATATTAGATGTATAGAATTCTCTAGAAGCTACTAGAAGGAATATGAAAATGTTGACGATATTTATGAAGAATAATGTCTCTTTTAAGTATAAAAAGGGGCCAACCCATCTAGATGTGTATAACATCTCAGAAGTCATAGGCGTCTGCAGATGAGTTATATTTCTCTCAACTCTGTAGATTCTTTGTCGTTAGTGTGAGAAAGGCTGACTTAGGGTGAAAACCTAAGTGCCGCACGGGTTGGGGGCACTAAAAAGAGTGAGCCCGTGACACATGCATGGATGAGTTTGACGGGTTCATAAACAACGAGATGATTCTCTTCGCGACTAATACGTATAATTATCATGATTATATGTTATAGGCTTTTCAATTTGTGTTAACTTTTTACTACAAACAAAACACAAAATAAATATGAAAAGTTCTAAAAATACTACATAAAAAACAACAATTGATACACATAGTTAATTAACTTAAAATATCAAAAAATAATCCAAACAATTCGAAAAATATCGTCTAACCGATTAAGAGTTGTAGTAGCGAAATCGATCCATTGGCTTTCATTGGCTTGCCACTTAATTATCCTACCATCAGAAACTCCGGTATAAGGGCCACCACCATGTTTGTCGAACGCTAGGGTTTCCGGTCCAACGGCACCGGAGATCGGAAAATCTTCGTGAGACCAAGGAAAATTTCTATAAATATACCCCTTTTCAAATTTGTTCTTTTTTTGTACCTATTGCAAAATGTATTTCCGGACCAGTGGAACTCGCATTCGGAAATTTAAAAAAATAAAAAAAAAAATTTCTTCGAATGCGAGGTCAGTCAAAATTAGGTCTTTAAATTTTTATTTTTATTTTTAACCTCGCATTTAAAAAATGCGTTGTTGTAATGAATTTTTTTTTTTTATTTATCAAATTTGACTATGTATATATATATATATATATTTTAGGATTTAGCAAATTTGACTATGTATATTGCGAATGGAAATCGTGCACTATTACAAAAATAGAAAAAAATGAAGGATTACAAATAACAAATTTGACTATGTATATTGCGAATGGAAATTGTGCACTATTACAAAAATAGAGATTTGACTGTAAGATAAAATCATTTAAATACTAAACCGTAAATTATAAACTATAATATTAACGAAGTAGTACGATATTTGGGAATAGTAAACCATTCGCCTTTAAATCATAAACTATAATATTAACGAAATAGTACGCGAATGAAATGTGTAAACCCACAAATTTATTAATTTATCGTATTTTTGATAAAATTTTGACATAACCTCCCCTATTTTACGAACATTCTCCCTGCCAACAACCAAACCCAACAAGAGCAACAAACATCCATAAAAGCCCGACAAGAAATTTTTTTTTTTTTTTTGTATTTGGAGATTTATCTTCTGCGAGGCCTTCTAGCCTCGCAGAAGATAAAGGCCTTCTTGACCTCACATTCCTAGAATGCGAGGTCAGTCGAAGAAATTTTTTTTTTTTTAAATAATTTCTGAAATGCGAGTTCCACTGGTCCGGAAATATATTTTATAATAGACACAAAAAAAGAATAAATTTGAAAAGGGGTATATTTTTAGAAATTTTCGGTGAGACCAATGACGGTGGAAGCCAGTGGCATTCAATTTTACGGGATGACGGAGAAAGAGAGGATAGACAATTTTAACATGCCCAATTAATATGAAAATAGTTATCAAAAGAACAATAGAGGAGGAAGACGAAAAAAGCCTCGAGGCCATGGCTACCTACGAGAAAGAACAACGCACAGTAAAAACACAAATTAATTAATATTATAAGGTCTTGAAGAGGTATTATATATATATATATATATATATATATATATATATATATTATATATATATATAGAGGTTAGGACAATGTAATCCTATTCGATTTTATATTAGTATTTTGTAATAATTCAATTTCGGTATTGGTTGGATAATAGTAGTATTAAATATTGTGATTTTTAAAATAAAAAACGTTCAAATATATTCTACTTATGATTCAGATTTAATCCTATTTGATTTTAGATTAAATATTTTGTAATAATTCAATTTCAATATTGGTTGAGTAATAGTAGCATAAAAAATTGTAATTTTCAAAGTAAAAAAAATATTCAAATATAACTCTTTTGGACGAATTTTTATAATTTTTACGTAAGAGTGCCAAAAAATTACTCATATTCAAATTACTCATTTTGGTTGAGTAATTTGGTCGGCTTATGTATCATACTAGTAATTCTTTTCCTTTTTGTCTTAGAGGACGTTTTTCTCTAACTTTAAACACTTAAACATATGAAAAAAAAGAAGATAAAATCATTATTAGAAATTTTATTACAGCAAATAAGGATATTATACAAATTATATTTACCTAGTTTATGAAGTAGTTTATTTACTCTCTGTTTTTCAATTGCTTTAGTTACAATTAGTTGAAAAATGATTAGTCATTATCAGTGGGAATACAACTTCAATCAGATTAGAAAAAGAAATTAAATACCAAGAAGAATAATCAAGAGACTATAATTACAATGAAACATCTATTGTTTCTGTACTATAACATGGCAATCAAGATTTAATTTCAAATCACATTGCAGTTTAGATAATTCCATAACGAATATAAAAACTACGAACATAACAAGGCATTTTCTTAAGGAACAAGTCTTTAGTAGTATAGATCTGTATTGGTCTTCAAACGAGGAAATATGCTCTCTTTTTGGATTGTTATTCTTGATTATTCTACGAATAATATTTTGAATTTATTTTTGAAAAATGTTTTTGAATTACTTTTTATTTCACATATATTATTACCAATGTTTTGAAAATCAGACCGGGCATTGAATCGGTGGCATGTCCGATTCACGGTTGAACCGGCCGTTTCACTAATTTAGTTTTTTTTTTTTTACCAAAGTATGATATAATTTAAAATGACCTAAAATATATTTATATAAAATCTAAAATAGAAATGAAACACTATTTTCGGAAAATTATAGTCCTAATACCAAAAAATACTGATCAAATTTCTAATAAGAAAAGTGATTTATACAAAAATAAGTATAAAAAAGATGAAAAAAATAATAATTTAATAGTTTAGGCTTTGATGTGTTCAATGTTTTGCCATTTTGGAGTTTATTTCACGATTTTTTAATTGTCTCTTTATTTAAATCATTTTTTATTCTGAAATTAAAAAATCGATTTTTTGCCAGTTCTGTCCAATTTTTTGGACAGACCGGATATATAATTGAACCTGACCTTGGTTCTTCCGGTTAGCAGTCCAACCGATCGAACTGGCCGGTCCAGTCCGATTTTCAAAACACTGATTATTACGTCCTAAAAATTTATCACAATTGTTATTTTAAATAATAAATGTTTAAACGGACGAGGCAAGCGTAATCAAGGGATTGTATTTATATAGGTGATTTCCTTTTGTAAAGCTACTTTGATCATCTTGAGAATTAACAATAAAATGAAGACTTAAAAAAGCTTAAAAAATTAATTCATGATATTATGTCCAAATTCCAGAGATGTGGAAGATCATGAACATAAACTGAAGAAAGAATAAAAAGAGCCATCTAAGAATTACAAATATTCAATGGCTTCCAACCTTTCATTTAAAGGCAAGCAATAATAAAAACATCTACTTTATTCTCCTCCCTCTCCATCCTCATCAGGTTGGTCATAATCATTCGCAGATTGGCAGATAATTTCTTGAGCTTCTGCAAGTGCAGACTCTTTTTCATCCGCGGCATATAAAATCTTCTTAACTGCAACAGCCATCTGCAAGAATTTCGGATAAGTAGACGAATACAATTTATTTGCTAATAAATGGAAATCGAACAACAGTTTTAATAGGCCCTAAGCTGGGAAACTTGTACAAATAGTAACGAGATCATGAAGAATTTAGTTGGTTCAAGAGCAACGCAGGAGTGATACTAGAAAAAACTATATAGGCAAGCAATAGCAATAGAAGTGTATTCAAGGCTTTGGGGAAATCTTACCGGGAGATTTTCTAGTTCAGGACTCTGACAGAGTATCTCAATATCCCGTAACTTCCCAAAATAGAAATCTCTCTTTCTTTTTCCAAAAGGTCAACAGAGAGCTTCAGTTCTGTAATCTGGATGACGATGGAATGGAACTCATTAATAATATGTTCAGAGACTGCAAATGTTCATTTTTGCATGGCAAATTAGAACGTAAGCATCATCATAAGAGTGGGTGAATAGATGGACGGAGTCCTATCAATGCATACATTTCTCCATAAGAATCATAAGAAAAAGTCTATTTTTTATTCTTCAGACCCTTAAAAGAACATGAATTAATTGACTTTTTGAAAGACGTTCAACACATCAATAGACGCTAGTCCTTCACTGCTATTTGCCTATGCTTAATTATTAGTGATTGAAGAACATCTTAAACTAGATATGTTGCTAGCTAAAAGATTATTAAAGAATGTAATTTGAGACAAATTTCCACAGTACCTCCTTCGTCAATGTCTGAATCTCCAGTGAGGAATTAATCCCACTAGGTACTGGGCATGGCCTCCCTTGCTTGGTCCCTTCATTAGCACAAGTTGTGAACAAGAAACTAAGGTCTGAGAACAGTGAAACAGAAAGAGTAAAGAAGAAGATGTGGTTTGGCCAGACCAGAAATCTTGTTGTTGCCCAATCCATCCCCAATGCCATGGTTATGGGAGTTATTTGTTTGCAAAGACTTTGAGCTCTTCTGAGGCCTGAGACATCGTTCTTTTCCACCTTTAATTCTGCGCTCCACAGGGTTATAGTTCCTGGATGACTCAAAAACATGCAAGAGACAGATAGTAAGGAAGCTGGCATAAACGACATGTTTTACCATGTCCAAACACATTTGAAAAAAGTAATGTACTCGTTCATGATGCCGCCATTGACAGAATCACAGTAGCGTTTAAGCCATTGCAAAAACTCCAGGTTGTCCAAAGTTCTACCCTTAACAAGTCTGTTGACTTCAATATGCTGCAATCAAATTGAAAGAAACAGTAAAATTCAAGTTGAACTATCAATGTTCAGTACCAGATAATCAAGAAGTCAGTGCACATTAAAAGACAAGGTTCCATGGTAATCAATAGCCCTAGCCATAATGATGAGGCTGAAATGTTACAGGCACTTATCGGACCATTGTGGTTTAATAAGGCAAAATAATTGGTAAAGGGCCAAAAAGAAATTGTTGGATTCTAATGGAAACATGAACATGAAAGCAAAGTTCCTGAAGTATCTCTGGAAGAATTTAACATGTTCACAGAAAAGATTTACCTTGTCGATTTTGAGTTTATTAAAAACATCCTGGAGCACCTTGTAATTTTGAATAAAATCATATTCCGTCTTTGCATCGAAATTGACCTACACAAAAAAAGAAAAAAAAAAACTGTTAGATCTAATGAGCACCAAATAGTCTCTAAATAAGAGGAAAAAGTGAAAGCAATACATGAAAATCTCAGTTGTGATGTGATATAACAAGTTACCTTGTGCATTGGAACAATTCCTGGATAAGTCATGTCCATCATCTGGCATTGTACAGCTCCAGATGCAGCCTAACAACAAGAAGTTGAAGTTTAAACTAAGCTGCACTACAATGTCTCTTGCACACTTGATGACTATTAATCAAGGAAAAGAATTGGCCCACCAAAATGCTACATCACCTAAAGCAGTTATTACGAACGACATTAAAGATGATAATAATTTATCTTCTCAAAATTTTGAAGCACTTAAATAGAACTAAATGCATTAGCATTTAAAAGGTCATTCATATTTTTTTTTCAGACCTTCCATTGCTCAGAAAAAGACAACCATGGAGTCAAGTGTTAGCATGCTTCTTTACACTAACTGCTTTGGAAGAAAACCGAGTGTTTTCACTGATCTAAGAATCATTCTGTAAAGTAAAATCTCTTAATCTCCCTTGGCGACAAGCTCTTAACCTCCTTGCCTGGAGAGTAAAATCTTAAACCCAAGTAGCAGATATAATAATCAATTTGGGCACACTAAACATTATGAGAAGTTTGGCATACAAATTGGACAGCTACAATATATTCCAATACTTGATTAACTTATGCTCACTTTTCTGCAAAAATGTACATCTCCTTAGCAACATACCACCGATGTTACACCACCACAGGTTTCCAAGTTCTTTCGTAATGGATTCTCCTACATGAACTTGGATGATTAAAGCTTACCAATTACATGAGAGTTGAAAGTTCTGCATGAACCCTTTCAAATGCAACCTTGCAACTAAGATTGTGAAAATATAGAAGCTGCAACTACTATGCAACAGCATTGCTGCGTAGCTGTACTTTAACATGGTCTGTGTGGAGCAACAAAATAAAACCTCTTCGTGACACACTTGCTTCTAGCAAGAAAAGCAACCATCCCTCTTCAATGTATATGCAATAGCTAACAGAAACATGCTAGATTGCACATACGAAGTGTATGCAACCTTAAGCATAAAGTCGTATAACTTGTGACATATTGAACACAAGCAGGGAGAATTTCACAATGCCTCAAAGTAAATCCTGAACTGATATCCTATCTTAGATGACATGCAATACATCCTGAATTTCGAAGAAGATGCATGGATGGATGAAGACTAAAAGACGTCTTGCTATACAAAGATCACAGCTTATAGAAATCATTTTTCAGTTTGACAAGATAACAAGATGAGCTTTTTGTCTGAGTGTTTCAGAGTTCAGAACAATATGTTACTTGTACTCCACCAGACCAAAAAGAACTATTGTGAAAACATTCGGATGGCAAAAAGCATTACTAACAGCTTTCCTTTTTAGGACATACAGTGGCTAGCTAGAAGATAAATTATGCCATCTGATCAATTTTTTCTGTTTTGCAAAAGATGATCACCAAGTAGAAATCAACAAGTGGCTGTATGTGATATGGATGTTAAAAGAAAAGAAGCTTAGGCTGTAAAATGTTTTTTTAAGTGTTTAGCACATTGAACATCAGCCAACCAATTTGCTGATTTTCTTTCCTTCTTCATCTGGAAACATTTTATGGATTTTAAGCTGTTCTCCAACATGCATCAGACCTAAAATTACTAATTACTTTCATGATGAGAAACAAAGAAATTAATATTAAGTGTATCCAAGTCACCTTATCTTTTGCTCCCAATAACACCTAAAACTGATAGTTGCATAATAGTATACAACTAGTAGATGAAAACAAGAAAGTTAAACGACTTCCTAAAGTCAGCAAGTAACCAAATTTATTTAGGGAAAATGCGACAAAATTCAAGGGAGGCTGATCAAATTACCAGAGTTCCATCGCAGCCTATTTTAATCAACCACCATCAACCACTCACTTACTAGTTACTAGTAGTGAAGAGCATCACAAAACACAATTTGAATGAAAGGAATTATCTCAAGAAGAAAGGACAAAGCACTCTGCCCTCAACATCATACCCCAAGACAAGAAAGAAGGAGGGGGGAGGGGGGAGGGGGGAAAGAACAGAAAGATTGAATCTTTATCCAAAAAACATGTAATAATTGAAACATCCTTTTCCATAACCACAATCCCGATTCCCAACTCAACACAATTTTCATCTTGAGAGAATACAATTGGCCCCAAAACAATTCAAGATTCTCATTATTCTAAAAATGGATTCTTGATAATTCTACATGGAAAATTACCACAAGAAAATCATGCCTGATAAATATAAACCAAAATTTATCTTGCCTTATACCCAAAAAAAAAAGAAAAGAGAGAGATAGAAAATGATGAAAAATCCAAAAGGGTACCTCCTCAATGCGAGAAAGATTGAGCTGAAGCGTTGCATTAATCCATCCAAGAATTTCATTCCTCCCAACAAAATATGCACTATCCATCATCCCAATATTTGTTGCCATTTTTATTTTGCCTTATTTTCTTTTTTTACAAAAATCAAAACTTTTTGACACTAATTCTTGTACTATTCTTATTCTTCTAAAAAAAAAAAAAATCCAGGTAGAAATATTTATGTTGCCTACATTTGTTGATAATAAAGAGGAAGATAGAAATGTGGTGGGTATTTGAAATATCAGGAGGTTTTGCAATTCAAATAAAACATGGCTGTTATATTATTATGTTAAACAAACAGTGATTTACCAAATTAGTTAATAGGGTGTTCCAGCTTTTGAAAGAGACAGATGGAGAGTGAGAGAAACATAGAGATATTAAAGAAAGAGAATAAATTAAGGTTACATTTGGATATAGTGATTTTGTGTGAATTTGAATTTTTTATTTAAATAAATTAAAGAATTTAATTAGAAATTTAAAATTTATTTATAATTGTAATTGTAATTTTAATGATTAAAATTAATAAATTTTAAATCAATATTTATTTTATTTTATTTTGTGTATAAGAGGGATTCAAATCCATTTATTTAATTTAAAAGCAACTTATTAATGATATTTAATTAATTAATTCTAGGATGTGTAAAAGAAGGGACACCAATGCAAAACCATTGAAAATGGTAAAAGCAAAGAAGTTATGGAAGCTGGCATGCCTGGCCATTTATATTTTATTAAGTAAACCAATTTGTATTTGTTTTTAAATAATTAATAAATTCCTTGTCACATTATTTTTGTTATAGCTCTTTTTTGGAGTTTGGATTTTGTGTAAGGATAATTAATTCTCATTGATTTGACTGAGATTAAGAGATAATGAGGATTGGGTGGTTGCCATTTGTAAAAGGAAAGAATGGAATCATTACTTGCCAAAATAAAGAGAGCACAATTATTTAACCTTTTTGTTAAAGCTTTAGTTTATTGTGATATTTTATAGGTGACATACTAATATTTATGTAATACTATTTAAATAAGTGACATTTTAAAATTACATATTATTTATTTAAATAATATCACGATTAAAAGTGTCACAAAAGACCGCATCTCTTATCGTGTTTGTTTGTATTGGTTGGCCTGAGAGAATGTGGTCCCATTGGCTTTATCACATGCCGGATTCAGCCTTACTTCGGTTCTATAAGCTCCAACAACTTCCTTTAATGGGTCAAAAGCAATCATGTTTTTTAATTCAGACCGATCGAACCAGTTGAAGAATTGGTGTTGGTTCGATTGGTTAAACCAGATGAATAATTGTTGTGCTTTGTTTTTTAAAACAAGATAAATTAAAATAATTAAAAAACACATATTTTAAGTTCTAATAAAAATGAAAAAAAAAAAAAATTGCAATCAATAAAATATAAGTGTGTGAAAAAAAAAACTAGATAAACCAATCAATCATGCATTGGAGTGTGAGACTGTCCATGGTTCTATTGGAATAGGTTAAACTTCCTAATTAGAATATGTGATTGAATCGATTGAGTTGTTTGGTTTTGATTTTATATATCGATTTTATCAGATCAATTAGTCGAATTATCAGTGCTTTTTTTTTTTTTTTGTAACGAGATAAATTTAAATATAAAAACATATATTATAGTAAGTTCTAATAAATAAAAAAACATCAAAGTAACAAAAAAAAACATCAAAATGATAACTATAAAAGATAACTACGTACGACCTCATTTGTTTCACTCCAATAGTACATCTTCCTAGCTTATGCATTGCTGCTTGTAACATATTAAAAGAAATCCTTTTTAACTTTATTAGAATAAATATTAATTTTATAGTTGGTAAACAAATTAGTTTTTCAACTTATAAATTGCACGTTATTACACATACAACTTAATGCGACTTGTTCAAGACTGCGCAAGTAGTATTTGACTCGTCCAAATTGATGTTGATTTTACTCTCTAGGTTTTTGGCAAGGGAAAGATTTAGGTAAATTTGGTTTTTGATCCCATTTGTAGATCTTGTGGTATGAATTAAATATTATGGAATCTATGACATAAGTTGATGTAAGCAAGATTTTATAAGATTTAACCTTAACTGCAGAGTTTACAAGTGAAGTAAAAATCGAGTTTATGGTAGTAATTTCCTTTTGACAATTCCTCTTTCCCTTTGGACGCTCATGGCAATTGCAAGCTTTACCATCTACAATCTTGAATTAACATTTTTGATACGAGTAAATTTTTCATACATCAGTGTAAAAAATTGAACAAAGATTACATGGCACGCATATCTTTTTGACAAATGTCAATATTCGACCTAAAATATATACAAGTTCAATAAATTTTGAGTTAGGCATCATGGCGTAAGGGGCAACGATTTGCTAAACTTCATACTGTAATGTAATTCCAACAGCAATTGGGCCCTTCCCCTTTTCCCTCCCCTCCCCAAGCGTTAAAAGTTAAGTGTAACAAAATAAGTTAGATAAAGAATAAAATAGTAACTCTTTTTTTTTTTTTTTTTAATCTTTTTCATCCAAGAAAAAGTTTTTAACACATCATCTACATTTTCAAAAGGTTGAAGGTAAATCACGGTAAAATCCAAAACAAATTATAAAGAAGGCTCACTAAGCTAGCTAACCATTTAACTACTTCCTTTGCAAAAGAAATTAATTAATTAATTTGTTTGGCAGAATTGGTTTTGTCTTATTTTTTGGACAATTTCATAAAGCTTGAATGTGATAGATAAACCACCACTCTTCATCTTCAATTCATTATTGTTTTCGTCTCTACAAATACTTAATTAGCAGCTGGCTACTAATTCAGTCATTTTCCATTGGACAAATTAAATTTCCCCCTATTTTCTCTACCTCACAAATTGCATATCAAGCAAGCCCGTGAAGAGTCAAAACAAGAAAGGTGATTTGACTTTGATCATCAATTCAATCAAGAAAATGAGCACCCTCCAAGTCCAAGATCGATCCTCAAAAAATGGAAGGATGCTAATTTTCACTTTGATCTACTTGATCCTTGCATTTTTCATTATTCTTTCATTTTTTTCAGCATTCAAAACATTACTAGAACACAAGAAAAATCCAATCCAAGAATTTTGTTCTCAGAATCCAAATTCTCAATTATGCTTAATCTCAATGTCATCATCCCTTCACAAAATCATGAGATCCTCCAACCCATCAAAAATGCTAACAAATTCTCTCCAAATAGCTATCCACGATCTCGAAAACGTTACTTCGATCACAAGAAACCTCATCTTAGAATCCCACAATTCACAAGGGGATGAAGCTTTGAAAGATTGTGAAACTCTATTCGATGAATCGCGAAGTTTACTTGGAAAATCTTAAATGTAATGTCATTGATAATGGTTGATCATGGCAAAAGTGAAGTAGACTTGATTTCGAGGGATAAAAAGGCTCGGGAGAAGATGAAGGAGAATATGAGTAATGCAAGGGATAACATGAAGAGCTGCCAAAATGGCCTTAGAGGGATTTATTATAGCTATCTTGATGAAGTGAAGATGAAGATTCAAGTTTTTAGGATGTATGTTGATGATTGTTTAAGGTTTCTGTATAATATGGAGACCATTCTAGAAAACTTTCATTTATCTATATAATTTAAGAACATTCTCTTCTTCAAAATCATGCAATTTTAATGTGTATTTATTGCTTATTAATTTTTTATATTTGTTCTTGGTTTTTTTTTTTGGTTCTTATTGGTAAATATGTTATAAGTTTCTGTTGATAATTGATTACCTTAATTAATGATATACATCGTAATTTGAGTCTAACCAATTATTTCATCAATCATGTTTCTCAATTCGCGGATTCAAGCAAGTTTGATGTCTTTGGAATGTTATCATAAATCATTAGGAGAATAATTAAGTTGGTGGCTTCTGATCTCATCACATGATAGGTTAATCTTCAATTTCCATTCATTATTATTTTTTAATTATTATTTTTAATTCAGGGCTTTAACCCAAAGTGATCCCTCCAGAAATTCTCCATAACTTAGGCTGAACGAGGGGGGTTGGAAATAGTTTTTAACTCCAAAAGTTAATTAAAAGGAGAAGAAATCTCAACATTTACCTAGAGTGCACGTTTAGCTCAGGCGTTTTTTAATTTTTCTAAGACAAACAATGACATTTCTCAGTTTAATAAACTGAATTAGTTTTCATAGTGGTTGGCATAGTTGAAATTTAAAACTGAAAAGCAATAAATATTTGTAAAATTTGTTGCCTGATCGATGCAAAAATAGAAACCTGTCCGTTGATATTTTTTCTCCTTAATTTGTCAATTTGAATATCTGTAAAATTGAATTGGGAGGAATAAAATCAGGAAAGTACCAATAAACTTACAACTTCTACTTTATAAAATTTTGGTATTAATTTTTAGCTTTTCAAAAAAATTTACGTTTATGTTTTATAACGAAATTCTGTTCTAAAAAAAAAATGGGTAATGTGGACGAATGAAAGAATTCCCAAAGAAATCAAAGAAAAGTTAGAAACAACAAATAGAATCTTATTTTTCCATTTTTGTCATCCCCACCCCACGCTTGGCAAGTCCATAAAAGTTTGATGAAAACAGAAAAACTCGCTCTCTTTATTTATTATCGTCATTGCAATTATTAATAATCTAAATAACAGTTTAATATAAAACTTTCCTTTATCTATGCGTGTTTTTTAATTAGTTTCTTCCACAAATTTGTGTATCTGTTGCTTACTGAATTCAATTTTCGTTTTTGCGCTTGGGTTGTTTGTTAATCAGTATAACTTTCTACTTCTACATTTACAACTTACTCTCCTCATTACCCTCTCACATGACCTAGTCATGGGAGTGTCCAATTGAGCTAAACTTCAGACAATTAAGTACAGTTTAAAGGAGTCTAATAAAATATTTTTTTTATATAAATTATTAATTATGGTTCGAGTTATAAAAATGTAAAGATAGAGATGGACTTAAAAAATAAATCGAGTTAAACTCCAACCTTGCTTGACTTGTCTTCTTGGTTATTAGATGACTTGCAAGAACAGCCCCACTAATCTGTTCATACTTCATCACACACAACTTTTATTTCTGTGCACACAACAAAATTAGGTTCTCAAAGTTGCCGTGGCAACTGATCCGTGTCGTGTCTTGTCGGACCGAACTAAAGCCCGTCATGCTTTCACTATTCACGATCTGGCAACCAGGTCGTGTCGGGCTTTGTCAGTGTAGCGGGCCAAGGTATTATATATGATATCTATATAAATACAAAAATATTGAAGATGAGTAAAAAAAAACTCTTGCCCTAGTTGCTAGGCTACCATTAATTAGTTCAAGCCAGCCAAAGCAAACAAAAAATAAAAAACAACAAAGAAACACTTCATTTTCTATTTCTTATAGTCTACATGTTTGCTTGTCAATTTCATAAACCTCTTTCAAGGAAGACAAATGTACCTCTTTATTATCGTCATTATAACCAGTCAATATCCAACATCAGTATCACTAGAAGCCTCTGCAGTAAAATTGTTTCATACCTTACTATTACTAAAAATAAAGGCACCTTTTTAATGACATTAGATAGAGTTTTATATTGTGGAATCTCTAATAAATATTCTTTTTTATAGTATCACATATACACGTCTCTTTCTTGCATAACGTAACGATTTAAAAAGCCCTTCATTTTTTTATATTCAATATAATTGAATATCAACTGTCTAGGGTCATTTTGATCTTGCCCATGTTTGTTCAAATTGAAAAATAGCCCTTTCTAGTTCTCATTCTATTTTCCTCATAGATATCTGCTCAAGACTTCTAGGCAACAATATGAATCATGGCAACTCAGAATCAAGCCTAATACCAAACTGATCAAGATGATCAACCTCCAAGACCTAAAACCAAGTATGTAAGATGCATACATCTATTTCATCATCATTGTTATTGCATTAACCTCAGCTTACACAGTCTGGAAATCCCACCTCAAAAATCCCTCCACTGCCATTCGAGCCGCGTGTTCGAAGACCTATGATGATCATCTATGCTTCAAATCTATATCATCTCTCTACAAAAAAAACACCTCCATCCCATCCCATCCAAATCCATCACCCCATCAGACATTTTCGCTCTCTCACTTCAGGCCGGTATCGACGAGCTCAATGATCAAAGCATCCCTATTATTAGCAAAACACTCAGCAATGAGACCAGTCCATTGTATATTAAGCCTTTGAGAAAGTGTGAAAATCTGTTGAATGATTCGTTGCGACTGCTCAACTCGTCTTTGACAAATATGAGGACTAATAATAATCCGGATGAAAATATATTTCGTGATGGAAATTTTACTATCTATATGGAGATTATCAGGGATGCAAGGGAAAATATAATTATTTGTAGGAATGAATTGTACTACAAGGCTGGAAATGTAGACAAGTCCTGCACAACAAGATGAAAGAGGCATGGTTATATGTTGATAGTAGCTTGAGGATTTTGGATTTCAGAGATGAAATTGATGAAGAATTGAATCCAACTATTGCAAGTCTTTGGAATTCCCTGTTTGTGACTGGAACAATTTACATGGTATTAGCTTACTTATCAATTGTGTTCTTATTTTTTCTGGTTGTCTCGTTTTTAAGAGTCTTGTAATACACAAAAAAAAAAAAAAAATGTAATTTAGGTGACAGAACACTTTTCTTATGATGTATATCTCATAATTACGAGTCACTAAGGAGGTAGGTGAAGATTCACTAAATTTTTTTTTTTTTTGGAAGTCTTGTAAGCTTCTCATATTGTTAAATTGCATAAAATCATGTTTCGAAGTTTAACATTCAAGTACGCTATGTTTTGTGTTTTATCTTTTGGCTTTTTTCTTGTATTAATTAGTTTTGTGATACCTTGCATCACCTTGGTATTGATTAAGTGTTCCCTGAATTGAACTTAATTACATTAGCTTAAGATTGATGTAAAGGTAGCCTGGGAAAAGTCATATTTTTCTCTACAATGTACTGTTTTTATTTATCCAACTCGTAATTGAAAAATATGTAAATAATATCGATGGATCTGAAAAAACTTTATATTATCTCAACCAATGTTGTCATAATTTGAATTCGTTTAATCATCATTGTAAACTAAAGACTAATATATAAACGTATCTGAATCCATAAGAATGGATGTGATACGTACGTATTTAAGATAATAGAGTTCTCACTTTTTTAATAATGAAAAGTCAGAAAATTAAAAATTTAGGGATCATAACCTATTTATATGCATACATTTTCTTTAATTATGTATTGTGTCCATCATAAAATAAAAAATAAGACCTTAGGGTCTCCACACACAAAAACTCATACTTGTTAGATTAATTTAGATTGTCCCAATTAATTTTGATAACACATAATTAATACTCTTACAAATTCATATATATATATATGTGTGTGTGTGTCCTAACACCCAGCAAATAAATCATCAATGATGCAAAAGACAATTGATCCTACCGATTTGGTTAGCACAATTGCTGGTTATCAAAATTGATTTATTCCTGGAAGACAGTCACATTGTAGTAACTGGCAATAGATTAAGGTGGATAGACCGTGGATGATGCTTCCTACTTGCCATGGATGAGATTTGATATGTAAAGTAGCCAGACAAAGAATCCAAAGAAAGTTTTGTACAAGTAATAATTTAGATATTGAACAGAGCATTCTAATCCTGAAAAACGAAAGGATAATTCTTAAAAAAAAGAAGCTTAAGCTACAAAATCAACAATGAAAACTCCGGTTTTATTTCTACATTCCTTACAACATGTTTAATTACCGTGGAAAGATGAATAAAAAATTGATGCATTAGCCGCCCAGCTAACATTTGAAGCCAGATAAAGCAAACAAATAGTAAAAGACAACAAAGACTTCAAAAACATCGGCAGAATACCTCTTTGCTATATACTGTCAATATTGATAACCCGTCTGTATCTAATGGTATATCACATATACATTTGTCTTTCTTCAATAAATTAAAGGGTAAACAAGCCATTCATTGTTAATTTCAGTTTGATTCCATATGAAATTGAACATATACATTTGTCTTTTTTACTAGAAATTAAACAATAAAGTACAGTTTAATTAGTGATACGTTTAGTCTAACTATAATTTATAGGTCAATGATTCGAGTCATCAAAAAAAGAGGTGAAAATTGACGTACATTCTCTTTAAATAAAATAATAATAATTAATAAAATCATTCATTTTTAATTTCAATTTGATTCAGTATCAACCGTCTAGGACTATTTATATATGGCTCATACATATTCAATCAATGTGAAAAGAGTCCCTCTAACTAGGTGTTATTCAATTTTCCTCCTCAAAACTTCAAGCCAACAATGAATCACGACAACTTAGATTCAAGCCTAAAACTCAACTTCCATGAAGATGATTATGTGTATATCCAAGACCTAAAACCAAGCTGATAAGATTCATCATCATTGTAATTTCATTAACCTTAGCTTTCACAATCTGGAAATCCCACCTCAAAAATCCCTCCATTGCAATTCAAACCGCCTGTTCGAGGACATTTAATCCTCCTTTATGCTTCAAATCTATATCATCTCTCCACAAGAACTCCTCCATATTCCCATCCAAATCCACGATCACCCCATCAAACATTTTCACTCTCTCACTTCAGGCCGGAATCAACGAGCTCAGTGATCAAATTATTCCTACTATTAACCAAGAATTGATCACTGAAACTAATAGATGGCTTGCAAGACCTTTGAGAAAGTGTGACAATCTTTTGAATGATTCGCAGAAAATGCTCAACGCGTCTTTGGCAATGATAATCAGGGCTCATAATAATTTTCCTAATGAGGAAATTTTTCGTGACGCGAATTTTACAATGCACATGGAGAAAAACATCACTGATGCAAGGGATAATATAGCTTGGTGTAGGGGTGAGTTGCACTATAGAGATCTGATGTCCTGGACAAGAAGATGGAAGAGGCCTGGTTATATGTGGATAATAGCTTGAGGATTTTTTATTATAGAGATGAAATTGATGAAGAGTTGAATCCAACTATTGCAAGTCTTTGGAATTTCCTGTTTGTGAATGGAAGTCCTTACATGGTATTGGGTTCCTTGCCATTTGTTTACTTCATTTTTCTGGTTGTCTCGTTTTTAAGAGCCTCATAAGTTTCAATTCAAATTGCATAAAATCATGTTTTGATGTTTACAATTATTGTTATTGTCACTGATATATATATATATATTATAATGCCTAAATTTCTTACAATTTAGCTAATCATGGACAAAAACATACTTTTTTTTTTTGGGGGATAATAAACAGATAACAAGACAACTAACCATCCTTAACAATCGTTCGAGGAAAGGAAACTTCTATAATGTCATCTAAACAAGTAGTTTTTGCACACGAAAGAGCTACATAATAGATCAAGAATTTCAAATTTACAAAGGTCAACAGAATTTGTGAACTAGCTGGAAATGTTGATTGAACCGATTAAAAAATATTAGGAAATTAATCACATTTAATATTTGGCCCAAATACAGTCCACTACGAGACTGGCACACTTTTAATTAATTAAAATTAGATCAAATAATTACTTTTTATTTCGAATTAGTACTTAATTAGTCTAATTTTTTTATTTAAATCTTAATAGTCTAAATTATTATTTATTTTTAAAAAATAATACTTTAATAATCAAAGTTGTTATTACTAATTATAACTTCATTTTTATTACTTATCAGTATAAGTTATAACTATAAATAAGTTATTATTTATTCGACCAAGTTTATTACTTAAATTTCAGATTATTATTACTTATTATTATAAGTTATTACTTATTTTATTTGAAGTTACTATTGGTAGTCTAAATTATTGCTTCTTTATTATATTATTATTAATTAATACTTTATTTTTCATTACTTATTAGTACAAGTGGTAATACTCCATGTTATTAGTTAATAATAACGACCGTGTAATTCTTTACTTTATTATAAGTTATTTTTTAGGAGAATTTTACTGTCTCTTCTAGGAAACTATTCCCTTGTACTTTAAATGTTTGTACAATACAATCTCACATACTCTAAAATCTTATACTGTACAAGCTTTTAAAGTCAAGAAAATAATTCCTTAAAAGAAATTATAGAATTTCACTAGTTTTTAATAGTACAAGATATTACTCATTTTATTCAAAATTATTATTTATCAATCCAATGAAAAATTATATAAATGTTATTCATTATTACTACAAATTATTAATTAGCAGCTCTAATTCTCTCTCATATTAGATAGAAAAATCCTCCAACTCGATCGAATGGAAAGGAACTCTCAGACAAAGATATGCTTATTACTACAAATTATTATATTTTAGTCCAAAAGAAAAAATAAATAAGTGTTATTCAAAAGAATTATTTAAAATGCTGAAAATTAAAAAAAAAAAATGTCCCATAAGGTTAGTCAACATACTGACTGGCCACATTTATATACATTGTTGACTAACAGGCTTGGGCAGGTTTAATATGGTTCAGACCAAAGCTTGATTCTGCCTACTAGTACTGTAGTTAGCCTAGCTTAACTCGGTACAATAACTCTCTTGACCGGTTAAAAAATATAAGTTGCGATCTAATTCGATTCATTGCTATTTCCAAACTTAATCCTTGATCCTTAGACGAACATGTCAAACTTTATATCTATTTTAATTGATACACGTGAAATGTATTTAAATTTATTGGTGCAAAAATAATTTTATACAGACAATGTATATAAAATTAATAACCCTTACAAAGTCATAATTCACCATGAGCTTAATATATTACTATAACCTAGGATATATATTTTTTTTAAAAAAAAAGAAGAAAGTAACGAACCTATTAAAAACTCAATTTATTGAGTGAATGATTTCTTGTGATGTGCCAATGAGCTGGAAAAAAAAATTTGTAAGTCAAATAAATAAAAAAAAACAAAAAAGAGGAACCTATCAATACATACAAAATGTGGACCACTTGAAGTTGAAGGGAAACAACCATCACGAAAATTGATTTAACACTCACAAGTAATACAACATTGCTTGGAAGATCCCCAGTGCTCGACTTTGCGGTTTGCAGCCATTTGTTTGTCGCAAAATTTTCTATTTTATATCTTGTTTTACTTACTGTTATATTATTAGATAAATTGTTAAAATTTTATGAAATAATTTTAATATAATAATCTTAACAGTTTATTTAACAATATAATAAAGTAAAAATTCTTTAACGCTTTTGTTTATAGACAACCCTATAGTTGACTGACTAATTCTAGTACTATTTCCTCATTTCTCATATTGAAAATAAATCCCACAAAACTTGATTCAAATCAGATATGAATTCAATGACTAGCAAGGCTAGCATGGAAGATCAAGATTCAAGAAGAAAAAGAAAGATGACCAGTTTCATATTTTTCTTTATTCACAATTTTCATAGGTTCTATAATCTCAGTTCTTGTAGCTCTCAAACAAGAAGTTTAGATGTAGATACTTTGATTCACTCTCTGCTTCACATCCAGAGAAAGCAATCAAAGCCGTCTGTGATCTGACTCGATACCCGACCCTATGCTATAATTTCATATCGAGCCTCTATAGAAATAGTACCATAAATTCAGGCAGAGTAATCAATACCACCCCATCAAGAATTTTCAGGCTTTCTCTTATTGCTGCATCCGATCAGCTGCTGGAAGTGATTTCGGAGAATCAAAGGGCTATTTCTGAGGTCAAAGGTTCAAGAACAACTTTGTCCGCTTTGAAAGATTGTGATGGTTTGATAAGGGATTCCTTCATACTTATAAACGCAACTCTGACAACAGTGAAAGTCGAACCTGATCATGACACTGTCTTTAAATTCGCGAAATATATTCGTAATATGAGAGAATGGATGTCAAATTCCATTGAAAATACTAACAGATGTTTGACTGGATTGGGAGATGATCATCATGAAGGACTGAAGTTTTGGAACTATTATCATTTGAAGGTGAAGATGCAGCAATTCGGCTTGCAAGGCAGTATGTGGAGAATAGCTTAGTCATGCTAGAAAAAATGGACATTATTCTTAGCATGTTGAATCTACCTTTGTTTACTGCTTTTGTAGATTATTATTTTAATTTTGGAAGATATGGTTTTGGGATGGTCCTTTATTGCTCCCAATATTTGTTCTTAGTTGTTCTCATTCGCTTGGTGCCAAGACTATAATTTAATCACATTGGGAAAGTCCTCATGCTTTAGAATTGAGGACATTTTTTTTTTTTTTTTGTTTAATTTTTCCTATATTGTGATAACCGATTATTAATTAAGGTCAATTACAACTATTACTGAGTCAATCTTGAAGTTCATATTAACAATTGAATACAATTGTACAAAATTTTCATATATTTTTGGCCAAGTTCAATTGTAGATTACAACTCGAAAAAATTGACACTATGACATACTATATTATGTTCCTCTAATATATTTGAAGTTTAAAATATTAATGATTTGGTTGATCCTGAATCGAACTCAGAGTATTATTTAATTATATTAATGTAGGATTGTCAATTGGGTTCGATATACTACATGAGTTTATTGGATAATGTGAGAGAAAGTTTGATCCAAGAGCTAGGGAAGTAGAGATTAAAAAACGACTAAAACGGACTTGAATACCTAATTAAGTTAAAAATAGTAATTATCAAACAAATATTAAGCGGCTGTAGAAAGAAAAATTATTTATAAAGTTACGAATTTATAATTATTTGTCAAAATCACTTTACATGGTAACATTTTATTAAATCATGATTTCCTGATTTTAGATCTTCTTCTAGATTTTTTTCTTTCTTTTTTGAATTTAATGACACATCAGTAACTGTTGTTTGTCACTTTGTATAAGTACACTCACGTACAAATGATGAAAATACTCTAAGATTTCATAATCAATGCGAAATGCCTGTTTATTGTATAATACATAATCTTATTTGAATCGCAGTATATGAATTGCTATCTAATAGAAAATGTGAGATCTATCTGATCCAATCGATTATAAAACTCATGTGAGGCTTAGTAATATTACGAAACTGCGATACTTACATTACTGTGCACAAAAAAATTTGCCGTCCAAAACTTAGGGAATACTAACAATCAATAGCCCAAACCCAAGCCCATTAAAGCTATACGAGATTGGGCTATGAAAAACAGTAGTCCTTAGTAGAGAATTCATAAAACAGAATGGGCCAGTCCATACAAAATTATTACAAGAAAGTAGTCCTCTCCATAAGGCCCATATAGTGAGTAGCCTATATAATGGTCATTTCTAGGGTTTTATCCTTCACTCAGTCGGCGACAGCAGCAGCAGCAGCAATATTTTACTCTCTCTCTCTACCGGAGCTTCTTAGCCGTCGTTGAAAATGGTAAATCGTAATCTTAATCTCAATATATGAATCTTAATCTTAATAATTATCTACTTCGCTTGTTTTATGTGAATCGAATTTGTATTTTTTTTTTTTTTTTTCAGTATTTTTTAACTGTTTACTTGATTCCATATCTAAAGAAGTAAGATATTTCTAGAATGATAGTTTAGTATTTAGGAAACGGTTGTTGTTGTTTTTTTTTTTTTTTTTCATCAAATTTATTTTTTCCTGGTGATATTTTTGGGGATAATTTTGAAAAGTCACTGATTTGTGGTTATTGAAAATAAAAATTTATCTGAATAAAATATAGTAGTAGCGTCCAATTGTTGTTTGAGTTTGATTTTGCAGCTACCATGTTTCCTACGTTAGATTTGTTCTAATTGTTTATATTTATCCAAATGGTTATAAAAATAATGGTCGTAAAAATCTGTCAATTTATTAGTCTAATATTCACAATTTTAGAATTTAACTGGGTGAATGGTGGTTGTGCAGTCGAAGAGGAGGGCAAGGGAGCCAAAGGAAGAGAATGTGACCCTCGGCCCTGCCGTGAGGGATGGAGAACTTGTTTTCGGGGTTGCTCACATTTTCGCTTCCTTCAACGATACCTTTATTGTATGTTTAATGATTTATTTTTTTACATGTAGGCTATGTAATGTTTATTCTTTCATTTGTTAATAGTTGGAATTTCGTAACTTTTTGGGTTTTCGGTTTTGCTCACCTGCAGCATGTAACTGATTTGTCTGGAAGAGAAACCATGGTTCGCATTACTGGTAATTGTTTTTTAACCTTTGAATTTGAGAGTATTGAGAACATAAAATACATGTGATTTTAAGTTAGAAATGCTTTTGAGGATGCCTAAAGTAAAACCTCAAAGTAAATGAGGAGTTAACATTTTGAAAGTCTCCTTGTTCTGGCAAATAGAGGGGATCAAGAACAATTTTTTGCCCTACCTTTTAATCGTTGATGAAACCAGCTTATCTGATGTGATGGCTTTAAGTTGAATTTTCAACATTTGGGTACTATTGAAATGTCCTCGCATGATTCAAATATTGGATTTTTAAGGAATGACAACAAATTGCCTAGGATCTTTGGTTGTTAAATTTCTGGACTTTGTGAATTTTTTGACAAAATTGTTCTGTTGATGAATATTGTTTAGAACCCATCCCAGATGCCGCTTAAGTATGGCGAGTTGTATCAGAATATTGCCTAGTTGATCTAGTTCTTATTATCCTCTCATATACATTTAGGATAGTTCTCTTAATTGTGAAAACAAAATTTGGTTTCTGATGTATGACATTCCTCGTTTATTTGTCTATTTTCCTAACCACAGAACTGTGGTTGCTGTTCTTTAGCTGGCAGTCATGAGCTTTTTTTTTTTTTTTTTTACTTTTACGTAATGAAGCGTAATTTCTCTTGTGGTGACCTGCTTCTGTAGGTGGTATGAAAGTTAAAGCTGATAGGGATGAGTCATCCCCATATGCAGCTATGCTTGCAGCACAAGATATTGCTCAAAGATGCAAGGTCATTATCACATCTTTATCTTGATGCTCATGATTATGACCAAAACCATAATTCTTTGTACAAGTGTTATAGCCTCTAATACTAAAATTATAGCCTAATGGCATTTACTTTATGTTATGGTCATGCCCTTGCTTGTCAACTATAATTTCATAACCATGTTCCTGTAATTCCATGATTGATTACAGCTGTTATACTTTTGCTGAATCTATCATCCTTGCATAATTCTTTTGCAGGAACTTGGCATCAATGCCCTCCATATTAAGCTCCGAGCCACTGGCGGTAACAAGACAAAGACTCCAGGCCCTGGTGCTCAGTCTGCTCTCCGGGCCCTTGCTCGTTCAGGAATGAAAATTGGTCGTATAGGTAATAGTTTTTCTTTTCAATTTCCATAGATGTTGACCTCGGTTGTTCTAGGTAAAGTGTTCCTTTGATGAGTAGGGAGAATTTTTTGGATCCCATTGACTTCCATGCTTTATGATGGAGGGGGGGGGGGGGTGATAGGGTTAGGACTTGGAAGATACAAGAGAACATAGAATGTGGTATTCACGGAAGATTAGATCATTTTGTCTGAAAGAGAATATGGATGTAGATGGAATTGAGTGGATGAAAATGGTTAATTTTGCGATAAACTGACTGCTAATGAAAATTTGTTAGAAGGTATTTAGCTTAGCTGGATTTCAGTAACTTACCATAGCCTATGTCATCTGGTCAGCTTAATTTTTGGTTGTCCAAGTCGCTTTCAAATATTTGTAACATGTAGAAGAGAATAATAATATACTTCCCCTTTTTGGAGTACCACATTTTTGTTAGGCCTCATACAGGTTTAGGTTGCTTTAACTTGACTCTTGGTGATGTCAATTTGCAAAAAATTTGGTTAATGGTTTGTTACAATACAACATTTCCAGAAGTTGAATATCTTATTGTGAATTCTTCACAACCTTTTGCTTCTGCTACACAATTTGTCTTCTTTCTTGGAAAACACTAGGGGGTCGAGCAGTTATAAACTTTATATTTCCAAATCAGAACCATAACATGTTAAACTTTTGTTGGCGTGTTTTGCCAACTGTTGGTTTGGTCGTCTTTATAAGCAGAAATCTGGAGATTGATTAGGTATATGCCTCTCCATATAGCTAATATTTTGAAGCCATATTAACTGTGGATTTACATTTGTTATTTTGCCAGAGGATGTAACCCCAATTCCTACTGATAGCACTCGCAGAAAGGGTGGTAGACGTGGAAGAAGGCTGTAAGCTTGGTACTCATCCAATCAAAACTTCTAAGTTGAGCAGTGACTTTTATCTTCTTTGGATGTGGTATTATTGTAGCTTGAGGTGACAGAATTTAGGTTGTTTAGTAATGATGGACATTGATTCTCGTCTTTTTGTATCATGGTGATTGGCTAGCCCAATTCTCCTTTGAGCTTCTTGATTTGCTTAGATTATGGATGCTACTCCTGTTAAATTCAATGTGGTTTTTCAGCCTTTTTGGACCTTTGAATTGTGTGTTTGAATATTTACTTTAAAGAGTGAATTGGATTTTGAAAGTAGATTTTTTGGTTTATCTGTTGCATTATTTGGGGAAAAATTTAATTTTCCATTTTGTGATTTTCCCCAATTTAGGGGGTTTCATCAAGCAATATAGAAAGCAAGAGAGTATCGTACTTTCACAGGGATTGGTTTTGACAAGTTTTGACTTTTTAAACTAATTTAATATTTGGAAGAATGAGCTTGAAAAGGTTTGATTTCCAAAGATTGACAAGTTTTGACTTTTTAAACTAATTTAATATTTGGAAGAATGAGCTTGAAAAGGTTTGATTTCCAAAGATTAAATGAGAGCTAAACTAACTAAGAGAGTGGTTTGAAAGGAGTTTAGTCTACTACACTTATTTTCCCAAACTAGAATTAATTACCATTGAATTATTCATTGGAGACTATTTTCCACCCCTAATTGCAAATTGATCCCTCGAGATAACAAGTCTATCAAATTACCCGAAGCATAGATCCCCCTTATAACTTAGATTTGGATAAAAAGTCTTTAATTCAAAGTAGAGATATATAATTGACCAATTGAGTATGACTTCTAAGCAAAGGCTCAAAAAACCCAACCCAACATACCAAAATAGTTTATTAATTTGGAGTTATCTTATGGTTTGTTACCATAATTGACTCAATTAGATTAAAGATTGTGGCATTTTCCAAACCTAACACTAGAACCCATTGGTAATTGTCCAATTATTAGTTCAATTAGGCAAATTAATCAAGAATTAACCAAACCCTTGGAAAGTAAGGATGAATTAGCCCTAACTATGAATATTTAATGCATAAAATAATAAAAAGAAATAGAAGATTTTAAAGAAAGAATTTAAAAACATAAAACAATAAATAAAGACAATTAGTATGATAGAAAAATTCTTTTTTTCTTTTTTTAATAATATAATTAACAACTAGTTAATACTAATAAGTCAAGGGATGGAATAAAATGCATCCAAAAATTTCATAAATAATTAAACTAATCTGAAAAGGCTTAATACAAATAATGCAATTTATCAAGCAATAAAGACTAATAAAAGCTTAAGTCATTTCCAACCTTATTTTGAAAATAGTTTGTTTCAAAAGGATTGGACTTGTCTAAATTCGAATTTGTGAAAAATTTAATATTTACTCTAGCCACTGCCATCTTTACTTTCTAATAATCCATGACATTTTCCATTTTGTGATGGGAATAAAAAAGTTAATAGCTTCTTACCCCAAAAAAAGAAAAAAAAAAAAAAAAACGTTAATAGCTTGAAAATTAACTTAGAAATTCCCCATGCATCTATATTCACATCTACAAAATGTCCATTTTGCATATCATGAAAAGTGAACCTCCAGTGTTTTGTGGGCCAAACTCCACTCCTCTAACCTCATCATCACTTTTCCAATTAACCAAACTTTGAGGCAGAGATGGAGTCTGCAGCCAACACCAAATTGCTGGACTATCAATCTTGAAGACGAAAACGGAAAATAACCATTATCGTTTCTTGAATCATCTTGTTTATACTCATCATCACTTCAATTATCTATAACTATCCTCAAGCACAAAGTAGAGTCTTAACTCACTCTCTAGTGCAACTACAATAAAAGCAATCAGGGAAATCTGCCATCTCACTCCATTCCCAAGTTTTTTTTCAGAAATCAAAATTTTATATTTATTCTTCTTCAAGAAATCTTCTCATGTTTAGTATAGCATGTGAAAGTTTGATCAACGAATCCTTTAACATACTTATAACAACATTTGGTATTGTCCCGTCCCGTGCCTGATGAAAACATCTTTTGGCCATTTGAAGGAATGGACCTCAAATGCTAAGGACAATCTTGTGAGATGCAGGAATGGAGTGGAGGATTTTGGATTTTTTTTTTTTTTAATTTTTTATTACACAAGCATATTCAAAGTTACATAATTATTGTTTTGAAATATTAGTTTAATTTAAGAAAAATTAAATTCGAAATCGAAAGCCAGCTCTCGGCCTCTGACTGGAAGTGTTAACACAATTGGTCAATCCATACAGCTAACCGAACCAATAAACAATGTATCGGTAAGGTAAAAAAATGGATCGGTCAATGCTTACCACCAATTGGACCAATAAACTACTAGAAATGTTTTTTAGAAAATTATTTTTTATACTTTAAATACTTATATAATATAATATCTTAAAATGTTTATATTATATAATTTTTTAAAATCAAAAGAATGATTCTCTAAAAACAACAGACAGTAAAATTCTCCCTAAACTATGTCAGATATAGTTTAAAAAAACGAACAAAATTACTCAATGCATAAAAAATTAGCATCATTTAATTTTTGAACTATAAAAGTTCATTTGTTAAAATAAAAGAAAAATTCTATCATACTCTTTATGAAATCATTTTCTTATACTTAAAATATTTATACAGTATAACATCATTTATTTTAAAAATTATATTTTATAAATTTTTTAAATAAAAATAATAATTCTTTAAAATGACCTATAGAATTATAAAATTCCACTAAATAAAATTACAAATTATTAAAATAATTAAATAAATTTAATAAAATATTCAATTTATTAGACATGAATACCGAGTAAACAACGTTATTAACAGTCACAAATCACAACCCCCAAGTCCAAAGTCCAGACTAACAGACTCCCAGACAGACCAGCCATGAACAACTACTCTATGGAAAACTACTGAACTCGAAAACACCAGCAAACTCAGTCTCATCCAAAACCAACAACAACAAAAACCTTCATCATTATCCTCAAACCTTAAACGAAACAAAATCCTTATCAAAGTATTTTTTTCATTAATCATCCTCCTAACCCTCATTACAGGTGCAATGATCATAAACATCATCCAATCCCACAACAAATCCCAACAAAAACTCAAACTCGACCAACAAACCGAGTCACTCCGAGTTTTCTGTTCCGTGACTCGGTTCCCCGACCCGTGTCTCAACTCGATCATTCTCCTTTCCGACAACGACCCAGATGATATTTTCATCGCATTTCTCGATTTAGCTATCAAAAAAGTCGCCAATCTCACCTCACTCACGAGGGCTCTAATCTTGCAGTCAACCACCGAGTCAAGAAACGAGTCGGGCCCGATGAAATGCTCGAGTTTGATTGATGATTCGTTGAACCAGCTGAATAGATCTCTGACTGCTTCTTCGGGTGAGTTGGGGTTGTTTAGTATCCGACATCAAGTTGACTCGTACGAGATGGAAATATCGGTCAAGGATAGGATTAGAGATACGAGGCCGCGGGTCAACGATGCGGTGAATGGTCTGTGGAGATGTTTTGGGATTTTGGGGAAAGATAATTCGACGGCTGTGATTGAATTGAGGAGTGGGGTTCATGAAGGTATATTGCACGTCAGCAACATTTTTGACTTTCTGGAAAGAAGAGATCAAATTATTGGTGAAATTATTTATCTTCGTCAAGCAAGCGAGTGGAAGAACTCCAGGGATAATTTTGAATATTTTTCGATTATAATTATATTTTCCCCTCAATATTTTGTTTTGATATTTTTGTTATGTTTACTTTTGCGTATTTATTGATGTAAATTAGAAGATTATATTTAGTTTTAAAGTTAACGTGAAATCTTAAAACTTTCTTGTATTTTATAGTAGTTCAATTACGAATAGTTCTTGATTGGTTATTTTATAATATAAAATAAATATAATAATGAAAATAATTAAAAAACCCTAAAATAATTTTATTATTTTTTTAAATTATTAATGTAAAGTTAAATTATTAATGTAAAGTGAATAACAAAATTATTTTTTTCAATTACACAACTTTTATCTTGATTCAAGATTTTGGCTACGACATTTGCCGGTCAATGGTATTGAAGTGGCATGTTCATTGTTTACAAAAACATCGAGTTGACACTTCAAATTGATTCTATGTATACAAAAATCTTGATTTGGCACTTAAAATTATGAAGAATTTTACAATTCTTTAAAGGGATTTTTTTTTTTAATTTTTAAATTTTGTATGTTATAAATTTTTAAAAAATATAATATTATAATGTATAAATATTTAAAATATAAGAAAATAAATTTTTAAAAGAAATTATAAATTAATTCCAAAATTAAAGTTGCTAAAAAGTGTGAAAAAAAATCCCAAAAAACTAATATTAATTGAAGTCGCAAACAAGGGATAAGAGCAAAAGATAGCACGAGGAAAGTAAACAAAAATGTGCCGGTTCAAATCTATCATCAATACATTATTGGTCATAATTAGGACAGTATTTTTACATATGGATGAAAGTTCTGAAAAATATTTGGCGAGAATTTTTCTTAAAAACTCAATTAAATCATTCTTATAAGTTTGAAACTCAAGCATTTCCAACAACATTATGCGCAAAACATTTTATTACACAAATATTAGTATACATTTGCTGTTATGGGCTGTATTTTGTTGGCTCTTTTTCTAAAGTGATACCAAATACTATTATTTATAAATAAATAAATAAAAAGATACCACATAATTTTTGCATTGTATTTATATAAATTGACAAAATTATTAATATATCACTAGATCTGTTAAAGAAGAGATAAAATTCAACTAAATATCTAATATAATTTTGTTACATGAACTAATTTTATGAAGTGGTACTGAATTTATAATTTTGTGAATCATTTCTCTAATTTTTACTCTTACTCGGTCTATATTAAAATAGAAAACTAAAGAAAAAATAAGTAAATATATGTACAATTATGAAAAATCATTTACAAACACACAAATTTATAGTTACTTGTCAAAATCACTTTAAATGTTAAGATCTCATCAAATTACGATCATGATTTTATATTTTCGGTCGATTTTTTTTTTTTTTGAATTTAATAACACATCAGTAACTTTTATTTATTATTTTGTATAAATATATTAGAATAATATTTGTCTTTTGTGATTTAAATTTTCTAACAAAATAAAAATTAGTGTCAAAGAAGAAAAGATAGATACTTAATTAGAAAGGAATGACAATACTTTCAACCAATTCCAAGTAGATACCTTAGTTGACAACCTCAAGAATCACACACAAGTCTAAAACCACATCCAACACCAAAAGGACCAAACCATAATTTCCCCAAACCCCCAAAACAGATCTAATCAATTTCCTCCTACAAATTTTTTCCATTTCTCAAAAAAACAAAAAATTACAAAAAGTTTCCATGGATTCCATCAATTTCTTCAAAGGCTATGGCAAAATAAACAATCCTTCAGAAAACCATGTGTTAACTGCAACTACAACAAGATCTCTTCCCAAAAAGAGACTGACGCCGTATCTGTTTTATACAGCTTCTGGATGTTTTGTTGACTATTATAGTCCTCGCATTGATCGGAGGCTTAGTCCACGAGTCAGCCACCGAGCCACCCGAGCCAGAAGATGAGCTGAACGACTCGGGCGAGTCACTCAAAACCGTGTGCGGAGTGACTCAGCACCTCGACTCGTGTATCAACTCGATCTCTTCCCTCAACGACCCGCCCAGATCCGACCCGGTTCACTTCTTCAACCTCTCTCTCCAGGTCAGCCTTCGCGAGCTCGCGAATCTCTCGTCTCTCCCGAGGACTCTGATCTCCCGGTCCAATGACCCGAAGACCGAGTCGGCGTTGAAAGACTGCGTGAATTTGTTTGACGACTCGCTGAGTCAACTCAATAACTCGGCCGAGTTGATGAAAGTGGGCCCGGGGGAGGAGAAGAAGAAGTTGTTGACGGAGATGAAGATCTAACTAAGTGATATGCAGACGTGGATAAGTGCGGCGATGACAGATCAGGAGACGTGTTTGGATGGGCTTGATGAGATGGGATCGACGGTGGTGGATGAGGTTAGAGTGAGGGTGCACAAATCAAATGAGTACATGAGCAACAGCTTAGCAATTCTCAATAACTTGAAGGATCTTGTTGCCAAGTTTGGTCTCAAGATGCCTTGAGAGTTGAGACGAGTTGATTATTTTTTTCAAATTGTTTATGTAATTTATGTATTTTTGTATTTTTGGATAATTTGATTTTAGAATATTTTGTTGTATTTTCGTGTGGAAGTTGCCACGAAATAAGAAATATAAATGTTGAATAATCCTGTACTAACTATTTGATATTATATATGTAATTTGTAATTAATTTAATTATAAATTTTGCATCCATATTTTACTCTCTCAATCTTATCCATATTTGATATTATGGATGATGTTTTTTTCTGCTTATATTTTTGGGTTTTATGTTGAAAAGTGATTTCTAGTTATTAAAAATAAAGAAATTATCAGAATACAAAATAGTAGTAGGTTCCGATTGTTGTTTAAGTTTGATTTTTTTACATGCTTAGAATATTTTTGTATAAGTTTGTCAATTTATTATTATAATTTTTGAATATAATTGGTGGTGGGTTGAATGGATGGTGGTTATGCAGTCGAAGAGGAGGACCAGAATGTAACCCGTGGCCCTGGCTGGCGTGAGAATATGGATCATTTTGTTCTTAGAGAGAATATGGATGTATTCAAATCTCTTAACTTGTTTGGATAATCTATTCAAATCTCTCAGTCTAAATGCAACTTACTTTTTTTTTAAGGGAGTTGTAGGTAGTCTGGCATTCATAAATTCTAGATTTCTAGATCAGAATCATAACATGTTAAACTGCATTTGTTGGCAAGTTTGGCCAGCTATTTGTTTGTTTGTCTCTATAAACAGAAATATAGAGACTAATCAGATATAGCCTCTCTTCATATGGCTAAAACATATTGAGCGACTTGTTTCTGTTGTATTCAGCAAAAGGATGTAACCCCGATTTCTACTGATAGCACTCGCAGAAAGGGTGGAAGAAAGCTGTAAGCTTGCTACTTATCCAATCAAAATCAAAACTTTCAACTTGGCAGCGACGCCCATCTTCTTTGGATTAGGTACTACTGTAGCTTGAGGTGACAGAATTTACCGATGGATATTGATTCTTGCCTTTTTGTATCACGGTGAAATTTGCTCGCCCATTTCTCCTTCTGATCTTCTTGATTGCTTAGATCATATGGGACTACGCCTATTAAATTCATCTTGGTTTTTCAGCCTTTTTGGACGGCAGTATATCATGCCTTTTGGACGTTTGAATTGTGTGTTTGAATATTTACTTGGAAGAGTGATTTGGATTTTGAAAGCAGATTCTTTCGTTTATCTGTTGCGTTATTTGGGGAAAAATTTGAAAGACACATTAGTGAATGTCTCATAAACGATTAAAGATTTTGACGCACTCCACAATTAACTTTAGGCATACCATCTTTACTTTCTAATATAACGTAGTTGGGTTATACTGAGTCTTTGTTGTTGTTGGCCTTGGACTTGGGCTAGTGGTTGCCCCATCCAAGTGGTAGAGATAGAGGATTGTAGGAGGCGAAAGAGAAGTTCGGCGATGAGGGAGTCATGGAATAAGGCAGCTCTAATCCACTTTTTCTTCATACTCAAAATGAATCTTTCTCCTTGTTGGTTTCAGCAAGATCCAACAAACTAATGATGTAATTAGTCTGGTGAAAGAAGAGAGAGAGGCAATTCATGGACTGATTTTGTAGAAGCGAAAGTGAATAGAGAGTGGCAAAGGGGAAAGAGAGACGCACACGAGGAGGATAGGAAGGGTAGGGTGGAGTTGGGGTAGGTGGCAGTGGAGATTTGGAGTAAAATAAAGTTTTTTCGTCATTTATAGTTAAAAATATGGACAAGTGATGATTATGTATTTTTTTTTGAACAAAACATTATTCGAATTGTACTCAATAACTAAAAATATGACGCTTTAGATTTTTGAGAGATAAAAACTTTTCATTTAATATTCGAAAAACTTAAAAAATACTTTCTTAGTATTTAAAGACTATTTGTATATTTTTTCTTAACATAAAGCACAATTGTTAATTTACACATATATCCAAAAATACTTAAGAATCCATAAACTAGTAGACTACTTTACTTGCACATCCAATAAAATTAAAAACGATACAAAGAGGGTTGTAGACTACTTGCATTCTGAAGTTTTAAGCAAAGTCCTGAATTAGTATGAGCCTATTTTGGCCCAAACTGAACTTATCTTTAAAATGTTCTATTTAATCTGTTGGCCCAAATTGAGCTCAACCCAAGTTGGTGTTGAGGTCGGTCCTATTTATGGTGGGTGGTGAACAGACTTAGATCCATCTATCCTGGCCTTCTCTCAGCCCAACTTAACGCAATGCAAGTTCCATCTATTGGGGATCCTACCCATTTTTTGCAATTCTATTTTTTTCATCCAAAAATGTTGGTGGAAAGGTATCTCAATTTTCTCTACCAAAAGATGATTAGATTTAATTGTTAGTTGGACCAAGTGTCACAAACTAGAAGTTTTGATACTAAACTAAATTAAGAACAAATTTAAGGTGTAAACTGTCAATACCCACATTAAATTAGTAATAATCTGACTTAAACATTTTGGTTTATTAATTTAAAGCTACACGTTACTAATAACTCAGACCCGAGGAGATTGTTTTTTTTTTTTTTTTTTTTTTTTTTTTTTTTGGGGGCGAGGACTTACCTAAATTTTGTGTTCTAGATCACAAGAAAAAAACAAAAAAAAGAAGAAGAGTAGACTCACATATGTCAGTCGTTTTTTGCTTCTTGTTGTCGACAAGTTGGCCTCGCTAGAACTACTACATGTTTCTTGTTCACTCCTAACTTTTTTGGTTGGTTTAATTTAACTTATTATAAAAAAAAATAGAGGTTGCATGAAGTTTTGGGTTTGGGAGTTGAACTAGGTGCTGTCCGACTTTTGCATTTGGTGGTTATACTATAAGCTGGAAAACAATGTCATAGATTCGGTTTTGAATCCTATTTATAGAATTTGTAGTTAAAATTAAATTTTATAAAATTTTATTTACATCAACTGATATTTCATACTATAGAGTATACAAATAAAATTAAAAATCAGATCTACCTAAATATTTTCCTATATTATATAGATATCATACTAGGAAGAATGAAAGCTGTAAAATCTTTAAGGGAAAATCGCTGAAATAGTCCCTCAACTTTTGCACTTTAGCCAGAATAGTCCCTCAACTTTTTTTGTAGCTAAAATGGTCCTCCAACTTTTATTTTTTAGCCAAAATAGTCCTTTCATGTGAAATTTATAAAATAAAAAAAAAAAAAAAAATTATGGTGACTACACTATAAAAGGACTTTTTTGGCTAAAAAATATAAGTTAAAGGACTATTCTGGCTAAAAAAAAAGTTGAAGGACTATTCTGGTTAAAAAGAAAGTTGAGGGACTATTCTGGCTAAAGTGCAAAAGTTGAGGGACTATTTTGGCAATTTTGTTAAAGAGCCCAATCTTTAACCAACTATTCTTAGTAACTAACATATGATTCTTTACATGTTTGTTTTATTGTTGTTTTCTAATATAGATAATTAGATATTATACTAGGAAGAGTGAAAGTTAAATCTTTAACAAACTATTCTTAGCAACTAACATATGATTCTTTACATGTTTGTTTTATTGTTGTCTTCTAATAAGAAAAGTGGAAAGTAATCAAGTTTTCTTTTTCTTTTTTTCAAAAAAAAGTTAATAAGGAATAATACCTGATCCAACTGTACTATATGTCTTATGCATTGGTTCTTCTTCATTATTATTATTATTTTTTTCCTTTTAACTCCTCTTAATAAGTAACGGATAAAAGGTTGTACTAGATTTTTTTTTTTTTTTTGGTTAAAAGAAAGGTGAATTTGTTACTATGGTCAAAAAAAGAAAAAAAACAAAAAAACAAAATCTTTTGTCCATATTACAATTAATTTAAGTTGAGCTTGAATTAAGTGGTTGTACAATATAAACATTGAACAGTATGGTTGGTAGGTTTGTTTCATATTCCGTATTAATTTTGGGTCGCTCCAAGTGAAGTAAATTATGGTTCTCGCTTCTTGGAAAAAAAATAAAAAAATAGAGAACAAAGGATTGATTCACAAGCTATTCGGTGATCAATTCATATATCCTGTATTTGGATAGGTGAATTTGGAGAAGGATATGAAATTTATTTATTTGTTGAATAAATTTGTAAGATCAAAATAAATGAATTTCAAATCAATTTAAATTAAAAAGTTGCTTAAAATTATTTATTTTACACTTTCTAATTTGAATAAATTTGAAAATAATCTATTTTAACTTTACAAATCGTTATAATAAACAAGTGAATTTCAAATCTTTACTCAAATCCATTTATCTAAACATAATCATAGTTTTAAGTTCAGAAAATTTATATTTTAAAAAGGGAAAAAGAATAGAGTGTGCTCTAATTTGGTCTACGACAAGTTAATTTCGTCCACTATCTATTAAAATATTGGCCAGTATGTTAGAATTTTGTCGAAAAAATTGGATAGTAGAGGTCACTTAAATATCAGGTGGCTTGTAAATACAAATGACTGAAGTTATAAACCTAAAAATGATGAAATTTGTTTTATTATTTTTTGTTATTGAAGATTGCTTGAAGAAGATTAGACAAAATTAAGTTAGAGAAATGAGAGAAACGGAAAAGAAAATATTGATAGTAATGATGAATAAATTTTTTAGTCTTAACTTGTTTCTATTTCTAAGGGCCACGTAATATTTACGTGATTTTTATCATTAATTTATCCACTTTTTACCTAATAATTCCTATATTGACAAACATTTTAAAAAATATTAGGGATAAAACCAGAATACATCTTAAAGATAAGGGATCGAAATAATAATTTTTCCTTTTAAAAAGTCAAGACTTAATTTCTTTTATATTTATAAGAAAGACTAGTCTGTTTTCGTATGTCATTACTTATGTTGAACTTGTTTATCCTTGACCAGTTTTTCCAGACAATGCTACTACTTCTTGTTTCAATGCTAGAATATGCTAGTAGTACGACACTGAAATAAATGACAATTGGACTTTAAACATGTGGTGGGTGCTGAAAATGAAACATGAATTATTTCTATTATAATAGAAAATTTTTATATAAATTTGATTTATAATATAGAATTATATATTTCGTAATTCATAAATTTTTAATTAGGAAAATAGGAAGATTATATGCAGATTTATTTTAAAAATTTATTTCTCACTCCTAAATTTTAAATTGATCCTATCTCTTAATTTTTAAATATTCATCTCCTCAAGTAAAATCTCACCTATAATACTTATAAATAATTTTTTTGATTTTAAAAATTATAATGTCTGTAATGTTACTACTCTTATAATTAATTATGCCTTATTGAGGCAACCACGCGACATTCGGCAATGGCTTCATGTCTAATATATCATCATAGTTTAATCTTGTTTCTTTTGTACAGTCTTTAGTGGATGTATAATTACTAGTATAATTTAGTGATAGATACACATCTTGACTATGAATTTTACATTTTTACTGAAATGATATGACAAGTCTGTCTCAATCCATGAACTCTGAATAGTCAATAATTAATTTTACAATGACGAAAAAGTTACAAAGAATTCATTAAATATGAAGTCTACTTCTTCTCTTGTCGTTTTCATTTTCTTTAGAAAAACCTTTTCTCCCTTATACTTAATTTATGTGTAAGAATGTACTAATGTGCTTTCTTAATCATAGCCTCTTGACTTGTTACTATTAATTTATGTATAGTTCAGAATTACTGAACTGATAAGTTTTGGTAAGGAAAATTATTAATGCATTTGTCGGTAAGAATTAACATCCCAATTGCTGATAAAAAATGGTGCTAATTGCTGATCATTAACAGGTTACCTAGAGGGGCCTATATAGAAACCACCATCAACTGCTGATTACATAAGCAGAAACAAGACGGGCCTGCCCAGAATAATATGGTGCGTATCTTCATACAAATCCTACTGATGTAGCATTTCTCAAGATTTGAAGAAAGTTCTTTGGGCTGATTTTATGTGTTTACTGTTCGAGATATGTTTGAATCTTGAAAAATAAAATTTGAAATTTCAACAAACCAAATTATCCATTTTAGAGGTAATATAATATTTTTATTGAATATCTCAAAATAAGAAGTGTGGCAATATAAATGGACAGAGGTAGCATATGTTAGAATGTGAGATTCACTCATTTTGCTTTGTTACTATATGTTGCTTTAGTGGTATGCTTCTTTATCATTAGTTAGTGATTAAATAAGTAAATCCAATAAACTGGTCAGCAACAGGGTCTTATAAGTTTTTGTAAGATCATAATTACCTAATTTGCTAAATAAGCTAGCTAATTGTCTACTAATTCACACTTACTGGCACTGCATATTACAAGATCGAGTGAATAGTGACGTATTATATATTCGTGTCCGATATGCGTACCAGTGAATATCCCGTATTGAGTAACTATATGTAAGACCAAATAATTAGGTAAAACATTCCAGTAGATAATAATATAAGAGGAAAACAATGAACCGAAAAAGATATCAAGTCAAAAACTAAGTAACTAAAACTCTATCTTCTTGATATCTAGCCAATGGGAAGACAGAGTAAAAGAGTGAAAAGGAGCAGAGAGACGAGCGGTGGGGCGGGGGCTGTGTGGCAGCTTCTCTATTGCTGAAGGAGACTTCTAATAGATTCTACATCTCCAGCATTGATGTGATTAGAAGCCAGTAGTTGGGTGAGTCTATCACTCAGATCATCAGCATCTCTATTCAGCCTTCTGATGTAATTACATGTTTCTTCCAGTACTTTTGATGCCCGTACCTGATACATATCCAAAAGGCAAAAGATAAGCAGTATTTTTTTTTTTTTGTGTGTATATATATATAGATATCAATTTGCTTTGCTCTCTTCATACTTGATCATTCTGTACTTTGAGATGTTTTTCATACTTTCTTATAGCATGATGATTTCGCAATGTTTTTTGAGTCTGCATTGCGTATCCATCCATGCAAGATTTTCAACCATATAGAAATTTAGTAGGGAAGATAGCTGCAATGGCTTGGCTAACATGACAATGCCACCTTTTCTGTACTTTCTATGCATGGAAAAACTGGTTCTTTTAAATATCCAAAACTAGTCTTTTAGTAGAGAAATGGATGATCAAAATAGAAAACTATCAAATATCATAATCATACTGTGCTGCTCACATCATATTACAGAGTTAGCAGTTCAACCGATTGATCTACAGAAAATAGGGGGATCTCCCTATTTCAGTAAATCAACGACTATGGTAGGCGACTCGGCATTGTAGAGTCCCTAGCCAAGAATTTTTCCAAGTATCAACTATATTAAAAACATACCCTTCTGTTCCTTGAACCAGAATGTGGCAACAATGCTTGTAGCTTTGTGATGAGATGATTTATCTCATCTTCTGCGAATCCAGAAGCTCTTGATCTTCTGCTAGACATGGAATTTAGCTAGTATTGTTTCTTGTAATACATATTACTACTTTGAATAGGTGGGGAAGTAGAAGGGATGGAAATGAGTAGCTTAAATAAGGCAAAGGAGGGTGTTACAAGCTAGTTAGTTAGAAAATGACGAGTAAAAGATGAGCAGCAGCAGCAGCAGCTGAAGTCATACTAGTAAAGACAAGTTTTATGTGGGCCCAACTATTAAGTGGGCCCACATAATTTGGACCCATTTGTCTCACTCTACTACACAACTTGGACCCACAATTATGTGGGCCTTATTCTAAACAAGCAAATGAAAAGGGCTGGTCATATCAGTTTCCCAGTTTTCCTTCAACTACTATACATATATTTCCCCTAATTGAACTTGTCTCCCCTGTGATTTTGTTGTTAGTGTCCCTTAAAAAAAAAAAAAAAAGGATACCTATGTGCTACCAGAAAGATACCTTGGTTTGTGGTTTTTTAATTACTGGTGTAGGGTTGTGGGTTATTGGCTCTATTCTTGTCTTATACATTGGCTGCCCTTCATGCTTTGGAAATTGAATTCTGAGTTCACATTAATTTCCCATAAAATTTTCTAAGGGGAGATGTTCCTAGGATGAGCTAATTTGATTTATCACATTCTTAATGGATTTTGGGTTGTTTTTGGTGTTTCCTGTATGATTACATACAAGAAGAGGAAATACATGTGACCTAGATCACAAAAGATGAAGCACATGAAACAGGAAAATTCTTGTCTGAGTATCGAAATCTCACAGAAGATGTGGGTCTCACGTGACATCTATTAATACTGTGAGATTACCATGCATTCAAGTATGTCTATGGAAGTTCTTTTTGAAAAAATGTGTATGAATCGTGACAAACAAGTAGTGGATCTCATTTAAGCTTTAATATGATATCTATATAAAGTCTACTACTTATATGTCACAATTCACGTATTATGTGTTAATTTACGTCTGATATTAATTTACCTTACTTTCTCACTACAAGAAGTGAACGCGATTGGTAAGCCTTCTCCTACAATCCATAAATGTATGGTGAAGGCCGAACTAAATCGTCCCTTTCCCTATCACGTATCAAAGTAAAAATTGGTCAAAGAAAATTGCTGCCTCCAACTATACCTTTTCTGTCTTACTAATAATGCATGAACTATCATCAATTGCATTCTTGACTATTTGCTTAAATTATACAACTTTCCAATGAATTGAGATAAAAAAATGCACCTGATACATACTTCCATTGAATAGTGGAATTGAGTTACTTTTAACAATTTCATGCTAATTACTTGTATGAATTGAACACACTTTTTATAGAAACCCTAGAATTGGCATTAATTTGATTTGATCCGAAAATTCATGCACTTCAAGTTCAATTTGCAACAGGATACAAACTTACTTAAATGTGACAAATTGTAAAGGAATTCTACCGTTCCTTTTAGGAAATCATTTCTTTAGTTTTAAAAGTTTATATATTACAAGTTTTTAAAGCATATGATATTGTACTGTACAAACATTTAAAGTATAAGGGAATGATTTCCAAAAAAGGATGGGAGTAAAATTTTTCCAAATTGTATTTTATACCAAAAATAAGGAATCAAACATTTTGTGATTGAATTGTGACTCCCTACTCCCAAAATCGTAGCACCAGCACAACATGTGACTAACATGGAGCAACAGAAATTGCTGGCAACTAACTTTGGAAGTACACCTATGGTGCCTCGGTGACTAGTATATGAAAAATCTACAATCTCTTGTAATAGAAGTATATAATTATATTTTAAAAAATTGTATATTATAATATAATATATTTTAAAAATTTATATTATATAACTCTATAAAGTCAATAAAATGATTCTTTCGACGGGAATACAGAACTTTTCTATAGTATATAGATATTAACAAGGTAACAAATTTGGAATTACTTGTCAAAATCAATTCACAATGATAAAATTATACTCAATCACTGACTCTTAATTTTAGATAATTGATTAAATTTTATTTTATTTTTTGAAAGTATCTAATGACATATCAATAGTAAATTTAGCATTTTGTATAAGTAAATACATTATTTGTTAATACCAAGACAGAACGAGGTAGGTCTTTATCAAGCAAATTGATACAAGCCCCATAGCCATAGGGGCAATGTAAAGATTTAATTCAATGGATCGACCGTTCAACTGTCTAATCTAGGCTACATATCAAAAGGACAATTGTAGATTGAGATAGAGAAGCTGATAGAAGATACAATTTGGTATTCAGATCACAGATTGGAATTGTAAAATACCAACTTGATGAAATTTGTCTAGATTACTCAATGCCGACATCTAATTCAATTTTTGTGAACATTGAAATCGGGGATTTTTTATTTTTTATTTTTTATTTTTTTGAAAACATCAGAAAAAATGCAAAATTTGGAGAGGTTGTGAGATTATTATATACGATGTGAAATCCAACTTTGGAGAATCTTATAAAATTAACCAAGAGAAATTAAAAAAGCTATTCCTTCTTTTTCAGAATGCAAAACCAAGAAGATTTTAGAAAATATTTTAAAATATTATTTTGATAATTTGAAAAAAAAAATACACTCTCGTAGAAATTCTTTTTTATTTTTCTCTTTCAAATTTTCCCCTATTCCTAATTATTGGGTCTTGGACCTATTCACCAAACAATAATTTTGATCCTTTGGCTCCTAGATTTTCGGCGGACATTTTTCCATATTAATTATTTTTTAGGACATTTTGGATATAATACATACGAATCACCGACTACGTCGTGTTTGTACACTATGACGTAGACACACACCATATCACCCAAATTTCACATTAATCTTGTTAGCTTAAATCATCAACCATATTTATTCAATTTGAAGATTTTTTTTTCTAATTTATTTTTCAAATACTTAAATTACTTGAAGCATCAAAATGTACAATAGTTTGACAAATACAACGATACAACATAGATCATTTATAGAGTTCTGATAAAGTCGGGTCATTTTCAAAAAAAATTCAATTTATTATAAGAAAAAAATGTGTTACTAATTTTATTTTTTTTTGGAATAGAAATGATTTCTCATAATTTTATAAGCTTTGTTGTAATGTTGAAATTTTGTTTACCGCATCTAAAATTGAAGATGTTCGTGTGACTTAATATGGAATGTTCAAAATAGTTAATTGAGTGGAAAATTCTAACGTTAATCGGATTAATAATAGGTGTCATATCTATATCATCTTAAAGAAATTTATTTTAATGAATTAAAGTGATGTAAATAAATATGAATTAAGCGATCCACAACAGTTATTATGACTTTGATCCACATAAGAATTTGTGATTTGAGTAATGGTAAAGCTATCTGGCCCAAATTCATAATTCATGAATTATGAAGATGATGTAAAAGTTAGCTTAAAATTTTTTTGTATCTAGTTCGGAGATATTTTATGTCGATCAAGAGTAATTATTGGGCATGTCTTGTAGTTACTATTTAACCAATAAGAGTATTTCATTTGGAGTGGATGGCTTATATTTTTAAAAAATAAAAGGGCATCCTATTCAAAAAAATGAGTCTTGCATTTTAAGTAGTAGGTTTCTATTGATTGAAGAGCAATTACTGAATATGTCCAGTATTACTTCTGATCAAAATAAAAATTTCCTCCTATTCGTTTTTCAACCTACAAACCTGTTCATTGATTGGCTAAAACAGAAAAAGAAACAAGGGCCTTAAAAATAACACAATGAGTGGTAAGAAAATTCTTTGTATTTATTTATTTTTGGCTAGAATATGAAGAGAGTAATGGTAGAGATGAGAGGTGGTGGGTTTGCCGAATCTTGAATCACTTTGCTTAATTATTTTCGAGGTCATTATCTAGATAAATTACCATAAACCCCCAAAACTATCTTTTTGTTGCACCCTTTTTTTAACACTTCACCCCCTTTAGTTTTTCCCTTTAGTTTTTCATTTGATCCATATAAACGGGGCTATCAATCGGTCGACTAGGACCTGCTTATCTAGATCTAGATCCACCTGATTATGTAAATTTGATTCGGATCCGTATATTATAAATTTATAACAAATGAATTAGATATAATTTTTGTTATTTCGCGACATAATTAATTAAGACCTGATTAAAATATTAATATATAATAAATCACTCACACACATATATATATATATATTATGATTTTTTTATAATTGAAACAAATTTATACAATATTATGAAATTTTTATGTAAAAAATCAAAAGTACCAAAAATAATATCAAGGCTTGAATCCATATCCATCTATGAAGCATGCACGCTTTAAAGTCGATGTCGGAAAGAAGATCCTTCGCATGAAGGGTAATAGGTCCGTGGCACATTCAGGTTCCCGATCCACAATTCCTCCAATAACCCGTATTTTCATATATGACAGTGGAATCAAAACTACTGGATAGCAGTAAAAGCAATCTCTGCTTCTAATTAGATAATTCCCCCCGTGAACTGTGATATCTCTTTGTCTTGGAAAGCAAAGACTAACTGTTGAAATTGCTTTCGAGCATTCCGCTTTTTTCTATCTCAAGAAAAGGACTGAATTCACTGCTATTGAATAGAATTCCTTAGTATAATACTCACAGGTCGTAGATGGATTAGTGTTAAAAAATTTCATTGATCAGGTGTTATCAGTTTCATCCGTGTAAGAATTAAGAATTCCTATTCTAACTTGTCCCATAATGAGCGTTAGACCAACTCGTACCCTTACTCGAATCTGACCTATTTATAAGCCTTCATATATACCTCATTTTGTTAGCCTTTCATCAATCAATTTAACGGAATTGATCCATATAGCCAAAAGTTTCCCTAGAGTTGAACTCACTTTCATTAGCATTTCCCTTGATCGTTTTTTCATTGGAGATCGAGCAGAGTCTGAGGTCGTGATCAATCTTGACTAGTTTTCAGAGGTGGTGGAAGCAAGTACTTTTATATGTTTTTTCATTATAACTTCAATAAGGATACGTTAATCAAAGTGGATTTGAACACTAAGAGCACTTCAAGTACTCTTTCGGACTCTACAAGGACGAAGTCTTTATTACTCACTCTATAATGCGGAATAATTATAACAGTCGTTAAAATAATTAACTGTCTAAAAATAAAAAAAAAAATTATTATTTTTTAATCATCCAACAGTTTACAATACTCACTCCGCAATGCAGAATGAGTAGAAAAGAATTTTTCCTCTGAGAGTCGGGATTTAAATTTTTATATCTGCCCTTAGCAATAGGCATGTAGTGAGTATAATGTACAATTTAATATAATGGATGATTTCAAATAAGCTCGTGTTTCTAGACTTTATATCAGCATATTAATACTGTAATCTATTCAAAATACCCTTCAACCAGATGTTCTTGTCTAGGCCAAACTAAAGACCAGCTTGTGTTTCGCAATAACTGAAAATAACTATCAGCCTAAGTTCAATCAGGGAAGTCAATCGAACAACAAAAAATTTCACACTGAAACCAATCTGAGCTTACCTCCTACAGATTTCTCGAGTATACAGTGCTCTCTGTAAAAACTTGTACCAGAATCGTATGTGGAAGTGTTGATCAGCCATATACCCTGTTCTTCATAATCTTTTCTACCTCTGCTTCTGTCAAATCTGGGTTATCCTGTTATCCTTGAACCATCTTTCTCTTCCAGCCAGACCAGTTTGAAGCTGTTTTTGTTCCATTTTCAGCAGCTTCAGTCCCTCGCTTACTTTGGGGAAGAAGCCTTCAGGTCTCAAACACCATGTGCGGAACACCCCAAATAGAACTCCCAAATCGTTACAGAGCCTCTCAATTCCCCCGTCATGGAATTTAACATTACTCATAAAAATACCATTAAATATAAGATGGTCAATGCCACTAGCTAAAGATCTCCAGACTCTAACAAAGTCCGGGGAATTCAAATTTTCTTCCAATACTGACAATTTTCGTTGAAGATATTCTAGAGCCCCGAGAAATGATCTAGACACTGCCCAACCTTCTTCACCCTTTTCCTGCCACTGCTTTCTGTTTTTTATGTAGTCTCGACAAGAAACATCAAATCCACGCAAAACAACTGTTGACAACTTCTCTATCCATTCTAATCTAAATCTCTCTAGCTTGTCAACTTCCTTGATAATTCTCATCATTATTTCCATTTGCCTCCATGGATCTTCCACTAAAACCATCTATATCAGATGTTTCCAATTGATCAACCTGGTCCAATCCCATTTCGAGAAAAAAGACATCCTCACACCATTCCTTTAAAACAGACCCAAAACTAAAAGCAGCATTAATTGAGATTGCAACTTTGATCAAAGCATCATCATCTGTCAGAGCTGTCAATCCCTCAGCCTCAAGGCACCTGAGCAGTAAGCAATCTAAGAACTTCTCTATTAGAGGCACACATGTCAATCTGACAAACCTTGCCCTCATTGAAATGTTCGGCAGTGACCGACAACGATCAACCACATACGACAGAAGACGTTGGAAAACACCAGAAATTGGTGGTGTTTTGTTATCATTTTGGTCTGATATAACAGCAGTTCCCTGAATTTTAGTTGACCAGTTTCTTTCATCCTCCACCTCTGGTTTCAATTTGTCAATAGTGTCGCTCAGCTCTATTTCAGCCCATATATCGAGCCTTCAGTCAGGTCTATCACAAAATACAGCAAGCGAGGAAATCTTTTGCTGGCTCCCATCTTCTGGTAAAGATAGCAAAATTCCACAATGTGCTACCAAAGATTGAATTCGTTTATCAAATGATATCATCAAGTCGATAAGATTTAGCCAAGATATTCTGGCCTGTGAACGAACTCCAGAGATGCTCTCTTCCTCCAGCTGGGCAACATACATGGGGAATATTTCTTTTGCCAAATATATTAATAAGGAAGTTACCATAGCGGAGACCCATTCTTCTCTACAACTATAGCCAGAGAGTAATGCTTCATCAACCAGTGGCTGCAATAATTCATCCATGGAGTCCACATAATCCCTTGTAATTTTGTACACAAGGGCAAAAATAAACTCAGGCTTGTCTATCCATTTTGAGAAGTGGCGCTGAGAATCAATGGAAATAGGATTGATGAGCTCTTCAATAGCCCAAAGAGGCTGCCACAAAGCAACTTCTAGATTATGTCCTTCAAGCCCTTGTGACGAGATTTTCTTTGTCTTTGCAGTTCTTGCAGACTGCACAAAGCAAGAAAGCTTTTGCAGTATTGGTGTTTGAGGTCCCCTTGCACTGTAAAAAGAGGATTTTGGACATCACCTGATCCTTTTATATCGAGACTCGATGAATTTAAAGACGACAGAGGTGGTGGCCATCCAAGGGAAGCAAGAAGAGATCGATGATCAGCAACTGCCTGTGGTCTTAAAATGGCTAGAGCTCGATCTACTCTGTGATCGACAGCTGACACAAGCCGGCTCCACTGAGGGTTAAACTTTGCAATGGAAGAGAGGATGTCTTCTGTCAATTTAAGAGTTCTAATAGCACCTACTCGCATTTCCTATAGAGAAGAATAAGAGTAATAAATCAAAAGGGAAGATCCAGGAATTTAATAAGATTTTAGTTTCAAAAAATCCAAGTGGTACCTACTTCTGAGTTATCAGAAGATAGACGCCCCCTTAGTGTTCTCTTCAAAGTTGCAGATACAGCATCTCCCTTCGATGTCACCAACCAAAGTGTCTAGTTTTAATGCCGTCTCTGGAAAAAAGAAGAAGAAAAAGAGGAAAATGCTCTGAATACTATATATTTTGATACCGAGAAGTTCTAAAGCTATAAAGAAACATATGGAGTTTGCTGCACTTAATAAGTGAAAACCTTTCATTCCCTAACAACTGACAGCAGACACATAACGAAAAGAAGGGTAAAATGCTATCATAGTTGGAATACATGTTCCATGCATCTGAGATGACATTAAGACAAGATAAGGCAAAATGATAGACATCTACACCATATAGTATAGTAACAGTCATCAAGTCTTATGACTCTTTCATGCATGCCTCAAAACCATTCTTATGATTAAAAGCATGGCATTAAGGAACAACCCAATAGACATGATAATAAGAGTCGTGCTAATTAAGAAAACAAATTAAAAGAAAACAGGATGGTCAAGCTTGATTAATTGGCTCTTATAAAATTTCTCCTAGAAGACCATTTTGCCAAATATATATGATGATGGCAATTGCCAAGACCAGATGACAGAAAATATTTGGACTTGTGGTGGGAATCAAGACCGCCTGGGTGACATCTGCTGAAAGACAGAGGACCAGTGCAGTACTATTACTTAGTTGAAGATATTGCCATTATATTAGACATATTTTCATTAGAGCATAAGGGGCTCATTGTGCAGCTTCTGGCGAAACATACACTACATACTTTCCATATACCCCACTATCTGTAATACTGTACTCAATGAATTGGCTCTAATCATTCATTGCAAGCATTATTACTTTTATTTATGTTAAAGCCTTAATAATTGCATCATAACCTACAATCTGCATTATGGTGATTCCGAGGTTCAAGAAAAGTCACCAAATGCATGATTTTTGAATTTTCACTGCCAAACACTTGTCGCATGATTAAAGTTGATAACTCATTTTTAAGTAAGAAAAATTATTACGGGGGAACAAAATTAACTATTGTACAAATGGTAAATGCCTATTATAATTAGATGTAACTATTCAGAATTCTAATTAAACAAATTATAATCTAACATGTATTGGATTATGAAAGTGGTGTAGCAGCTAACGTGTGATTAGGAAAGGAAGTTGTCTTTGGAAACCTCATATACAGAATGTATAAGCAAAGGAAAGCTTCCAGACCAAGGCAAGTGTCCATGATAATCTAACATATCTTCTAGTTTCCATTTTACAGATTTTAGTGCTTGCACTAACAATCTACATAGATCTATTCATCTGAATATCCACAATAATTCAGCAACAATTTGTTTCCTCAAGGCTAATAAGTGGCTTAAAACTTAGAAATGACAGTAAGCATACATCTAGAGCAAACCTGTCAATTGTGTTCGAAGTCATAGTTGACATCAAAAAACAAAATTGGTTTAAGCAAATTTCATCCAGTCAAAAAATCTTATCAAACAAATCTAGTCCTAGACAAACTTACTAATACTAATTTCCTTCACATCCAATCAAGAAATCTAATCCAACTAGTCCTAGTCTAGATCTTTGATGAACTTGATACTGATTGATTTCTTCAACTCAAATGACAAAAAAATCTACAACCTCTGAAAATGTATGCCCAAAAAAAAAAAAAAAATCAATAATTTTCGAACTCTTTTTCGGGTAAAATTTCTTCCATATCCTTAACCATCTCATCTAAAAATCCAATCTTGTCTTTGACAAACTTGATACTAATTGATTTCTTCAACTCAAAAGACAAATATCTACAACCCTTGAAAATGTATGCAAAAGAACAAAAGGAAAAATGTCCTTAAATTTCCACTCTTTTTCTAGTAAGTTTCTTCTATATCCTTAACATTCTCATCTAAAAATCCAAACTTTAATAAATAATCAAATTCTATTCTATCAACTTCCTTCAGCAATTCAACAATTCCTTCAACTAACATATTAAAAAAAATAAAAAAAAATAAAAATAAATAAAAAAATTAAACTAAAATTCACCTGCATAAGTCCTCACCGCTTCAACCCTCGCAACCTCCTTCGCCACACGCCGGCAGCTCTTCCCCCAACAATCTTCCCGCTCCACCATCTACATACAATACACACACACACACACTCACAGCTATAATTAATTAAATTTAATAAAAAATAAACGAAAAAAAAAAATTCACAAAAGAACGAGTGAATTTAGATAGTATACCCGATGAAGATGCAGCGGGGAGAGTGGAAGAGTGAATATCGGATAATTTACACTTAATATTGCTAAAATTGGAGGCGATTTGATTCGAATGTGAAGAATAATCGGCGAGTAATTGATTAAACTGATGATTGAGATCGGAGAGACTCCGGTCGAGGTTGTAGCAGTCGTTTCGGAGCTCCGACACGAGAACCGGAGAAAGCTGGTGGAGGTCTTCGGCGGCGGTGAATTTGGCGTTGAGGAAAGCTACGGTTGTCGGAGAGAGGGAGGAGACCGGCGGCAGAGGAAGAATCCGACTTGTGTTCTCGGGTCGGGCCATTTTGGGTCGGGTTATGGGTAGAGAGGTGGGAAATGTAAATACGTGTATTTAATTAGTGTGTTGAAAACAGTAGAGTGTCACTTTGGGCTTTTATTTTTGGGCCGTAGGCTTTATGGATGTTGAGATGATTTTTCTCGGCCTTTCAAGTGTTTTTAATATGTCTTGTGGGCTGTCCGTGTCTTTATTTTTAAATTTTTGCTTTCTCTTATGTAGTATTTTTTTTTTTTGGGAAAATAATTTTAAAAATGACAAAGTCTTTACTATTCATTCCGTAATATGGGTGTCTTAAACCGTTAGATGAATAAAAAATAATAAGACACGTACTTTTTAGTCACCTCAATGATTATATACCCATCATATATTGTGAAATAAATAGCACAGACTTTGACGCAAGACACTTTCACGGATTTTGTTACTTTTTTTCCAGAATTAGTGATACACTAATTATTTTGTCACTTTGTAATCCTATTGTCTCTTTACACAAACAGTAGTAGTATATTATTGATGCGTTAATGTTTTTATTCAAACATAAAATTATTTGATTTTTGAAAAGATATTAGGTTACCTTTGGCGGAAAAAGATTTCAATTTGGGAATGAATTTGTGATGGAGGTATTTCAATTTTTAATATTATCTATCCTCATTAATTAAATTACTCTCTTTTGGGAAACCAAATAAAATTGAAGAAAGTCTTTGAAATCATGAAATTTCTTATAATTCAATGAAAATTTTTCTAAACTAGAGGGGCCAATAAGTAATTTCTAATAAAAATAATCTGAACAAAATAAAAACTACAGAAAGTCCTGAATGGAAATTAAAATGCTACTTAAACCTCAACTATATCAAATTTTCAAGTAACTTCAAAACCACAAAGTGCCAAATTCCACGGTGGCTCTACTATAAACCCTTCTCATCATCTCTCTTATCGAAATTGTTGCAAAAACAAAAATTTGACGCTTCTACCCTTAGTAACACAGGTCAAAATCTACAAAACTTATATTTACCTAAAAAAAATAAAATAAGAATTATGAGTTGTAACATAGTTTTTTTTGTGTAGTCAAGTTTGTTCATTGGTACATTGATAATATATGATCTTTTTGAATCTATTTTGTAAAAGTTTTATGTCTTAACGATGCTAGGGTTAAGACGAAAAAATATTACGATATGTTTTTTTAGGTAAAAAATGACAAAAATAGAATGCAATAAATTTTACAATCCTTGAAAAATTGTTTAGCTATATTACCAAATGGAAAAAAGAAAAAAAAAAAGAATAGTTTCGATGTTAAGATTTTGGAATATAGGATAACATGCAGGGAGATTTTTACTTCCTTGCAAAGTTAACTTTTGACTTAAATTTCTACTCATATTTGATATTAATAATTATCCAAAATTTAAAGATATTTTAAAATCATCCTACTTAAAAAAGACAATAAATTAAACATATTTGTCTAACAAAATATCAAACTTTCATAGCCTTATATATACATGATCCAAGATTTTGAAAGAAATGTGACAAATCATTTAAAATTTGAGAGTTAAATGAACTACATCTTGGAACTAACTGTTTTGAGGGAAAAATTTTTCAAGATTTTCTCTCCTAATCTGTGGTTTTCTTTTTTCTCAAGTAATTTATCTTTCTTATATTTTTGGAACCTATTTCTCCTAAAAGGATTTGACTACCTTTTCATTTACATTTTTTTGAGTGATTTAATTAATTTCTATATAAAATCGTAGTAATTTCTCAATTTCTAAAGTAACGGTGTAAGAAAGATTAACTATTTCTTTTAATCAAATAAGTATATGGTGTAGGGTTTGTCCTACATATATGTTATACCTTTACCTTTTTCCCCCCTGATACTATGTACATTCTAAATTTAGTTTGAAATCTTGCCTATGATTATACGCAATCGAGACTACTATTGTATATAAATAACTATCGATAAGATAGGTCTCGCACTTTAGATACGTTCTTGTAGGAATGCTTTATCTTCTTTATTGATAACTTCTTCATTTCTCTAATTATAATATAAAATTATATATTCCCATTAGGGTACCATACTATTGTAAATATTTGATATACTTCTACTATACAACACTATATATTTTGAATACTTGTACAACACAAGTCTTAAAGTACAATGGTATGATAGCCTAGCAGGACCATATATAGAATTCCCTGGTTATAATACTTATACCTTAACATTAACACAGGTGTTTCACTTTAACCGCTCCTCCCCAAAAAAAAAAAAAAAAAAATCCTTACCGTACACCATTTGGTTAATCCTATTACCGTATTTAATATTCAAATTTGATACTTTTTCTCTCTCTCCATCATAATAACTACTATAACATCCTTTATATCTCTCTTGCACCTAAGACACATTATAATGGAAAAAATCACTTTCAAGAATGGTGATTATCCATCTCAACATCCTTCTTTGATAAGTTTTTCTTCTCTATTTATTGGATTATAGAACTTTCATGTTTATACTAATACACAAGTTGAACTTCACTCTCTCTAACAAAATAAATACTCATTTTATCCCCATTGACTAGCGTGCTAGCACATTTAATGGGCAAGCTTGACTCTCTCTCTCCCCAACTATAATGGTGAATGTACCCATTCTACTAGATGTATATGCATATTTTTGTATCTGTCTATATGTATTTTATATGCATGTACGAAAACTCATTTTTCAATCGTTAATTTTCTTTTATATAAATAGATAGCCTCATGTTTAGAATATTACATTTAGCCTATCGTTTCTTTCTTTTTCAAATCAATTGTTTGTATGCTTATCTCTTACTCCACCTCTTAAGAAAAACTGTTTCTCACTTGGATTTCGGATAATATTTTTTCCAATTATAAATTTTTGACGAAAAAGTTAGTTTCTCTACCTGTTATTTAACTTCGTTAACTTTTATGTTTTTGGTAGAATGATGTAGTTGGATTTTTGAAATTCTTCTTGCTCTTTCAACTTATCTATGCAATTTGCACAAAAAATTTAGTTTGAAATATTTTCAAGATTTTTGTGGAGCCATTATCACACATTATGAACAAGATTCACGTTTGCATCATGCTATTATGTCTGATTTCTCCCTCTCTCTTATCTTTGGTTCTAAAATTTTGATTTATTGATCTTGACCATATGTTTTACATTAATATATTTTAGTGCACAATAATATATAACAATCATATTTATTCTTTTTCACTAAAAGATTAAATATATAACCATCACGTTTACATTCAAATTGTTATAAGAAGTGGTTATTTAGTTTATGATCTTCCAACAATTTGTAGTAATTGTATATCTATATCTTAGACTACATTATAGATAAGAATAACAATAATTTGAGTTCAACCTCAACTCTTAGTTTGAGCTAAAATCTTTTGAGCATAATCAACAGTATAAATAATATTTGACATATGCAAATTTACTTACACTCAGCTTAATTTCATGTATTATTTAGATGTGCATATGAGTTATGATATAAAATTCAAAATAGTAATAATTGGTGTTATGGCAAGATAAGGGCATTAAGATATGAACTTGGCTAGCTTAATATTTTTATTTCTTCTTTGTCTTTTCCTTTCTTATGAAACATAAATATTTTGTTGATGAAACCTTAAATATATGAATTGAGATTTTCAAATGAAATTTTCGTATACATTAGAATGATTTGCATAATCGCGCAAACCAAAGTTTCTGACATAGTTTGATTATTTAGGTTATGAAAATAAGATTTGATGTATACCTACTCATGTTTTTTGTTTTTATAACGTTAATTAATGAACTATGACTTTTTGATTTAAGTTATACAGTAAGATAATTTGATTCATATGATTTATTATCAAATTACATGGTAAGTTGTGAAAGAAATTTAAACTACATCTACATTATAGCTTTCATTACCTAAGTGCATGACTAAAAACTAGATATATATATCCAAACAATTAGTTTGGGATACAAATAAAATATACAAACTCTTATTATGATGATATTTGTTTGCAATATCAATGATAATTACAAAAACATAATCAACTATATTATTCTGCATGGAACTAAGTTCATGTAACAGAATCCAAAACTATAAAGGATAATAGTTTTTAGTTGCTGATGGCTTTTAATTTATTAGGATTTTTCTAAAGGTTCTCCCACTAGTTTCATGAGTGGTTGGAACGTGTATATATTTTATGTAATTTTTAATATTCTTTACTGTTTAGCAATTGTATTGTTTGAAATACAGTGAATGGTGTAATTTTTAATATTCTTTACTGTTTAGCAATTCTATTGTTTGAAATACAGTGAACAGTCTATTTTTTTTCTATTGTAGAAGAAAAATAGACTTTTAATTGGCAACATAATTAGAACTTGACCCTAATTAGAAAACAAAAAAACTCATCTGCCTTAAGCAAAAACTACTAATAAATATGATTTTTTTTAGCCTCATTTAAGTCCTGCTTGATATCATTGATGTTTAAACTTTAAATCTATGAGTTTGAAATTTAAGTGTTAAAACTATTAAGTTGCTAATTCATAAAGTTATATTATCTTGTAATGATCAACTGATTTTAAGTATTGAATTCAAATATATCAATTCATAAATGTGCTGTTAATTTATTATGAAGAAATTTAAGTGTAAATTTATTCAGATATCTCAATTCTTTGTGTTGGTAGAAAAAAATATGAGCATGAGAGAGAAGATGAAATATTTGATAGATAGTATTTAAATGTGAGTTAGAGAGAATAGTATGTGTGTGTATGTGTATGTGATAGAGAGAATATAGATGTGAATACATGTGAGAGAGAGGATGTATATGTGTGTGTGAGGTAGAGAGTGTCTGTGAGTGAGAGAGACATTGTTCGTACAAGTATATGGGTGAAAGAGAGAGAGAGAGGAGTGCGTGTATGTGAAGAGTATATTGTGAAAATGTATGTGTAAGAGAGTATGTGAGAAAGAGTATTTGTGAGAGAGAGGAAGAGATTATATGTATGTTTCTATTTATGTTTAAAAAATTAGTAAATTATATAAAACTTCACCAAAATTTTTTACCACTAGTGCTTAATTTTATTAAGTGAATTCTGCTATCTAATATGTAATGGTTTTATCTTATAAATTTGAGGTTCTATCTATATTTTTTATTCTTCTTACTTTGGTTTTGAGTAGATTCTAATATAACTTTGAAAATTTGCTTGTGACAGCACGTAACCAAGGCTATTATCGTATCTTGGAGAGTGCTCGCCTATGAGATAATTCTTCTACCTTAGCCACATTTGTATAAGTGATGAAATCATTTTCTAGAACAGTAATTACTCATATCGATTTCCTTTTTAGATAAGTTTTTCTTCTTTGCGCTCTAATTATAGTACTCTTAATAAAACTAATAATACATGAGTTGCGTTTTATTCCGCCAACAAAATAAATACCTACTTGACCGCATTTGACTAACGTAGCTAGTATATTAAATGGTCACATTTGGCTATTCTCTCTCTCTCTCTCTCTTTTTATTCTAATACTTTTATTTTATTGATCTTGACCAAAAGATTTACATTAATCTATTTAGGTGTATAATAATATAACAATCATATTTATTCTCTTTTATATGATAAAAGTTTAGATATATACAAGGTTAACAGTCAAATTTTTTAATACGAATGTACGATCTTTCAGGTAATTTGTTAGTAATTGCATATTTACACTCAAACTACATGACAAGCATGAATACAACAATAAATTCATTTCGAGTTCAACTATCAGTTTAGGTTAGAATGTTTTAAGTATAATTAGTATTATACAAATATTTGATGTATGCAAATTTACTTACACTATTCTTAGTTTTTCATTTATGATTTTGAATTGTTATATGTCAGATTCAAATATATATATATATATATATATATATATATCATTGAAACTATATTTTACGTTTGAAAAACAATGCCTATGATTATTTCTTTTCTAAAATAACGATATTTTATCTACAAAAATTAAACATAGGTATTGAGATTTCAAAATAATTATTTCGATGTTACAATGATAAAGTATTGTGAACCAAATTTTCTTGCATTGTTTGATTATTTTAGTTATGAAACAAAACTCTGAAGTTTACAAAGTCACTTTTTTTTTTTTTCCCAATATAGATTAATGAAATTTGAATTTTTAATCAAAATTATAACCAAGACAATAGAACCAAACATTAAGCTATTTTTTTTATAATTTGTTATTTCTTTTGATGGAGGAATTTGAGAAAGAAATTTAAACTACTTATACATCTAAAGTTTTTTAACCACTTAAGCACGAACAAATTGCAAGTATTATAATAAATAAAATTTTCAATCTTTTCCTTTTTCATGATGATACTTTCTTTTATTACTTATTTAATGTATCTTGTTTTATATTTTCTCTTGCACTATGGTTAGCTAATGCATTTTCTTTAGAATAGTCATATCTCGTTATTGCTAAAATGGGAATGTCATAGACAAATTAATTGATTTTAAATTTCTTTATGACCTTTAACTTTGTTATGCTGGTATTACGCAACATTGAACATAATTGTAATTGATTACCTAATTTTCTATGCCGAACTAAGTTAATGTAATAAAATCTGAAATTATAAAAGTAAAGTTTTTAATTGCCATAGTGCACAGTAATAACTTTTAAACTTTTATGATTTTTCTAACGGGTTCTTTTATTATTTTTTTTGAGCGGTCAGAACTGTTTATGCAATTTATGCAATTCCTTTTATTAGAATAGCGATATAAATTATATCCATTATCTTTTTGCATTAAGCATTGCAGGAAATGCAGTGAGCAACCTTTTTTTTTTTTTTTTCTCTATTTCAATAGCCAAAAGAGACTTTTCTATCGGTAACTTAATTAGAAAATGAGACTATTTAAACAAGAAAATTCTTAAAAAATTTGATAGGCTCAATTCAAAATTGAAGAGAATACAACTTAACTGGACAATATCAATTGGGCTATTTTCTTTGTTGTATAATTAGATATCATAAAAATTGAGCAAAACAAAGACAAAAGATATTACTAATGATAGATCTTCGTACTTGAAAAATCTCATATTCCATTTAGCATTTACATTGAAGGTCATTATTTTAATGGCAAAAATGATTTTGCCCTTTTTCTTATTCAAAGGACATAAAATGGACTTCCAAATTCAACTCAATTTTTCAGGAAGAAACATCAGTTTGTTGGTTTCCTTACAAATGAATGAATTAGGAAGAGACAAAAAAATTTCATTAATGAAATTCCCTTAACTAAAATAAAAAAAAATAAAAAAAAATTTCTTATGGTCTGGAAGTAAATGTGCTTTGTTGTTTACCATTGTGCAACTCTTCATAGAGTTGAAAGAAAACAAACCACTTGATATTTAAATCAAATTTACCTCAGTAAGAGCCTGTTTAAGTTTTATTTATCAATAATCATGTCAAATTTGAATGATATTTAACGCTCATTAAACTTTTGAACTCGGAGTTTGCTAAAAAGCTAAAAAAACTTTAAATTATTTATTGAAAAATTCAAACTACTCGGCTTCGATTTAAAGTTATTTTGATTAAAGTTTGTTTGAACTCAACTTGAAAGATAAATAGGCCAAGGTTGAATGTATTTACAAACTCGTTAAAATAATTATACAAACTTGAACAATATATAGTGTTCTTCTTGTTTAGACTTATTTTCACCCATAACTCTCATTGCATATGAATAAAGACCCCTATATCTATTCCGAGCCTTTTTTTTTCTCCTCTCCAATCCTTGGAACATCAGGGAAAAGGCATTTTTCTCTCAAGAGCAATTGTTACACACTTTACAAATTTTGCTTTCATTTTTGAATTGACTTGGAGAACAAATGTCTAGTTGTTTGTATGAAATCCTTTTCTCAAGATATCCCTTTTCAGTATCTATTTCCTTCTACTCAATTGTGTCCCTATTAATTTTATGGCTCTTTTTCTTGGCTTCTCTTTCTTGAAAAATACTTTCTAGTGTTTGTGTTCTACATATTAAATCTTCGACTATCCTATATTCTTCCAAAAATGTGCCAATCCCTAAGACATGCGGAGTTGACGCACTGATCAACATATATACAAATTTACCTATAACTTTCAAGAAAGCAAGCTACATAAACTAGTGAATTAAAATATGTACTATAATTACATATAGAGACGTAACATCAACCAATAGGAATCTAAAAATATATTTCTTTCTATGTAAAGGATGGAGGTGGTAGTTTGTATAACATGATATCACATCACTTCTAAGAGACAACATGAAAAATATGCTCAGTTTGACTAAAATAAATTCAAAGAACTATCCTAAATTGAAAGGCCAAGATTATTTGAGCACAAAGTAAGAAGAATCCAACCCAAAAAATGAAAATAAACAAACAAGTTTGAACTTGATAATTTCGTATAATAAACTAGACAATGAAACTTACCAGAAACCTATTGGTCTTCTAAATAAGGAAGACATGATAAAAGTTACAAGAAAATAGTGGCTTTATCCCACAGTGAAAGAAGAAAGCCTACATTTAACGCCTTTTGACCACAATATATGAAACAAAGCAATATATGAGTAAAGAAATATTTAGAACTAGAAAAGAAACAAGGTATTCTCAGCTGCTCCAAATCAATATAGAAAACTCAAAAAGAAATTAGAATTGTCATAAGCATTTAATACACCATTTATGTTCATTGAAGTTTTACAAAGCTTTATAACACATAAAAATGCACCAGCTACAATAGATTATTTATTTATGCCTTCGCTTTGAACTTCTTTTAAGCTTTTAAACAACCGATAATCTGTAAAGTTTCAAAGTAGTGAGGCATATTAAAATAAGAAAATAGGTAAATTATGGAGTAACCATCACAACTCAAGTGGTTTTCAGATAGGACATCTCAACAACCCATCACAGCACAATTATAGACAAAATTTCCTGAATGCTTTCTTCCTAGAAAAGTCCACTGTAGGGAACCTTCATCAGGCTTCCAAGCATTGATATTTATGAACCCTCCATTCAAAGTCTTAGGTCCACTAATAACTATCAGTTGATTCCCGCAAGCTCTAAATGCCATCCCCCAGCCATTCATGGAGGTTGTCTGTTCAGGTAATTTGCCTATTGTAATCCATACATTACTTTTCTTTTCATACTTCAAGACTTCATTTTCATCGTAATACATCATGGCCTGCTGCATATAACTCATTCTTTACCACTGCAATAAGGGGAGGAGCTTTTCCCATTGCAACTGATGCATCACCAGCTTCTCCATTACGTACAGGAAACATATCAGGAATTTCAACCCAAGTTCTTGTCTTCATATCATAGACTTCCCCACTTGTAAGAACCTTTGAATTTACGATCCCAAGCCTCCTTTCTCCTCCATTTGCACTTGGATTGCCTATTCCAATCCCACCAATGACGTAAAATTTCCCATCCATAAATACCCCTGAACATAATTTTCTAGGTTTATGCATGCTAGGAAGTATACACCAAGTTCCTATCTCTGAGTTATAAAGTTCTGCAGAGCTTAGTATATTGCCCCTTGAGTCGCAACCGCCTGCCACAATTGCAATCTCTCCAAGACTAGCAGAGCCAAACAAGCATCTTGGGGTGTTTGTTTTCATGCCAGATGTCCATGAGTTTGTTAATATACTGTATTTGTAGATCACTTGAGACTCTATATCCTTTCCAAATGACAAGAAGTTCAGTACCAACAGCCAATGATTCCTTATCAGAAAAGCAGAAGCATTCATTTGATGTCATTGAAGGCAAAGTCATCCATCTACGTCGCATAGGATCAAAGGCTTCCCATTTAAGAAGGTCACAAGAAAAGTAAACCCAATGTTCTTTGATACCCAACTGCCTTCTTAACTTATAGAGATACCCGCTTCGGATTAGAGACCTAAAACTCCGATTTAGTGAAGCAATGGAACCATAATCTGATCTAGAGCAATGAAGAAGGCAATTGATTGAGAGATCTCGCCCGAGTGGATTGATCAGCAAACTAGCATCAACATGATCCCCATCTTGGTCTTGGTTATCTTTTTGAGCCATATTCAACACAAAACTTCCTTCTTTCTCGGGGATAGCCAGCACCTTGGATGATTTTGTAAGTCCACACTCTTCCTCGTCTTCTGAAGGGTGATTTCTCTTTGAGTTTTTTGTCATAGAAAATGTACTATAAATCCACCTGCTCTCAGATTTCTTCACAAGGGTTTGGCAAGCCTTCAGAAACAAAAAAAGATGGGCCTTCTGACATGATGGCTGGTAGAATTAGACATTTGAGAAATAAACTTGTCCAACCAAGTTAAGTATGATGGCATCATTCCAAGACAGTGTCAAATAATTCTGCAATCTAAAAAAGAAAAGAGAAAAGGTTAAAGAATTCAGCCATAAAGATATATCTTTATTTAAGTTTGAAAACTTATAAAACAGATAAATAAATAATATACTAAGTAACGAAATTCAATCCTAACAAGACATCTCAAATAGGATGGAATAAATTAGATGTGGCAAATCATGGGGTTACATCTAAAAGGTGGAATAGATTCTATGCAGGATATTGTTTGCAATTTTATCAACCAAAATCCATAAAAAAAAAAATTTCACATTTAGAAAAGAACATGCAGAACCTCAACATAGTTTGGGAAGCAAAACAAAAACTCATAAGGGTAAGAAATTCCTCCCTAAACACTTTAATTAGGAAATCTCTGATTTAAACCCTCTCTTTAAAAAAGAAATTTATTTGAAACAATCATACAAATTGAATAACTAAATCAGAAAAAATTGAAAGCCTACGTGCATTTATAATAAAAAAATTTAATTCAAAAACATCTGTCATAAAATCTGAAACCAAAAATCAACCACTAAAGTTGCCTAAATTGAATGAAATTACAACAACCACCAGTAAAAAAAGGGTACAAAAAGTCCACAAAAATAGAAAATTATCCAACCAGAAGCAAAAACAATCATTAAATAAAATAGCTTCAAAAAATCTCATCGATAAAAATTTTAGTAATTAGTGATATATCCAACCAAAAAGTAAAAAGTTAACATAAATTACCAATAAAAAGTAGATTTGAATAAAAATATATCTTCATATGTGTATAGCCTTCAATAGCTAGAATCTTTACATGCATTCCTTCCAGAAAAATATAACTAGAAAACAAAGAAAAACAAAGAAAAACAAACAAAGAAAGAAAACAACCCATTAACAATTATATACTCATAAAAGATCTCAAAAAATTATACTAAAAAAAAAAAACTTACAAATTAAATCAAGAATAGCCTTTGATTGAAGTTGTAAAAAAAAAAATAATAATAGCATTTTGGTGACAACCTAGAAGAAAACATTAATAGATCAAAATTTGATCAAAATTTTCATTAGGACCTCTATTAAAACTTTTTTTTTTTTTATACATTTGAGGCCCTTTTAAATATGAGAAACAATAAAACCTTTTACTCTTGAGCCATAATAAGGACAATGAGTGTATTTTCTTTATTCTAAAATATTGAATGAGTTGAATATTAACTAGTGTACTAGCACTGATAAATATAATTGTGGACTAACGGAAACAGAGAGATAACGGTGACGTAGAAAATACACTGGTTATGGTAGAATAGGATTTTAGATTTAACATAAATGAATTAACGGTCATTATTCACACATGTAAGCTACATCTAAATAATCTTGTCCTTTTCTGGATAGTGTTTATTTACTTACCAAACATCATATTCAAGAGATTTGTTTCTTTACACCGTACAGCTGTAGTATTTCTCGTGCATCTTAGTAAGTATGCACGAGTCTTTCCACTTTTCTCTTTTTTTTTCTTTGTTTGAATTTCTTAATTTAGTTTTTCTATATTCATCTTGATTAAGAAATTAAAATTTATTTTTAGGGTTTAGAAGGACTACAATGTATTTGGCATGTAGGTTTTAAGGTTTTATTTGTATAGAACAATTTTCCTATGTGTTCATTTGGTTAAAATTACGATGTTCTGGTTATTGATATTATAATATCTAGATTGTGGAATATCACTTGTCTTTAAAATATTTAGAATTTATTTGATTCGTGGACATGATAATGTAGGATGAGTCCATACTGGCATTAATTATTCTGAAATTATAGTTATTCTAAATTTTGTTAGTATTTAATTATCCACAAGATATCTCATTGAGAATCCAACATTATGTTGTTTGGTCAGTATGAATTGATTTAATAGTTACTAAATTTCTTTAAGTTATACGGAAATCTAATCATATGTTGTCTGGTCAGTATGTAATTGCTTCAATAATATGATTTAAAGTAAAAAATGGATGTTATGTTGTTTGGTCAATATGCAATTGATTTAATAGTTACCTAAATTCATTGGAAGTAGAAAATTTAACATTATGTTGTTTGGTTAGTGTGAAATTGATTTAGTAGTTACATTAATTGGCTCAAGGTATAAAATTCAATATTACATTAATTGTTTGGAATTGATTTAGTAGTTACTAAATTAGTTCAAAGAAGAAAATATAATATTATGTTGTTTGGTGGGTATGGAATTGATTTAATAATTACCTAAATTAGTTCAAAGGTAACTTAAAAAGTTGTAATGTTTTCTTATTGCATCATATTATCATCCCAAAATAAATCGATTTAATGTTGGTCTTATGTCTTATTTGTATAGAACAATTTTTGTTGTTTTGGTAATATACAAGTCTGGTGTTTTGGTATAATATTACTTGAATTGGTTCATGGTAACAAGATTTTAAAAAGATCATATTTTCTTATTGCATTGAATTGTCATCCCATAATAAATTGACTAATATTGACTTATGTATATTTGTATAGAACAATTTCCCTGATTTGGTAATTTACAAGTCTGGTGTAGTGGGAATCAACTGTATAACATTTATTGTATGATATATGATCCACCTTTAAAAACAGTTAAAGCTCATTTGGTTTGAAGACATTACAACATAGAATAAGTCATATTGAAATTAATTGTCAAGAAATTACAATTATCTTAAATTTGGTTAGCATTAAATTATCCATGAATCAGCCCATAAAACTCAATATCATATTATTTGGTCAGTAAAAATTGATATAATAATTACATTTTTCTGTTAATTATGAAATCAATTTATTACCTATATTGGCTCAAGTAACTTAAGCCTTAAAAGAGCTATAATATTTTCTTATCACATCAAACTATCATCCAATGATAAATTGATTCAGTATTAGTCATAAATTTTATTTGTCTAGAAGTCAATTTTCCTATTTTGGTAATTTGTTTACAAATTTGGTGTTTTCGCTATCGGTTGTATAACGTCTTAAGTTATAGTATACAAATTGTCTTTAAAACATTTAAAATTTATTTGATTCATGGACGGAATGAGATAGAATAAGTAATACCATAAATAATTAATTTAAAATCAGTAATTGACTATTACAATGATGTAATCCATCCGAATATGATTTATTCAGAAAAGGTAAAATATCTAAATTAAATTTTAGAAAAATTTTAATAAGTCACAGACGATTTTATATTTTATCTTACCTTCTTGTGATAATTATTTGTTTTAGGAGCTAATCAAAATTGTAATAATCATAAAGCTAAAAACTCATACGATAGAGTTTTAAATATTCTATAAGCCATTGATGTGGGTATTATAAGAAGAAAATATGACTTATGTGGCATCCTACATGGAACGTGGAATTTGGTGACATATATCATCACCTTTGTTTCTTACACACAAATATGTGATGATCATTTTTCAAGTTGCATGCATGGATGGACTCTAGCAAATTCAAATCACACATTTGATTGATACCTCTGTAATTACTAGTTGTAATATAATTTCATTAATTATTTTTTTTTTGGAGTGGTTGGTGGGTAGAAGTTGCTTTTGTAGCTTTCAAGTTTGCGATAAAAGCTCAAGTAAAAAAAGGGAATTCCAAAAAAAAAAAAAAAAAAAAAAAAAAAATGGAATCCCCAAAAAATATTTTAGAGCTATTTGGTTTTTAGGTATAAAAAGAAGGAATATGAATCAAGGTTAATGATATTCATAGATGTTATTCGGTTAATCACTATAAGAATCATTTTATGAGAATAAAAGCGTTGAAAAATACCTATTTTTATTTTCACTTGTGTCTTGAGTTTTAAATTGATTAATTTATTTCTTATTCAACTCAAATAAATATAAAAAAATAACATAAATTTATATCGATAATAAAAAATTCTCATTTTGAAAACGTAAACCAAACACCTCCTAAAAGAAAATAAAAGGTTAAATGTTAATGAGACAAACATTTTACGACTCTATGTCGGTTGGAAAGATTACTATCTAATATATACATAGAACAGATAAAAATGAGGATGAGAAAACCTCAAAGGATATTCCGTCCCCTTCACCAACTCCTTCTCACAAACACAGAGTCGCATAGAGTTAAAATAATTTAAAGTACATTCAAACACGTGTATGACATGCATGAGAAACTAATAAATGCACCGAACAAGCAACTGAGAATGCGAGGATAGACGACGGAGAGGAAAGAAGAGCAAAATTTGCTTCGTATGAAGCTAATAATGCCAATAAGAAAGAAGAGAAAAACAGATGGAAAAACATTGAAGATCAATGAGACAAGCTAGCGATGACCTGTAATACATAACTACGATGATAAGATCACATGTTTTAGTAAAAAAAATTTAGATGGATCGTATTTATTCATTTTATTCTATGTTATAAGAGTAAGTTTTTATTATTTAATTATTCGATAATAAAAAATGAATATGACAATCATTAAAATAAGTGAAAAATAGAATCTTATAAATTGAACGATAATATGTTTTTGTAACGTACAAATATAGTACATATAAGAGTTCGATATGTATGATATATAAGATTGTACCAAGTCTATTTAAATTATTAAGTGGTAGTAGTATCAAAGATTATGGTTTTAAAAATTAAATACATTCAAATATACTCTATTTATATCTATTTTGTATGAGTTATTGAGATAACAGTATTTGTTATATTCCTGTTTTCCTTAAATAATTCTATATGAGATGGTTAAAGACTTTTTTAAAATTAGAATCTATTTGAATTCCTTTAAAGGATAGAGTTTTGCCTGATAACTCTGTATTGTGGTGTATACTGTTGGATGGTATCGAAAGTAAGAAATTTCATTTTTTTTTTTTTTGTAAAATTTAACATTTATTTTACTCATTCTTAATACAGAGTGAATAGTATAAACTACCTTTAAAGACTGGAGAAAACTGATCAAAAAATAAGAAAAGATATGGTACATTTTAGGTTATGAAGCACACATGCATAATAGTACGACACAATACCACCCCATGTATAAGGGGTTGCATGTGTGTTCAAGATACATTGCTTCAATTTATAATGTATTGAGATCTAAATATCACGTTTAACAAAAGCATACTGATTTTGTCATTTTATTCGTAATAATCAATTAAAAATTGCAACAATTTATAATGATATATTTAAACTCAATATAACACTAAAATTATGCAATCAGTGGGGACATGAATATGACCTCAATAAATGATTGGGGTACGTAATACCGACACATAATACCCACACATAATATCGTACGCAATACCGATACATAAGACTGACACATAACACCGACACAACTCTTACAATTTAAGGGTAAAAAATATTTTTAGTCCTCAAAATTTGGTCCGTAGATATTTTTAGTTCTTAAAGTTTCACAAAAAATAAATTACGTCCTTCATCTTTTAAATTTTTACTGAATTAAGGGTAAAAAATACTTTTAGTCCTCAAAATTTGGCTCGTAGATATTTTTAGTTCTTAAAGTTTCACAAAAAATAAATTACGTCCTTCTTCTTCTAAATTTTTACTGAATTAGGACAATTGATATAGAAATACTATAATTTTTTGTAAAATTTATGAGAAAGAGCAATTTTTACTAGTTCAGCCATGAAAAAGTAAATATAGAGGGTAATTTTTAGGGTTTATCAGATAAGGAGTGGAATGTTTGTTAGGGTAGAGACGTACAAACCGAAAACTATATTATTTTTTTGTCAATTGTCCTAATTGAGTAAAAATTTTTAAAAAAAATGAGAGACATGATTTGTTTTTTTTGTAGACTTTAAAGATCAAAATAATCAACACACCAAACTTTGGAAACTAAAGTGATTTTTACCCTATTAATTAAATAGGGGAATAAGTTGTGGCGTCAACAAACTACTTAGAATTTAGGACCAACAACGTATGTAGTTCCCTTTGTTGTTCTCCAAACATCATAATATATGAAAGTTTGTTGAAGAAAATGTTTATTTGACAAATACGAGATTTCTTATACAGCTTATTTCTAATATACCTTGTTAGTGTCTAATTACGTCCAACTTATCATCACAGAAACAAAAAATATTTGCTATCATCTCAACAGCTATGACTCGTGACTAGTACAGATATACTCTATTTTGATAATCATGATAAACTATCTTATAATGCTTGAATGTATACATCAAAACAATATTCTCTAATTATACTATTGAGATGAGATTGTACCAAGTCATCAAATTATATACAAAAAATAATCTAAAATAGTAAACAAAATTCGATTGTGACAAACTGAATTGACGGTAATTCCATGATTGTACAACCTGTACTATACTTATACACTTTTTTCTTTTTTCTTTTTTTTTTTTAATGTGGGTTGTAGGTGTACTTTTTTTTTTTTTTAAGATTAACTTTTTAAAACTTCATTTTGAGGCCTATTTAAAAAATAAAATAAAATAAAATAAAACCTTACATTTTTTGGGAAGTGGTAAGTGGACTTTAAGAAATGTAACTTTGGTTTTTTGTTCTTCAGGGACTTGGAGGATGGATTTAATTTATGGGCTTAAAGTTTCAATGAGCCCAACTTATCATATTAAATATTCTTCTGTGACTTGCTTTTAGAGCACCTAAATTAAATACCTTGTTGAGAAAAGGGAAAAAATAACCTGTTAATTTCGTATCGTATTTGTATTATATTATCATATTTTGTTAAAAATTCCCACCTCTAGTTTAAGGTACTCACAAGTCACATTAGAATTATAGCTAGATACATTCTAATATATATAAAAAAATAGTTAGTCGTATAACCCAAAATATACAACTATATATATATGCCTCTTTACGCTCTACTTATACAAACAAATTTACAACTTGTCGAGAAACATTAGAAATATAGGGATAGATTTACAATCCTGTTGAAAAAATCATTCTCTTATATTAAAAGTTTTGTTTATCATAAATTTTTAAAACACATTATATTACACTGTTTAAGATTTTTAAAGCCATAATAAAAGACAATTTAATGGTTAAAGGACCGTAGAATTTTCATAAACATAGATTAGAGCAAAAATGTGTCCTAAGATTTGAATACATATTTTTATCTCCACTTGCATATATACTTGCAATATAGTAGAAATGAGAGTGAGTTTAGGAAATGAAATTCTGATAGAATAATCTTGGAAACAAAATGGTCCTTGTTAAGGATGAATGAAGATGAATGTTTCCACGTATGAGGCAGTCTGTTAATATCGATACTCATAAACTCCCTCTGAAAACTCGATTTGGCAGAACCAATCTCAATTTAGGAGTGTCAGCCCATTTGTGCAACTTGCAATTACATGACTGTAATCATAGACACAAATGGGTACAATTGTAAAATTAATTAAGAAAGATTTGTCATAGATGACTAATTAAATGATTATGTTAAACTGCAATTTCTGCAGAAGATACAAGATCACTAATATATAATTTTGTTTCTGAATTGAGTTTGGACGTCTACTAACAACTTGATCTTTCTTTTTAAAGGAGTCATGGATCAAGCATATATAACACTAGAGAATTTAGTCCTAGTTGTAAGAAAGAAATTACTAAGTAAGTACTAACACAAGTTGCAATTATAAAGAGATTAGATTTGGGTATGCGTAAGAATTTCATTTAATTTTGGGCATAATGCACTTTTTACTGGTCAATTTGTTATTATTTTTTTAGAAAAAAAAAAAAGAAAGAAAGATTTTTGATCCCTTATCTTTAGAATGTATATCAATTTAATCTCTTATATATTAAAACAAGTCAATTTAATCAGTTGATAATTTTTTAAAATATTAATCAATATAGGTGATTTTAACCAAAAAAAACAGAACAATTAACAATGAAAGTCATATAAATATTACATGACCATTGAAATGCAAATAAGTGGAGGTTACCACTAGTTGCGTTCATGATGAATCACAAAAACTCCGCATTCATATTGTGCATATTCTAAATAATTACAACGATTATCACTAGTTTAGCACAGGCACAACACGGGTACACGGGTACATCGATACGAGTACAAGTACAGGTATGGAATATGACGATTTTTATAATTCATGATATGAGAACATAGGTTTAATTCTAAACAACAGACGTGTAGTTGTATTAAAAAATTTGGGTATATATTTGATTGTCACTAAAATTATATGTATACAAGTAAATCATTATTTAATTGTATTAGAATTTTAGTTGTACTATAGTTTTAGTTATATTAAAATTTTCACTATGTTCTCTATCTTTTTGATACAATGACCATTTTATTACAGAAAGAGTAGTGGTATATTAAGTAACACGGGTTTAACAAATAGGGTTATCAATAATCATTATCCTATTCATTAGCTATCCATGATAATCATGTACCTCCAATGTTTTTTTGAAGGTTCTTCAAAAGGAAACCCGTATAATTACAAAGAACAAGGCAGACGAACTAAAGTTTCCATAATATTGCAATTAAGTCTTGTTTAATCTAACAATCAAATTAAATTAATATTATTTTAGTTCCTAATATTACTACATCAGTAAACGAAGTTTTAGCCTGACCTAATCTATTGATTACAAAAAATTCTAATTCATTGGAGTAATCCATGGTCTATAGACAAATTTTGCTCTTTAATCAATGTAATCATAAAGAGGGGACAAAATAATTACATTTAATTCTCGAATAATATTGTACTGATGCATCGTGAATGGCATGCATAAAGCATTATATTTGTCTTCCTTCAAGGCGTGGATAGAAGAAAAGATGCTCAATTGACAATTGTGGTTGTACTACTACACGTGCACCGGTAATTAATTAAAACTCTTAATTTCAACTCCGATTTTAATTATATATATAAATCTTCACCGACTAATCTACATATTTTAGGCAATCTTGCCTGCCAGTTTTACTATGATATCAATCACAAAGACTGATGAAATATTGATTGCTAATTATCATACAATAGAGACCACATGATACTTCTTCAGTTTTATTTAACTGTCGATTTAGATTGATTTATATAGTTAAGAAAGTCATTAGAACAATTGTATTAATTTTAAAAAAAAATTATTTAGAGTGACCATATGAACTACCTTTTATATTAATATTTTTAATTACATAATCCTCTCCCATTAACGTGATACAATAGGTAAAGTTAAAAAAAGTTCATTTACTATTTTCTTAAAGTTTTAAAGCGATTGTTAATGTAACCCAAAATTAATTGTGACATATAAAATAAAACAGAGGAAGTAGCATATTAACAAGTCAATCTCTTGGAATTAGTTATGTTAATTAAGATTCCCCGATGGATAAAGGATAAATTATGCCTAGGAGCAAATATTCCAACTTATTAATTCAACGTAGTAAAAGGACACAAACAGTAGAAATGGTCCCCGGAAGTGAGTATCAACGTATTGACTAGGAATACTAGGATTTTCATATATTAATAATCACTACAATTAAGTTATTAACTTAGGGAAAGATTTAATTAGATATGGTCTATGACCTCACTTGTAAACCCTGTGGTGTAATTTAAATGTTATGGAATCTGTGAGTACATCAGTTAATGTAAGTAAGATTTTATAAAATTTAATTTTGACCGCAAGATCTACAGGTGGAATCCAAAATTGAATTTATGGTAGTATTTTCCCTCAACTTAATACCACTATCGCTAACAGGTAAAATAATCCCATTTGGTTGGTGTCTACTGTTTATTTTTTTTTAGTTAAATTCTTGCCTAATTGTGCTCATACTTCCGCGACGGTTGAAGTTATACAATTTCGTTAAAAAAATATCTCGTTCTACTTAAAAATTTATACAATATAAAATTTTAAAGTGTTTTTTTAGTTAAATTCTTGCTTAATTGTGCTCATACTTCCACGACGGTTGAAGTTATACATTTTCGTTAAAAAAAACATCTCGTTGTATTTAAAAATTTGTACAATATAAATTTTTAAAATACACGAGAACAACAAAATTTTATGAGAGAGCAAATTTTTCTCTACTTATATTATATATGTGAAGTTTTACAGTTATTAATGCCACACCCAACTTAGCTTGTAATAATGTATAAATTTGTATATAGACGGCATGTTTGTTGTGTTGGAAACCTTTATAACTTCAGTTATTTGTTTGAATAATGTGTCACACACCATTGCCTATTTAGATTTGGAACACTGATTTAATCATATAATATTAAAGTTATTATTTAAACATGATTTGAAATATGTACCACTATTTGTTTGTATGCAATAACTTTAACTAAAGTGATCGTTTTTATAAAACCTAAACTATGAATGAAAATTAACCAAGTTTATTAATTTGTGAGTTTGACCACAGATTGTGGCACTATAGATAATTGTATGAGCTCAATTTATATCATTTACAAGTTTCACTCAACTAGCATGATACATTGGGTTGAATATATTCTAAGAAAGAACATTCAACACAGTACATTTCACAATATTAATGAAATTCATGTAAGCTTCACAGTTAGTTTTATGAGGCCCACAAATATTGTGAGCCAGCAGATTGCCACAAAAGAATTTGCTTTAGGAGATATAGCCACAACTTGTCGTGAGTGAGTGTGTGCATTACTTTAGAAATTAAGTATACTTTTTTTAATAAATCTACTTTTTTCTCTATATTTTTAGTGATTCAAACTCATTATTAATAAGTCATAGAATAAACGTTTTACCATTTAAATTACAAATCGCCGTCAAATTAAGTATACAAAAGTATTGTAGTGAAAGAAGAAAATCTCTTCTTGATAAAAATATGAGGTGACAGTAACGAGCATATGCAAAGAAGATTATCAAATATCTTTCTTGGAATATCAACAAGGACGAATCGATCATATTAATTTCTAAGAGAGAAACAGCCAGCCCATTGGATTCTGATTGAAGAAAAATAAAGGCCAAAAAAAAAAAAAAAAGGTTCCTCGTGACTTTGAGTTCAGTCCTCGCTGTCTATTGGATCAAAATCATGTGCTCCGAGAGGCACGCTGACCGTATATTCTTAATTTTCTCATTTACATATCCTGCATGAATTGCATTATTTTAACATAAAAAATAGTGAAAATTTGCTACCACTTTGCATATATTTTCATTTGTGTGTAAACAAAGCAGCCATGTAAGAAAATTAGATGAGAAAATGTTCATTATTCATAAAAAAAATTTCTACATAAACTGTAGATAATCAGTTACTTTATTGGAGTAGGTCGATTTTAATACTATTTCTAAAACATGGCACATTTATATGTAGGTCAAAGAAAAAGAAAAAGTATATTCTAAACAACTGGCTGTAGTATATATCCCGATTTGTCAATAATCATTCGAACCTTTCTGGTTTTCTGATCCAGTTAATAAATCACAAGGAAATTTCAAATGTTGATGGAATCTCAAGCCTTTCCATCATTGGATGCATCACAAGCACGTGCTCAAGAAAAATCAGATCTATTTGGACAGTTTAATTATTTATTATTTTTTAAATAATATTTTATAATTATTTCATAACATACTTTCTAATTATTTATTTTATTATATACATTCTATTTCAAAATTTATTACAGTATTATTTCAAATGACATTCCAAAAATAATAATAATTGTTTAAACAGATTCCATATCTTTCTGATCATCATGGTTGTTGTATCAAGTATGAATCTGAAAAGTATCAGCGAATTGAACTTGGGGTCAAAAAGAGCTAATTGAGGGAGATACTATATGATATGATTGAACAGACACACCATGTTAAATTGCCAACTTAGACTTGATTCGTATTTTGTACTATTAATTCGAAATAAAATAGAATCCAAATTAATATTATTTTCATTTATTAGATTACCAGGTGATGAGCTTGTCATCAAGACATTAAAAAATATATATATTTAGGAAGAAAACAAACTAGCTATAGCTATTTAGTTCATAGGATTCCTTTTGTTTTGGTACCTATAGTCTTAAATTAACTAAAGTTGATAAGCAGCTGAAACGTGTCTTGAAGGAGCATTTTATTTATTTATTTTTTTTTTTTTGAGGTAATACTCAATATCAATATGTTTGGTGAACTTTTTTGTTTCATTTTTATTCTATATCACTCGAAGGTGGCTAGCAAATAAAATTCTATCAAATTGGTAGAATTACCATGGTATATATATGTTCGTTACAATAAGTGTTTTATTTATAGTAGTGATCGAGACATATTTAATGCATATACAATTACAAAATCATAATAATTAGTTGTTTAATTACCTATTGAATTTTTTTTTTTGCATTCTTAGTAGATTCATTTTATGTGGTACAATTTGTCATGTAATATATTAAAGTGTCTATGTATTAGATATGAATGTACAAAAAACTATTGGACAGAGAATGCCCATGGAAGGTAAATGTTCTTATACATGGATTATAATTGAAGAGTGTTAAAGAACATATTAATCATTTTAGATTTCTCATCATATACATCTTTCTTCATCGACATCCTTGGCCATTGTTCTGAAATGTTCATATACGAACCCAAAATGCCATTTAACCAATAAATGGAAAATAATCTTCAAAGAAAATTAATGGAAAATTAGACAACATAATGACATTGTAATACTCATCACCTGTTTCACTTGAAAATGATATGTATATATAATATATATTGGGTCGTGACTTATCAATAATTTAGCCTAAATATCTTAAATATATTATATAGATTAAAATTGTTAGTGGGTCAATTCGACTCCACATGTTACAGACGTGACTAGAGAAAACTTATAACAAGGTTTTAATGAATCTTATCCATATAATTATTAAAATTAAGAAAAATTTTATAATTCTGTGAAAAGAATCATTCTGTTAGATTTAAAAGTTCTACAATACAAATTTTAAACATATAATATTATATTATACAACTTATAAAAGCACGACGAAACAATTTTCTTATTAAAATGATAAAATTTTTGTAAAATTAATTACCCCAAGAAAATTTATTTAAATGCCCGGCAACAACCGGAGTTAATGCCACATAGTAGTGGACAAATTTTTTTTAAAAAAGTAATGTGAGTATACGACCGGTGAAACTAAGCACTGAATGTGAATTTTCGGTTCCACCGTAACCGCTGGAAATAGTGTGACCTCAATGCATCAATATAAAAATTACTCTTTGATGATTATGTCATTTAAAAGATCGGCATCACACGGCCTTTAGCTTGAGACATCTACGTGTCGTTTGATGAGCCTTTCTATTTGAGGAGAAATTTTTATTTTAGTTCAAAATAATTATTAATAATTGTTTCTCAATTAATAAAATCTTGTTATTTGAAATATAGGACACATTTTTTTTTAATAGGATATCTTTTTTATTTTTAAAAATTATGAGCTATTTACTTCAAATAAAAAAAATTTATTAACTAAGGAGTAATTATTAAATATGTCCAATAATTACTCCAACTTACATAAAATTCTCCTTTTAGAGGAAAACTAACTAATAAAGAATACTTTGACGGAAAAAACTTACATAAATTCGATATTTAGCCCCACTTTAAATCTTATAAAATCTTGTTTACATCAACTTGTGTTACAGTCTCTTCATAACATTTAATCCATACCACAAAGTTTATAAGTGGGGTCAAAAATCAAATCTAGCAAAGTCTTTCCCTACTTTGACTAGTCAACTTTCATGAGATTCTTAATCATGATTTCTACTTGATTTAGGACTCTGAGCAAACGATCGAGATTTGATATTTAATTGTTTACAGATTCCGGATTTTTTGTTTCACTTTTTTTTTTTTTTTTTTTTCTATATTTTATCTTCAGTATTTTTAATCATGATTTTTACTTGATTTAGAACTCTAAGCAAACGATCGAGATTTGATATTTATGAGTTTTGAATTTTTTGTTTCACTTCTTATTTGATTTTGTATTTCGTCTTTGATATTCTTGTAATTATTATTATATCAAATCACACTTAATAAGTATATAAATGGTGAGATAGAAAATTTATGCTTTCATTTATGTAGTGTTAATAGTGATTTTGAGAATAATTAATAGTATCATAAAATGGTTTCATTTTATAATGCATAAAATGGAGATTGTGGTCATAAAATAGCATGATATTGCGTGTATAGTCTGACATACACTGCATATTTTAACTTGCTGTCGTAACAAGAAGCGTGCAAGTGTGCGGTGGGTTAAAGTGTGTTTACATTTTAGTACCTCCCAAACCCTGGTTGTTAGAACACAAAGACTACGATATTGAGGAATATGCCCCTCAACAAATTGAATAATCTTCTCCAACTCCCCCTTGTGGAGTAAAATAAACCAATTAATTGTACTTATTACAAAAGTTTACTTGAAATATATAGGTCTTTCAGGTAATTAATTGTATCAAAGCTTGGACAAATTTTAGTGTTTATTAACTTGTTTAACGCCAGAATGAGCATTAAACTTTGATAATTACATATATACAAAGTTAGGAAAATTTTACAATCCCACGAAGAAATGTCTTATTATATATATTAAAAACTTGTAAAATAATAATTTATATTTTAAAAACTTATATTTTATAAGTTTTTGAATTACAATGGAATTTCTGAACGACACGAAAACTTAAATACTACATAAAATGATAATTTATGTTTGGTAAACAAGTCTCGAAACTTAAATTGACAATGAACTTGCAGCTTAAATGGTAGGATATATCTCTTATGATTTATTAGTCATGGTTTCAATTCAAGTCACTAAAGGATAGATAGGTGGGTTTTTAAAAATAAAAAATAAAATAAAATAACTTAGGAAGTGTTTGATTTATGGGTATGGGAGAGAAAAATGTGAATCAAAGTTAATGATACTCATAGACATTATTTGGTTGTTCATTACAGAATCATTTTATGAGATTGAAAGTATTATAAAATGTTTATTTTCATTTCTTACTTGTAATTTGATTTTCGAATTAATTATTTTATTAATATAATGAAATTAATTTATATTTCAAACCAAATAAGTAAGGAAGAATAACATAAATTTATATCTATAGTAAAATTTATGATTCTCATTTCGATTCCGATTCTTGACTGTGAACCTAACATTTCCTTAAATTAATCAGTTATACCTAAATTAAGCTTGGAAATATTATACTACTACTATTCATCTCTGCTATTCGAATTATTTGTTTACATAATTCACTCGCCTACTCCCAAAGAAAAACCCCCTATTTAAGCACAGCTTCAGCCCACCGTTTTCTTCCATGCAACCGTCTTCTTTAGTCCAACATACCATTACTTCACTTAATTAGGTGTGTGTCCCTTGTGCAGCATTAAATAGCATAATACTCCCTTTGCAATATAACCCCTTCTCAATATTGTGTATTTTTCTCTTCATCCAAGATAAGCTACAACAATTCTTGATATCTCATTTTGTTCTCTCCAAAAAGAATAACAAAAATAAAAAAAAAAATATTGGAGTATATATCATTTGCCAATTTTCTTGTTAAAATTACCTATTAATTTGTATTACAAAGGATATATATATTAGTTAAGAAGATGTCGAGCCGAAGGTCACGGTCGTCAAGGCATTCAGCAGCATCAAGAATCAGTGATGATCAAATCATTGATCTTGTTTCCAAGTTGCAGCAGCTTCTTCCTGAGATTCGTGATAGATGCTCTGAGGCACATAAGGTAATTAATTTTTTGCTGTCACATTTAATTTTCTCCTCAACTAATTAATATTTTTGGTTTTTGAGACGATTGAAATAAGACGATATAACTAAACGAGAATATACAGGTGTCAAAAGTATTCTCGTGTGATCTACAATTAGATTCGCAGGTAGATTTGAATGTAAGGAGTATGGTATGAATAAGTGATAATTACGTGACACTTAAGAGTGATTTGAAATTTATCGTCTAAAACATAATTTTTCAAATATATTATAGTGATCATCCCTTTTTAACATAGTATTAATTTCAGCTTAATTTTCAGTGCTTAATAATGTTGTAATTAACCTTGTCATTATTAAGTACTCTTTTTGGGGAAACATTTGATCTTATTCGGCTAAAGAAATTAATGGTTTGATATATCTAATTATGCAGGTTTCAGCAGCCAGGATCTTGCAGGAGACATGCAACTACATCAGAAGTTTGCACAGAGAGGCTGAAGACTTAAGTGAGCGGTTGTCTGAACGTTGCTTGCAAATTCAGATACCAGCCAAGCAGCCTTAATTAGAAGCTTACTTAGTCAGTAGCAAGTCCTAATTAATCAAATTCATGTCTTAATTATCATGTTGTGCTCATTTCAGTATAATTATTCTCAGGGTCTAATTTGTCACTAGAAGTTAATTAATTAGAGGAGTTTATTCTCTTGAATGATTAAACAATTCCAATGGAGAGTTTTATTTTATTTTTCTTTTTTAAATGTATGTAATAAAGGAGATTTAGCATTTAGTAATGCTCCCCTTTTCCTTATGTATCAAGTTCAGCATTCAATTCCACATCTCAAATTGGTAATATAAATCTTGATTGTATTACATCATCAGGACAAATTCTATAATATACACCATGTTCCTCGTGCTTGAAACCACATTTCAACTTGTCATACTCTCCAGTCTCATATAGCCTTCGGTTTGATCTATTTGCTTAACAAATTGCATAGGATCAATTCAATGGGTTTTTGAACCCCCAACTTATATATCAATTTTAAATTTATACCTTCAACTCAAATGTTAGGCACATTAATATTGCAACCTTAACTCTCATCGTCTCACGCTACAATAGTCTAATTTTTTATTGTCTTCTTGAAATTGATGGATATTAAGTGTGTATACATCACGTATCTGTTTAGAAATGTATCGCATTAATTGAAGTAGTAAAGACGAATTCTATTATACACCAGTTAATTTATGATTAATTTTTAGCTAACAGCTCCTCTAGATATAACTTTTGGACATATTTGAATCGTATTTGTACAACTCTAGTATAATTTTTAAGAGCATTAAGAATTTGATAAATGTTTCACTTTGGTGCATGATATGTATAGTTGGGACATTCGTTAGTTTTAATATTAATGTTAAAATTAGACCAAAATGGTCACATCTGAGAACTGATAGTGCAATGTATTCAAAATTAAAATTGGGACAAAGTTAGAATTGGTGTATAACTCCACAAAATATATATATATATATATATATAAGTACATAGAAGGTGTAAAGTGGAATTGTTTCAATTGCAAAAACATGGATGCAAAAACTACAGCGGATTATTACCTGCAATGACACAATGAAAATTCTAGAGCTAGCATGCATAATTTACTTGTTCAAAGTCAAACTGCAAAATGACGAATTTAATGAAGCTAAACAATTTATGGAAAAACGTACACGTACTATGAAGGAATTAACCGACCAAAAACAAACAAATAACTGCAGCACAAAGATTTTTCTAAACCACGCAGCTGAAGAAGAAACTGACTACGCGGCTGGAAACAAGGGAGGACACCAAAGTGAGAAATTTTTTAAATCCTGACTCCATAAGTACAGTCGTAGATGTGTATTGAAAAAATAAAGAAATTCTTTATTTTTAATATATCTCATAGTTTAATTATTCACGATCAAGATTTACTCCGAAAAAAGAGACAAATTTTATTAATAAGCTTGCGATTGACTATTTTTTGTTATAAAAACTTGCAATTTCACATGACTTCTGTGTTTTAAAAGACACAAAATCTACTAGTGAACACGTATATATACAAATTATTTAAATATTTTTCTTTATTAAAAATCAGATCACTACTTATAATTTATTTAACTAAGAAAATTGAAAAATATAGAGGGATATATCTCAGTCAAGGTTGTAACGTACACCAGTATGTCATAGAGAAATTATTTTCATCTTTTTTTTTTTTTTTTTTTTTTTATCTTTGAATTTTTCTTTTTAGCAGAAATTCTTCCTCCTTTGCTGGGATTCTGACTCTATTTTTCCGGGGCATGAAGCCGCACATTTCGTGTTGTTGGATTTCTTTTTAATACTACAAGAAAAATGTCTTGTGTTTCTGTATATAACTCAATTTAAGGCATGTTAGTGTTGCTCATCCTTTGAATTAAATTGCTTTGAACTACAAAATTGTACAATATTAATTTTTTTTACACCTTTTCTTGTGGACTTACATTCGTGACAAGCCTTACTTCATTTTGCACCTCTTAATTTGTACCATTTTAATGTTAGCTTTACTAGTTCCTATACTTTATTTTTGGACATATTATGCCTTGCACTCTCAGATTTACCTTATTTTAATCCAAACACTGTTACCAAAATTAACAGATGTTAAGTGCATAATACGTGCTTGTTTAATGGTGTATTGTACCAACAAAAGTAATCATGACTAATTTTACTTTGCATCCTTAACTTATAATCAGTTCTCACTTTGCACTCTCAATTAGGAATTTTAGACACACTGCACTCCTAACTTATAGGCTCATCCTATTTTAGTTTAATTTTTAATAATGTCAAAAATTTTGATGAATGTTCCACTTTAGGTGCGTAATGTGCACTGTTGGAACGTCTGTCTATGTCAATTTTAAAAATTAGATTGAAATGGATAAATCTGAGAGTTTGGGTGAAATGTGTTTGAAAAATAAATGTAAGATATAAAGTAAAATCGAGTATAAGTTAGGGGTGTCAAATAAAATAAGCCCTTATGACAATTCAAGCTCTCAACTATCATTTTCCAGTTATTCCAAGCCGCCCGCAATTCACAATTGAATATTAGTTGTAGAATAGAAATTCTGTTGTGCACCAATGTGTGATCTTGTGCGGAACAAAATTAATTAAAAACTATTGTTGAGAAAGAGTTTGATATGTCAAAAACAATTGCCGAGAAAGACAAACTAAAAATGCTGAGAAAAACAATGACTAGTTGGCCAATAGCTGGTTTTTGTCCAGCACCTAATGAAAAATAGAGGGGATTTTATTATTTTTTATTTTTTAAAATACTAACCACTCTGCATTGCAAGATGAAAACCAAAATTTTTCATTATCATGGAATTGCCGTAATTCTACGTTAACATTTATGTATATTCGCCTATCAAGGAAAAGTAAAAATGCATAAATATACTTCTCAATCATACAAACCTTCTAAAGTTTGACATAATTACAAAGACCTCGATCTAGGATTAACAAGTTTCCATGTCATATTTTCAAACTATTTTGGACTACATTTTACCTAAGTTAATTTTAGTGAACGCCACGCCGTTCTTAGTTTCTTTGAGTAACATTGGAATTTGGGGCACATTTTCTATTGATATAACATTGGAATTGACTATATTTTTGTGACAAACCTTATAATTTCCTGGCATTGAGCCATTGGAAAAAAAAAAATGCACGACTTTGACCACTCAAAATGTCAAATTTGGGAGGCTAATTGCCGAACCATTGCAAGTGATAATTCACGTAAACATTTACAGTTTTCAAATGGAAAATGTTTACTACCATTGATTCATTGTATGCAGTTAAAATTGTCATTTTGAGTTGTTCTAGTTTCGTTAGCATGCAGAAAATTCTGAATTAGATCAGTCAATCAATAAACCATAACTTTAAACGTTTGTATTAAGTGTATCACATGTTATACCTTCTTAGAAGGTGCATACACTTAAATTTTATTGTTTACGCCTCTACGGAGGAAAAAATTCAGAAAAATTCTATAACTCATTTTAAGGAACCCACTTGTTATAATGAATTGTATTTTAAAAATATGTATAATATAAGTTTTTACGCACAACGGGATAGTTTCTTATTGGAACTATAGAAATTTTCAAAGTTTAAATAGACTTCTAAATTATCCAAACATGAAAAAAAAAAAAACAATGCTTTCTTAGGATTAGATCTTTTCAATTGACCAGGAAGTATTCCCTTCCATTTTTGGCCAATAGTGGAAAAAAAATTGGATTTGTTGTATCATAATGCTTAAGCTGATTTCAATGATTTAACCGGATTCGGTTATACCTTAATACTAGAACAAAGTTTCTTACACAATATTTGAAATCCATGTGTAACTTTTTCCAGGTAATGCATTTCAAAGGATTGGAAAATTTGGAAAATTCATACATGAATCCGGTTCACGGTAGGTGAGATAGATTTCTTAATCCATATTCATCCATATCAACCTAAAAAGGTTTATTTTTAATGATTTAAAGTTATGTGGATGAATATGGATCAAGAAGTTCATCCCACCTACCGTGGATCGAATCCATATAAAAAGTTTTTTTCGGAAAATTGGGAAGGGTCTAGACTATAGACTATATAGTGGTGAAAGGTGATTCATTTTTTTTTTTTGGGCTACTAGACTAAGTACTAGGGTAACCAACTAACCAAGCACAAAACTCTCTTTTATCCAATCCCGACCGTCCGATATAGATGGCATAAAATTCCAGCCGTTGATCAAATTGGTGGCCCTATTGTGTATTTCCAAATGAAGTATTTCAATTAATGAGGATGTGAGAATATTTGTTCATTTGGAACTCATTGGTTCAAAGATTTGAAATATTTACTTGAAATCCATTAGTTTAAACTCCTTTCTTGGATTCATCATTTTTTTGGGACAAATTTCTTAAACTCGTCTAAACCAATAAAAACACAATCTTAATGAATTCTTTAAAAGATTTTTCTTATAAGTTCCCCAGGCTTCTCTATTTATATCATATGCATACATACAATTATTATTCCTCATAAATTTAGTCAATTGTTTTTGGTTGAAATTTTCTTTTGTGGTTTCAAAGAACTAACACATTGTGTCCCACTTTAGGACAATTGATTAATAAACACCTTCTTTAATAAATTATAAGTGTTAATTGTAATTTTCACTATTTTATTATTACCAGTTTGCACCCTGGACTATATGTTATAGTACTTAGTTGTCTTACACTATAAAATTTATTGCACATTGCTCAAGCCTCAAGTTGGTTGAAAATTAATGAATTCTGATAATTATTTTTTAATGATAATACTTTAGTGCGCATTGATAAATAAAATTATTTCAACAAATAGATGTAAATTAGTATTTTGATAAAGTATTCTAATTAAAATAGTTAGAAACATTTATTGATCATTTTTAATTGGTGTAGATAATATGCCACAAATTGATAGTACAAGGTGATTAAGTGCTAAAACTAATGGTTTAGGGGGACAAATTCTAAATCCATAATAGTTTAGGTGTGCATATTTCAATTAACCATTATTTCAAGAAAAAATTTGAACATTTGATAATTAACTTTTTCGGTACAATTATATTTTATAGGATACTAACAGTTCGTTTGGATGAAAGGAAATAAAGAGAAAATAAGATAAAGGAAGAAAAAATTAGAATTTTCTTTGTTTGAGAGAAGTGGACAGAAAAGTACATAAATGTAAAAGATAATAACATAATAAAACCTTCCCTTGAAAAGTGGAGAGAAATGAAAGAAAAAGTAAGTATTGAGCATCTAAAACTCTTAAATTGACATATTTGCCAATCAAAACCAACAAAAAAAAAAAATCAATGATCTTTATATATATATAATAATGATTTTTTTTCCTTCTTTTATCTTCACTTACTCTCAAATAACTTACAAGAGACTCTTTTACTTACTTTTCTAACTTAAAATAATAATGATCTTTTTTCCTTCTTTTATCTTCACCTATTTTCAAATAACATACAAGAGACTCTTTTACTTACTTTTCCAACTTAAAATTTTTCTTCTTGTCTTTTTCTTCCTAAACTCCCAAATTAGGCTAACCACATAAATGTAGTCCAAATGTGTACATATAGTGAGGCGAGTCCATATAAGAATTTATTTTCTTACAGAGATAGTAAAAATTGAATATCAACTTCGATAAAAATTAGCATCGGACAAATACATTCTCCACATGACAAGCTGCATGTCTTACACCTCACTTTCACAAAAGGGTAAGAAAGTCCAATAATTCTAGGACTATCCCAATTCAAACCTCATATTTCAAACAAACACCCCACTTGTGTTAGGGGCAAAATAGTAATCACAACCTAACTGAAATGCTTATTTGTTTGACCTATCATATTGTGTCTCACGACATTTATGGCTACGTTGATTTATTCTTCTTTAACGTGACCCATAAATTCTCTTACCCATTTCTCAGATTTTACCAAAGCCTTTTCTCCTTCTTGTTCATCTAAATTCTCATTTATTTATTCATTATTTATTTATTTATTATACACAAAAACATTGAAACATGCAGAAAAAAAACCATCATGGCCAAAATAAAAAAAATACTGATGCATTATCATTATTATTTACGTTATGGTGATAGTAATTTGTGAACATGGGCAACTGTTTCCTAAGACCTCAGCTTAAGAAAGTAGAGTCTGTTGGGGATCCTTACGCTTCTCACAAACAACTTATGCGACCTCCGAACAACATTTTTATTCCCCCTAGAGGATCTTCTGGCTCAGGTAAATAATTAATATATTTGTATCTTATATACATTAGATGTTATAAGAGAATTTGTTTGTTTGAATTTAAATTAATAAATTTGTTGATTTTGATGATTGCATGCATGCAATAATAATTGGCATTAATATGTCTTCAATTCCTCATGTATTAGATTTGGTTTTCGAGTAAATATTGAAATGGGGCGCTTAATTACTAATTATCCTCTTGTATCATCATTATTTGTGTGTTTAATGTTTTTTTTTATCAATCTTTTGTTTTTTGGCTAGTGACATATTATTAATTTCAAGTTTTTAATTGAATATTGAATTTTGAATTGTAATGTTGGATTTGATGTTATTGGGAGAAAGTGCTGGTTAATAAATTTTCTTAGGTTTTTTTTCTTTGTAGAATTTTTTTTGGACATATTCAAGAAGGTTTTACTCATGATTTTGTCTTTGAATTGGAATTTTGTATAAATTAATAACAGTTGGAATTTGTTGTTATTGAGCATTAATGCTGGTAAATTCATACTATCTTCATTCACAATTTGAGAAATTAAGGCTCTTTTAATTAATACATACTCAGTTAATAATGTTGTTAATTACTTCCTTTCTAGCTTTCTTTTTTATGAGATGCCTATTTCAAGCAACTAACTTGGTATTGAATGAGTAGTTTTAGAATGCTAGACTGAATAAAGGGATAACTAAAGGCTCTATGTGAACTCAAAGATTTTATAAAAAAATATTAGGCAAGTGTATGATTCGAATGATTTACTTAAAAATATTGATCCATTCTAGTAAAATAAAGTTCTTTGAAATTGTTTGAAATAACGTTCATGTGAGGTTGTGACATAATTCATAACATCGTTCTTTGAAGTTATTAGAAATCTATAGAAACATCCTTTGTAGGTATTAATCTAAATGAATATTAAAGACTACTAGTATCTTTAGTATAGCAATGGTCACATTTACCATTGAAAGAATAAAAGAACTATTTTGAAAAAAAAAAAATCTTTATTGGTAATTAGTTGTGCAGCTAGTAGCATGCCTGATATGAAATTTAGGGAGAGGCTAATGTATCTAAAATGCTTTTTAGGTTAGATCAATGTCATAATGACAAACTTTGTAGAATTTGTAGTAATCTACCCTTTTTAATACACACCAGTGGCATAATATATATTTGCTATACTCCTGTCTACTTTTTCTATTCTAAGGAGTAGCACTTCATTCATAAATCCTTATATTCTGATTTATTCTTTCTTGTCTCACAAATATCAGCTCTTGAATTAAAGGTTAGTTTTTAGATTCTGTTAAAATCTTGAGGCATTGTTGCTAAATAGCTTCGTAGTTATTCTAGGAGATAACTGTAATTTCACATCACTACCTATTTAACTAAGTGGCTAGAACAAAGATTTTTTTTTTTTTTCTGGCAAATGCCATTTCATAGATTTAAGTTCATAATTTTATAGCTACAAGCAAGGAGATATAAAGCATCTTAGCAAAGCATTTAAAGACATTACATTCCCTCCTCTCCCAATGCAATGCACAAAGAATTGATACAAAGATTGGTAAAAGGTGAAAATAGTTTATTGATGGAACTATTTCATTGCTCTTAAATACAGTCAAGTTATGCATTTCTTCTTTTTCTTTTATTTTATCAAAATTTGTTGTAATGTGGATGCAATTCCACATTGCAAAGTTCAAGAAGAATTTGTAAAAAGTAAAGTAATTTATCTGATTAATATGTTTCAGGTTGTGTAGCATTTTATGAACTCAATTTACAAATAAATGTACTTGTTCTTTCTTCTCTCTTCCTATACATATGCATATGTATGGCAGATTGCATTTCCATTAACTTACTATATCTCATATAGGTATTCTAACCAGAATTTAAAACTGTTCTTCAAGAGGTTGGCTATTTAAGAACTTTGTCCATATAAATGCGATTCTTATAGATTGTATACTATTTAAGTATTGAAGAACCCAATCAAAATATCTCTCAATTAAAATGCCATCTTTAGTTACTATATTTAAATTTCTACTTAATACTCATCTTTCTTTTTTTTTTTTTTTTTTTTTTTTGTTCTCTTTCAGCTGTCTCATTTCCTGACCAACGTAGTCATCCTTTGCCTATGCCAACTCCAATATTGCAAACTTCAATAGAGAAGAAGAGGAGTGGACTTTTACCTAATCCACCGACTGAGAGCCAAATTTTGGCATCTCCGGGTCTAAAATCATTTTTGTATAGTGAACTTTGTAAGGCCACTCAAGACTTTTGCCTCGAGAATCTTTTGGGTGAAGGTGGCTTTGGTTGTGTTTACAAAGGATGGCTCAATCAAGAAACCCTTAATGCTGAAACACCTGGTTTAGGCATTGATTAGCTATTGCAGTAAAGAAGCTTACACCCCAAGGATTTCAAGGCCATAAGGAGTGGTTGGTGTGTATCTTGTATAAACTTAGGAATTCTTACATTGGTCCTTTTATGCTTTTATATTTCTTCTGATCTTACATAGTCCTATTTTCATATTTTAATTTCTTTTCTATCTCTTTTTTTTTATGTTGATGGGTGGTTGAACAGTCTGAAGTAAATTATCTTGGCCGACTTCATCATCCTAATCTAGTCAAGCTTATCGGATTTTGCTTAAAAGGCGAGAATCGGCTGCTAGTGTATGAGTTCATGCCGAAACGTAGCCTGGAGAATCATTTATTCAAAAGTAAATTTTTTGCTTTCATTCACTAGATTGTTTGGTTTAGCTTTCATATGCACAATCTTTAACATGCCCTGCTAGAATATGTGAACCACAGTTGATACTTGTCTTTTCCAAGATTAAGGTTCATGTCAATCCACCTCAGAGATATGTTGATTTTCAGGGAGTAGACAACCTTTCTCTCTCTCTTGGGCAACAAGGGTGAAGATTGCTGTAGATGCAGCTCGAGGCCTATATTTTCTTCATAACTCTGAACCACCAGTTATATATCGTGATTTTAAAGCTTCCAACATCCTATTAGATTCGGTATGTTGGATTTTATATTCATAACTTTTGGGTGCATATATTTTTCATTTCATGGAATCAGACATAGATTTTGATTAAGCATGAACTAAAATTACTAGAACATAATCTTTTCTGTAGTTTCTATATTTCCTGCTGGCAAGTGGAATCTGTACATCGTATAGCGTTACTTCTTGATGATAAGGCTAAATGAAGAGGGTGGATATAACTATAACTGAAATGAGGTAAACAAAAACAAGACTATCTAGTTGACCTCAAATGGTTGGCTCAAATATAGTTTAGATGATTTGAATCAAGAACCTCTAGTAGCCAAAACATAGTATATACTTTTTTCATGGAAGTTAGATTGTGAGAATCTTAGATTTTGGAACAAAGTATAATATTTTTCATGGTATTTATGTTGGTATTGGTTACTAAAATAGCCACTACTTTTCTACAATTTTTTTTACCCATACAGGAATTTAATGCAAAGCTTTCAGATTTTGGCTTGGCAAAACGTGGTCCAACCGGAGATCAAACTCATGTTACAACCATAGTTATGGGCACCGAAGGTTATGCCGCTCCTGAATATATTAGAACAGGTTGATTTTGTACCTTAGAGATTATATTTGCTATGTCCTACTTCACAATCAGTGATTGTAGAATCACCCAAGAATAACAAAAGATATTTTTAGCTTGAACTCCTCAGAAAAGTCATTGTTTGAACTACTTATCTCATTATTTCAATCAAGTCATTAATCCTAGAAGTCAAGATTCATTTGTTTAATTCATTTCTATTTGACCACCATTTTGATGATGATAAGGATCAGTTTCGTAAGACTGGTGTAGTTTAGTTGCATTTTTGTAATTGTTACGTTATCTCAACATTGACCTTTGCATGTAGTTAGTTATAAACATTATACTGCTTAGGATATTATGTCTTCAATAAATTTCTATTTCCCAGTTTTAGAATTTGTGAAAAAAATTTCCAAATTCTTTTGGTTATATTGTATTTACCATATGACACAAATAAGTAACATACTATGGTTGTTCTACCTATCAAATTGGTCCATACTAAAAAAAAAAAAAAATTTATTTTACAATTCTGATGACTCATGTCTCCTGCTGAAAAGATGAAGTTGTAATCATTTTACTTGGTTTACTGTATTGGAAAGACTCATTATCTATTTTTTCCCTTGACAGGTCGATTGAATGTCAAATCTGTATTTACAGCTTTGGAGTTGTTCTTTTTGAGCTGATGTCAGGTCGCATTGCTGTTGATTATAAAAGAGCTAAAGACGAGCAGCATCTGGTGAATTGGGTAAGGCCACACCTTCGTGATAGCCGTGCCATAGCACGGATCATGGACAACAGGTTAGAGGGCCAATATCCGAGGAAAGGAGCTTATGCAGTAGCAGCTACTATAGCATTACATTGCATCAATCCAGAGAACAAATATCGACCTCCTATGGCTGAAGTCTTAGAATATTTAGAACAGCTCCAGTCACCAAAGTTTCAAAGGTTACCATCTCCTCCCGATCCTAGCCAACAAAAGCAGTCTAGTTTGGCACCCAGATCTCCATCACCTACAATCCAACTTTCACCACCAAATTGGTCACCTATTAATCGATCACCTCGTAAATCTTCTTCTAGACCAGTTTCTTTAAAATCCTCACATCATTCTCGATTTTCGCGACTCATGGAACCTCGTGAAGAACAATTGAATGGAAGCAAGTTTCACTTGTGATTTTTGTTTGTATCCAAATTCCAATAGTCGATGTAAGTCCATCTAGGAAAATGAATTGTTATGGTTTTACTATTTAATACAGGTAGGCCTTCTTTAGTATGTACAAAGCATACCAAAGAACAACAGATGGAGGTAGAGCCTTTATTATTCCTTTATATCAATAAACATGTGCATCATTTTTTATTTATTTCCATTTCATAGTTAGCATGTGCATATTCCCCTCAATATTCATATAGAAATGTAGTAATTTAATTTAATTTTGCATGGAAATGTCGTTGAACTTTATGTGCATGAGAATGCACTTTTTCAATTCTTTTTATATACTTGCAAAAATTACTAAAGGGTAGTGTTACAATATCAATGTGTTCTTTCTTGGGTCATTGTTTAAGACATTGTATTGATCACCATCATTTTGCAATTCATGGTATAAGCCATCTTGCCTTTCAGGGGAAAGTAAGAAATGCTAATTTTCTCTAGTTCTCTCTTGACCATATGACTTTTATATGTACATGTTTAATGTGAGAAGAGGATTACAAGGCAAATATTTTTGTCATCGTAGCATTTGTTATTGTTGCAACAATTATAATAAAAATGACAAAATTACCCCGGTCCTCCTAGCCTTCCATTATAAGAAAAAGGGTATTTTGATTATTTTTTTGTTACCTTTTTTGATGTGGTATTAACAAATGTTTTGTAGTAATTACATTTGTTGGATTATAATGCTCAGGTATTGACATTAGATGATTACGTTGATGTAATTGAGTTTGTGACGCTCCTCAAGCTCCTCTTTCATCAAATAACATATTGATGCAGGATAAACAATCTCTCGTGATCCCTAAAGTGTTTGTTTGAGAGCTAAATTGCCATTTATTATACTTAAAAAAATTTGTCATTTTTTATTGTTAGTGAGATCTAAGTGATTAATTCAGTAAGATGGAACTTATTGTGCCTCTTGCTAAAAGGACTACTAAAGGTATAGTTTATACCTTTTTTTCGTTAATCCTTCAGTTGAAAGGGCTATTTAAGGAAATTATTATAAATAATCTAAATTGTAAATGTTTAGGGTAGATGTTGAAAGAAAGGAATGGTAATTCATGAAAAAGTATGAAGTTCTAATTATTGGTTATATTAAAATAAACACATTCATGAAAAATAAATAAGATGTGGTGGTCTCAAATAGGAATATAATTAGAGAATACATTATGTCCTTTTACCATCTTTATGTGTAAGAAAAGTCAATGATTTTGACATTTTAATAAAAATTTTAGACACTCCGCATTAATTATCTTTAATTCTATTTAACAAAAATACCCATTTGTTAAATTATAAACTAAAATTCCCTTTGACATCTTATTCCTAATTTGCTACATTTATCATTATAGAATTTTTTTGTTTTGTTTCTTATAATCTATCATACTTGTGAACATAAACACGAAATTGTAAAAGTATTCAACCTTTGGCCCAACTCAAAGGTTAAAATTCGATTTTTATGATTAATTTCATTTTATTCTTTAATATTTATAATCACTATCACTTTAATCCCACTGTTATTTTGTAAACACTAAAATCCTTGGACTAGGTCAAATCATTTTTGGCTAAAGCAATATTTTTACCTTGAACTTATTAACATGTATACAAATTTTACCATGACATCCAAAAATATTTTATTTTTTTTCATAAATAGAGTTTCATGTGACACATGGTGATGGAAGATTAAAAATTATTGAATCATGTCAACAAATAAATAAAAAAAAAAAACGGGGAAATGAATAAGGTAAAAAATGAGAAGAAGAAAGAAAGAATGAGATTTGTAAAAATATAGCCTTTTGGATAAGGTTGTATGGGTATTTTTGTTAAGAAGAACAGTAATATTGAATGGATTTAAGGAAAAATTTAATTGCCTATACACATCTAGATGTGACTAAAGCGATAATAATTGTAAATGTTAAGGGGTAAAATGAAATTAACCTTTTCTTTATTTATTTATTTATTTTTCCATCTGAATAAACCCTAGAAAATATAAAATAATCACAAATTTCCACTCATCAAGAAAATGCAAAAGAAGCAGAGGTTTCATGAGGTCGTCTTGTGTCTAATTCTCCACATAAACCTCAGGTTCCAGTTCTACCTTTTAAACCCTTCTCTTTTTCTTTTTTTTTTTGAAATATTTGATGCAATTAGAATATAAAAAAATAAAAAAGCTATAATAAAAGCTTTAATATATATATATATATATATATATATGGTGAGAATTGTTGATTGAATTATTGTTCTATGGCAAATTTCAGATAGTGGGTTGGGATTGAAATTGGAAATATTTGATTAAAAAAAAATTTCTTGGAAAAAAAAAATAAAAAAAAGGAGGGAGAAAATGGTGCTGGTATTGGCATTGGGTGATCTTCACATCCCTCACAGGGCACCTGATCTGCCTGCAAAGTTCAAGTCTATGTTAGTCCCTGGCAAGATCCAGCATATCATCTGCCCTGGCAATTTATGTATTAAAGTAACCATCTTTCTTTTGCTCCTTTTTTTTTTTTCTTTACTTATTTATTGGCAATTTTTGTATTTAATCAATTCTTTTGCAGAGGGGTTTTTCTTTTTCTTTTTTTTGAGTATATTGATGTTTGGAAGTGAATTGGTTTTAGTTTGCTTTGTTTTTGTGGTTTGTTTGGGAGGATCAATGTATATTGAAGTTGACTTGTGTAGGCCTTATTGGGGACTTGGAATTTGATGAGGAAAAGAAAATTTTACTGCCAAGGGAAAAAAAAAAAAAAAAAAAGTCAGAATCTTTTGGTTGGATTTTAGGGAAAATAACAAGAAAACTGTCCTCCGAGAACTTTCCATACCAACAGAGGCAATGGGCAACATGTGTGAGCTCTTTTTTGTGGAAATATAAGATTGATTGAGGATTTAATGTCTCCCAACATACTCGTCATGGACATCCTGCCTTCGTTTCATCTAGAGATTTTGTATGTTACTGTAGAGAGTGAAGATGTAACGTATATTGTCATAGTTCGACCAAAAATTGTTTTCTTTTAGTATCCAATTATTAGTAAAGATAAGAAATGAATACTTAAATTTTGAAATGAATTACCTTTTAATTATCTCCCATTTTTAGTTGATTTTTTCTTTTGGGAAGTTTCACAAGTGTTATTCTCAAGTTTCATTTCATTGACTATAGATAGCAAATGATCCCAAAATTCATGTAAAATTCTGCAAGTACCGAATATAATGTATGGTAATTTAATTGCATTACTACTACCCAAATTCTGATGTCTGCATTTTTTCCTTTTGTGTAGATGAAGTTCAAGATCTCTGAGCATTTATTCAGTTGACAAATTTTGAATGGCAACTTCTTTTATTGTTCAACTTGTGATGCAGTCCATAGAAAGTGAAGAAAGTGTATATTCAAAAGAGTTCTGAAATTTGTTTAAGTGTTATTGAGCCTCTGGAAAAGTTTTACGGCAGTTTTAACTGCTCACCATGCTTGTCAGTTATTAGGTTCTTTTTCTTTATAGTAAATTCTGAATTTCCTACAGTCAGTTATTTCTTACGAATTAAGAAATTGGTTAAGTAGTTTAGGCAAATTCAGATTTAGTGTATTAGGAAATGGTCGTGATAGCTAATTAGTTCTAACCATAGAAGGAAAAGCATTGGCCTTATGGAAGTTTTTGGATTGGTAATCACGTAGCTTAATTGGGTACCTGGAGTGTGAAAAATATCATGATTGTGCTTTTGATATTGTCTTATTTATGATCTACCCTTGGTTATAAAAGGCAACCTTATCTCAGGGGTTTGTTTTAAGGAAATTTATGTGGGTTCCTAATAGTTCTTCTTCTACTTGTTTGTTTTTTCTTAATGAACCGTTTACCACCTCAAAATAGTCTTAAAATACATTGATCTTCTGCCTCCAGTTGCCATAGAGTTTTGCCTGAACTTGTCCAACAACATCACTCAGGGTGAATCTTGCAAATTCACCTCGAGTATTTGAAGTTTCAGCATACTGGTTTCTTTTAGGGAAATAGGATGGATTAATCTTGCAAAATTTAGATTTGTATGTGAAGCTTTGAATTTGCTATGATTAGTGAGCACATGAATGTTTTGTTTGTAGGGGGGATGGATTCTGTTTTGACTCAAAAGAGGTTGGTTTAATTTGCGTACTTCTGAATCTTTTGAGTTTTTTAGTGATTGCCTATTCATCTTTCTCTTGACATCTTATTGCCCAATTCTTTGAATCTGCTTTATTTTGAAGCACTGAAGTTAAGTTTTTCATGGAATGCATATGGAATGTTAAATCCTGTGAGCATGGCTTGGTTGTGATTTGGAAAGCGGGAAGTAATTTTCAGCGTAAGCTGTTGCCTAGAGGGTTGTCCATGCTTACATATCTAATCTCTCCGTGTTAGAAGTCGAACCTTCTTTTCATGTCCTTTTGTAACAATTGGTAATTAGTCAGCTATGAATGCACTCATTTTTTAACAACATGCCAAATCGGAAGGGAGAAAGACTAGAAGGAAGAAAGTGAAATCATGAAAATAATGCAGTTGTAGGTTTCTATTGGATTGATCAAGAGATCAATAGCTGGCATGCTTTTAGCATTGGGTTGTCAATAATTTCTCAGCAATTTAGTTTTATAGAACTTCATGGTTGTAGGCAATTTTCTTCTGTTGACCTGATTCCCTAAAATTGTCTGTTCTCAAGAACAACATCGTCAGTGGACATGTTTCATAAACCTTTCTTAGGCAATCAGTTTGTAGTACAAAATGTACCATCGATTGCCTCCTTTTTAATGTACCTTATGCTATGGGTTTCTGAGTTTTTATTGATTCTTTCGGGAAGTTTATTCAAATGGATAATTTCCAGTAGCAGATTCCTTCATCGAAGTTGACTTTCTGACTTTTGAAGCATACTAATATTTGGAAAGTATCCAATATAATCTTGGGGACTTCGTATGTTTTCATTTTGTTAACATTTTTATCCTTGTTCCTGGTAAAGTTTTAAATATTCAAATGTAGCAATTCTCTCGGCTTCTTTTTCCTCGTTTACTAATATTATATTGCTTCCACAATAAGTGTTGTACATTAAAGCGGATGTTGTTTAAAAATATTTGCAGGAGGTTCATGACTACTTGAAGACCCTTTGCCCTGACCTGCACATCACTCGAGGTGAATATGATGAGGAAACACGGTACCCAGAGACCAAAACACTAAATCTCCATTGGTCAATTTAAACTTGGAATATGCCATGGCCACCAGGTCTGAAATCTTTTTATTTCTATTTATTTATTCATTTATTTTACTTGCGATTTTTCTGCTTTAGTTTAACTTAACTTGGAGTCATGCATTGATACCTCCTGGTATCAGGAGGAACTCTAATTCTTAGTAAACTGAACTTTGTTTTAACTAATTTGAAAGCATTTTTTGTGCATTATTTAGCATTTTATCATCTAGTTGACTTAATTGTGTCTATACTGTTTCCTCCTCAAAGCTTCAGAACACACACCCCCCTCCCCCCCCAAAAAAATGATATCTCGACATCTAGGTTTTTGGCTGCAAATAGAATGCTGATTTTAATCTCATTGTACTATAATCTCATTCTTGAATTTCGACTTTCTGAAGGTTATTCCTTGGGGAGACCTGGATTCGCTGGCCATGCTTCAGAGGCAGCTGGATGTTGATATTCTTGTGACTGGTCATACCCATCAGTTCACTGCGTATAAGTACATGAGGCTGGGGTAGTAATAAATCCAGGATCTGCCACTGGTGCCTATAGTAGCATCACCTACGATGTCAATCCTAGCTTTGTTCTGATGGACATTGATGGCCTGCGTGTTGTTGTCTATGTTTATGAACTCATTGAGGGAGAGGTGAAAGTTGATAAGATCGACTTTAAGAAAACAACAGCAACCGCAGACTCCACTCACTGATGACTATGATGTTACTGTTTTGGACTTCATAAATTTGCTTAAGTTGAGCTGTACATTTGCTCCGGTGCGTATGTTTGAGAGATAGCTTTGCTTAAATGTGGATTTCTTCCTATCCTTTGTCAGTTTTTCGTACATTGGTACAATGACATTCTGAAGGCCTGTAATTAGATGATAAAAGGAAACGAGGCATTGCTGGATATTGATTATCTGTTAAAATGATTGGTGATCTTTTTATATCTATCTGACCCCCAAAACATTTCCTGGTCTGTTTCCAGGGAAAAACTCTTGAGTTCTAAAACTCTTTCACTCGTTTATTTATGGTCATTTTATGTTTGTTCATTCAACGAAGCCAAAATTTTCACTCTCCCTGCTTGAGCACAGGTGTTGTAAAATGCACAGGCAGAATATAAGCTTGGAATCCTTGTCTAAATGCCATCTTATTGCTGAGATACAAAAATGCAACGCAAGGGAATCACTATGCAGAGATATAGTTTGCAAGGGAAGAAGAAATTGGTTACCAATGAGTGTGGTTCAAATAGAATACACACAACTAAGCAATGAAACAAGATTTCATCAGTAGGTATTTGGATTTGGGAAATACGTAGGTAGATCGGTTTTTTACTCTACTTATATACTTCATATTGCAGAAAAAATCATATAAAATGAATAACATTAGTTAATGTAAACAAAATATCATAAAATTTAATCTCGTGATATACAGTTAAACCGCAAGAACGGATTTACATAAATATTTTCCTTCGAATTTTACGGGTTATTGACATCAATACAGTACAATACATCTTGGATAAGGGAACATTGTCTTACAGCATCTTATTTAGTCGTTTTCCAATTCTTCAATATGATTATTGTTTTTAGAATTTCGTTAAAGCATGATTTGTTTTATGAATTTGACTATCATCTCAAACTGCAATAACCCTTTTGACAGACTGCAAAATTGATTGTACAAATAGCAAACAAGGAAAATGCGATGATATACATGCATTTTCAATATGCTTGATTGGAAATAATTCAAGAATAAATATATTCTCTCCTAAATTGCGAAATTCAACTTCCAAATATTTCTAGGAAATCACAAGGCGACCCAAGTACTATGACACTTTTAGAAAATGTTATTATTAAAAAATCATTTAATCCATGGTCCAAAAGGTACCAAATTAATTTATATTTATTTTGTTATTGCCATAATTCTTTTAAAGAAAGTATTCTTAATTGAAGGCGCAATTACAGCATCATTAAATTGGCAAGTTCATCAATGAGATGTCGTTTTAAAGAAAATGAAGAAATCAGATCTCAGATGCTCTAAACTGTAATAAATAGCTTAAGTTGGTAAAATTGCAATATTAATTATTTCTTTCCAAATTTCTCACAACCCCTACTTTCCTCAATACTTCCAACCAGCAACACTAAATAGATACACGAAATCTTGACATAATTAATAAAAATAAATGGTCAATATATACAAGAATTCTTGACATAATTAATTCAAGATTTCTAATACTATAAATTTAAACAAATATTATCAAGCAAATTAATTAAGCTTAGAGAAGCGAGAATTAACTAATCTAAACGTCGATAAATTTAGGAAATTTATTTTGGCAAAATCTACACAAATATACTTACCAATTAAAATACTTTTGGACTCACTAACAAACTTACCATAAAATAAAATTATAATTAATATTCTCATGGCTTGGTTTGATATGCCAATGGCTAATATATATCAAGAACACAATGAGGTATTCTTCATAAACCATTCTTGAAATTCTTGAACCCAAAAAAAAAAAAAAAAAGAAAAAAAAAAAAATGGAGTCTGAAAAACAAGTTGATGATTGCTGTAATGCTTGGCAGGCTGATCATCTCAATATATCCCATATTAATCAATATGAAGCGCCATCATCTGATGATGATGGTGATGATAATCACCAAGATCATGATCAGTTCTTCATCAAATTTGAGGTGGAATTTCTCTATCCACCAGCCCTCCCATTGGAGGATGATAGTCTTGAAGATTATGTACTAGTACTTGAATGTGATTTAAAAAGTAGCACTTCATTTCACCATTTTTGGCTTCCATGCAAAAGATTCAACCCCGAAAACAGCTTGTCATGGGATGATATCTCTACCATTCTTACAAGAATTAGAGTCCCATTGCATAAGCAACCATTCATGTTACATCGAATTTCTTCATGTGCTAATGAGATTGCCAATGCAGATCATAATAGGGGTAAGAAAATACTTCCTATGATGGTTTCGGTAAGTGTTTTGGTCGATTATTGTTACTATTATCAAGATAGAGATGAAAGCACTATTGTTATGAGGAATAATGCAGATATTAACAAGTTGATGATGGCTCTTCCTGCTAGAGAAGGATCAATTGAGGGACTAAAGAGGGAGATTATTCTTGAAAATCAAGAAAATGGTGGTGCTGAAGTTAAAGAATGCATGATTTGCATGGAAAAGATTGAAGTTGGTGCTCAAGTTATTGGCATGCCTTGCACTCATTTTTATCATCAAAATTGCATCTTGAATTGGCTCAAGATTAGCAACTTTTGTCCCCTTTGCCATTTTCAGTTGTCTGAGACTGACTAAGGCATTTTCTCTACCATTTTAGCCTTAGTTTTAGGCAAATTTTGTTGCCACAGAAAAATTTTTGTGAAATGACCAAAAGACTAAGGATAGGGGTACTATGGTCAGATAACATAATTTTGCAGTGGCGGTATCAAATCCAGCTGTGGCAATAACAATCGTCTTAATTTTATGTAGTTAATTTAATTTAAAAGTTCAATGCCTTGAGGAAGATAAATTTTCATCTTGTTGTTTGATGTGTAATTTTTCTTCTAATTAAAGGCAAATAGCATTCTAAGTCCATAAACATTCTGTGTGAAATATTAATGTCCCTAATCATTTTTTGTGACAAATTTAGTTCTTGATTATCAAAAAGCCTAGGGACTAAAAAGCACCCACCCCTATTGTATGAGGGGGGATGCAGGGGCGAGAGGTCCAAACGACCTTTCTTCTAGAAAGGTTTATTGTGATATTCAAAACCTTAAAAAAAGAGTCGAATTTTATCTAAATCAATTTCAAATTTGATAATATGATTTTTCTATATACATGATAAATTCCTTTTTAAACAATTTTGAGCAAGTTGAATTGATAAAATGGGTTGAATCTATTTTCAAAATTTAAAAAGGGAACCTAAAACAAAGATCAATCAACAACCAAAGCCCAAAAAAATCTAACTTTCTCAAATCTACATTTTGAAATTGTTAATATGAATTTTCTAGTCAACTGTGAGATGCACTTCTAGAATTCCTATTTAAACATGGTATGCCATTTTAAATCCCTACTTAAACAATTGAGCAAATTGTCATATTGGTCTTACTGTATTAGCCTTATTTTCCTCAAAGGCTACAAAAGGCATAATGCCATGACCTCAAACTAATAGATGAACAACTATTAGTTTATCGAAAAATTATTTGCTATAAAAAGTAAGCTTTTTAATAATTTATTGTGTGTCATGACTATTCTGCATTAGAGAGAGTTAGTAGTTAAAATTTACTCTTGTTTACCTGTCTTAATTAAAAACCCAACTACAATAACTGAGTAAATAGATAAAAAGATAAAGCAATTAATCAATAACATTAATGCAAGAGCTCAGTGGATAGAAGCTCAACAAATACAACACTTTATTCCCTCCCTAAAGTAATGCACCACAACAATGAAACAAAGGCCAAACGCTAGCTAGTACAACTAGTTATTATCAAGTCTAGAAATGCAAGGGGGAGATCAAGTCTAGAAATGCAAGGGTTTGCTCTGGAGAAAATAACAATAAACACAAGAAATTAATTAAGCTTCAAGATTCTAATGAGCTGTGATCCTATACACCATAATATGTAAGTACTTTTCTCCAGGATTAACAATTTGAGAAGGAAAATTTGGATGGTTAACAGAATCAGGGAAACCTTGTGTCTCCAGGCACAGTCCACCATATCTATGATAAGTAGCACCATCTTTCCCTTGTGTATCGTTCAACATGTTGCTGGTGTAAAATTGCACACCCGGTTGATTACTCCAGAGCTCCATTTTCCTCCCCGATTTACTTTCTTTCACCATCGCAACCTTGTGTAGGTGCCTATTGGCTACATGATCGACCACATAGTTGATATCATATCCATCTGAAAGCTCCTTAAACTTGCTACCAATACTTCTTGATTCAAGAAAATCATATGGTGTTCCTTTCACGGGCACAATTTTGCCGGTTGGGATGAGTTTTTCGTTCACCGGAGTAATTTTTATGCAAAAAGTTGTATATTGTTTTACGCGACAAAATATCGCCACTACCGTGGCCGGCAAGATTCCAATATGTGTGGGATGCTAGATTAACCGGTGTTGGTTTATCGACTGGGGTGGCTTGCATCTTTATGGCAAATCCATTTGGTCCATTAATTATGTATGTAACATACACATCAAGTGTGCCAGGAAATCCTGTGATTTATGTTAAATAAATTCTTAATTCTAGCTCCATAAAATTATTAAAAAAAAAAGAATCAAGACTCTGAACGAATTAATTAAAATAAAAATTAAGTCATTAATGAAATATTAATTTGATCTCTAAAATGAAATTAGAAGTTACCTTGTTCACCATCTTTGCTATGATAATGGAGGGAGAGATGACTATTGCTTTGGTAGCTTATCACATCCCATATAACATCACTAAATCCTATTTTACCACCTAAAATTGAAATAATTAAATGTCATTTGATATTATAGGGAGAATTTCACAATAAAATTAAAATAAATTAGGGTGTGAAAAGGCATTAAACTATGCATATTTCTTTATTTAGAATACCATGAAGTGTATTTCCATGATCATTAGCAGGTAGTGTGTATTCAACACCACCCAAGGTAAATTTTGCCCCTCCAATTCTGTTAGCAACACGACCAATGAGACCACCAAAATAGGTGGAATCGGTCTGCAATATGAGAAAATGGAATTAATCTTGAATGCAATAAATAAGAAAATCAACTCAAAGAATGTTAAGAAAAATCAAGGAGGAAGAGGATTTCTAATGTGGTAAAATCTATTCTTTTTTTGTTTTTATTTTATTAACAAAAAGGTCCAATTGAAGTTTTTATTGTTAGTACAATAAAGTGCATCTTTACAAAGTGAAAATCACTAATTATTAGTAGATATGTCAAAAATTATAAAATCTGATCAAATATATAAAATCAATAATGTAATAATTGGATATGATTCGGTCACGTTGACTGAATTTCTAACTGCGTTAATCATTTCTAGCTGAGAATTAAAAAATCGAAAAACCCCTATTGTGAAAAAGTCAAAACATACTAGAGATTTGAATCTCTAACCCAAAATCAAAAAAAAAAAAAAAACATTTTTATTAGATAGGAAGCTAATTTATATAAGTTATGCAAAACCAATTCTCATAGCATTCAAGAAAATAAAAAATTAATCATTAAGCACATAAAATAGTAAAGGTTTTTCTAGTATGGGGCTAAATATTAATTCGAACCTTGTATCCATCAATGGTCGGATAGCCAAGAACCAAATCATCCAATTTTCCTGAATTTAACAAAACCCCAAAAAAAAAAAATACATTAAAAAATAATAATAAGAGACGACAAAAATAAAATTGAATTAGAAAATTCTCACATAACATTATATTAAATAGATATTTAGGTGGAGAAAAATTAAACCTGTTTTATCAGCGTGAATGACAGAAAGAACAGTAGCACCATAATTAGTGATCTTAACCGACAAATTTCCCTTCCTCAACTCATAAACATTAATGTAATTATCATAATCATGTGCATTAACATTGTTAATAAACAATGTTAAACCAATCAAAACAAAAAAATACAGCAAAGATAACTTGGAAGCCATACTAGGACGAATGATAATAACAATTAAAACGAGGGGTACAAATGTTTTTGTGAAATTACTTAGTGTCTATATATAAATAGCAAAATAGTGAGAGATAATTGTTGATAAGAACAAGATTTTTTGAGGGAGTGGAATTTGTTACAATTTATAAATTGAACCATAATGTGATAATGATAAGATTTTGGATAAGGATTTATTTTGCATGTGTTTAAATTAGAGGAAAAATAGGGAGGATATTTCATCTATTTTCTTGATTTGCATTGTTGTGTAAATCCCCAAGAATTCGCATCCAACACTATCAAAATAGGATCATCAGTGGTAGAAAAGATTTTATTTAATTTCCATCAAATTAATTCTCGATTTAATGCCGTGTTAAATTAGTTCTGTGTGTTGAAAAATGTAATTTTGTAATTCATGAAAAGGGAATATTTAATGCGGTACCGGGATTGGGATGCAAAAAAAACAAAAAAAATCTGAGTGATTTAAGCGCTTTTAAATTGTTTAGTAAATGTACTTATCTAAATTTAAGGGTATAATTTTTAGTCTAAAAAATACTTTTATCACAAGTTCAAAATTGTTGTTTTTATTTTTTAAATAATTAAAGATAAAATTTAATCATTTTAACATAAATTTAAAACTCAATAAAAATAGAAATACTTTTTAAACATTCAAATCAAACATTATCATATTAAAAAAAAAGGTACTTATTCAAGTTTACTACCAAACAATAAATTAAGTACTTATTAAGCATTTTTTTTTTTTCAAAACTCTACTAGATAAAGTGTTTGTAATAAACTACCACAATCTCCAATGATGCTTAAATATTTTGACACTCCAAAATTAGCTTTAGACAATCCATTTATCTTTTCATGAATGAAAATGACTTAAATATTCATCTAGAACTTTTATTTTACAAGATTACCCGTACCATTTCTAAATTCTCTCACTTGAATAAAGTTAATTTGAGATTTTTTGAGGCAATAAAAAATTCTCTTTATTAGTTAATTTTGGAAAAGTACTATATTCAAAAGGCAATTTTACAACTGGTGAAAATGAAATATTTGAAAAAGTCAAACTAAAATTTTACTAATACCCTGAAAAATAATTTGTTAAAATTTTCAATTACATTTTGGCGTAAAACTTGTAGACTTTGATTAAAAGCTACACCATTTTTTTACAAATATAATACAAGAAAAGATAATTGAAAACTTAATTCAATTTTTGACGCATTCAGGCTTTAGGTAGTTTTAACATTTATTGTTTTTGAGAATCTAAGTTGGGGGTGTTTGAGTCATTCTGATCAGTGAAAAGTAATGATACAGTGCCAAAAACTAATTATGGAGTGCTACAATTATTTACCTTATTTTATATGTCGCTTTAATAAGTTACTTTGTGCTAAATTATGTTTCACTTTAATTTAGAAATTCAGGGAACATCTAAATGAATTTTGTTTTAATTTTTACCCTTAATGGAGAAAATTATGTAGTTGATTAATATTAATGCAGAAAGGTAATTTAGTCACTTTGAATTATTTTATATAAAATTAATATAATTTAATGACTTTCTTAATTCTTGTGTACCAACCAAAAAAGACACTTAAAATGAAAGATGGGAGTAGATGTAAGTTCCATGAAATTGATTTTAAATTAATTACTTCAACAAACTCTATTTCTTTGGAAATTCTGTTTTTTTATATGTTTATTTTTTGTAAAATATTTATTTTTACATTTTGCTATTATGAGAAATAGATGTTGTATATATTATAAATAAATTTTTAATATATGAGAAGATAGTCCAAAATTGGTAGAGAATATTCTTCAAGGACTAAGTTTTGTCTACTCACTCCGTAATACAGAATGGGTATAATAGTCGTTAAAATGATTAAAAAACAGGTGAAACTCATTACTTTACAATTATCCAACCGTATCTAATACCTTAACAGGTGAAACCCATTACTTTACAATTATCCAACCGTATATAATACCTACACTACAATACCGAGTGAGTAGAAAATAATTTTTCTTCTTCAAGATGAAAAAAATGACTTCAAAGTCATTTTTAAGAGCAAAAGCATAAACACATTTTTTAATGACCTCATATCAAACTTTCATATAGTTAACAACGATTTATTTCGAGAAGGGAGTGTCAACAACTCTAATTTCAGATCATTTCCACACTTCAATACTGAATAATACAAATGACAATTTGGGATATTTGATTATTTAAGCATGTTTGGAGTGGTGCACCATTCATCATTCAACTATGCTCTTGTACATTGGTTGATTTACAACAAAAATTTTAAGAAGGTTTACCCAAATTTGAATGTATTGATAGAATCCAGATGCCTATACACAACAATGATACATATATAGAGGTTTATAAAAAATATATATATATATATGATCTTGGAAGTCACAAATTTATGACTTTTTGTCAAAATCAATCCAAGTGACAAAAACATATTCAATCATCAATCCTTTTAATTTTAAATTCTTTGTCGGATTTCATTTCTTTTGTATCGAATCTGGTGATTGCAATGGCTTTGTTACTTTGTCACTTTCTATATACACGCACTCAAATCTTATACAAATTGTAAAATTGTGAGGTAAATTAACAAACAAATACTAGTATAGGTAGCCAGGATCAACATTTCAGGAGGGAATGTTGAATGCTTGAGCTCCACGAGCAACCTTGATAAAAACATCCTCCAAAGTTGTATCAGCAAGAGGAGCATGAACTGTGAATCTACTTTTGGCATTCTCAACTGCCTGGAAAACATCTGCAATCTTCACCTCATGCTTTGGCAACTCAAACTTTTGAGTGCCTGATATTTGGTATATCCTGTTAGCATTTGGGAAGAGATTTTGTACCAATTTCTCCGCTTCATTCTCATGATCAACTGATGTTGTCATTATAAACACATACGAGCCTCCATATCTGGCCTTCAACTGTCATTCACCATCAAAAAATGCAACCCTATTAGGCTCTCTCGGATTTCACATTTAACATAGCTAATCTATGTCAGTTAGATCATTTCTGGCCTTCAGAAAGTTTCCATAGTTGTTTACCTATTTGGGGTTACCTATACATTGCAAGTTGCCATCCACGAAAATTCCCAATCTGTCACACAAATGCTCTGCCTCTTTCATTGAATGTGCTGCAATCATTTCATAAGCTAAGTGAATAAAAATCAACTCTTCAAAATGTCAAATACATTTCCTCAAAAATAGCAAATAATAGTCGAAAATCAAAGTAACGAATTCAAGAAAATGATTTTAAGTGATAAACGTCATGGATTTTTTTTTGGAAGAACAAAGAAGGGTGTATACATTTGTGTCCTTAGGAGTCTGCTAAGCACTTCCTTGTTAATGTGGAGGAGAAACTGGCGTGGTGTAGGGAACAACTTTTTCTGTGTTGACTACTAAACTTTACTACGTCCCTTTTGATTATGTTTAAACATACATTTAAAGCGTGATATAAGTAATATTCATCTATACATGTAAAGTGTGACAATTTTCACACTTTAGTAATGACAATTGCTAGAGAAAATGTTAAGTTAGAATGACTTTTTCTATGTTGACCACTAAATTTTACTACATCGCTTTTGATTATGTTTAAAATACATGTAAAGAGTGATATAAAATCATCTATACATGTGAAGTATGACAATTTTCACACTTTAGTATCGACAATTGCTAGAGCAAATGTTAAGTTAGAAACAGGAGGAGGGTGGGAAAAGATTACTGGTGAGGATTATAGCTGTGTCTTTCTTTGCTTGCTTCACAACATTCCACAAATTATTTCTCGAAGCCGGATCTAGTCCTGGACTCGGCTCATCCATATACACAACCTATAATCAATTTTCATAAGCAGCTCTAGTTAAAAAATGAGTTAATATCTATATTCTAGTACTAAATGGGAGAGGTTGTAGGCCTACTTTGGGATCTCCAATCAGTGAAATTGCAACACTAAGCCTCCTCTTCATCCACCCCCCCCACTATATTTCCCTGCTTGCTTGTCAGCAACACCTCTGTGAAACAAGTTTACACTTTTAAGAGATTCTTCCACTGCCTGCAACAGCTCAATATGGGAGCAAATCAAATTCAGAGCACCAGTGTTCTTTCAGCTTAGGACGAAAAGTGATTGGGGCTAGAAACCAACTTTTAAGTATCCACAACTTATTGCAAATCAGTCTAAAAGTAGTCTTACTATCCAATACTGAATCCTTGAGAAGCACTAACAACTACAAAAAAAGCTAAGGTGGCGTGGCAACATTACTTACTTGTGTTAAGGCAGCACCTTTTAGGTTCTCAAGTCTTCCATAAAAGAGTAGGTGTTCCCTTCCCGTTAAGGATTCCCAGAGCAGACTGTAAATTTTCATACAATAAATTGAACATCAATGTTGGTTAAACTGATAAAGCTGAAAGATAAGAACAAATATTAGAAAGGAAAGGGCCGATGATTACTCATGCTGCGGGCAGACACCCATGTCTGGTATAAATGCTATCCATATGGCTTCGAATATCAAGCCCTTGAACATATGCAGTACCAGAGCTTGGTTTTGTGAGTCCAATCATCTGATGACAAAAATATGCCAATGAAAACAAATCTTTCAGTATTTGGTGTACTGGAGCAGAAACTAAGCCTTAGAGCACATCTCATTAAGAGTTCATGGACAGCATAGAAAATATAAAAAAGTTCAAATATATAAAACAAGCAACATCAGGCAAAACCCAAAAAATGAAAGGTAAGCCTGTTCAGTAACAGCACTATCTCCTTGTTTTCCGATATATAAATTAAGCGAGAATATCGAACTCACCATACTTATAAAAGAAGTTTTGCCTGCGCCACTAGGCCCAAGCATACCGAAGCACTCTGCACGGGGTAAAGCAAGTGAAACTCCTCTAACTGCAAATTTCTCTGGGTTCCCATCTCTTCCCGGATACACCTTTTTAAGATTGTGACTGACAATGGCATGACTAGCTCTGGACTCGAATTTATGTAATAATTGCTCCACCTTATCCCTCTGAAGATGAAGATGGAATCATTAGTTGCACACATGTTTGATCGAAGCAGGTTACGATGCAGGGATAATGAAGCAACCAAATCAAAAGGCTGACGTATAAAGAGGAATTATTACTGCAGCAGCCTAACTTTCCATGGCGACACACAGATTCAAGTGATGTAGATATTCAGAATAATAGCACTTCTTACGCGAAAATATTTCTTACATATACACTCGCAAACAAAATCCAAAATAGCAAGGCAAAAGCAAGTTTTAGTGCCTATGCGTATATGAACTGATAATCAGGTTATACTAAATAATCTAGACTTAAGTACATACAGTATGCAAATGAGAGGACCATGGTAATTACCTTACAAATACACAGTTCAACATTAGGGCATTTTAAGTGCTGAAACACTATTTTCAGCATTCTCAATTGCAATACATTGGGTTTTCTTATTTTCTAAAATTTATTATTGATTTTAAGTGAAAAGGCATTTGATAGATTAATGTTACCTCTTGGAGAACATCTGGTTTCTCCATGTCAACATGAATTTTGGATCCCCGCCTTCGCAAACTAGATTTTCGGAAGGATGACGATGGCTTCTTTCGGAAGTTTTGGATAAAAAAGAATGGGTTTCTACCCGATGATAAAAATTGATCTACACAAAATGCCACGAAAAGAATCACCAACCATTCAATGGACAAAATGATCAAGACCTCTTTCATCCCATTCCTTCTATCACTTAGATTTTTCCATCGCATTCCAACTGTCCCCATGTAATCGCCTTCAAAAGCATATTGTGCAAACTCATATAAGCCTCGATAAAGGGAAAATCCAGGATATAACTCCATCACTATGGTCCAACCTCCTATACCATTTGTCAGATCATACTTATTATGATCAAATGAGATAATAATCGTGGAAGACAAACTTCAAACATAAAACAAGAACAAATAATTATAGGTGATAAAGAACGTCAAGAATTCCCAAAAAAAGGTAATGATTACTATTAGAATGCTGTACAAATTTGTTGAAGTAGCAGTTCTTGGATTCCATTTAAGCAAATCAATAATCATCAATTCGAATGAACATAATAAACTCTATCGCGATGAAATTTTGTGTCTCCGCCCATCTATTAGTGCACAATTATCTTACTGAGATGGATATGCTTCATTATCTTACTGGGAAAATTATGCTTAGAAATCAAAGGAATTACTTTCTTTGTTTATTTTGAGAATTATGAATATTTTTTTTCCCAAAGTAAGATGCATATATTAACTGACTGTATTTCTCAGGCATTCCAACTTTCCTTTTTCATTTGCCAATGCAGGTGAGGTCCAATATCCTCGAAATGCTAAAAGTCAGGCCATTGAATAAAGCGTCTGAAGAATTTACCTCAATATCAATAATTAAGTGCACAGATGTTGAAGCACAAGCTATAACTTTCTCAAATGAACTCAATTAAAGGCTGTTCCTTTGCTACTTGGAGTCTAATAAAATTAGAAACTTTTAAAAGCTGTGGACAGACACCTAGTTTCAGAAAATATATCTGCTTCAGTTTAACTGAATGATAAGCTAGTGTACACCACAAGATTTATGAGAAACAATTACAACATCACCTTAACGTTTTTTACTTACTTGGGAAGGATGACGCTTGATTAAAGAATTGGAAGAGAAAGCCACCCAAGAGACCAGTTCCAAAGACCATTATATACCCTAGAAATGCAATGATGACAAACACGAACTGGTGACTATCATAGAAAGTTTGTCCTTGTTAAAAATGATGTCTACTTGCTGAAATCAAACCTGTAGCCATCTTCACATTTGAGAACACTGCAGCAACAAGAAAAGCCAATCACACTTGCAAGTTTATGTACAAGAAGTAAAATGCAAATTGTATACTGTAATCATTAAGTGTGAAAAACTTCAACCCTGCAAGAATAAGATCATGATATTAATTTTGCGTAACTAGGCAAAAGTAAATAAAGAAGAAAAAAATAAAAGTAAACGGAAAAACATAAGTGTTCTATTACTTGAGGTATTACCTATCACTGACCCAAATATGACAAATACAAGCGTGTACACAGAAGACAATAAAAGAAAATAAGCATATGAAATCATCCAATAGGGCCCATCCCCAAGTCCATGCATTTTCATCATAATTCTTAGCCGTTGTTGCTTCTCGTAAACCAGAGAACTTAGCATAACCTACACACACAAAAAAAAAAAAAAAAAGGAAAGGCCATCATGACTAAATAAACTATGCATTTAACCAAGCACAACATCACTAAATGAGTTAGTCATATCTGTCTTTATGGAAGTATTATTATGCCACACAACAAGCTTTTATTGTCCATGATCCAACTAATGTTAAACAAATAATAACTACAAAGACCTTATTAATGGAAGCTGGGACATCATATTTGTACCAATTTCACTCTTCTTTCCATCTTCCATTGGAAGAACATCCAAGACTGAAATAATTTCATTCCATGTGATGTTCTCCATGAATCCACAGTTCTAAATATTCACTAGTAAGTGGAGAAAAAAAAAAAGAAGCCAAGTAATGGGTAGAATTCAAGTACTTAGGCCATGGAAACACTTGTAGATTTGTAAGGGAGAAAATCATCAGCATCAGCATTTTCTCAAACTGGGCGAGAAAATCATCATTTTAACCAGAAGAAAGACAATATACTAAAAAAGAATATCCACATTATGTTCTTGATTCTTTCCTATGGTTCATCTAGCATGTATGTCCGGGATAGTCCAATGAAACACTTCCATATGAGATGATACAGCTATTATACTCACAGGGAATAGTTGTATGATAATCCAGGTGAAGAATAGTGGTCCAAGCAGAGAAGAGAAATCCATCCTGAGTAATGTTTCTGGCTTTGGCATTTCTTTGACAAATTCAAACAGCATTCTAGTGCCAGGCCCAAGAAAAAACTGGAGGTAAGCATTTGATACCTGCAAATTGAATGACAAAATATTAGCACCATCTTTTACGACCTCTTTGTGTGTATATTTCACAGAGATTATTGTTTGACATAGCCAATTGCCCTTTCAAGCACATTGAAGTAGCCACAATGGGGAACAATGACATAACCTTGCTTGCTTATCAAAGGCTACCAGATGTCCATCATTCATAAATCTGAAGGAATGGCAGTTAAAGAAAATAGATTGAGTTCCATTTGTTGAGGGAAAGGGAAAGGAAATAAGTTTCTGTTGTTACCAGGTTCATCTACAGGTTGTCATGAAAAAAATTTTGCACGTATTAACCAAATATCAAGCATGCCCAACATGAGCATATCCTCCTGGAGGAGCCTAATAATAATAATGCCATCAGGTTTTATGGAAAATGTATGAAGCACTTATTATACATGCCAGCATTTAGTAGTCCAAGAAAGGTCCCTAAATACGTTCAACAAGATTTCATGGTCACACCAGACATGCTTCAAGACATATAAGCTAAACTTAGTAATTTCTGTCACGTATAATGGTACCTTCTATGACTGATATTGATAATTGGCATATATCCAAGATATTTTCTATAAAATCAGTATGTAACTCTTTAAATTAGAAAAATAAGATAGTGCTCTGATTTTTGGAACCTCTTTTGCAGATACTGCTCGATTATTTCAACCTTCTAGATTGTCAGGCAAAGGAGTTTATAATTCCTTCCAGAGGAAACTCACGTAATTGACCTTCCTTATTTACGTATAAAGAACCACAGTCAATTACCCAGAAAGAATGCCTTGGTTGACTCAACTATTTCTTACACTGGTTCACAGCAAAAGGCAGATTCAAATAGAAACCACAGATAGCTTCTATATTAGTATATAAAATCCTGCCAAACATCTCAGTAACATGCTTGAAAAGTAAATATCCACAGATTTTTTTTCCTCCTTCAGAGAGAATATTCTTTACTAGAAAATGGTAAAATAAAATGGCTTTCCTTCAGAGAGAATATTCTTGAATAGAAATGGTAAAAAAAAATGGCTCTGATAAGTTGCATGCCCTCCGTCATTTTATAAGAAAAAAATATATTCACCTCCAAGTCATTTGCAGTTCCATTGTCAACAAAGCCAACTTTTGCTGGTCATACTAAAAGTGAACACTGAAACGAGTAAAGACAAATTCAGTTTCAGCTTACACATTGAAATAACTTGGGACCAATTCTTTTCATCATTCCAGTGCTGTAGATGTCAATGCTTGAATCAGCAAAGTTAGAACTGGGACATATGTACTCAACCAAGTTTTCTTCCCAATATGCCAATTTACCTCGTCTTCTTTGTAAGTTCTTTCGCTTTCCTTTCACCATTATAGATTCTAGTAACCAGTAAATGCATGAATTTCTAAAGAATATTTTTTCTTTAAAGGAAAGACAATCCTCGGTAATTCGATTGCCATAGATTTAGATGAACACTATAAGAGAAGGCAATTTCAACTTTCTTGTGCTTGGAAGTCCTAATGATTCTCACAAAAGCATACACACCTATGAATTAAGTCCAGACTCCAGAGTCCCATGATGAAGCGGGACGATTCAGAATTTATTATAACAGGTTATAATTATGTCAAGGAAAGAAGACAGAGGAAAAAGACCAGATGTCACGTACCAAGTTGATTGAGCGAGGCACCCGTGTCAATGCAAGAGGTGTGGTGCCTGTGTCATTCTTATAGGTTGAGTTGTACCATATACTCACATTAAAGTTTGTTGTGTCTGTATTTGAAAAATCATAGCCTGAATGATACTAAAGTTAAATAGGTGAATTATAAAACGGTTGCAAATAAGACATCTGTGACATATGGCTAACAAACCTGCTACTATTTCATTGATCTTCTGTCGTGGATTTCCCTTCCGGTAACCCTTGTACAGCTCATCATTGATCTCAGATGAACTGTTACGCCACAAAGTTAAACCACGAACACAATTTGCCTCTGCATTGAAAACAGACTTGCAAGGATATTCATTACCAGGATTTTTTGTGAATGCAAGAGAGATAGAGCTATTAGTCTTAAAAATGTAAGAAAACATGTGACATGCAGTTTTGCAGCAATACCTTCTTCAAAACAAATAAAACAGATTCCCCTTTCTTTAGTGGACAAAAGTGATAAGAAAATTTTTTAGGTTTTAGTTACTATTCAAGAGAGATGTTTATTAATTTGGATGAATCCACAAGGGACAGATTTCAAAAATGAGATGTTACATCATTCCACTTTGTAGTTTTGATCCAAAAATGTCATAACCAGAGAGGATAAGTGGGTTTTATTCAATTTCATTTACACAGCCAGAAGAAAAACAAAAACACTTCTTCAATTAAAGCTGTTGTTGCGATCACAAATGTGGCATATCTTTTGACAAACATTGAGGTGGATAAAGAAGCAAAGAAGAGTGTATAAATGGTGAATATAAGATTTGTACCTAGTTCAGACGAGGCAGAACCTATTGAGAAGGAAACTGGAAATGTGGAGCTTGAAGCACATTGAGGTTGGAGGTAATAGACGGGCAGATTAGAAACAAAAGCTGGCTCAAGAAAGTCAGAAACTTGAGGCTTTATGACGCAGAACCCTGAAACATTACAGAAATTTCACAAGCAAAAATATTATAGCAGGAATATAAGAAGCAATAGCAGTTCAAAGCAGAAATTGCTGTCACTGAAGAAATATGGAAACGGGAAAACTTGAACAAAAGAAAGAAAGACTAACCAAGACATCATTTGCCACGCTATATAACATATCTGAGGCATTTGAAATCGATGAACTTGGGAAAATATTTGCAGCCAGACCTATAAAGTTGTAGATGAAGCATGAACATGCATCAGTCCAGATAATCTGAAGCTTAGACCTAAATTAAATGATTTAACAGAAATGTATACAACCAAGAACAAGAAGTGCATACTCAATCCAAGTGTTCGATTATTGCCAGTCAAAAGAATAGCTGCAGGACAAGAACCAGTCCTCCTGCATGACTCATTAGGCAAGTCTGCATACAGAATAAAATTTGTTTGCACTGCACGAAACTCGGGGCTGGTACTTGTAACAATGGCGGCCACTCTGGCAACTAAAGTGGGCTAGGAATCGGACAACTTCCAACTTGTTGCACTGTAGAATATTGAATTCCACACACTTTCTCACATTTCCCGTCCCCATTAGTATCAATGCAAGCGCAGCCACATCTGTTTGATGGCTTATCCAATTGTTTGTTGACCAAATTTTGGATGACAACCAGCAACACAGACAACAAAAATGGGAATACGATGAGGCGAACATTTGATCTGATATTCCTTTTCTGCAACCAAAGTACAAATTGACCCCAAAAAAAAAAAAAAAAAAACAAAGGGGAATTGAACTACCATCAAACATCTGCAGTAGAATTGACAAGAAACATTGTGAGGAGAAAATTGCTAAACAAAAATCCATATTCTCTTAAGTGGTTTTACTTTATATGAATTATACCCCTTATATTAGCTAGAAATTATTATCTTCAGGCAGTTTACGGGGATGTGATGAGTGGTCAATGCTCGCACCGGGGTGCCCGGCCCAAAGCCTAATTATGACAACTCCGGCTCTAGTCCCATCTTTACTAATCTGATCCCTTAAAAAAACAAGCTAGAAATTACAAACTAAAATGCATATTGGATAAAGAGAAATAAAAATTCTTAAATGTCCCTTAAAATTTTCAGCGTAAAATTATATAAAGAGAATTGAAACCTGAAAGTTTCTCAAGCTAAGTAGCATTACAATCTTCTACTAACAATAACCTAATTTTCTTCCTAGAAATATTAGAAATACTTGTTCAGTCTTCGCCATCAACTCAAAAATATACTAGTACATTATTGATTATACAACACCAAAAAACACCACATGAAGTCCAGTAATTAAAAAGATAATAACCCAGAAAATACAGAAATTAAGACCCACAAAAAAAAAAATGAAACAAGAACATCCAAAAGATCACATTAATTAATAAAAAAAAAAAGGTGAAATAACAAGAATTTGAAATAAACCCAAAATCAAGAAACTAATTTCATTGCTAATATTCTGCTAATTACCTGAAAAGCCAAATTCTTCCTAAGCAAGTGTTCACGCATTTGCTTGAGTCCAGAAACTTGCAGGGCCATCTGCCATTTTCCTTTCTTTTTTTTAAATTTTTTTGGCGGCTACTGACCGTTAAATTTAAAGAATGGGCCAGAGGAAATGAGGAGGGTGTGATACTTTGTTAGCGTTGCCTCCCTTTGGGAGAAATTTCTAGGAATATGCCTATTTTCCAAATTTCTTCTATTTGTGTGCCTATTTTAAAGTTGAATTCCGAAGGATGGGAGTTCCAGAAAAAATTTTTAAAAAACAAAAAAAAAAAAATTGTTCTTGAATGACCTCGCATTCTGGGAATGCGAGGTCAACTTGACTGACATCGCATTCGTCTATCTAGCATTTTTTTTTATTTTTTTATTTTAACCTCGCATTTAAAAATACGTTGTAATGAATGTTTATATTTTTTTTTTTTTTTGGTTATAGCAAATTTGACTATGTGTATATATATATATATATAAATTTTTTAGAATTTAGGAAATTTGATTATGTATAAATCGTGCACTATTACAAAAATCATATTTGAAATAGTAAATCGTAAATTATAAACTATAACATTACCGAAATTGTACGATATTTGGGAATAGTAAACCATTATCTTTAAATCATAAACTATAACATTAACGAAATAGTACGCGAATGAAATGTGTAAACCCGTTAATTTATTAATTTATCGTATTTTTGATAAAATTTTGACAGAACCTCCCCTATTTTACGAATATTCTCCCTGCCAACAACCAAACCCAACAAGGGCAACAAACATCCATAAAAGCCCGACAAGGGCTAAAAAACATAAATACAAACCTAATAACAATAAAAAATCACCCGACTAGGGCGAACAATGATATACGAATAACATACATCAATCACACAATATTGCGATAAGTAATAACAAATGTCAATGTCCATGATCTCCAAATCTGTCGCCCGTACCGCAATCTCTAAGTTTAGGCACCCTTTTTGATCGACGGACATAAAATAAGGAGGAGGGCAGCGAATTTGAGATTTATCAGATCTGAATAGGCTTTGGGGACTTATCTTCTGCGAGGCTTTGGGGGCTTATCTTCTGCGAGGCTAAGCCTCACAGAAGATAAATGGGTTGTTGACCTCGCATTCGAGGAATGCGAGTTCAGTCAAATTTATTTTTTATTTTATTTTATTTTATTTTTATAAATTTTCTGGAACTCGCATCTCCGAATGCGAGTTCCCCTCCTTCAGAATCCCACTTTGGAATAGGTACACAAATAGAATACATTTGAAAAGTAGCATAATGTTAGAAATTTTCCCTCTCTTTGGTCGTTATTTATACAAATTTCATTGGACAAAATTGCCCTTCCAACTTTTAGTGCGAATCCTTTGTGCTTTCTTTATGAAATTTTTAGGTGGATGGGTCGATGATAAGTGTCATAAATTATTTGGTCCAAATTCACCTACATCACCGATTTATTTGATTAGAATAAAATGAGATGGATAAAATTGGATCAAGAGGTCTATGATATTATGGACCTGATTCACCTAAGAATTTCTCGTAATTTAATTAATGTTCAAGATACTTATTGGATGGTTTGTAAAATAAAAAATTCAGCACTTTTTAGTTTTAATTAAAGTGAAACCGTTATATACTCTATTATAGGTTAAAAAAATGTTATTTAAAAGGATCATTTTAGTTGTTAAAAGTCTTTAATTAAAGTTAATTATAGTATTTTAATATAAAACACAATCTGTTGTCTCAAGTTGGGATTCCTGGGAGTATAGGAATATTAGGCTTGGGGATACTTTTTATTTTTACATAAATCCGTTAGATTTTAACTATCTATTCATTATATATATATATATAAACCCAAATTATCAAGGGAAGTATTATAAATTTGTAAATAATAGAGTGAAAATCTGAATAATAACGAAACCAAAAGGTTCTTTGTACTTCACCTTAGTTTATTTGTTTGTTCCAATCTGAACATAGCAAGATAGAGAATGATATATTATTTAGATGATGTGTTGCACTCATCCTGGCGTTAATAAACATAAAAAGTTCAATAGCATAAATGGACCATTCAATCATTCAGTAAATTTAGCAAGATTTTAGAAAAATGAATTAAGAAACTAACCTGCTCAAGTTTCTTCCTAAGTGTTTCATAAATCTTTGCGATTGAGTAAATAGCTCTAAGAACGAATATGAAAAAGCCAGGAGCGCAACTTTTTACATCCATAGCAAACAAGAAGGTAAATTAAGGCATGATGACAAGTCCAAAAAGTTCACCAATAAACCTTGAGGTGAACTTTCAGATAGTAACCACACAACCACAAAAACACAACTATGAAAAAGGCTATTACGAGGACAGTGGCATTCGGTAAAAAATTATCTAAGTGTAGATGTTAATGTTTCAATTAACTGTTAATGTACTAAATTCTGATCTTCACAAAAAAAAAAATCATTCTTTTTTAGAGCATGGAGTCTATGCACAACTAACAAACAAAGCTGTTACCTTTAAAGTCTCCACGTTTTTTAAAAACAATGCAGTCCTTTTGTCCATAAGTTTAAAACTTCCATCTCCAAGAGCTGCTGCAGATAGATGGGTGCCTGCAAATGGGACATCAAATTGTCTTAGTAATCAACAAACAATCAAATCAATTGGGGAGTACGACAGTTTCCATAACCAGTAGTACTTCAATTATATTACACTACCAAGGTATACATACTAACAACCACCACGTTGATGCTTCAAGTGTAGGACAACGGAGAGTTAAATTATACTATCAGCAATTTAGCAGAATATATAGATATACATCAACGCATATCCAGATCAAAGATATACCATGTACGCGCAAAAGTAAATTTATAATTTTTGATAAGTTTGAATACCTAGAACTTGATACCCAAGACTCTTATCAAATTTATGCAATATCATAAAAGCGAGACTAAACAAACAGAACATCAACCTTATAAGATCGTACTCGCATGAAACAATCTCGGGGGAGGCAAAGTGAAAAAAAAACCTTATTTTCATTGTATAAGCTTTATATAGAAATATTGAACAGATTAAATAAAAAGAAAATTAGGTCAGTGAGGGAATTGAGGTTTTACAGGATTTTAAAACTATTCTATAATAAAAAATACCGGTAACAGCTTAGTTCACCTATTAGGATATTCTCCGACAACATCTTGAATACATTAATTGTAAATTTTCAATTACAATTAATTAGGGGGTGTTTGTTAATGTTGAATACTGAATTTTGAATTTTGAAATGTAAATTTTGAAAGTATTAATTATTGAATTAATAAATTTATTTCTGTTTGATAATCAACTAAATTCAATTTCTAAATTAAATATGTCACTTCATACATGTATTAATTTATTATAAATAATTGTCATATATGCATAGAAAAGAAAATACATAATTAAGGATTGTATAAATGTGTATGAGAGATAATGTGTGTATGATAGAGTATGTCTGTGTGTGTGAGAGAATGTGTGTGATAGAGTGTGTGTATGTGAGTGAGGGAGAATATGTGTGTGTGCGCGTATGAGTATGAAAAATTACAAAGAGAATGTGTGTGAGAGACATGTGTGTATATGTGTCTGTGAGAGAGATAATGTATATATGTGACGGAGTGTATGTTTTTGTACGTGAGAGAGTATGTGTTTGTGTGAGAGAGTATGTGCGCAATCCAGAGAAAGTGTGTGTGAATATGTGTGTGTTAGACTATATGTTTGTACATTTATTTAAAATTCAGCACCTTAAAAAAAATATTTTCACTTAAAATTTTGAATACAAATTAAGTAGTGCTTAATGTATTAAGTAATAAGAGAATTCTGATCAAATATGCTGAATTCAAAAATCTCTTAACCAATTAATTTTCACCTTGAGTTATCAAACATGCCCTTTGTCACGATCCACACAAAATTTTTTCACAAAATAGAATCTAATAAGTGTATGCAAAAAGACAAGATATCGAAGAAATTCATAGACAAGTAGTAGATCGAATTAAATCATACAAATTCTTAGAAAAATTAACCAAATAATGCCAACGGAGAGTTTGATTTGCGATTACCGATTGATTTTGCAGACATTAAGAGAATTGATGAGGCGCCATAGCAGAAACGAAGGTTCCAATCCCCTAGTGATACAAATACTACTACTGTCATCTTTTCATAGTAGTAATATATAATGGGTTAATTACACTTTACTCTTTATAAACTCATTTTTGTTTCAATTTGCCCTTAAAAAAATTTATACACACTCTCTTTGACTAACGTCACAGTCATACGTTAAATTAACTATTAAGTAGTGACATATAACTATTAAATTTCTCTCGTATAATTTTGGGGTTAGTTAGAGCTTGTCCTCTACAATGATAGAAAATTATATTTTACAGATATGGCAATGTAAACTATTAGTTTTAGTTATTGTTTTGGAAAAAAAAAACACACACACACACACATATGGTAAATTAGTAATATCCCAAAATTACACTTTACCCCTTTGAAATTATATAAATTGTCCGATGAGGAATTTTTTTATTCCGATGGATCTTTAATTTGGCTAACGTTTAATCCATTTTTTCATCATCATTTTTATGAACTAGTAATTATCAAACTTAGACTGATTTACATATATTCTATTATTTTATTGATGAAATTGTTACTTTATTTGCATCTTTAATTCACGAGAATCATATTAATGCAATTTTGTGCGGGATTTATGCATGTTTAAAGTATATGTAAGGGAAGAGCAAAATAACGTGACTATACAAATGCAGGTTGCCCATGTGACAACGCTCATAAGGGCACTTATGTAAAATGGCCTCTTGATTTTAGGACAGTTAGAAAACTCCACTAATATCTTGGATCCTTGACTCATTATTGTATTCTTTATTCACACTCAATCCAGAGTTATTCCTCCTTACTTTTTCTCTCTAGCTTTTATACTCATCATCACAGGTCTCCTTCTGTTCGGTATGTATCCAATTATTTTCATGCTAATTTTGTTGCTATAATTATAATTCTGGTGAAAATTTGAATTTAGATTTTTTTGCTAGGATCGATTTAGTAATTACTGGAGGTAAAATATAATTTTCTACAATTATAGGTGGTTAAGCTGTAACTGGTCCTAAAACTATTTGAGGATAATTTAGTGATTTTACATTGATGCTAATTAACAGTTAGACTAACAGTTAGTTTTGACCGTTACTGAGAAGGCAAAATGTATACAATTTTTTCACAAGAACAAACTGAAACATGAGCAACTTTATAAGGAGGAAAAGTGTAATTAACCCATATATAAATTATGACCCTTCTACCCAAAATGAAGAAATATAATAATAATATTAAAAAAAACTACCAATTGGAAGGTATTCTTTATCTTGGTCATTAATTACGTTTTTAATAAGAAAAGTTTTAAAACTTCAAACATATCAACAAGTTTAAAAAAGGTTCAAAATAGTCTTATCTTCAGTTATTTATTAAGATTTTCCTTTAAATCTATTTAAAAAATGTATTTATAATTTAACAATGATGAAATATTTAATTAAAATTATAGTTATAACTTTTTAAAATAAAACACGAATAAAAGCGGACTTAAATTTGTACCACCATGCACGATCAACTCACTTTTAATTCAATTAATTATTTGTGACCCTGTTGATTCAACATTCATTATGCTTCATTTTAATTCTGCAGATTCCCATAGGAACAAAATTCATCGGTATTCAGGGAACAGAATCCACAGAAAATCCAAGTGGGATGATTGTAGAAATATTTCGGGAACAAGATAATAATTCTGGTGCACTCTGCATTTCTCATCATTCACAAGAGATGCCAATACCATCTCATATTCAACTAACATCTTCTTCAAAATCTCCACCAAGAAAATTTTCAGGTTGACCAGGACAGATTGATTGATAGATTTGTACTAGATCCCATCCAAATTCTTGATACAAAAAACTAGGGAAAAAAAAAGAAACAGAGTTATATGTAAGTCCTTCAAGTACCACAAAAAATATCTATCATGTATGTAGTTTTTTCTATTTTCTTGTCCAGTGATCCAATGCATGTAGTTCAACTAAAATTGAGGAGAGTCTCGGCCATCCAAGACTTAGGAGGTTATGATTGTGTTTGGTTCACATTCGGAAATCGGAATCGGAATAGGAATCATAAACTCCACTATTGGTATGGATTTATATCATTCCTCTGAATGTGTTTCATTATATTAATAAGTTACTTAACTTGAAACCTGTCACAAGTGAAAAATGAAAGTAAGTATTTTCTAATATTTTCATTCCCATAGAATGATTCCCATAGTACTTCAATCAAACATCATCTATGGGTATCATTAACTTTGATTCTCATTTCCCTCTCATACCCATAAACCAAACACCTCCTTAAAATACTCACCCTAAACCAAACACCTCCTTAAATTAACCAAATTAGTAGCAAAGAAGGGATCAATGACTTTTGATAGTGAGGCCCTACCCATACCCAAGATGGACTTTTCCCACTTAGGCGACTAAGAAATGCTGATACACACGACAACTATTTGTGGTGGTTGGAGTAAGACAAATTTTTACGATTTATTAGTTATAGTTTCAAATAAATTATAATACGAAAAATTTTTATCTGTATTGATCTAACATGTTAGCTAGTACTCCCGAATTAATGGGAATTCTGGTGGCGATCCATTCTTATGAAAAAAGTGATTCATTTGAATAATTATTATTTTTAAAATATAATTTAAAAAATTACTATAACAAATTTTTTAATATAATATATATGAAATAAAAAAATAATTAAAAAATATATATTTAAAATAATTACAAAATATTATTATTTATAAAATTTTCTCTATCCCAACAAAACTGAACAACTGGCACTTCTTGAGCAAAATAAAAATTTCCGTCTTATATAAAACCCCTAACCACTCCTTGCTAGTCCAAACACACAAGGCCAATTACTTGTACCACACGCAACAAAACTTGTACGGACCTTTCACTATAGATAACTACCCCGCGCCTTTTAAGCGTTAAAACTGAAGTGATGGAATTGCAAAGCGGATTACCGCTGCTATGGCAACAATACAAGGCTTTATTCTTCAAAAACCTCTTACTTTCATGGCGGAGCAAGCGATCCCTATACTTTTCTACGGCTCTTCTCTTCATTCTTCTTCATTTTCCTGATTTTCGCCATCCAGAAAGCGATCCAATCTCGCTTCGCCGCCTCCACCAGTTTTACCGACGTTTTCGACCCGAAACCTCTCGTCTTTCCGCCCATTCCGGCCTGCGAAGAGAAGAGCTACGTAAAGCTTCCGTGTTTTGATTTTGTGTGGAGTGGAAATGATAGCAGAAGAATTCGACGGATTGTTGATCGAATTTTGGCTAATAATCCTGGTCGTCCAATTCCTTCCACCAAGGTATTATTCTCATTATTCTTATTTTATTTTTCTTCATTTTTTGCCTTTTTATTATTTTTTTCCAATTTTTGAATTTTGTTATTTCATTTTTTCAGTGTGTTGTATTTATGTGAAAAATAGAATTTTATTCTATTGCATTTAGGGAGTAAATATTTAGGTAGAAACGTCCTACTACGGAAGTATATGTGGGCCAATATTCGACCACTTAGTTACCTGATTCACTAAATACCATATTGGTCAACCTTGCAAATTGTTTACGAATTGCTTACTGGTACTGTACAGTAGATACCAAATGTGTGTACATATAATTGATGTATTGCTTATCGGTATCTGCAGTATCGTATATTTTGTAACTACACGTATATAATAATAGTAGTTTATTTAGGACCACATAGGTCCGGTCTATAATGGTAGAATAGAGTAATGTGTATTCTATAACTATAATTGACGACCAGACTTAGTAGTAGTTTATTGGTTGTTTAGGACCATATAGATCCGGTCTATAATGTTGGTTATGTGATTCAATTTTATCCACGTGATCTATCAATGGCTAAAAGCATTCTGTAGGCCTGTCTACAGCTGTTTATGGCTAATATTCAACTATATAACTGGACATAGTACTCCATTGGTTGTTTGAGAACGAAAAATTCTAAAATGGACTGGGTTCATGGTACAATACAGTAGTTAACCCAAGAATGGCTTGTTCATGTGGCACGTGGTATACAACTGGTACATTTGGACCCATCATAAGTATTTTTCTGTAGGATGATTAGATATCTTATTCGTGAAGCTAAAAGTTGCACTTTTGAATGTATTTATCTGCAAATAGAAGCTGGTTTTAGTAGATGAAACTCTCTCAACAGTATTATAAGATATGTATGAAAAAAATGGTTTTGTTAGGAAAGTGAGTGAATGCTGGCCTGCCATCTTTTCTTGAGTTTCTTGCTCAATGTTTAACTTATCTATACAGAGTCAAATTTAGATTGACATCTTTGTTTTACATTAACAATATATTTAGAACAAGAAATGGTAAAAGATATACAACTTCCATATTATGTCCATGATCCTAAGCTCGTCATTCTGGTGTTGTTTTGGAAAGTTCTGGACCATTGGTTTCATTGCTTCGAACTTGAACAATAATATAATTCGTAAGTACTGGACAAGGAATTCCAACCTCAATTTGACTCCTTTACACCTGTTATTTCAGCAGTCCAAGTCTTCTTCACATCATCATATTCAATCTTACTTGTCATTATTAGACTACAGGTTTAAATTAAATGCAATTTAAGTGTAATGAGTTTTTTAGTCTACAAGTAGGTTTATATTGCGCAATCAAAAATCTTAAACCAATATCTGGTATATATGGATTTTTTTAAAGATCTAAACCAGCTCGTGTAAAGAATTTATTACAATGATAGTATAAGTAAGATAAGGTCTTAGATAATAGCTTATAATAATCCAGATAAAAATCTTCCTGGCCGGAAATTTACAGACCCAACTTGTCAAATAGTATTTGATTACTTCTGTGTTACTGGGAAGTGTTTGTTTCCTGTTGAACAATAGTTTACTCAGTAAGATTGAAGAAGGCATTCTGGAGTCAAGGGGACTCTTTGCTTCTGTTATTTCAGCAGTCTAATGCTTCTTAGATATCATGATATTCAATCTTATACAGACATTTAAGGGTAGGACGTTAATAGGCATTACTTATTTCGGTGTTTGGCTTTGAAATTTAGTGCTCCTACTTCCTCGAAATGCATAATGCCTCAGTCCAAAAGTACTTAAACACTTTTATCATCTTATGTTGGTTTTTGTCTATTGACAAAGAAAGAAACCTAGTTCCTTCTCTGATCTTAGGACATCCATTTGCTTGCTAAAAAATGAGTACCAATCTTTCTAGAATAATACTTCAGTCTCTGGAGACAGCCAGAAAATCTTCCAAGCACAGCTAGTGACTATCTTTTTCGGATGCAACATATGGTAATCGTACGAAAGAGCCCTCTACCCATTCCTTGAAAAACTTACGGTTTTGGTCCATGTGTAAAGGTATTAAATAGTTGTTCTCTTCACAGGGTGCTATGCTGAGGTCTCTTTGAGGGATTAAAAGCTTGTATCCTGGTATCTGGCCAGACATTTTCTAGTATAGACATTAATGCTTGACCATATGTACTAAATTCTGATCTTCAAATTAAATTGTTCTTCCTTTGGCTTTGATTTCGTTTCTATTTTCTCTGAGTTAATATTGGGAAGTGACATGCTCCTACGTGACAAGTCGAGGTGAGCGCTGAGGTAGCTGGGCAAAAGCTAAGCTTTCAAAACATTAAGTGCAGAATGTTAGAATTTCTATTTGTTGCAATTATTCATTTGCTTGTTTATGTCCCTGTTTCTTCAAGTTAAATTTGAGAAAACCTAATTTTCTCATCTTTTTTGCCGAAGCATATGGTTTTCCATTATTTTTGAAGCGGATCAAAGCACAACCTTCCATTGGTTCAAAATTAAAAAGGTTACTTTAGTTAGCCCAACATCAAGTTTGTGAAAATTTGACGATCTCTATGTAAATATCCTTACTAGTGCATGAGTTTCTGTAAAAATAAGAGAGTCGTAGGAAATGAGCATTTGAACTATTTTTTTAACTCGTGAATATAAAGAAAATACCATCTAAATAATGGCAATTGGTGGAAAAATCACTAAATGTGACATTACACCAAAACTTTCCCTTGTGCTTTATGTATATTAAGACAAGAAGTCTGTCTTGAGAAGCTGTCCAAAATGCAGATAAGCATGCTTCTCCATCCCGTAATTAGGAATCAAGATCATCTCTTTTGGCTCTTGTTGTTTTCTGATATCAGAAGCAGTTGAGACCAGGATGATTGTACTTCTTACCTTGAGTGTTTTGTTTTCCCATGTATAGCTCAGTTTCTTTGGAAAAAAAAGAAAAAGTGAATGTTGAAAAAAGAATACCATGAACATGATTAGATGCTCTTAAGCTCACTATGGCATCTTACAACTTAATATACTCCTCAGATGTGCCACTTCAACAGATGGATCAAATTTTGGATGGATAAAGTATCTTGTATTAGGAATGACATGATGATTTTTTTAAATCTTTAAGTGGAACTTACATCCCTTTTTGTTCTCGTTTTACAGGTTCTGTCTTTTACAACGCAAAATGAAGTGGACAATTGGCTTGTCAACAATCCTATGCAGTGTCCTGGAGCTCTGCATTTTTGGGAAAGAAATGCTACCATAATTAGTTATGGTATACAGACTAATTCTACACCGATGTGTCTCTAATTTGCAAAGCGAGGAAACTTTGAAGATATTACTTTTAAATTCCAGATTCCACTTCAACTTGCTGCAGAGCGTGAAATTGGTAGATCTTTAATTGGAGGTATAAAATAAGGCATGCCACACTAATCTTGGATATCCCTTGAACCTGATAAGATTCCTACTTGGTCTCCAAATTTCAGTTTGGGCTGTCAGCCTTAAATTCATCAATCTTGGATATGCCTTGTAAAATAATTAAACTGCTACTTCTGGGATGTTGATTCAGTGCCTTTTTTTTGTTGCTGTACATAAATATTCAGATCCAAAGTTCAGTTGGTCTGTCAGTCTTAATGAATTCACACACCCAGGACTCAGTATTTTTAGTGCTGTCAGTACTGCTGGGCCTACCTTCTTCCTGGCGGTTGCTATGTTTGGTTTTGTCTTTCAAATAAGTGCTTTAATTGCAGAAAAAGAACTAAAACTTCGCCAGGTATTAACTAGTTTCATCTAAATTTATGAGATACTTTAAGAACTTTTTAAAACAATTTTCTCATTTCTTTCTATCATGTTTCATTAACAGGCCATGACCATGATGGGTCTTTATGATACTGCCTACTGGTTATCCTGGCTCACGTGGGAGGGAATTATTACATTTCTTTCATCACTCTTCACACTTCTTTTTGGAATGATGTTTCAGTTTGACTTTTTCTTGCACAACAGCTTTGCAGTGGTGTTCCTTCTTTTCTTCCTTTTTCAACTTAATATGGTACTTTTCCCCTTTTAAAATTCACTGTTACCTAATGTTAATGATACGTCACCTTTCATTGTGCATCATCCATTATGGTACTTAATTGCTTTGATGGACTACTGTTCTTTTTTCAACTTCCAGATTGGTTTCGCCTTTATGCTGTCTGCATTCATTAGTAAATCATCTTCATCCACAACTGTTGGTTTCTCAGTCTATATCATCGGTTCTATGACTCAGGCAAGCCTTTCTTTTTCATGCTTCAGGTTGGGTTTTGGACTCATTTGAGATCTCTAATGGATATCCTTTCACTTTTTTCAGCTTGTTACGGCATTTGGATTTCCTTTTAGTAACAACTTCTCTAATACCTACCGAATCATTTGGTCAATTTTCCCACCAAATCTACTTGCTCAAGGTCTTCAGTTGCTTTCTCATGCTACTTCCACACCTGGAGATCCTGGTGTCAGCTGGAATAGAAGAACTAAATGTGCACCGAATGACACAGAGTGCTTGATCACAATTGTATGTCTACAAGTGCATCTGTCTATCTTACCTTTTCCCTTTTTCTTAGCATTTATATTTCTTGGATCTTGGAACATATAGAGTTGGTTTGTATCATTTTACTTATTTACGGTTTGATATACAGCAAAAAAAAAAAAGAGTAAAGATAATATGAAACTTTTAAATTTCAATAAATGTTTCTTTGCGTGTGCGAGTGCGTGTCCATTTGGGGAATATAATTATGCTTTCCTCAAACTTAGCATTTCCCTAATTCAGTTATTACAGTTTCTGTCACAAAATAGAAGGTGTCTATCTGTTTGATCATGCATTCTAGTTGCACCTTTGCTGCTTGTAAGCTTATTTATCACCTTGGAGTTAATAGGTTTGTCATTTTCTTTGTTCTGACAGAATGATATATATGTATGGCTTGTATCCACATTCTTTGTTTGGCTCATACTTGCTATCTACTTCGACAACATACTTCCGAATGTATCTGGTGTTAGAAAGTCAGTGTTCTATTTTCTGAAACCTGGATACTGGATGGGAAAGGGTGGAAACAAAGCTGAAGGTAATTGAATTCGCTCATTTAAAGTAATAGCTCTTTGTTGTTTCTTGTTTCTTGTTTCTTTTGTTTGTTTGGTGGAACAAATTATTTTTTGGCCTTAACACCTGTTCTGTTCAGAGGGCGGTATTTGTAGCTGCAGACGTTCGATTCCACCCTTGGAAATTTCTACTCCAGATGATGAGGATGTCCTTGAGGAGGAAAACATTGTGAAACAGCAAATGGAGGAAAATGTCTATTAGGCTGATGCGAGTGTCGCAGTTCAAGTAAGAGGTCTGGTGAAGATATATCATGGAACAACGAAGATCAGTTGCTGTAAATGCAAGAGTACTTCACCTTACCATGCTGTCAAGGTAAGCATTTTAGCTATACTATTTAGGCTAAGTTGGTGGGCTGAAAGAAATCTAGCCATCCAAAGCAAAAATTAGTTCACTAAGTACCCATCTCAAGATTCCATTCATGCTTTTCACGAAATACATGTCTTTGCACATGAGCAGAGACATGTTTGCACATTTTTGGTTTGTCTGCATTTAAATAAACAAGAATCTCTTTGTTAACTTTAATTTACTGTATAAATTATTGCTGTGAAGTTTTGACAGACTCCATAATCTAGATACTATTAAAGAAACCTCCACATCAAAGAGCGGTTGCATTCACTTTTAATTTGATGGGGAGCAAGAGGTTGAGGGAGGAGGATTTCAACTTGGACTGAAGTTACTGTTGTCTAGGGGACTGCAGCTGAATGTATTTTACTTGCTTTCTTCATTTGGTTGTTGTATGATCATAGAAACTAATTTTGATCATTCTACCAGGGTTTATGGGTGAACATTGCAAAGGATCAGCTATTTTGTCTTCTTGGACCCAATGGAGCTGGGAAAACTACTGTGATTAGTTGCTTGACTGGAATTATTCCAGTGACTAGTGGCGATGGTAATGTCTTTCTCTACAATTTTATGAATTTCAGGGAGATCTGGAAGGATCCTTTATGTCTTTCTAGCTTGAAATTTGAGCGAATTATGGATGACTCTTTAAGTATAGTAAATGTCCTTCATCAGCACTAATTTATGGATTTTCCATTCGGAGCTCCACTGGTATGTCAAACATCCGAAGGATGATAGGAGTTTGTCCTCAGGTATTCATTCTTACAAAATTTGATTTTCATGTCAGGAATACATTATTCGGCAGCATAGCTGAACTGTTTGTTTTGCATTGCATAGTTTGATATTCTCTGGGATGCATTATCTGGTGAAGAAACATGCACCTTCATCTTTTTGCAAGTATTAAAGGTCTACCCCATGCTGCAATCAAATCGGTGCGCATTGTATAAGCCTAATACAGTCCTACCTCTTTTGTCAAGTTGAGACATTCTCTTATGTCATTGTTTGAGTTGATAAAGATACTGTAATTGTGCAGGCACCGGCCACTTAATTAAAACAAATTCCAATTACTGCTATTTTTCTAAGATTAGATTTCACAGGTTACACAGAAGTCGTTAGCAGAAGTTAAACTTACTGAGGCAGCCAATACCAGATCTAGTAGCTATAGTGGTGGAATGAAACGTCGGCTGAGTGTTGCTATAGCCCTTATTGGTGAACCAAAATTACTTATTTTGGATGAGCCGGTCAGTTACATAGGCAGTTTTTATTCTTTTTATTTCATTGCTTCTCCTGGTCCAGATTGTATTATTTGCTATGCATTTTCACTTGTAGACCACTGGCATGGATCCAATTAGTAGAAGACATGTTTGGGACATAATTGAGGGTAAATGCTAAAACAGGGCGTGCCGTTGTTTTAACCACTCATTCCATGGAAGAAGCAGATGTTTTAAGTGATCGCATTGGAATCATGGCAAAGGGTAGGCTTCGCTGCATTGGAACTTCTATAAGGTTGAAGTCACGATTTGGAACTGGTTTTATTGCTACTATGAGCTTTCCTGGCCGCACTGATGGAACTTCCCTTGGAGAAGAAAATTCTACAATAGCTCAGCATGAAGCAGTGAAACAGTTTTTCAAGAATGTATGTTAATTGACATTTGATTAATTTTTTCCCACAAGCTATAAGGTTCATGGCCTGACTTGAAATTTATTTTGACAGTATTTGGATGTGCTACCCAAAGAAGAAAACACGTCCTTCCTGACGTTTGTTATTCCTCATGACAAGGAGAGGCTATTGACGGTAAAGCACCTTGCTTTTATTCACAATCGTTTCACTAGCTTTAGACCAGCAAGTTTTTCTATTTGCTCAAGGTGAGATATCTTCCAACATCAAGCAAATCTTAGCGTACATGTTGGTAACTGATATTTAAGCTCTAGTATATAAAGTTGTGGGAAAGTGCCTAAATGTCAGAAAAAACTCGATTCTGAAAAAGAATGCTTTTCTTCTTTTCCTTTACTTTTTCATTTTCTTGATCTGCTTTTCACAACATGTACATTTCAGCAGGGTTTCGAGGAATGGGAAAAGAGTCTGCATACAGAAAGTAGTTGATCTTAATTTCAACTAATGTAGTTGAGATAGGCTACCACTAAGTGGCACTTGATTTGACATTCTTCAGGAACATTAGTCCTTCGAAGGACATCTTGGTGATGTAAACTCCAGCTGTTACAAATCCTACATCATTTCCCAAATAGCCGCATGAAACGGAATAGCGCTTTTTTTTCTGTTTTCCTGTCCATTCATTGCTGTTCTCCATTTTCAGCCTTGATTATATTCTTCTATGAAGTGCATCTGTGGGTACTGTAAAATCCAAGTTTTTGGTTCTTTGAACTGATTATTGCTCAATGTTCATTTAAGCATCCTTGTTAATTACTTTTCCCTAAAATAATGATTCTTTTCTGCCAAACACGAGAAGACAAGATTCACTCACAATTATATTTAAGTTGGAATACCGAATGCAGAAATTTTCTCGTGGACGTATAAATTCCCAAATGCTAGCAAAAGAGTCAAACTCATTGTTTTTCCATCTTTTTCATTTCTTGAGTTCTTTCCTCATTTCTTGGATGTCTTTCATCAGAATTTCTTTGCGGAACTTGAAGATAGAAAAACAGAATTTGGAATTGCAGACATTCAACTTGGACTTACTACTCTTGAAGAAGTTTTTCTCAACATTGCAAAGAAGGCACAACTAGAAAGTGCTGCTGCTGACGGAAGTTTTGAATCCCTCACTTTAAACTCCGGATTGTCTGTTCAAGTAAGTCTGTATGTCAAATATTTCCACAAAGGTTCTTTCATGTAACACTAAGGCAGATGGCACTTTAAGTCCATTGGAATTTGTGAGCTCACAGAATATTCTACTTAAATTTTAACTCTACAGATACCTGTAGGAGCAAGATTCGTTGGTATTCCTGGAACAGAATCCACAGAAAATCCAAATGGGATGATGGTAGAAATATTCTGGGAACAAGATGATTCTGGTGCACTCTGCATTTCTCATCATTCGCAAGAGATGCCAATACCATCTCATGTTCAACTATTGGTGCCTTCAACAGCTCCTCCTAGGAACTTTTCAGGTCAAAGAGGACAGGTTAATGGAATTGTACTAGATCCCAACCAAATCCTTGATAACAATATATAGAAAAATGAGTCAATAGTGAAAATTTTTATTAGCCCTTCAAGTACCACAAGAATTGTCATCCACATAGTTTTCTTTCTTTTATTTTTCGTTTTCAGTGATCCAATCCTATATATATAGTTTACCAACAATTTTTTACTTCTTAACTAATTGAAAATAATTATTAATATTGTACTTTGAATATCGACCCCACTTAGTGAGAATAAGACTTGTTTTGTTGTTGTACTAGATACATATTTTTCATTTTAAACCGTTTTTGTTCTGGTTGGAATGCTAAATAACAAAATGAAGGGGCATATATCATCTGAATATCTACTCTATCAATTCTACTCTCTCAGGAGGAGATGCAATGCCATGTCAATTTCAAACTTTTCAGGTTGACCTAGACAAGCAGATGAAATTGTGAAGGCCCCAGACATATTTGCGAGATAAATAAATATAAAGATCATGCATGGAAATCACAGAGGTTAAACATTTTGTAAATGCATTCTGTTTTGATGACAATAGCCAAAAGGTATACTCTTCATGCATACATATATTCAACTTCTAACACAATTCATATATAAATTGTCCCCTTCCGCAGCCAACTCAAACTGATCTAATGGTAAGAACAAGAAAATCAAGTTAATCCTCCTGTCTGAGAAGTAGACTGCTGAGATTCTGTTGCCACCTTGATGAACACATCTTCTAAAGTAGTATCAGCAATCTCCCAAGCCCCAACTCTATACCTCTACGATCTCCTTTGCATATTTTACTGCCAAAAACACATCTGAGAGCCTCACATCTCTCTTTGGAAACTCAAAACTTTTGGGTTCCACAAATGTGGCATGTCTTCTTGCCATTTGGAGTAAGACACTTTACCAAATCCTCCACATCCTCCTCATTCTGTGGTGATGTTGCCATTGTGAATACATAAGTCCCTCCATACCTATCCTTCAGCTGTTACGAATTCACCAAAGCAATTTTGATTTGTCACTTGTACAATGAGCAAATGTATGATTCAAATTCAGAACAGTGGCTGATTATTTTATCCTCACAACACTGTACAAATCATCATGATCACAAATCGAGTGAGGAAAATTCAGAAGTCATAATGCTCAGTAGGGACTAGCGTTCTAGTTAGTCAACCGAGAAAGAACACTGTTTTTCCTCTACATACAATACCAAGAAAACATTGAGGAATTGTACAGTGACAACCAGCAACTGTTGAAGCAACATCTCCAATATTACCTTGAGCATCCTTAATGAAAAGAATGACACCAGATGCTAAAAGAGCTGCTCTGATACAACTAAAAGATGCTTTAAGCTATGAGTTGGTAGATACATAGGATCAGTTTACAAGACACAACAATTATCTCAGAGAATAATGAAGCACAATGAACTACAACACACCACCTAGGAAAAGGGTTGCTAGAGCCATTTGGCTTGAAGAGATTTCCTCTTCCCTGACAAAAGCTTGTAGCCTAGCTACTGCTTTTGTTGTACGCTAAGTTATAATTCCTCTGAACACGGTAGTGACATAAAAGTTCATCCTATTTAGAATACACATTTCTCAGTAAGGTATAAAAGAGAATTTTTCTGTTATTTTGTCAAGTAAACACTTGTTAACTGGCTATTGGTACTTATCCTAATTAGTCATTCGCTTGTTTTTGCATGATGAGAATTCTTTTGAAGACTAGTCCAAAAAAAATCTACAGTATTATAAAGCTCGGTCGTTGTCCTATGCAGATATTAGCACCATAACTGAGGCATGATGCGATAAAGATTTTAATGTAGCAGATGAAAAATAAAAGCTACCTCATCAGGGCTCCCTAAGCACTGAAAGCTTCCATCTACAAAAATTCCTATACGGTCACAAAGGTGCTCTGCCTCCCCCATAGAATGAGCTGGACATGATATCAAACAATGTTAGTGACGTTATTATCGGAAACATATAATTCTTAAGTAATATTATGTTCATTACAGGTAACACAAACTGCAGTCTCAACCAAATTCAGTTGTCTACAGTTATCATTGGATTGTACCGATTTTCAGATTTTCTATTTAGAAGTCGGAGAAAAAGATGATGAGTAAAACAAATATAGGATCATAGACAGACACAAAGACAAGTTTACATGAAAAAAAGAAAAAAGAGGGCACGGGCAAGAGAAAGGGAGGGAGATTCAAGTACTTGTCAAGATAATTGCTCTATCTCGTTTTGCTTTGGTCACAGCATCCCACAGCATGTTCCTTGAAGCTGGATCGAGCCCTGTGTCTAGGTTCATCCAGGTAGACCACCTGAAAATGTTTAAAACACTTGGGATGAAATATAGATTCACAAAAGGTTAAAGCAGCAACATAAATGTAAAAAGTTTGGCTATGTTACTTTTGGGTCCCTCATCAAGGATATTGCAATGCTTAATCTTCTTTTCATTCCACCACTGTATTCTCCCGCATGTTCATCAGCATCTCCTCCTTGAAGCAGGTTTACATTTCTGAGAGAATCTTCAACTGCCTGTTGCATATATGACAAAGAAGCATTGAAGATACTACTACTTTCTATTTTTGTTTGTAACATACATCTCAGGTCTCTTTTCCTTCTATAGTGTCTTAGTGGCATAATTTTAGATTGAGTTTCTGAATGTAGTCTATAGGAGAACTTAAGAGGGCAGCCAGAAATGGCGTATAACAAGATGGCCTAGACTAAAATCATTCTTTTCACATTAAAGTCTTAACAATAAGGTCAGCCGGTTGAAATTCTTTTGCTCTTGAAGGGAAAGCCAGTCACCAACTTTGAGATGAAACCTTGACTGGATGTTTGTTTATTTCTGAAATGTGAAACATCCTACCTAAGCAGAATTTCTTGAAACTAAGAAAGGAACTGAAGAGTCAAGTATGAGAAAAAAGTCAAAAGATGGCTTTCAATGCAGGTCGAATGCCTATCATGTATCAACCAGTGTCTCAAATGTCATCGTAAGCCAACGCGAGATAGAACAGCATTGCATGCAATTCTTCTTTGTGTCCAAGATTGCTATTCTGAAGTATTTGTCATAGAAAAAGTATGCTTTCACTAACAGAAAGATTAAGAAGTGTTTACATTTATTTGGAGTAAATGTTGACAAATAATACAAAAAGGTGTAAATTAGAATCGGTATATAGACAGAAAATTGATCTATCAGAGAAATATTATATCAACTTACTCATGATAATTTAGCACCTCTAAGGTTTTTTAGTCTGCCATAAAAGCTAAGGTGTTCCCTTCCTGTTAGTGTATCCCAAGTAAGGAGGCTGTATGATCATTCAACAAGGCAGAAAAGAAAGTGCAGTCACTTTTTCTGTTTCCTAGATTAGAAGAAAAATGGTTATCGGAACATTTTTGTTAAGAGATGAGGATTATTAAACGAACTTGTATTGTGGGCACACCCCCATGCTGGCACGGATTTGCACTCATTTGTGTCCTCAAATCCAGACCTCCTATGTACGCTGTGCCAGAGGTTGGATCTGTAAGTCCAGTCACCTGTCAATCATGACAAATAAAAGAAGTGAGCACAAGGATAACATATACACAACAGATTCTTTCTACATTTACACAGAGATAATGATACAGAAACTATTTTGAGCATTCGTGTACTATCCATACTAATGAAGGAAGTTTTCCCAGCACCATTTGGGCCTAGCAAGCCAAAACACTCCCCTCGAGCTACTGCAAGAGACAACCCTTTGACTGCATGCTTCTTAGGGTTCCCATCCTGTGCTGGATATGTCTTTTGGAGTTTATAGGGGAGATAATAGGATAGCTTATATCTGGTTCAGTTAGCAACCGTTCAACCTTCTCCATCTAAGCAAGACAGAACAGATCAGGCACGTTTGAATCATTAAAATATTCAAGGAAGATAGATTAAAAAAATCTGAGTAAAACTAAAAAGAGAGCACTCTATAAGGCAGAATACTGCTAGGTCCAACCATTAACACAATGGGTGCTTTTCTTTCTGTAGTTATCTGTATACCAAAGGCAGGAATCCAACAAGGTACATAGAAATACTTGAACACTAAAACACTTACAAGATTGCTTTAACCCAAGTATGTCAATACTTTTGATGCATGGTGTTAGAGCTTCTCTAATAACATATAGAAGGCTTACGTTTTTAAATTGGATTGTCGATTTTTTGATTGAATAGCATAAGTGCTACTTAGTAGTAGAAACTCAGAGCGACAGACAGCAAGGGGACATCCAGCTAGGTAATTAACCAGAATGCAGAAACATATTTTCATATTCGACATATTCCATTGTTGAAGAATGTTTTAACATGTTTCTCTGCATTTCTTTCTATCCATAACCATTAATATACATTCAAAGCCATCGACACGGGTAACATAAAGCAAAACAGAACTTGAAATACCTCTTGATCAATATCCTGTTTAGCAAATTGAACAAGAACCCTGGACTCTTGGGCTTGGGAACTAGGTCTCTTGAAAAGATGAAGGCGTCCTCTGAGAGCTTTGGAACAAAGATAGAGGACTTCTACAAACACCATTTCCTGATTACAGTAATTGTACAGCACAATATCCCATGAGAAGAAACACCAACCATTCAGCTGACATGATAATCAGAATTTCTCTCATTCCACTATTGCTATCCCTCAGACTCTGCCACCGCATTCCATACCCCCCATCTCATCTGCAGCAGCTGAAAATTTGTAGAACTCATACAATCCACGATATAATGACAACCCAGGGAATCTTTGACAATAAGCCACACTCCTAAAACATGAAAAGGTTGATGGTGAGTTGAAGATCTACTAATACAAGATAAATATACTTTAAAGCTCTATATCAAGGTTCCATTAAAGGATGACAAGGTCCAAAATTTACCTAATATGTGTTATTATACATGAGAACCTTGTAGCAAGCAAAACAATATTCCAGAGCAAGCAATCGTAAATCATAGTCATAAAGCTTGTCAATCTAATGAATATCTCATAAAGTAAAAGATCATAATGGTGATATTCATCTGTCTTATTAACTTATTTAAAACCTTTTCCCATCCTATCACTACAGGCCATCAAGAAGTATCAGCATAGATTTATCATTTAAAGCAAAGAATCCATGCCTCTGAAACCCTTGCTATCTTGTTTTAGGATTTATTGATATAGGAAAATGAAAATAAGGAAAAACTCTAGACTGTATTCGTATTCATAGTTCTAGCAGTACCATCAACGTTCATTTTTCTGATCAAGGATACCAGATGGCAGTGGATAAAAATTTGTGCTTGCCGCTATGAATAGAATAACCTCATGTTGAGACTAGTTTCAATGTCCATACTAGCTGGATAACAACAAATTCACAATATGCTAACTTCTCTCATTGTTTGCTCTGAATACTACTTTTGTGACTACATATAAGATCCTAAAATCCCAGTCGTTCACTTCCTTAAAAGAGGAATGAACAGGTAATTTGCTGCTCTGTGTTAGAGAAAGCAGAGAGAAACCAAATTAATTATTTTTTTACTCCAAAAAAAAAATGTCAGCAAAGAATGTATATTTTTATAGCTCCTTAAAAGGTAATCAATCTGAAATCAGAATATGAAAAAGTGACCACCCATTGCAACATCAGTCGAGCCAAAAGGTACCTCCAGGGACACAAGAAGGTTATATAAGTTTATATGCAGATACAAGTGGAACGTGAAGTCTAAAGAACAGTAGTTTATTAAACTTTGCTGAATTACATGTCTAACAGCCTATGAGGGAAAAACTACAGGAAAATATGTGGATGTTAGCATCATGGCTGGAAGCAAACAAAAAAATGAAGACGATTTTCTGGAAATTACTCGAGTAGCAGTAGTGAATGCAACTTCCACTTACTTGGAAATGAATTATCTGAAATCAAGCAATCAAAAAGAAAAGACCCTGAGATCCAACTTCCAAAGACCAATATGAAGCCAACAACTGCAATAAGCAATCTTTTAACATGTGTTAATAAGAAAAAAAAAATTTTTGAATGTAAACTCAAAACTGCTGTCCAGACCTGAAGCAGTCTTCACATTTGAAAATGCCATAGCAAGTAGAAAGGCAGAGGAAATTAGTAAATTTACATGGACAAAATAAAACACACATTGGATACTATATGAATTCAATGTGAAGAATGTTAACCCTGCAATAGAACCGGCAGTCGTGAAGCAACGCACAACTCTTGGATAAGATAAAAGCTTTAATTTCATTACTTTACCTGCCAGTGTACCAAATCCCATGAAACAACACATGTAGAGTGAACATATGATTAGAAAATACAAGTATGTAATCACCCAATAAGGTGCGCTGGCCAAGACCATGCATTGTCATCATAGTTGTCAGTTTCTGCTGCTGCTCATAAACCAAGGTTGACAATATAACCTAATTCAGAATCCAAAAATGAAAATTGAAGCAATCAGAATATGTATAATCTTTCACAAAGCAAAATACTGCAGTTAATTCCCCCTGACCCATCCTTTAGAAGGTGACAGAGCATCTTGGTTGGTACACGAAGTCTTCTTTGATTTTTGTCGAACTGAAAGGTGTATCGTTCAAGTAGATTACAGGCATGGTCCCTTCAGTTCCGGTGGTTTTGCTAAGGATATCCAAGTTTCATGTTTGCATTTTAACCAATCAAACATTAAATTGTAAAGCAAACAAATTCTGGAGAAAGCTGATCCAGGCATTAGGAGTACTTATTCAGGAAAAAAAAAAAAAAAAAAAAATTAACAACATTTCTTTTCATTCACACAATCATCAATGGTTGAGGTTAGGCATCACCATTTTGTCCATTATTGTCCCATTAAAGTTTGGAACAAGAATTCTGAATCCTAACCTTTCATGTTCTGCTGTTCTCAGTAGGAGTAAAATAATGAGGCAATAGGAAAGGAAAACAAATTTTCCCAGTGACCATATGAATGACAATTAAATGAGCTTAAGCTAACCTAGCCAGTGTTTCTTCATAAAACCATTTGTATATTCCTAGGATCCGACCATCCAGATAGTTCAAAGTTAGCCATGATGACCAAATAAGTATACGTGGTATACTATGTAATCAGCAGAGTAGTCCAAGTTCGATCTCATAGAAAGCAAAGACCTTCAGTTTTTAAAGTTATTGAGGGAAAAAAATGTCGAACACTAATTGGACAAAGGGAAGTGGTAATATTAATTTATGAATTTATATATCATCAAGAACATGTCAATTACTAAGTTAAGCAAGACATTCGTTCATGTACTTACGGGGAATAATTGTAGTATCACCCAAGATGAAAAAAAATGCACCAGTCGAAGATGCCACATCAGTTATTAGATAGAGAACTAGGTGTGGGCATCTCTCCAACAAACTCAGAGATCATTCTTATAGAGGTTCCAAGCAAAGATTGGAGATATGCATTCCAAACCTGCATATGTGAAACTAAGGTTGTATCCATAAAGGTATAGACTCATCAATCAATGCCTTAAGTAACACCAGTCCTGTCTCCTGTGGGAATAGGATGGAGAATGGAAAAGAAACTAAATCAGATAACACAATTCATTCCCTAAGAAATGATTATCAATTCAGCTTAATACAACTAAGATTGTCCACCTAAATGACAAAAGGCTTGCTGGACATCCTTTCCAATCTTGGAAAAGCTTATCTGAAGTTTTGAAAAAGTTAAGGGATGATACCATGTTTAAAGCACTTCCAATCGGCACTTCATTTGGTGGTGTTTTTGAGCTTCTAGGAGTAGAATTATACCACATATGTACATCAAAATGCTTCAAGCTTGAATCTTGAAAATCATATGCTGTGGAAATTTACAATGGTGTATATTGTTGATAGAGAAAGAAAAAATCAATACAAATGCACATAGTTTCGGGAACAGAAAGTATGGGGAGAAGAAAAATGTAATGACCAACCAGCCAGTATTTCATTTATCTCCCCCCTTGAGATTCCCGCCACAGTAGCCTTTAAATAGTTCATCATTTATCTCTATGTAGTTCTTGCGCCAGGCATGTAAACCTTGAACACATTCAGCCTCTGAAGAGAGTCAAAGGAGGATGAGAATTTGAACATATTATCACCAAAATCTCACAAGTACATGAGTAATATGTAAGTTATCATTCTAATTAAGAATTACCTATTAGAGTACGTAAAACTTAAAATATTTCAATATAAACATAAAAGATGAAAAATCAGTTGAGTTTCAAAAAAAACAGTGACAATGTTTTGCATTGGCCTATGTCTAATTGACTATAAAATCATTACAAATTCCAAACAGTCTAGCATGCCTCCAAAATACAGACATTTCATCATCAACTTATTTCACTTTTGAAGTATATAGTAAATGTATACCTTCCTTTCCAAATGGAGTACGAACTGGGATTGTGGAATTTGTTTTGCATTGCGATTGAAGATAGTAATATCTTGTCTCAGAAGTTTGATCTATTTTCCCCCGGATTACATAAAAAGAATCACATAGCTGATATAACATAAACATTACAAAGCCGTAAAGCTGGATGCAAAGAAATAAACTGTGCTGCTTTGGGCTTATACTTGAAGAAAATATGATACAAGCAAGTACGTTATAGAGAAAAGCTGTGAAAATCTTACAAAAACACCATCTGAAGTATAATTGAGACTGTAAGGTGAATTTGAGAACATATTTCCAGCCACTCCTATCAATATCCACCAATCAAGTTAGTTTAACTCCCAAATTTTCAGACTATATTTTATCAAATTTTCAGAGATATATTTTATCAGACAATAAAGAACTAAAAATAGCCTTCAAATAAAGGTGTAATACTTTCTCCTAGTACTCTGTTGTTCCCAGTTATTAGTACAATTACTGACAAGACAAGAACCCTTTATTCTGCAAGACTTGTCTGGCAAATCACTTGATGGCATTGTCCCAGTCTTCACTGCTCGGAACTCAGCAGCAGGGATTAGAAGAAGAAAACTGAGTCCCTTTTGCAGGCCATTTTTCCTTTCCAGGTTCAGCTCCTAATTGATTCTTCAGCTGAAAGTGTCGCAGAGCTCTGAGAAACAAAAAGAGGATAGCCGGAAATAGAACCAGCCTTAAATTGGACTGCAGATGCCTTCTCTGGAAATGTGAAAAACAATAGTTATTATTCATATTACAACTGAACTTTATATAATAAGCCTAATCATCAATTTTTATGCTGTTTTCTATGTAAACTTTACATAAGGCCTTAGCTGTTTTGTATGTAAACTTGTGTTCAGACCGAATAGACAAGAATTTTATGCTGATTTCTTGATCACAAATTCCTTATACTGTTTCCATTTACATTACCAAATGGCTCTTAATGCACTAGGGGTTCAACAATGTGACTACTTTACTTATAAGAATTAAACGTAGGCTAATCGTGAATTGGTATGGCTATAACACCTCAACATATAGCTTCAATAATCAAATTAACAGAAAATCACAAAAGCAGAAATTGTCAGATGATCATAGAGAAATGAAATGAAAAAATTTCACGAACAGACATGGTATATGAGGTTCTCCCGGGACAAAACAACAGCCTGATTGAAAAATCCTGCCGTTGGTATGTGAGTTTCTCTTGCAATGCTCAAGAACTAAGACCTGATTAGGCTTATAAAATTGATGATGATGTTGGTGACGAGGCAGCCCCACCTTTGGAGGATTCTTGTTATGCTACAATAATAAAACAATCCCTCATTCACCTTCTTGGAAATTTCTCATTTTTTCAAGAACCAGCAAAATACTCAACTTCCAGTGAAAAAAATATACGTTCAAAATTCCTCTCTATCACTTCTTTGAAGCTTGAACCCCACTGGCAGTCTGGCACAGTTACAAAACAGATACGTTTCACACTTTAGATATAGCAAAAGTTATCCCAAACCCTGTTATATGGCCAAATACAAATATGGTAGTATAAATTAATTACAAACAGTAAATATATTCAATTAAGGTTGACAAGGATAAAACAAAGAGTAAAATGCTTCATAAAGAAAACTGATATTCATAATCTTTTACGGAAAAATTCAGACCTGTATTCCAATACCATTGGTCTCCATATTGAATTTAAGTACATAAGTTTCACTTTTCCATAGTGTAAACAAACAAAATCCAATCTTGAATTTGTTGATCTTTTTACCAATCCATCTTTTTTTAGTAAAGATATGAGTTCACACATAAAACAAATTTTTACTGCTGTAATTAAAGAATCACAATTCCGACAAAAGGCCTCCTCAAAAGCCGGGAAAAAAAAAAAACCGTGTCAGCATTTGAACCTGAAACTCCACAGAAAAAAGGCCTGTCAACATTTCAACCTTAAACTGCACAATAGACAAAGTTTAAAGACGGAGCATCAAAGAAGAAATTTCGAGGCTACCGAAAAGACATTGGAGACAAGTGAATCAAAGGAATTGAAAAGTGGGATTTCTCTCTTGATTCAACAAACCATTGCTTTGCTGAAGAAAAACTCCATTCTTGCATGGAGAAACAGAAGAGCAACATTTCTTCTACTCTTCTCATCATTTTTCTTCATTGCTTTCCTGTTTGCACTCAAGAAGAGTGATAATTACAGAGAAAAGAATCCTAATTTATCTGCAGCAGTTCATGATCCTAAAGCCATCATAAATCCTCCAATTCCTGCATGTGAGGATAAGTTGATCATCAAGGTTCCATGTTATGACTTTGTTTGGAGTGGCAGTGGAAATACAATCTACTTGAGTATATTGTCAATTCCATCATGGATAATAATCCTGGTCGTATAATTCCTCAAAACAAGGTAATCTTTTTTTTTTGGAGCATTTGGTAAAGCTTCTATATATAGATTTATCAGACCCCTGATGATGAATTTTCGTTAGGCTTTAGATTAGTTTGATATAGTTTTAAACATAACTAAAAAGATGTGCAAGGGTGTCTATTGATCAATTGGTTATAGATTATTCGATTAAAATAATTTTGATTTTTTTTTATTTTCGATGCAAGAAAATCAAACTAAACATTTGCTCTATCAGTTGGTTACATGTAATTTTCTTTTGGGGTCTTGGTGTTACTATAAAATGGACCATATATGTTGTATGCCAAAAGAAAAAAGAAATTCTAAAACTAGAAGGTTGATGGTTTGTGCAACGATCTGAATCCGGAAATTTGGTTAAAGTTAATTTAGCGAGCTTTAAAGGTGATAAGAGAAAATAACCAAAATATATAGAGAAAGTGTATGTTGTAATGAAGTTCAGTTGAAATGAGAAACGGAATTGAAAAGAAAAAATATAGATGGTAGTTAAGGTTAAATCAGAAGGTGGAAATGAAAATGTGTTATTAAATTCAAGATTTGCTTGATTAAAAACAAGGAGTTTTGGTTTTGTGCAGGTTAAATCATTTAGAACAAAAGATGAATTGGATAAATGGCATAATGGATAATCCAATGCGTTGCCCTGGAGCTTTACATTTTTCTGAAACAAATTCCATGGAGATGAGATATGGAATAAAAATAAATTCTTCTTCCTCTAGATACTAAAACTGAAAGGCAAATTGAGGATCCCATTTTCTTCCAAGTTCCCCTTCAGTATGCTGCATCGCGTGAAATTTCTAGGTCCTTCATTGGAGGTAATTATGACATTAATCTACTTCCATTGCAAGGAATTGTTTAAACTTCTATGATCCTAATGTTTGATAGTCAATTATCAGATCCAAATTTCGGCTTTGATGTTGGTCTAAAGGAATTTGCACACCTTGCCAAAAAAATCAACTCTTCGGATAAGGATGATGATGAAAGTTTTCAATCATTATTCTTCCTTGCAATTTCAATGCTTGGTTTCACATTTCAAATTCACTCTTTGGTTTTAGAGAAAGAGCTTAAACTTCGACAGGTAATTCAGTAACTGGTAATATGATCTTGGATGAGTAACATCATGCAACGGTAATGTTTTTGTTCTTTTTTACCTCAGTTTGGCATTTGCATTGCAGACGATGAGTATAATGAGGCTATATGACACTGCCTACTGGACTTCATGGTTCATTTGGGAAGGATTCATGGCATTCCTTACATCACTTTTCATTATTGCTTTCGGGACAATGTTTCGTCTTGATATTTTCTTGAAAAACAACATTTTCGTGGTGTTTCTTTTATTTTTCCTTTCCATCGTTAGCATGGTAAGCGATTTCCCTGAAATTGCTCTTTTCTTATTGTTCATTAAATTGAAAAGTATGCATCACTGATGAAATTATGAGTACTAATTTCTTGTTCTCAAAAAATCTAGGTTGCTTTTGCATTCATAATCTCAACTTTCATTAGCAAGTCATCTTCAGCTACATCCACAGGCTTCTTCATACTTGTCTTAGGCTTTGTGAACTAAAGTCAGTGTCCCTTCAAAAACTCCGAAAGAATCAATGATTAAGGATTATTACAATAACGTATTAACTATTCATGTCGACATTTTTCTGGTTTGTAGTTGTTCTCTGTGTTATTCTACACGGATACACACCTTTAGATCCTATTCAGAAAATACTAATGTCAACCTTTTCTTGTTTTTAGTTGTTGTCTGTGTTATTCTACACGGATGGTGTGAAAAGGAGTTATCGTATCTTGTATTCACTCTTTCCTCCTAATCCTTTTGCTGGAGGTTTTGTTTTGCTCCAACCTTCAATAAAGTCCGGTGGCATTAGGTGGAGCGAACGAGCTATGTGTACATCTCATGAAGGAACTTGTTTTTCAATGGTATGGAAGCTTCAAATCCTTTTTGTCCACAAATTCTGGCCTTCAATACTTTGTCCTGAAAAGCATCCTAGATTTTTTTTTTCTTCTGTATGTTACTCTCATGTATTCACGCTTTCAGTGACTAATTACTCTCATGTATTCACGCTTTCAATGACTAAACAACTATTTACGATGATCATTAGTCACTTTATTCATTATCCAAGTTTAACAGTTGACATTAATTTTTGATTCTTACTAAATAATTTATTATAATTGGCAGGTCTACTTTTATACTTGGCTTGTGTCGTTATCCTTTTTCTGGTTTCTCTTGGCGGTTTATTTTGATAATATACTCCCAAACTCTATCGGTTTAAGAAAATCACTTCTGTACCTTTTGAAGCCAAGCTACTGGACAGGGAGAGGAAATATTAAAGTGAAAGGTAAACAACATGTGATATTGTAATTTTATATCTTGGAATTCTTCATTGCTGCTATCAATGACTGACTTTTTTATCTCGTCTATAGAGGACATTAGACGTTTTGGCTCCAGCTCAAGACCAGATCATTTCACTCCAAATGATGAGGATGTTCGTGAAAGAGGAAGCATCTATCAAACAAGCAACAGCGAGAGGTAATGTTGATCCTAATGTTGCTGTTCAATTGCGAGGCCTTGCAAAGTCATACTCAAATACCAGGTGCTAAAGTTAAGCTGCCACAGATTCTGCTTTTGCTGTACATGCAAGATTACCAAACCTTTTGCAGCTGTGAAGGTAAGCTTCTCATATATTTGCTGAATTGGAATATGATTTATTGTTCAAATGGCCTTTGCACAAGGAATCCATCCTTCAAACTGATCATGTTTTCCCTGCTCTCTCGAAGGTCTACTTGAAAAGTTTAAAGGGATGAAGGAAGCATAAATTGTGCTCAGGATATCTGTTTTTTTTTGGTAAACAGGATCTTTGGATGAACTTTCCAAAGAATCAGTTGCACTGTCTGCTCGGACCAAATGGAGCTGGAAAGTCTATCCTAATAAGCTGTTTAACAGGAATCACTCATGTGACTCGTGGTGATGGTAATCATTTGTTTTTCTTTCACATTTTAGTCCTTAGCTTGAAGCTTGATTTATATCAACCAGATAGAAGTACTCAAGTATGGTCTCGTTTGACAGCACTCATCTATGGCAATTCTATCCGGAGACCTCACAAGGAATGTCTGTGATCAGAAGAACGATAGGAGTCTGCACAAATAATTTTTCATCCTTCCCAAGACAAGTAGCAATCTTTCAAAACATAAAAGGCTAAATCGGTCTTCAAAATTTTGTAGTTCGACTCTCTCTGGGATGCATTATCAGGTAAAGAACATCTCCATCTCTTTGCCAGCATTAAAGGCTGGCCCAGGGCTACACGTAAATCAGCAAGTAATATAGAAAAGTAAATTGATCTACTTCTCTACTTTCCATTAAGCATTTGCAATTTACTGAAATATTTTTTTCCGGTCCACATTGAACTTCTCAATTCATACAAATATACAGGAAGTGCAACGTTTGATGGCAGATGTAGATATTGATAAGATTGCCAATGTACGAGCAGGAAGCTACAGTGGGGGAACAAGACTCAGACTCAGCCTAGCAATTGCACTTGTTGGAGACCCGAAACTTGTCATTTTGGATGAACCTGTATTTATCATTTGAACACTTTTCATAAGTTTTGAATGAATATCTTTGTTTCAGTTCTTATCAATTAGTATCAAAGTTTTAGACAACTGGGATGGATCCTATTACTCGAAGACGTGCCTGAAATGTAATTGAGACTGCAAAGCAAGGGCGTTCCATCATCCTGACTACACATTCGATGGAGGAAGCCGACATCTTTGTCTGATCGAATAGGAATAATGGCAAAGGGTAGACTTCGCTGTATTGGCACCCCAACTGTGCTCAAGTCACGATTTGGTGCTGGTTATGTTGCGAAAGTGACATTTCCCAAAGGTCTTTCCAATGTTTTGGCCGAAGAGGATGACATCAATGCACAGTATCGAAAAGCCGTGAAGCTCTTTTTCAAAGAGGTGTCCCTCTTTGCTGAATGCTGATATTATATATTGTCAATATTTTTCCTCCATATCAATTGAGTCTTGTTTAAACCTCATGCATTTCTTGCAGCGACTGAATGTTGAAGCAAAAGTGGAAAATAGATACTCTTTGACCTTTAACTCTACCAACTACTGAGGAAGAGATATTAGCTGTATGCACATTTGAATTCTTGCCACTGATCAATTGCCTACATTTTCCAAATCTTTGATTTTCTTATGTCTTAGATGTTCCATTTTGACATTCATCAGCAATTCTTTTCTGAGCTTGAAAAGAGAGAAAGGGAATTTGGCATAAAGAAAATCCAGTTAGGTCTCGGAACACTTGAAGAAGTTTTCTTGAATGTAGCAAAGAAAGCAGCCCTGGAGACGTCAATCCTAAGGAAAACATGAAACTCTTGACCTTGTCATCAGGGGCAACCCTGCAGGTGAGCACTTTTTATGTTTTAACTTCTGCATTTCCTGTCATTCAAAAGAATGTTGTTTGTTTCACCTCATCTTTTTACAATCATTTCATTTGCAGGTACCTCTTGGAGCCGAATACCTCATCTTTTTACAATCATTTCATTATGCAGGTACCTCTTGGAGCCCAATACATTAAGATTCCAGGATCAGAGTCCCATCAGGAATCCCAGAGGTCTTATGGTGGATGTCTTCTGGGCGCAAGATGATACAGGCAATCTCTGCATTTCTGGCCATTCAGCTGAAAAGCCAGTTCCACCTAACCTTCTATTAACTACTGCTTCCCAAGTTACTGCAGCAGGAAACACCTCCTGTTGCTGTAAGTGAGAAGGAAATGCTGTTCCGGACTGAATCTCTAGTAGGGTTATCTTTTGTTTAACTTAAAGAATTAAAGAAACATCTTCATTCCCAAATTATTGTTTAGCCAACGCCGGTGAAGATTTATCTGTAAATTACAGTATTTACTTTTCTTTCTTATTTGTCTTTATGAATGTCAAGAAACATACATTGGTTTCTTGCTCCCCATCCCAGACAAGGAAACCAATGTACAGTTCACAATGCAACAAATTGTTGTCATTTGTCAACAAAAACAACCCCATATTTATTGCGAACAGGGGTAGATTGTGACAAAAACTTGGATCAAAAAGTGGAGAATATGCTTGTAATCTACTAAGATAAACAAATATCTGCAACAAAGTAAAACCCATGGAAAATGGCTTTTAAACCATCATTTTATCCAAACTATAGTTAGTTTGTTCTTGGAGCAATTCACACATACCTGTTTCTAGACGACACATGGAAAAACTAAAAGCTTAAGGGTGTGTTCGTTTGGATTGAAAATATTTTCTTGAGAAAAATGTTTTCCTTGGAAAAGATTTTACATGAAAAAGTCTATTTTCCATACAATTTTCCGGTATTCGGTTGACAAAGAAATAATCACAGCCTCCTTAATTTTAACGGTTTTATCTTTAATTTTCTGGATACAAGTTAAAAATCTATAACAATAGTAATAAATACCTTACAAGTAATTGTGATTAATAAAAAATTGATTTTGTTCAAAATTAAATGATAGTACAATATAGTAGTAAAATATGCATAATGATAGTTATATTAGTGTGGGACCCATAATTGAGAGAAAAACGAATGAAAAAGAATTAAAAACGAAAATAAGTTTAGCAAAACGAAATTATAAAAGTAAGTATTTGAAGTTTAATGTCACTCTTAAATTATCTGGAAAATAACTTACACTCAAAAATTCAGTAAGTTATTTTCAGCCAGAGGAAGGAAAATTGGAAAATATTTTACTGGTGTTTGGCACAAAAAAAATTTCTGGAAAATATTTTCCTGAAAATATTTTCAGTCCAAACGAACACACCCTAAATCACAACCAAACCAAAATCTATTCTCCTTATTTTCTTTTCATTTGGATGAAGCTGTCTGTTCCTTGTTTCCTCACCTCTGGCTTAAGGAACCACATGTCCCTCAACCTAAAAACTGCAATTTACACAAAAAATGAAAGAGTAAAAGCATGGACTGACATATATGAATCATATATTCTGCATTTCACCTGCTGTCATAAATTCAACATAACAATATCTCTTACTTTAAAACTAATACTAGAAGAACATAACAATGTTTTACAGTATTATATGAATGTATGATGTGACAGGTAGTGATTAGTACATTGATAGATCATAAATGACCAAGCCTCTTAAAAGATTCAGGATTAAGTCCTTGTGCATTTTGCACTTCACTCTGCTCAGAACGGACTTCTTGCAACAGTGCAGCAACCTCGCTCACAAAATCTACCCATAGAGAAAATTATCAATTTCCATGGAGTGGCATAGCTGTTATTAATGGTCCTTGATGCCTGACAGGACACAAAATTCAAAATTTTAGTCAGAAGTTTTCAAGGAAAGCTGTCTTCATGCATAGATGCCTTTCATAAGGCAAGTTCTTGAGTCAGAGGTTATTGCAAAAATAAATAAATACTACTAATCAGATGTTTGAAGTCATTATACAAGTAACAATGTTCCAACTTCCAAATCTGAAACTGTATTTGTGTATATACTGAATTTCAACCCATCCATCGGTCTCTAAAGCATGTCGACACTCCACGTATCCCTAAACCTAAAAACCGCATTCACAAAAAACTAGAACCATGGCATGACTAGTATTATGATGCATAAATCATATATTTCCCATTCCACCCCCTTATGCAAATTCAACACAACAATATCTATTAATTTATAGAACATATTTTGGTCATTACGACAACAAATGTATTGACAACTACTTTTCTTTAATTTTTACCTCAAGAACCACATTTCCAAGCCTTAATTATAAAGAAAAACAAAAGCTTTAATATATTGTATGCTAAGTTATGAAACGAAATTGCCACCATAAGTAATAGTACATCATAACAATAACTCTAAATAATAACTCTAAGTAGGCAAACGCATCCACTTAAATCAAGTATCAAATTACTATCCACTGAAATCACACACTACCTACAGAGTACAGACCAAGAATTAAAAAGATGCCATTTTTAATGTAGTAGCAAGTTCTATAAACATACCTCTATGGTCACTTCTCAAACTGTCAGCCAAATTTGCCAAAGAACCACAGACCCTTGCTTCTGCAGCTAAAGAACTAGCCAGTCCTCCTAAGGATCTCAACAGTCCTCATAAAATTCCGGATGCAGAACCAAAGAAGAAAAGTGCTCGTCCACAACCAAACCAAGACATTTAACAACATCTTCAAGACTAGGAATCCATTCACAAACTTTCAACCCCAACAGAGAAGAAGCCTTTGGACAAGGACTTACTTGAGGAAACCTCTCGTACTTCTTCAACCACTTGCCCAAATACCGAATCAAACTCATCATTTCTGAACCATTCAACTTACTAATACAAGTAGCCAATATCAACTCATCAACATTCTTTGACTTAAGCAAATAATGTAAGCACAATTCAGATACCGAGAATCCATCATATGCGGCCATAATCAACAATGAAGCATCCCTTGCCACACTCATTTTCTTCCCACTAAGGCTCTTATCACTAACTTTTTCGACAGCTAACAACGCTTGACTCTCCCATTCCTTCCTCACACTAACCATACTCTCATACCCCTCTTTCGAGGGACACAAAAAATACCTCAAAATCGACACAATATCATAAGAGGTTTGAATGTCTCCAAGATGCTTAACACACAACACAATCAAATCAGACCTCCTTTTTTCGATCAAATTATTAACCAAATTCGATACACACGAATGCAAAACAAGCTCATTAACAATCAAACTTTCCAAAACATCCCACAATTCCAAAACAAAACAAGCCTCCAATAACAAACTCCTCACATCTCTCCCCATCAAAAATCCCACCTTTTCAACCAATTTAACCGTATACCCTCCTTCCAACTTATCGAATCTAACCGGAATCCCAAACTTCTCCCCATTTTTCTCCAAAAAAGAATTGAACATCTCAAGATACTCACCTTTAGTGAAACTATTAGTATTCTTCAGTTTTCTTTTCAACTTGTTGAAGAAACTCCGGCCTAATTCGATTGCTTCGCTATCATTCTTCGAAATCTGCCAGCCGTTAGCCCGTTTAACGGCTACTTGATCAATTGGGTCCTCATTTTCAGGCTTGAGATTGAGAAAAACCGGCTCTGGGTTTAGAATCTATGGGGTAGTCTAGGTCGTAATCGGGACGGGACGGGACAGAGGAAGCTGCTTTTGTTATTGTTTCCAGTAATGACATAGTTGGAGGGAGGGACGGTAATCCGAAGAAATTCTAAGAACCGAAGACAGGAGGCGGAGGTGGAGGCGGTGGAAGTGGAGGTGGCGGTGCGAGGAGGAGGAGGAGCAGGAGGTGATTGAATATTTTGGGTTAGATTGGAGCGAAGGGTTTAGTGAGATAGGTTTTAGGGAGTTGTTTCAAAGGTTTTAGTTTTTCTTTTTTGGGTTAGTTTCAATTTACCACATAACATTTAGCGTTATTATTACGTTAATTTCTAATATTATTTTTTTTTGTATTTAAAATTTTTTATTAAATTTAACTTAATATTTGTTTTTCTTTTAGTAAAATATCCTTATTATTTCTTCTTTGTTTTTGTTCTAATTTTTATTTTTATTTCATTCATTTTTTTCCTGTCTTATTCACATAATTCAATAATTTTTTTGAGATTATTCATTATTACCCTATTAAATTTCATCAAACTCTCTTTATAGAAAAAAATTTATTTTGACTATCATGAAAAAAAGGGTGGAAATGTCATTTTAGATAAAAGAATCTAGCATAGTTAGTTTTGATAGTTAGTCTAGTGATTTAACTGTCTAAAAGATAACATTAGAAATTGAAGTGATAATACCATTAAATATTAGTGAGTAAAGTGAAATTAACTTTTTTTTTCATCACTCAATGGACTAGGGCTTAATCTTATCTACTACTACCATAAAAAGCTCACTTTATGTGTGTATAACAAAAAAACTATTTATATACTATTTTTTAAAAATTTACTTTGCATTATTTAAGTTAGAATAAAAAATTATCTATAGATTAAATTTAGAACCAAAATTGATGGGTAGCTTTTGCCTTTTTGGTTTGTTATACAAATTTTAACTTTTAACTAAATAAATTTTAGTAAAATAAAAGATGATTAACAATGGTATTTTTTTACTTTTAAAATTTTAAAGTAAGAGACTAAAAGATTGACCACCATACTATTACAGCTCTTCATTTATATATAATATGGATTCCAATTAGTCTGGTGCTCTCTCCCCAATTAGTCTCTCCTTAGTTTAAATTTTAAAAACAAACTCCCACTATTTTCTTCCCTTTTAACTTTTTTACTGACAAATTTTAATCTATTGTAACTACCATGAATTACTAATTTAATAATGAAAGAGCATTTTTTTGTGTAATTTTGAATTTTAGTGTAATTTTGTTTTTCCTCAAAATTAACTTCTTTCAATTCATCCCAAAATTGCACATACATCCTTGATTTAATTTGTATTTTAGTTTTTGATTTTTTAAAAAATTTTGATATAATTTTATACACACATCAAGTGTGCAACGGGATTAGTCTTTATAATCAGCCAGAAACTATCATCTAATAGTTTTTTTTATCCAAAATAATTTAAAAACTATTTTTATTATGGCCTAATAATGAACAATAAATTTTTTTTAAAATAGTTTCTTGTGAATTTTTTTTCTAATTACACACACATAAAGTGTACCTTTTATCCCTAATATTTATGATAGTTGAACACTGGTAGTATTTAATGGATTTAGACAATTATAAAAGTTAAAGACAAACCAAACATGATGGTAAATTTTCCCTCATAAAATGTTTATTTCTTAGTAATTTGGTACATTATTTTGGTATATTATAGTAGTACTAGTGGGAAAGGCACACACTACGTGTGTGATTTTTTTTTTTATAAAAAAAAAAAGAAAAGTCAAAAGAGGTGGAAGTTATATAGGGTAGTTATTAGCGGTGGTGTAAAATAATATTTTTAATGTTAAGAGAGGATAAAATGAGAAGTTTATAAAGTGACATACACCAAAAGTGAATCTCTCACTTTATATATACTAGTGGGAAAGGCATACTCTATGAGTGAGCAATTTAAAAAAAAATAACAATAATAAAAATATAAGTAGTTGAGAGGGATTAGTGGAAAGAAAGTTACTATAGTAATTACATTATGGAGGATGAGGGTACAATTCGAATTTCAAAAGATAACAAATACCAATCTTCCGCTTTCCCTTTATATATACTAGTTCTATTGGTACACCTGATGCGTCATGTGTGTGCAAAATTATATCAAAATTTTCTAAAAAAAATCAAAACTAAATTAACTATTTTAAATTAGGGATGTTTATGTAATTTTGGGGTGAATTGAAAGAAATTATTTAGGAGTGGAAAGTTATAAAAATTACACTAAAATTTAAAATTATACTAAAAATGCTCTTGTAATTAAAGTAATAATAGTATAGATACTAAAAGAAAGGGCACACCAATGTGTATGCCAAATAAAGGGGAAAAAGAGTGGAAGATAAAGGGGAAGTTAGTGGAAGTTTTAAAAAGTTTAAATATTTGATGACGGTGATTATGGAAAAGTAAAAGATGAGGGACACCAAAAAAATCCCTCGGCCTTTATTAGTAATCTTATATACTTAGTAGATCAGGAGGTGTCAGGGTTTGCAGTTTTAATTTCTCATGGTTTTGGTTTTGTTTTAGTAAATAAAAAAATCTCTCACATTTTAAATTTATATTTTTTAATCCATCACATTCAACATTAAGTATTTTAGTCCTTCACAAATTTAAAATGTTCTATTTTGATCCCTTGACACAATTACATGCATATTTTGGCCTAAAATTGGGTTAATTACACTTTACTCCCTTAAACTTCAGCGTCACTAACATTTCAGTTCTTCACGTTATCTTTTGAGTACTAAAATTCTTGGACTAATGGTCAAAGTTAACGGTGCATAAAAATTTGGCAAAATGGATAAAAACACCATGGGTTAATATTTTATCCCCAAACTTTAGAATCACTAATAATTTAGTCCCTAACGTTATTTATTGAGCATTTAACAGTTCTCTTATTCCAAAATTTAATATTTTCACCATTCTATCCCAATTCTATTCTATTTATACTTTTGCTTCCATTTGATTTAAATTCCTCTACTAACTACAAAAAGTTCTTATATATTTGATTCACAGTTAAAACTTACATGTGGACCGTTTGGTTAAAATAAGATTCATATCCTTATTTTCTTACATTAGCATACATCATTTAGTATTATGTGCATCATATTTAAACTAAAAAACACACGTTAGGCCAATAACTGGTTCTATGTAAGAATTTCCTACTAACCACTACCACTACCACACCATCAAAATAATATGCTATGCTTTCTTTCTTTCTTTCTTTTTTTTAATTTTAAAAATATGACTTTATATTCTAATGAGCACAAACAAATTTAATTAATAAATTTCTTTTTTCAAAATTGTGTACTCATGGCATATCGGTCCATTTAGTCGAAGTTTCAGGCTAAACAGCTATTTAGGACAAGAAATATGATGTAGTTTTAATTAATCATCAATATAGGGGCTTTAGTGCTCAAAAAAAATATTTGTCATGTTATGTCATCTTTTTCAACTAATTCAAACAAAAATACTAGTAAATACGTTGAATTCAACTTATAGCCATTTGTGCTTATTTAATTCTACAAGATGTGTGGTGAATAAGATCTGCTCTTGATGAAAGACATATTCATAAAATCAAAATAAAAAAAAAAGATTAGAATAAATGGGATTACAATTGTCAAGTATGTAACAAGTGTAACCGGAGGACTTTAAAGTAAAAAATATCGTTAGAAACTGAAGTATTAGTCTTGCAAAAGTTTAAGGAGTAAAGTGTAATCAAACCAACAAAGGAATAAAATAAATAGGGGTAGCTTAGTCAAACATTAAATTGTGATAACAGAATGGGTTAAGTGCTCAAAAAATAACGTTAGAGACTAAAGTGATAGTAACACTACTAAAGTTTCTAAGGATAAAGTGTAATTAACCCTTTACCGAATAAGGTTTTCGTTTTCTTTTTTTTTTCCGGTCCATTTACTATTTTTGGGACGGGCTTCATAGTTGGGCTTGTGCCTTGATTATGCTGGCTGAACCAAAACCAGCAATCGGGATTGGCACGTTGAAAATTGAATTATTCTTTTTTTTTTTTTTTTTTTTTTTTTTGGAGAACAGCATCTCTAAAAATTGTATGAATTCATTGGATTAAGAGATTGTTTAGTTCTTTAATGTGACTTCATCTTTGTTGCAGATTTCAAATATTTTATCTCCATTCCAATAATAAAGCAAATTCTTCGAAGTAGTATAAGCAGAATAGAATATATTTAAGCTCAGGATTGTTTTCGATGTTTATGTTATGATATGAAAGGTAGGACTTAAAAATTTTAGTCTTGACTTTTTATCCAATTATTCTTTTCTTCTGTGAAACATATCACTGTTCTGTATTTAATTGGTGGACAATATTCTCTACATTTTCTTATGCAGCATATCAACAAAGAAACCTACTAAAGGTTTCTCTACATTAAAAGGAAAAACCTTAAAAAAAAAAAACAGACTAAAATAAAAGTAACTATGCATGTAAAATTATCAAATATTTGTACCATGATTACTCAAACATTCATAGGATGAAAAGACATTATTTTTAACCATAATTACCTTAGATTCATTTTTCAAGGGGACAAGCAGTCATTTAGATCCAAGTCAGCAATTATGGTAATTTAGAAAAAGTTTTTTAAAAAAGAAGAAGTAAAGTTAAAATTAAATAGTCACAATATCCGAGTTTTATACATACTAGTATTATTTAAACATTCATAGGATGAAATTAAAGACGTTATTTTTATCTCATAACAAAGTCAAAAGTGACTAATGTCACCTCCATGTAATACGTCTTGGTCTTCCCTTTTCTCATGGATAAAATTCCACCTCGAGTAGCACACTGGAATTGTTTTGCATGGCCCCTGGTTTTGCCTCCTTGCCCTTGACTCCATCCAACAACAAGCATTATATATATTGGGAAATGTTTAGGTAGATCGGATTTATAACTCTATTTATAAATCTTATAGTGTAAATTAAATATTATAAAATTTATAATATTAACTAATTATAAGTAAAATTTTATAAGATTTAATCTTGACTGTGATGTTTATAGGTAGAGTTCAAGATCGAATTTATGATAATATTTTCCAACTATATATAAACTCTACTATTAGAAACCCTTGTCATTTACAATTTATAACTACAATTCAACCCGTCATTCCACATATACTATATTTTATTGCTTGAAAAAGTAAAATTGTTGGCACATATATATTTCATACTACTATTTTATAGCAAAGGTAGCATCAATTCTCTCTCTCTATATATATTTAAAGCTTCTGAAGGATAATTTATCGAATTTGATCAATTATAAGAAGGGTCATCCGAAAATCTCTGATTTGTCGAGGGAGAAAAGCAGGAACACAAAGAATTACACGTTCAAGAAATGGTGAATATTGTTGCTCAAAAATTGTATGAGACTTGCATGGAAGTATTTGCGGATGGTGATCAGCAAACTGCTGCTTACATTCCACCTCCATCTGATATTGAAAGGCTCAAATCAATTATTGGTAAATTAATAAGTGTTTTTGCTCTAGAGTTAATTTCTACACAAACTAGTTTTTCTGTTGGAATTCAGAAGATGTATGTGATGTATTAGCATGCTAATTATTGTATCTCTTATATCTAATGGACTTGTTCTCCACCCCCCCCCCCCTTTCCCCTCCTCCTTCTCTTCCCTTAATTTTTGGGTGGATTTTTTTTTTTTTTTTAATGTAACATACCAATTAGGTATGTAATTATATAATAAGAGACCAATCAATATAGTTCACTAGTCAAGAGCTTTGCTTTTCATCTCATTAAATTTTAAATGAGATAAATGATTTAGGTCGACTCTTATGTGGGTAAGAGAAGAAGAAAGTGAATTAATTGTAAAGAAACTCAAATGAAGCTAGCAATTCCCAACCAGCCTGCCCGATCGTTCTTGTAAGATCGGCAAATTTAAAGGGGTTAATCTGGTCTGAAGAACTTTACAAAATTCAGTTTTCAAAACTAGTTTATATGTCAAAAATTTATTGAATACTTAATTTTTTTGATTTTATATCATTAGTCGAATTTTTTTTCTTCTTTTTTTTGGAATTTAAAGACACATCAATGACTTTTGTTAATCACTTTAATTATACATTATAGATGCATTCTTTCTATATTATTCTGAAATTAATTAGTCGACCCCCTACATTAAGCATGATATATACACATATAGCAGTAATTCATATCTTCAAGCATATAGAAATTTTTTTTTTCCATTTCCACATTATTTTCGTAGGCAAGTAGAAAGTTGTAATTAATACTATATAGAACTCACATCTTTTACTAAAATTTTATAAATAGAAGGCTGTCAGACTATATAAATATGTCATACATCATTTAGAGGAGTTGTTGCCTATTAGTGCTTAGTAATTGATGTTTAATTATCATCCTCTTGATTAATTCTTGTGGCTTATCTGCATTTTATGTAGATAGCATTAAACCAGAGGATCTCAATCTCACACCAAACATGCCAATCTTTATGGGAAGTTCTAATGCTCAAGATGATGCTCCTCCAATAACTTATATTCATCTACATGAATGCAACAAATTTTCGGTACTTCTACGCTCTTTCTTTTTCCCTCTCTTTTTCTCTCTAACGTGTGAATGTACATATACGCGTAGTTATTTTTAGGTAGAGTTAATCCATGATACTATGTTGTAAATTTCTTAATCTAAATTTAACGTCGGACTAAATTTAAATCAAGTTGTAGGTTCATTTTAAAATTTTCCGTACATACGCACATTAGGTGGACCATGATGGAATAATGTGATTTTTGGTTTCCATTCAACCAGTAGTACCTTTGCATATATTGGAACTTTGAAATACAATACTACTAAGTAGTGCCAAAATAGTTAAATGGGTGTTTCTTTATACTATTCCATTCTTGAAGTATTACGATGTGTATCTTTTCCCTGCAAACTTAATCTTTTCATACAGAAATTTACATTATATGTTGGCGGCTGCAGATTGGGATTTTCTGCTTACCACAATCTGCAGTTATTCCGCTTCATAATCATCCAAACATGACTGTCTTCAGCAAGGTCCTATTCGGGTCCTTGCGAGTCAAGTCATACGATTGGGTAGATGATGGTACAAGCAGCGCCATGAACAAGGATGCTGAGCAAATCACACACAGTAAGTTGCAATTCATACTTTATTTTATTATTTTTTTGTAGCATTCTTTTACGTTAGGATCGAAACGTGAAAACTAAATAACAAGTCATTGAAAACGATAACAAAGACAAACAAGGAAGGACGTAACAATGCATATTCATTTTGACACGTTAACGACAATATTTAATGAATAACTCTTGCAACAAATATTTGATACATGCGCATCGGTTGCTGAATACTTATTCTGTACACTTGATAAGTGGTGTATTTGATCTTTCCTATGTGGGTAAACATACAAGCGTATATTTCAATAGAAAGAGGGACGAAAAGTCTTTGTAGGGGGTTCTTGGAGTTCTTAAAGAGTCCTTCCCATTAGAGAGTCTATATAGAATTTGTCTTAATTAATGTGAGTCTGTATAGTAATTTATCTTGCTTAATGTGAGATATTATGTTAATTATTATTTAGAATATTTGTGTATGATCATGAAATGCCACCAACTAATATATTCTAACATGTAGTGGGGCAGCATGGAAATCGCTTAGCAAAAGTTCATGTGGACTCAGATTTTACAACCCCTTGTAGTACTTTTGTACTTTATCCAGCTGCAGGAGGCAACATGCATTGCTTCACAGCCCTTTCTCCATGTGCAATACTTGATGTTTTAGGTCCTCCTTATTCTGAATCTCAAGGCCGGAATTGTACTTACTTCCAAGACTTTCCATTTGACAGATTTTCAGGTAGGAAATTTGGGTTCTTTTTTTTCTCCTATAACTTTTGACTTTTCATAGGGCAATCAAAGTCTTTGGTGACCATTTATCTGATCTTTGAATTTCAGATGGTGGAAAAGAATTGCAACCTGAAGAAATAGAAAAAGACAGAAAGCAATATGCTTGGCTTCAAGAAAGGGAGAAGCCTGAGGATTTTATTGTAGTTGGAGCATTGTCCTATGACCCAAATATTATGGAAAACTCGTGAGATCATTTTCCACTCGTGTAGTGGAAATAATCTAGCTTTCTCTCACAGTTCTCCTCTCCCCCTCCCCCAATAAGTCATAAAAGAACATCTTATCATCAAACTATACATAGTTGTTAAATACTTCAAAAAATTCAACAGAACTGCAACAGAATACGTTATAAGCTAAAGAAACACATTTTCATTAGATTCAAATCCTTGAATTCTGCAATGTATCCTTGAACCTTTATTAGTAAGTAATGGAAGCAAAGAGGATTAAAGGGAAAGTTTTCCGGATGCTACTAGATAACTTTTATGTTTATCTCGGCAAGTCTTAAATGTAACACCCCGTGATCATTTATTATGTTGACGTAGCAACTCAACATTTTAGCATTTCAGACAAAGTGATCCTCAAGTTGAAGGTGGAATTTCCCAATTATGAGGTATTGGGCCAACATCATATATAATTTCTCTATGGCAAGACCAGACGAGCTTTATTGATTCTGGTGTCCCTATGCCTGCCCCTCTTGGATCTCCAGCAGGACTAATTCGAACCTGCAGTTGCTAATTGGTTTAGCATATGAAAGAATTAAAAGACAGCTATAATGTATATACACTTTCCACTAACCAATGATTTTGTGGAGCCCCTGTAGTTCTTGCTCTCAATCCAACATAAGTGGTACCATTCACTGATTTTCCAATTACATCCTGCAAAATTGAGGTTATATTGAATGTCTATTGAAAATAATTTAGTATCCATACAAATTTAAGGAACAGCAATTCAATCAAGCAACTAATATGATCACAAACAATCAAGCTATGAAAGATGTGATTTCACCAATGCCGAACTTTCTGGGGACAAATATGATAGATGCCTACTTTACAGATACCAACATAGTGAAAATTCACCCCCAACAAGCTACAGGAACTAATATAGACATCATATAAAATTTAAGCGGTAAATATTCAAGAGCATGTCTAAGCTTTTTTTGCTAAACCCACAAAGCAGCTAGGTACTCTCTTTCTCCCACTTAAGTACAACCACCAAGCTGTCACTATTCCCACTAAGTGGGATTGGCTGCAAAAATCCTTCTAAGACATTACACTCTGCCCTCATCAAAATTCTACAGACTACAGTAGAATGACATTCTTTTAAATGCTTCTTCTAGTGAAAGCTATTGACTGTTGGTTAGAATTTTGAAAATACTTCTACCCAGTTGATTTTGGAGGATTTTCTTGTATCCATCTGAGCCAGGTACTTTTCTTCAACTAGAGTAGCAAAACCAGTATATAATTTATGCAAGTTGAGAATCCAGCCAGGTCTGTTCTTGAAGGTAGTTAATCAATCACCTATGTTCTTAACTTTTCCAGTTTCAATTTCTTATAAAAGTTAAAAGGTTCTAGGAAGATGATTCTCTAATTGATCAACACGTTTTAATTATTTCTGGAGACTTTAGAATGGCATTTTAAGTTTGATTTAATCTTATTTTGTTCCTTGAAAGTCAAATGCCCATCAAAATTATTTCACGCAACTCTTACAAATTCTCAAAGTAAATGTCGATGCACATTGTAATATGATAATGAAATGAATTTTCTCCTTGTTACCAGAAAAATAAAAACATGCGTCAAAATGCAGGAGGCATCTTTCTCTACTCTTTGTCTAGTTCTCAAATTCACAGAACAAACTTTTTCTATACCAAAGGAGTGAACTTCCACGAGTATTTGACTATTAGTAGCCCAAGCTTTATCAGACCTTGACATATATAATTGCTTCCATGAGAAAAAGGTATGCATCAGGCATGCCCCAAATGCCTAGGATGACACCATTAGTTGTTACTTACTTTTGACTGACCAATTCAACCATATTATTGGACAAATTTGTTCAGACATTAATCTCCCTCCACAAAATTTGACAGAATTGAGCATAAACTACGTCAAATATCTCTCTTATTAGTTTGCCAAGTTCTGTTGTCAATAGATTGTGATGGTTAGCTTGATAGCCCAGATGATAATAGTAGAGAAGTTGATTGAAGTCCAAACTGTGGAAATTTCGGCTAAAAGTAAATTTACCCCTGATATCTCAATCCCAAAATTTTATACTATTGAGTTCAAGAAAAACACATTAGAAGATATCCAACTTTAGTTTATTGCAACTGAGTATGAACATCAGCATTCAGACATGAACTCATGACTCAAAAATCTCTAGTATAGTTTTATGTCAATATGGCACTTATTTCATGGCACCGTTATGAGGTAGGGAACAAGAAGTTGATCACACATTGTTTTGAAAAGAGAAAATAAGATTGAGCATTAAAATAAGAAGAGAACAACAAAATTTTGAAACTTACTTGTAAGAAAAGTACATCATTTGAAACCACAGCAGCAGTTAAATGCGCATGCATCCTTTCAAGGGCATTCAATACCATTGGGAGCTGATTATCTTTGTATTCAGCAACAATCTGAACATAAATATCAATATAAATGATCAGACATCACTGACAAGGGAACTATCATTACAGGAACAAGTTATTAACAAAGTTTTTCCAGATCTCAATTAGAAAGTTTCGAAAATACAGAGTAGACTCCGGTTTATGCTACATTTATTACCTGGAATGGACCAAAAATTTCCTTTGTCACAAGTTCATAATTGTCGTCCTTCAGTATTTCCTCAAGCGGAACAAAGACAGCAGTTGGTTTGATGGCTCCATATATTGCAGGTATAGAATGGTTTTCCAACTCTTCACCACCAAAAAGTAACTTAGATCCTGGTATCTGAAGCAATTTATTCTTGTGCTCTAACATTGCTTCTGTTGTAACCTGCAAAGCAAAAATGAAACAAGATAACAACGCCTAACAAAGATCTCACAAACTCACTGGATGGTGCTTAAAACTATGGTCTATGGCACTCAATTTGAGAGAACATAGTTAATCATGGTCATGTGACCCATCAACCCAATAGCAAATTGGGAGATAATTGACTAATAGGTGTTGGAGGTGACGGGAAAGAAAGACAGCTGGACAAGCCTTATTGTTTTACTTCATAGACATAACTAACTCATTGGATACATATCTAACCTATTGAGTCCTGCATGTCCTTATATTAGCAAATGTAAGGTACCCAGCGTAACATGGAAATATGACAAAAAAATCGACGACTTTTTAAGAGTTGAAAAAAATTCCAATGAAATTCATTAATTATTGGTAAACTGTTTTCTTAACTGGTCAATGGATTAACAAAGCTTATGCAAATTAAATCCTTATGTACTTCATTCCATTCTTTCAGCCAATCAACATTATGAGGATGAGGGAGAAAATCAAAGTTAATCTCCCTTATGTATGGCACAGAGGCTGATCACTACAGAGTCAATCCAACCAGCCAGCCACTCCATGTAAAAGTTTGTTTGGTAAAAGAACCAATTCAACCATGGTTGGAACAGAACTAGCTTTGCTCTTGAAAAAGAAATGAGCAAAGTCAGCCTTTGAATGAAATATGGAATTCAAAGTACCAAAAAATTGTTCAGCAACCTTTGACTATTCCGGAAACCTTTTGTGCATGGAAGTGCATTTTGAGGGAATCACAGTTCAATCTTGGCAAGCTAGTATTTACAGGATCAAATACAGTTGTAAACTGAGAACAACATTGATAATGAGGTCATGTTTGGCACACATTGTTTTGTTTAAATCATCAATGATAATTACATGATTCAGCCAATCAATATCTAGGGTATTTGCATGCTATCACTCTCGAGGATGATGCATGAGAAGAAAAGCAGTCAATTCACTTACTGTAAGAACAGGGCCAATAGTGAGGTCATTTAGCTTCCTCCTTGCAGCTAGATCTTTTATTTTAGCTATGAGTGGACTTCTACCCCAATTCTGCATGAGCATAATAATATTTAATTAGTGTAAGATCGTCAATCAACTCTGCTATAATTCCGTAAAGCAGTTCAAATCATAACAATAAATAAAACATTTGATAAAGGAAATGTTTATTGCAAGTTATTGAAGAACTAAATAAACCTTGATTTCAGAATCATAAACATTAGACCAACATGGCTAACCTCATGCATGAACAGAATTGATTGAGCTGAGCACTTCTGCTTATACAGTATTACCGCTACATGCATAAGCATCTTGATCACAAACCCATGCAACATAATCCACCTGCCAAAACAGCTTATTTAATATTGGCGAGCATTTCAACCTGATTATTCATATATAAAATGTCACATTTCTTAATGCTACAAGCTTTAACAACCTCCAGAACATCAGGCCCAAGAATCTTCCAGTCAAATCCAGCATCCTCCAGTTTGATACGACCCTTTAAGTCGACAGCTAATTTATCTGCTATCCTCGAGCTACCAGTGAAAAGAGTCATGCGTGGTTTTGCCTGAAGGCATAGTTTGGAAGGATAATAATCTTTCATGATACTGTAGAAAATGAATAACATTATGGTCTCTGCACTTATATTTACAAAGAAACAGACTTTATAACCGAAGCATGCCAATTTGGTCCTTCAGGAAGACAAGAAGTAGAGCAGATAATTTGTGGACATGTGATCTAACCAACAGTTTTTGAGAGAAATGACTGAAAACTTTAGATTTGGAACAGGATCTATGATAGAAGATAAAATCTTAAGGTGACAAGGCAATATCCAAGCAATTTGAATCATGGATGATCTTTGAATAAACCAACCTCCAGAAGTAGCTTGTTCATTGTCTTTCCATCACAATTAATGAAGTCAACATCTTCCACAGGTAAACCACATTCGTGGAGAAGTCGAAGCATTTGTTCCATAACAATGGCCACCTAAGAAACATAAGTAATCATCGATCATAGTTGCTTGAAAACCATAATCAACAACAAATGCAAGCATAGCTAACAACAAATGCAAGCATAGCTAACATGTATGTTTGCATGTGTATGTGCCCATACATATGTGCATGCACGTGTGACAGAGAGGGTGGGGGGGTGGAGGGAGAAGCTCTTATAAGGGGAAACTTTATCAAAAAAGTAGTATAGCTAGCAGTAATACAGGAAGAAGAAGTCACATATAAGTGACCATTTTAATCAGTTAATTTTCAAAGGATCCTTTAACATTGAGCTTCTGGATAGTAAGAGGTTGCCGATCCGTATTCAGTACGTCCATAAACCTCTCTGACATTTTCAAGAAAAGTTGAGACAGTCAGACACTTGGCAATTCCACCAGACTCAACCATATGGAGGCTCATTTATTAGTTTGCCTTCTAATAGTTTAGAAGTCCCTTCTCCAGCTTGGTACTTACCTTGCTATCAACTTTAAGAACTGGTTTGTTTCCCATATAGAGTGCACCCATCAACTGAAGGACAGGTATCTCTAACGGAAAGTTGAAGGGAGTAACTATTGCCACCTGCAAAAAATTCAGAAAAATACCCAAAAGAAAAAAATCAGAAAAAATTACTCATCCAATGGAAACGGGAAGGAAGATCAGTATCCTTGAAATATGGAAATTCACTGGGTCCAAAAAGTGCAAACATATAACATTTAAAATAGGAACAGAACCCAGAAACATACCAACTAACGATCTACAAAATGAAGATCATACAGACCATACCCTTGTGTATTACATTGTAAAAGGCTTCTTCTTAACGACACAAATAGCCTTAGAACTTTCAAATTACAACAGATAGAAGACATAGATTTGATGTCGATGGCCTCTTCTATCTCCTCGGATTATCATCATATGGTTGGTCATAAAGCTAAGTCATTTATTCTTATTCAAGTAACAATTTGCTGCTCTGCCTCGTTCCTTTAGCGTGTGCTAATATATGTTAGCTTTAAAAACAAAAGCATTAATTGGTCATCCAAAGAGTCCTTTTGCACGTCAGCTAATCATAGCAAATACCTACCTTGATCCTTAGCAAGCAATATTCTGAATCCAGTAACTAAACATCTCTTCTAGCACAAGAAAATGTCAGCTCTCACTAGAGAGTAGATGGAGTTTTTTTCCCGAGAAATGAAGAAGTTATGAAGAGGTTCAGGCGCTCAAATTTATCAGAAAATGTCAAAACCATGTAAACAAATTTGCATGATAGAAAAAATTCAATTCTAAATGCAACTAAATTTTCTAATTTGCTCTAGTGTCCATGTCCATGCTTTGAGTTTTAGGTCATCTCAAAATAACTACAAATTTCTTAGACTGAATAATTATTTTTTCATTTAATGTACTAAAAGTTTCACTAATTTTTCATTTTCTAGGTAAGGTTACCTGCAACTTCTACACCAACAAACAAATGAATCTGTGAAAAGGTAGAATTATAACAGAACTTTGGGCCCTCATAATTTTGACACACACATAAGTAATTGTGCTCAACTTAGCTAAAAGATTCAAATATAGGAATAGCGAATGACAAAGTAAACTATTCATTCAGGATAAGGTGAAAGGTGAACAATCTGTGCTTTCATTGTGGAAACAACCTTAATTTTGGTGTCTCTTAAATAAAGCTTGTGTACTATTTTTTCTCACATCGCATTCCCACACATCAAAATTAAAAAGCCTGTAGTAAGCTTCTTACAGGACCATAAGGCCAGCGAAAACCATGGCTTTGCTGCCCAAGATGATTTCCTGGCACTGCAAAAGACCTCGCAAGGAAAATCGAACCTGCCAATGTAAACAAAAGTGAATAAGACAAATGCCAGGGGGCTACAAAATGAAGTCAGACAAAGGAAATAGCTGAAAAATAACAAAAGGAAAACAACTTTGAGTTCATTCAGTTTTGGATAATATGCATCTGAAGCACATTCATTAAAGCATTTTGCAAAGATAGGGAGGGAGGAGGGGATAGAGAGCCAGCGAGAGAGTGAGAGATTGGATAATTGCATGAAATAATGAATACTACTCCCCAAAGACACATTTAACAGGACAAGATAGTGACCAACTGATTGAAATATCTTGATAAAGTTGCTAAAGCCAAAAAAATGGAAAACAAAATTTTAGGCTAAATAAAAGCAAAAAGACTTCAGTGCTAAAGATCTCATGTACCTGGTCACCTGAGAAATTTTCCAAAAACTTTTGTGTAACATAAACCTCACCAAAAGCCTGCTGATAACTCTTTGGAGCCACCCTTTGGATTAACTTAGTGAAGAAATCAGATACCTAACATAACATGTAATATAAGAAGTTAACATCCCAAAAGAGTTAAACATTTGACAGGGTAACAGATGAGTATTGCAACTCTTTTGTTTCCATGATCTATTACCTCAGGCAGGGAAAGCAAGTGAGCTGCTTTTGCAGATATGTCTCCAAACATAAGATACCTGAAATAAACATTTCTCTTAGCATTTCTATGACTTTCTTACAAGTGAATGAAACATAATCAATGAGCTTGTTATTACTGAGAAGCCAAACCAAAGAAGGAAATACAAATCGAGATAAGGAGAGGAGAGGAAAATGGGGCTGAAAAGAAAGACCCTTAAGGAACTCAGACCTCTCTGGTGATTTAAATGGATTATGCAGACCATGTTTGGGGCACTTGTACAAGCTCTCTACAAATGGCTGCAAAAGCATTGGACACCAAAAAATTCTTGTGACAGATGTTATAGCATCATAACCAAATAATGTTGTATTTGGCTCTCCAATAATTGGTTATCCAAATTATATTTGTCAAGAACAGTTGTAATTAGAAGAGTGAAGATAACAATTAGTATAAGAAAAGGAAAATCAACCATAGAATGCACCCCAGTCAGTGATGAGCCAAAAGTAGTGCCAAAATTGTTCACAGGGTAACTATAGCCTAAAAGAACAATTTTCAACCCGAACAGGCTGCAGAATGGTGATCTAGTATTAGTATTGCACACCTGTATCTCTCTTTCATTCACTTCTGCAACTTTGATGAATGACTCTCCATTCAACGGATCAACTACAGTATTCCAATTGCAAGATCTAGTCCATTTACCCTGCACTAGAAAGCATAACACCCTTCTTTAGGATGCTTTATCTTGCACGAGAAAATAGGTAATCAATCAACCTACAAACTATGAAATTTTTTTAGGAGAGTATAACAATGTGGAGTGAAACACTTGCAACTATATAAAATTACAAATCATTAAATCACATGTACTTCACCAGTTCCCAGAATTATAAGTTGTAGTCACGAGTTTACACAAACCAAAATGATACACACTAGAAAAGCAGCAGAACTTACCCAGGTTCTGTACTTCTGCAGGTCGCGAACCTGATATATCTTCAGCTGTTATATTAGTAACAAAAGGCACAGAATGGGTCGATCTGCAGTTTATGCAGATTAAAAGTTAAATGCCTATCAGAGCACAGTGAACGAACCAAAGTCTTCTATTTTTTCACCTCAAAATCTGAAACTACAGCATCAGCACTATGAGATCAATAAGCTATCATTCACTATAAAAACAAATGCGCTACCATTGGTCATGCCTCGTCTCAATTGAATACTGTTATTGTTCTTCGGCGGGCACAACATTCCTTGACAATAGTGAACCAAAATCTCGACTTTTTTCCCAAAAATCTCAAATATCCACTAACTTCAGAAAATCCTTTATTGGCTTATGGCAGAAATGTGTTTGCAATGGAGATCATGAGCAATTCTAAACTAGCCAATCACGCAACAACCATGGTGATTGAGCTTCATTAATGAAGATAACACGTCAAACCCTTATCTACAACCAAAATACACATTTTTGGCAACTAAAGAACAGGATCAGAAATGTCACATCAAGCTAAATCATATAGTTTTTGAATTCAATCGGACCAAGTACCGTCCTCTAAAAAGTCTTCTACAGAATACTTGGAACTCTTCCTCAAGTATCTCCCTTTATTTACCTCAAATATCTAGATTTCAACTTTTGCTATTTTTGACATATGGGGTTATTTCAATTTAATCTGAAGACCTTTAAGCAGCAACAATATATACAACTCAAAAAGAATTTCAGAAGTACAATACATTAACAAAAATTATTATAACCTAAAAAGAATTTCCTTGAAATTAAAACTCAATATCAATGTCAGAATAAAATTCCAGCAAAAAACCAATAAAAATGCCAACAAAATCAATATCAGAAGAAAGATTCAGCCAAAAAAAAAAAACCCAATAAAAATACTACCTTGAAGAACTGAATGTGTTGAACCAATTAATAGCAATTTGAGGAGCTCTAATTTGCTTCCTCAATTCCCTGCAACCCTTTAGCCTATACATGATTTTCTTGAAGAAAATTGGGTGGAATTATTTAAAATACTGAAGATACTACAATCCCTTTTAACATAAAAGTGTGGAATGGATTCGAGTTTTTCCAATTAGTAGCAAAGTAGCCGAATGGGAAAGGCTTAGCAGCACTGAATTGTTTTTGCTGTCAGCATTTTTTTGTTCGTTCGTTCGTTCGTTTGATTTGTACTAGAATTAGAATACTAGTACAACTATAGATTTTTGAAAGTGCTGGCATTTGACATCCCAATGCATCTCATAGTTCGAGTTGATCGTTTAAGAACTCTTTATAACATGCGGGTAGGTACATTGTTGTCCTCGGTGTACCTGCACTCAGAAATGTGTGTTTTTTTTAGCATTAAAAGTAAAATGCCCCCTCCAATTATTACCTTAGTGGTAAAATACCCTCTAAACAATTTTAATAGTCATTTTAAACTCTTGACATCTGGTCAACTATTTAAAATATCATTTAATTGTTGAAAAATTGACCATTATACCCCAATATATTAGTTAAGTGAAATATCATTTTCTTTTTTCCTTTATTTTTTTCTCTCTCTTGTTTTTCATTTTATTTTTGCTAATCCGTGTTCTCATTGTTAAAAAATTATATTATTTTTAATATTTTTTTAACTATAATATCTAATTTTACATGCGTCTTATGATTTAATTTTTACCATATTTTATTATGCAATTGTATAATTATAATTGTACAAGAAAATTATATTACTTTTTATTGATCATAAGACGAATATAAAATTATATACAATAAATTTAGACAAAATATGTCAACCGAACGACTTTACATGCACAATTTTTATTTGTATACTTAGAATAAATTCTTTAAGTTTTTCAAACTATCTTTTTTGTACATTTTTATTCTTTAATTTTAGTATTAATAATTCATTGCAAAATTTGTATTACAATAAAATATATATTATTTTATTATAATATAGTTTAATTTAAAAATGAAATCATAAGATGGCATGTAAAATTAGATGTTATAGATAAAAAATATTAAAAGTAATATAATTTTTTAACAATGAGAAAAAAGGATTAGCAAAAATAAAATGAAAAACAAGAGAGAGAGAAAAATAAAGGAAAAAAGAAAATGACATTTCACTTAACTAATGTATTGGGGTATAATGGTCAATTTTCCAACAAAAATGATATTTTAAATAGTTGACCACATGTCAAGGGTGCAAAATGCCTATTAAAATTGTTTAGGGGGTATTTTGCAACTAAGGTAATAATTGGAGGGGCATTTTGCTTTTAACCCTTTTTTTATGTGATATGAAATATATTTCAGATTTTTTTTCCCTTGTATGTTACTATTGTGTTAGGAAGACAGTTGTTAAAATAATTAAATAAATAAATAAGAGAATCTCACTAATTTTTAATTATCTAACAATTTGTAATAAAGAATTTTTTTACTATTTAATAGTGTAAATAAAAGAAAGGTCATATACATAATAGCACTAGATTAAACTACATATCGGTCATGATATTCGTGCTTAATAATTGCTTAATTTATTTTTTGAAATCATATTTACTTAAAGTACTATCTCCTTTATATGATAATAATGTGTGGTTTTGAATTTTTAAAATGTAATCCTATCTTTAATTATTTACTCAGTTTTAAATTTATGATAAAATGGTAAAAATTTATCTTTAATTATTTAAAAAAAAATTATTGCAAAAACTTGAATTTTTAGTTTTATTAAAGGTGTTTGGACACTAAAACCTCTAGGGCAAAATTTTACGAGGTCATTCTTACTGAACACTCTAGAACTACTTGCCTCATTTAAATCTTTTATATACAGAGATTTCTCCATTAAGTTCTTCAAAATTTTCACAAATCAAGGTTAAACAAATTAAAAATCGTTTTGAAAGCAATCGAGTCAAAATTCGAGATTAAACTGTCAAACCAATAAGTCCAAGTTCGAGATTAAGACAAGACTAGGTGATGAAAGGGTAAATGGTGTCATTTGGGTGCATTGTGGTTTGGGCCTTTTGGGTTGGGTCGGTCTGTACTCTGAAGATATCAGGCTGGCCTGACGGTTGTATCCTATATTTGGTGAAACAAACAGTTCAGGAAAAAAATTGATAAAATGATAAAAATTATTGATTTGTTATTAAGTTCGCAAAACAGATAAAAAAATCTACTTAAATATTTAATATTATGAGAAATTATAATTTATTGTGTATTTTCCAGAGGTTCATCACTTTGTTAATTTTTTAAATCATTTTCCAATTAAATTCAATTTTATACATAACGAAAAGTAAACTAGGCTATGAAAACATTGAGACCCAAAATTAAGACCAAACCAAAATTACTCAACATCAACAGTTAAAATACCATAGAAAACCAAACCAAAACACATAATTGGAACATGGGGAAATTAAGGGCATAATAAAATTCTTGCGTAGATTAAGTTTACGCTAGGTATTATCTATTTGTTGGTCTAAATTCACCCATCCTAGATTGGTTGGTATTATAAACAGTGACTTCAATAGTCAAAACTCAAAAGTACCATATTTGAAACTAAAAAAAAAAGATTAATTAAATAAACCAAAAAAAAAGAAAGACAAAAGGATCTCATTAATGTTGGTACCAAATTAACCTACATACATATTCATTTATTATTATTATTTTCCAGTCATATTTCTTTTCGAAAAATTCTGGAGGAGAATAAAAACCATCATTTCTTACATCCCACAAACAAGTATCTATGCGATTCTTTTTATTTCTACATTCAAGTTTGCCATAATGATAAACTTAAAAGGCTTGAGTTTTACCATCCCACCAAAAATCACAAGTAAATAATGTTCTTCCAAATAATTTTCTTGGATGGAAATGCCAAATATAATGTCCTTGAAATGAAAGTCAACCATTTCCAACATCATCATCCTTTGATCGACAACGGACCCATAAGGGTGCTGAACCACTCAATATTTTCAACATAATTTGCACAAGAAAGATAATATAGGATTATAAATATTGTATCATTATAGTGAATAATCTCATGATGGCTTTTTCTTAATTAGGGTTAATTTAGTTAATGGTCTATGATAGAGCGCATGACATAAAAGAATTTATGCAGCCAATCTTATTTAGTGATATTAAAGATTGATTTGTTTGTTTGTTAGGATTGATTTAATTAGCCAATGTTCTAGTTGTGTATCTTACTTCTAAGGCTAATTAAAGAATGGATGTATTTATAGAGAGAACAAGAATTGAGTTGAAAGAGAATTAATAATGAGATTAAGTGTATCTGAACTAGTTATTTATTAGTTCTTGTTAAATGGGTAAACGACCGGCTGGGTTATTAATTTTAAGTAACTCACAACAGACACAATCACATTATTGTAGATATATGAAGAAAATTTTACCATCTCTTTTAAGAAATTATTTTATTATATTTTAAATAGTTGTATAGTGTAATATTATATATTTTAAAAATTTATATTATACAACTTTTAAAGTAAACGAGATGATTCCTTAATAAATGATCGTACGTGATTAGTCAAGATTATAGATGGGAAAGTAGAATTTAAGGAGGTGTTTGGTCCACATTCGGAAATCAGAATCATAAACCCCACTATCAATATGGGTCTATATTATTTTTCTTATACTTGTTTGGTTTGAATAAGGAATGAGTTTCACTACGTTGATAAGTTTATAAATTTGAAACCCGTATCACAAGTGGGGAATGAAAATAGGTATTTTTTAACATTTTCATTCCTATAAAATGATTCCATAATAATTAATCAGACTACATTTATAAGTATCATTAATTTTAATTCTTATTTTTTTCCCATACCCATAAATCAAACACCCCTAAAATGCTTACGAGGTTTGGGTGTCCGAACTTAATGAGTAAAATATGACGACCTACCTTACCTCCAGTACTTAGAATTCGTAAAATTTGGGGTGTCATTACGCATATCTAACTTACAAATCTATTCTTTTTTTTTTTTTTTTTTTCTTTTCCTAATTTTTGAGTTGTACATTTTATTTTTTGTAAAATAGAAATACATTACTACTATATAAGGCATGGGTTCATATCTCATTTTTCGAGATATGAGCTTCGAATTACAAAAGTAATTACTTTTATTTGTAATTTTTAGTATTTGATTTGACAAGAAAAAACGAATTGAATTGTGTTTAATATTAATAATTTGGTTTTACTTTGCATACTTATTTTATCTTTTAACGCAAAAATGCTATGCAAATATTTATTTGCACTATTCCGTTTCCAAACATTGACAAATAATTGAAATGATGTCTTAAAAATAATACTCCTAAATAATAATTTTTGATAAAACTGGATTTGTTCATCATACAGGAAAGTCAAATACATGTCTGTTTATATATCTGTCAAGCTTTTTTTTATTTTTTGGTAAGAAAAAGTTTAAGAGTATGATAGACTATTCTCTTCTCTTGAGAGTCAGAGCAAGTTACCAATAATCTTTTAATAATTTACAATGGTTCTTATAAATTATCTACTAAACAAGAAATTGTAACCAGTGAAATCTTAGTCAAACTTTATACATTTTGATGGTGTGATCGCTCAATTTACTATCTGAGCCAAGTAAAAGACAATTAGAAAGAGAAGTTGTAGATTCACATTATGATTAGTAGTTAAAGTCTTAATTATTTGATTCCTTTTTACACATTTTCCTCAATTCAATATTTTTGACTTGGTATAATGAAGTCCAATTCTGCATAATTTAACCACCAGTCTTCATTGACATTAGCTACTGCCAGTAATTAACATATACTACCTAATTATAATAAGTGAAAGAGGTTCTTGAGGAAAAAAAATATATATATTCATTTTCACAATAACAGAAAAAGAAATTTGGTAAAAATTAGCTGTGCTCATTTCACAGATCTACAACATTCTATTGAAATTTTTGTGCTTCAACAAACTTGTTTGACACCAGAAAATGAGAGAGAAGAGATAAAAAAGAAAGAAAGTAGAAGATGAATTATTTTATTGAACTTCTTGCTAATTTATTAATATTAAGTTCTATGAATTCATGGTCTCTATTATTTCTTTTTTCAAGAGATGGAATATAACTAAATTCGTCAACCAATAAGAATATTCAAATAGCAAGTAAGATTTCATTAGCTATAAATATTACATAAGTAATTTATTTGGAATAAAATATTAGGTAGAAATTTGACGTTTATAAGAATTGAAACTTTAGACTGCCCTAATTGGTGATAAGGAGCTAAATATTTATTAAAAGTCATAGCTCTTTCTGTACTAAGGAGGCCAAATATTTCTCATATACTCCTCTTTTGGCTTTTTATTTAAAACCTTTTCTAACCAATGCCTAGGTGTAAATGACGTTAATTAAACCCGTTGAACACTTTAATATCCAAACTTATTTGATTATTTTAACGAATTTATAATCACGTCTAAATTTGACTTGTTTATCTTTCGAATCGAATTTAAACAAATTTTTATCCAGTTGAGATCAAATAGGTTAAATTTTTTACATAAAAATTTAAAATTTTAAACTTATTAAATTGAGTTTGAGAGATTTCAAAAAGTTAAAGAATGTAAATTCTTATTCAAATTTGTTTTGATTATTGAGGATCTAAATTCAAATAAACTCTTATCGATCCTGATTAAATTAGAGGATCCCCAATTCAATTCCAGTATAGAATAACTTGTTTCACCTTTCAACCTTATCAATATCTTATAAATGCATTTGAATAGAGGGATTTGGATGAATTTAGATTTAAAATCCAAATCCATCTTAGATATCCAAACAAAGGAGTGTGAATTTGAAATCCCACGAATAAGAGTGGGATTTTTTTGGGAGGTTGTAAAATGGTTGAACACCCATTCAAACGCAACATAGAGGAATTGGTTAGTACACATAATTTTCCTCTTTTAATTTACAATGTATCTATATAAAATGATAAAATAACAAAGTTGCCGATGTATCATTAGATTTAGAAAAAAATGAACGATATTCGGCTGAGTGTCTAAAATCGTAGCGTCAGTGATTCAATATGATTTTATTACGTAGAGTAATACTTTTGACAAATAATCTTGAATTTATGATTTTGTAAATTATTATTTTTTAATTTATTTCGACACTTTCTCGATTGAACTGCACTTTAAATATATATATATATATATATATATATATATATATATATATATATATATATATATATATATATCAGGTAGGCCTCGGCCAGACAAACCCTTTTATTTTATTTTTTTAATTTTGTGAGTACTCATTTAGCGGCCTGACAAAGAATCTGTCGTATAGCTTATTGCATTGACTTGCTTATTAATTTGTTTTAATAAGTTCTTCAATTTTACCACTAATTAATATCTGAACTTAATTATATAGCTGACATAATGTAGATGGTTAGACCTAAATTAATAAATATGGAATATAGCACAAAGTTTTACATTCAACACCACCACCAGACTTTTCTATTGCTAGTTAATTGATGAATAATTGTGTTTATTTTCTTGATTTAAAGAAATTGTATATTTTGGTAGTACGAATTTTAATGAAAAAAAATCGCGGATGACAAGAAAAAGTTAATTCAATCGAGATACTGATGCAAAAAATTAGGAAAAGATATGTGGGCTAAAATGATTTCAATATCTATACAATATATAAAGAGAGAATACCACTTTAGTCTGGTTGTCTTTCTTTTTAATTTTTCGGTATCTTTTAAATTTTTTAAAATTTTTATTAAAAAAATACTAGGTAGCTGTCATCTATAATAATTTTTTTTTCTATTTTTTCTTGATTAGTTTTTAAAATTCACACACATAGTATGTGTCCACGGCCATTAATATTATAGAATTGAACCAGATAATTGAAAGTTCGCCGATAAAGAAAAGAAAAAGATAATATTAAAATTTCTACGTTGTTAATATTATTATGAGAGAATGAGTTGAATTTTTTTCTGAAAATATGAAGGATTGACGTCAATTAACATACATGATAGACAATTTGATTTGAAGAAGAAAATTTCTTGGCAATTGCGTACAGGTTTAGTGCATGGATAACTTGTTTATTTGTCAAGAGAATATGTAACCACCTAGTCAGGTGATGACTGCAAAGTAAACTAGTATCTAATATATCTCACTTGAAAAATATTTAAGTAGATTCGATTTTTGATCCCATTTATAGACCATGTGGTCAGAATTAAATTTTAAAAAATTTTATTTACATCACCTGATGTCATAGATTTTATAATATTTAATCCACACCACAGGGCTTACAAATGGAGTCAAAAACCGAATTTACTTAAGTCGTTGCCTATCTCACTTAGCATTTTAATTTTTTTTGGAATCTCACTTAGCAAGTTGGTACTATTAATTAGTATTAAATCACCCTAATTAATCAGACACATTAACTTGACTAAACGAAGAATTCTTTTATTAAAAAAAATACTAATAAACAATACCAAATCCTAAGAAATATATCAACTTCTCCCAAAGCCATCTTTCTTTATTTTTATAATATATATAACTTGGACTTGCAAGCATTCAAACTAATTTACCTTGTCAGTTTATTAATTAATTAAGTATTTCGTACTTTCGTATATATATAAGCTGATTACCAAGTACTCTAAAAGCTAGGTAAAAGCAAATATTATATTGAGACGTTAATAGTTGTATTGCGAAAATCATAAAAGTACTGCTATCAAGAAAAAATGCTCAAGTAATCCATAAATTTTAAATGGACTAATTCTATTTTTACCTCTTGTTTTATATTTTATTCTCACTTTGCACTAAAAATTTTAGTTTTGAATACTTTGCATTCCGAACCTTAAATTTGTTTCACTTCATCCCTTTTTTTAGCGCCATTTGAGATTTGTTCTGTAAATTATATCGAAGTACTAATATATTTGCTTCTACGCATATTTCAAGGATTCATTTCATTTTACACCCACAAATTTGTACTTATCTCCCATTATAATGGCAAATTGTTATCTTGATGACTTTAATGTATATGCATAAAGTTTTCATTAATTTCGTGATTAAATTAAACAATAAGTACAATGCAACCAGATTATATATATATATATTCTGTAAATTATATCGATTTAGTACTAATATATTTCCTTTTCTACTCATATTTCAAGGATTAATTTCATTTTGCACCCACAAACTTGAACTTATCTCCAGTGTTTTGAAAGTTGGACCGGACCGGCCGGTTCGACCGGTCGGACAGCGAACGGAAGAACCACCGGTTCAGTCGAACTACCTATCCGGTCTGTCCAAAAAACCGGACAGAACCGGTAAAAAACCAGAAATCGGTAAAAATCGGGAATCGGTAAAAAATCGATTTTTTAAATTTCAAAATAAAAAATGATTTAAATAAAGAAAAAAATTAAAAAATCGTGAAAATAAACTCCAAAATAGCAAAACATTGAATACACCAAAGACTAAACTATTAAATTATTATTATTTTCATCTTTTTTATACTTATTTTGTATAAATTTCACTTTTCTTATTAGAAATTTGATTAGTAATTTTGGGTATTAGGACTATAATTATCCAAAAATAGTGTTTGACGCATATTTTAGATTTTATATAAATATATTTTAGGTCATTTTAAATATTATATCACACTTTGATAAAAAAAAAAACCTTAATTAGTGAACCGGTCGGTTCAACCGGTTGAACCGCGAACCGGACAGGTCACCGGTTCAATGACCGGTCCGGTTTTCAAAACATTGTGTATCTCCCATTATAATGCAAATTGTCGTATATCTTGATGACTTTATTGTATATGCGTAAAGTTTTTATTAATTTCGTGATTAAGTCAAACAATAAGTACAATGCAACTAGATTTTATATATATATATATATATATTCATGTGGCATGTCCGTTTCATGATAATTGTTCCTGAAAAGAAAAGGGAAAGCAATTGAGCAATGTTTACTTGTATCATTAATTAAAGTGGCCTCCTACTTTAAGTACATATGAATGCCATAAATAGAAGAAATAGAAAATATTCGTTTATGATGTCGTTATGGTGTTCAATCTCTCATGAGCATCAACTCCGTTGATCCTATTTCATTGAGTGATTCTTTGCTTAGTATTTTGCATTTCGTGTCTTTAAATTTTATGGACAATCGGACAGTTTTACTCCGCGATGCAGAGTGGTTGTCATAGAATTTTTCGTATTTGAGAAACTATAGGTTAAATTGCCGAGAATGTAGCAAATGAAGATGCCAGGATTTTTCCTATTTCCTCTCCGTAGTTATTATACAATGCTACAACTGACATTTCCTAACCTTGTATGACCGTTGGGAAACGAGTCTTAAATTGTGAACCTTTTCAATTTGTAAGACTTTCGGAAGTCAAAATTGGGATCATCAATTGTGCTAAGAATCTCCTGTTTCATCTTATATAATAATTTTTTATCTTATCTTTTAAATATTTAATACGTATATTTTAATTTATAAATATTATTATATTAAATTATTATATATCGATTATAAAGAGTATAAGATACGAGATTGATACATAAAAGCAGACTGTGTCAATGACTTAGCAATGGGATACTCAAACACGATAAAAACGCTAAGATTAGGCCAATAAAATGTCAAAGGATGGGAAAGCCGGACAAAACATTGACATTATGAGTGAGTTGAAATGATCTTAAATATTGGCTCTTCTTGCTTGCAAAGAAATTTCTTACGCAGACAAATTTTAGTAAGATCCTTATTATATGTAAACAATTGACATATTAATATCGCCATATCCAAGTTAAAAAGGATTCTTACACGGATATTAACTGGAAATCAAGTTATCAACATAATAAAGTAAGACTAATCGATTACTATTTGAGAGCAATTATAACCATAAACACTTGTATAATTTGAAAAAAATTTACAATTCTATAAAAAAATTAATATCATTTTATCGGATAATTCTTTAATGAGGTTGTAAAATTTCCCTCTAGCCTTCTTTTATTTACTTACTGATTCTACAAATACACAGTATCCAATTCACAAAAGAACTAAAGTATCTTGAGTGATCATGATAGAATTTGGAATTTTTCAAATCTATGTGGCTGCAAACAACACTTGGACAACTTGACGTTGTATGGTTAGAGATGCAAGATTAGGACACGGAGTTTAATACGAAGGAAATCATTTATAAAATTATAAATTTTGAATTATTTATTAAAGTTAATTTACATGGCAAAATAATATTTAATTATCAATTTTTATATTTTTATATTTAATTGAATTTTATTTTTTATTTTTTAACAAATCTAATAATACATAACTTTGTTATTTTATCACTTAGCATACCTGCACTGTGTAATATAATTATTTGAGAATTAAAATTTTTATTCGTGTCTGAAAATCTTAACCTTAGGGATATGCATCTCCTATTTTCCTCCCACTCACGCAATTTCTTTAAAAACTTAAGCTTAGGAAGCCATTCAAAATTAATGTAAAAGGAAGAAAGTGCATTTTTATTAACTTTATATTTTAAGCTTGTTGATATGTCTATATAATTTTAACACTTTTTTATTCAGTATTGTATATGTTTTCAGTATATATTCCTGAATTTTATTTACTACTATTACTTTCGATAAGTTTTAATAGTATAATTTTATTTTTGAGCATATATATTTAGTTAGGTAATTTCTATTAATGAAAAGTGCAAGTATGGTATACCTAAAGTTAATTGTGAAAGTGCTAAAACCAATATCCAAAATCAATTGCCAGTCAGATTCTTAACCATGATTTTATGTCATCTGACTTATCTCAGTAACCATTTCTTTTTTCTATGGGATTATTGGTAGTCAAAAGTTAATTACCGATAAAAGGTGGGTGTTTTGCAAGATTATATCCAACTTTTTAAAATAAAGAATACAGCAAAAAGTCAAAGGTTCAATTATTAATTTTCTATTGTCTAAGTTAAAGGAACTTCAGCATCTTTTAAATTGACGAAGGCGTCGAAAGTTGGAAGCCTATGTACTCACATGGATTATTGAACAAATGAATTAAGTTTTAGTACGGATGGCTGCTGACCATCTCACCATTTCTTGATTTATTTTTTCGTAGTATAAATTAATTTTTTTTCAACTCTTCATCTTGCTTGAAATTAAGGATATATTGTAAAATAAAAGGTGGGAAATAAAGAAGAAAACAGAAGGGAATTAGCTAGCTTGAACTGCCGGTCAATGAATTAGGTATTTTTATTAAGTTGTGGTCTTAAAGAATATATCGGTTAATTAAACATAGGGAAAAATATCAATTTGGTCCTTTATATATAGTGTATCGATTAATTTGGTTTCTTATTTATCACAAAGGCCAATTGATCCTAAATCCTTAAAACAATTAACCAATTTAAAGTTTATAATGAAAATTGTGGACAAACTAATAGAGTCATTAACAACGCATCTATCACAGGTTAATATTCACGTGACCCTTTAATTTGTCCATAATTTACATCACAAACATTAAATTGATTAATTTTTATAAAGATGAGTAATCAAATTAGTTGACTGTGATAGATAAGTGACCAGATTGGTCTATACCCCGAATATAATAGCAAGTTAACAAATTTTGTTTATATTCATTGCCTTTTTGAATGAAACCCTCTTTCTTTTTTTCACTAAAATTAACTCATTTTTTCCTTTCAGGTTTCTATTCCCCGTAAGGGGCCATATTGTAAGACCCAAAAATTTTCTAATGGCATGTAAAATGGTACAAGGAGACAAAATCTCTCTTGCACCGGCAGTTCTTGGCTTTTTGTATCACAAGCTTGGTGAAATTTGTACAAACAATGGGGGTCCCGACACAGCAAATGCACCATGTCCCATTCATCACCTAGTTCAATGGTTAGGGGTGCATTTTCTGGCACTGTATTGTCGTAAGTTGGTTTGTGATTTCCCCTGAATTATCTCTTGTTAGCAAGGTATTCTGGTGTTCTTGCTGAAAAGATCACTGTTTCCCAAACACGGTTGGTTTTTAGATCAGAACAACATGTTGAGTATTATTCCAACCTGCTTGAACATTCTATTGTATATGGAATTTCTTGATACTAACGAGCTATCACTTGATAATTTTGAGTTTTTGCTGAACATTCGTTATGCTAGTTTACCTATTAGGGCTATCAGTGATATGGTGTACAACTATGGATAGAACCTTACTACCCAAGCAAATTTGCTCAACAATTTGGATTCGACCAAGGCGTTCCTGACAATGATTTAGAGTTTTCTGTCATCCAAAGGAACAATTATCACATTTCTCACTTGGCTATTGTACAGAGGAGACTTTTCTACAGTAATACTCATGCTATATTTTTTTATACCTTGTGGGATCGCATGGACGATAGAACATGGTGGTACTACAAGTGGTTGAGCAAGAGTTCCCAACCTTACTTGGGATACCCTATTAACAAATTTTTTCGGATTCTCTCTCAAAGGTCCTCTCAAGTAACAAACCTTTTTATGTAACAAGAGAGATCAAAGAAATTCCTGCAGGGTCTTTTAAGGGAGCTATCAAGTTGTTTTTTTTGTGATAATACCACTGATCTCAACAATCCAAATTCTGTTGATGCTCGAAAAGGGAGTGATTTGAGCAATACTAAATTTTTTTCAAGGCGGCAGGCAAGTGAAGATAAATGCCAAGAGATTCTTATTGATAATTACTAGTAGATCTAATAAGAAAATTTTCAAGCAAACTCACTTCTATAAGAGCCTATCCACTGAAAGCTCTCCTGAAACTGAGCATACCACCTCTTTCACGGACCTTACTGACCAAACTGCAGGTCCTTCTGCTATTAATGAACCATCAAGTAAAGTTTTTTCCCTATTTCGATTGATCGTAAATTATCTATTGATTTAGCCACAGACCCAGTTGACACTCAGATGACCAAGGTTTAATAGTCCATGGATATTTTATCAGAAATTCAAACAGAAGAAGTTTTTTTGATTGACATGTCCAAAAAAATGGTCACCAACCTCGAGATCGAAGTTGACAAGTTCTCAAGGGATTTCATCATAGGTAGCCTTCAGGCAATTGTTAAGCTAATGATTTCCTCTAATTTGAGCGAGCTTCTAAAATCTCAAGAAGCTGTTTCTAAACATCTTATGAGGTTGAATAGAATAGTTTTAGATGATGACATTGGGCGAATGACAATCATTTGGTTTGCACAACGTGCAATCAACCAAAAATTTGATTTAGATGAGAAGATTAGTTTTCAAGAGAAGCTTGTGAAATATGTTGATCTTGAGGATGTTGGAATCCTGTCACTTAAACCTTCCGATCATTTGAAGAATCTTTAGGATTTAAACTCACAATTGCAAGATTCTTGTAAGCAATTGAAAGAATTTGAGACCTGGAAAGCTGTCCTTTTGAAAGAAGAGTCAAGGATCCAAGCAGAAAAGCTTCAAGTTGAAGATAGGTGTGGTGCATTGGCCTTTGGGATTGCTGCTTTAGAGGAAAGTTTAGAACAAGGGAAAAAGATGAGCAGCGTATAAGGACAAAACTCTGTGAAGCCGAGCAAGAGAAAATTCGAGCCCTTGAAGACCTGAATAAACAGTTTCAACCTATTTTTGCTTCTTTAGATTCCTTTAATAACTGCTTTAATTTTATGTTATTTCCATTATTCTTTTTTTTTATTGTGATTTCTTTTATTCGTTCGATCAATTTGATGTAATCAACACTGTTTATAAATTTCATAAAGTTATGTTCGATTGATTTTTATTTGATTTATTTAATTTTTTTTTGTATTACATTGGTGTTATACATAAGAAACAAAATAACCAATATAATATTATATTAAACATCAATTAGTTTAACTACTTGAGAGTCTTTTTCCCAATAACAGACGTGCATCAATCATATTTTGGACTTAATACAAATTTGTATAATATTAATGAAGTTGGTAAATTAAATTTCTATAAAAAAAAAAAAATCTCTAATTTGTCTTCTTGTGCTATCAATTTAATTTTCAACTCTGAAATTAATATGAAAAGATTGAGATTGAAAAATCACACAAGAAACTGTTTCACGAATTTATCTGGATTTTATAATCCATTGGACTGGAATGAGAAGAAAAACACGAGTAAATAATATTGTGCCGACCATTACGAGCAATTCTCAACTCCTCATTATTATAAAATTGCCAACATTTTCAAAGCAAAGAAATTTTTGAACATTTTGTATAATGAAAGTGTCGCTGAAATCTAAAAACTTCGTTACATTCACCTCTTTCAATTTGCTTATTTATCTCCAATTGCCATCTTACTAATTAATTAATATTTCTTTTTTTTTTTTTCCTTAAGTTGCATATGGACAGGGTATCGATCGCTTTTTCTTGATCCGATATAATCGGATCAGGCCGGGTAATAACTCTATAGATTGAATATTCGATCCATGAACACTCTTAATCACAAGTACAAGTATTTTTTTTAAGAAGAGACATGTATGATTCATCGTGACATTTGTGGGCAAAATTGCCAAATTGGAACCTAAGGCACATACTATCAAATTAATTGTCAGCAGTTGTAATAAGAAGGAAAAATTTAAAGACTTTTGTTTTAGCAAATGATTCTTAATTTTGGTGATTTGAAAATCAAATGAAAATGTTGGTTACTGAAAATTAATTTATAGAAGTATAGATGTAAAGATGAAAAATAGAATGCCCAAAACTTTTTATTCAAAGTTTTATTTGGACCAAAAGGAAATGGTTTTGCAAAATTAATTACATACAAGAAAAGCTCCTACCAAAAGAAAATTACGTATAAGACAAGCAAGTTGATATAAAATATCTTTAGCATGCTATATCACTTATGGATACTTTTAAATTCATGACCAGAAGTTGAGACGTGTAACGAAGAGTTCCACATCCTCCAAATTCAACTGTAAATTCGCACAGAAAAGTTGTACTTTATCAAAATGTCTACAATCGAGTAAATGGTACTGAAAATGCACTTAAAGGACCTTGTTTACGTCTAAATTCACTATAGTAATTGTCTTAATTTATTGTAACTGTAATCCTATAAAAATAGGTCATTATATTATTAATTAATACACACAAATTCTCCAACTATATTTGAACGAATTTTGAAAAAAAATTATATTTTTTGTCTAAGTATAATAATATGAGAAATTCTCTTAAATAAACTATCCTATGAAATAAAATAATGAATGTCTTGCTAATCAAAATTTATAATTAAGGAATAGAATCCATCTTGAGTGTATCATACACTTAACAAATACATACAACTAAATATATTCCTAACATATATATTAAAAGGTAAATAGGTAAATATGTTAACATCCCCCCGCAAAGTCAAGGCGATTGAACGCAAACCAACTGGAGTTTGGAACAAAGAGCATGAAAACGGCAAGGGTGATGAGCCTTAGTGAAAATATCAGTAGTCTGATCAGGGAAAGAAACAGATTATAATTGAAGAGTACCATGAACTAGATGCTGGCGAACAAACTGACAGTCATTTTCGATGTGTTTAGTGTGCTCATGAAAAATATCGTTGTGAGCAATTTGAATAGCACTCTGATTATCACAACGAAGAAGAGTAGCAGAAGAATGAGTAACACCCATCTCTTCGAGTAACCAGCGAAGCCAAACAAGTTCTTGAGTAGCATCAGTCATAACCCGATATTCAGTTTCAGTACTAGAACGAGAAGTGACAGTCTGCTTCTTGCTCCTCCAAGAGATGAGAGAAGTACCAAGAAAAAAGCAGAAACCAATAATAGATGGAAATCGTCTGTCTGTTGGAACGCCAGACCAATCAGCATCAGAGTATGCATGTAGATCAAGCAGAGAGCGGGAGGAAAAATGAAGACCATGAAAGGGGGTACCCTTGATATATCGTAAAATACGTAGAACAGTAGTATAATGAGTTATCTGCAGAGTTGCCATAAACTGACTGACGACGACATGAACAACATAAGCAATGTCAGGGCGAGTGACAGTAACATAGACTAAATTACCCACGAGCTGACGATATAAAGTAGGATAAGAGAGAAGAGATCCATAAGTATGAGTAAAATGAGCATTAGCTTCAATAGGAGTTGAGGCAATGGTATTATCTGTGAGGCCGGCACGAGCAACAAGATCAGAAACATACTTAGCTTGAGTGAGGAAGTAATCATCAGAGTTGGACAAAACCTCAAGGCCAAGAAAATAACTCAAAAGACCCAAATCTTTCATCTCAAAATGCTGATGAAGATGATTTTTGAGATCAGTGATGCCAGCATATCATCGCCGGTTATAATCATTATTAGTAGTACCATAATCAAATACTCGACGAAATAGAGCTGAATCATAAGGATTGGAAGAAAACCCAAGCTAACAAATGGTAGAACTAAACTTAGAGAATCAAGCTCGATGAGCTTGTTTAAGACCATAAACAGGTCGACGAAGTTTGCAGACTTTGTTCGACGGATGAGAATAACCAAAAGGTGGTTTCATGTAGACATCTTCAATAAGATCACCATTAAGAAAAGTATTCTTGACATCCAATTGGAAAAGGGACCATCTGCGAGAAGTAGCAACAGGAAGTAAACTACGAACGGAAGTAAGACATGCAACAGGAGCAAAGGTTTCTTCATAATCGATGCCGTGTTCTTGAGAAAATCCTTTTGCAACTAAACGAGCTTTGTATCGCTCAATAGTTCCATCCGAATGAGTCTTAATTTTATAGACCCATTTACAACCAACAGTAGACTTTTCAAGAGGTAGGTCGACTAGATCCCAAATATGCATTTTATCAAGTGCCTGCAACTCTTTATACATCTAACATAGCTTGTTGCCAAATGGGATTCGAACTAGCTTCTCGGTAAGAAATGGGTTCATGTAAAAATAAAATAGTAGAAAAACAGTGAAAGTCACGAAGTCGAGAAGGAATATCTCTTACACGATTAGATCGACGAAAAGTGGTGGAGGTGGAGGTGGAGATGAAGGAGACAATTCTGGAGACATAGCCGGTTCAGGATCACCGTTAGGAACACAATCTTGAGAGCCATGGAAGTCATTGAGAGGAGATTCAGAGGTGGAATCAACTGGAAAATCTACAGCATGCTTATCAGGAAAAAGATCAAACGAGAGATTAGTAAAGAAGGGTTGAGAGAAAATAAGGAGAAGATGAAACTTGGACATGGAAGAGAACATTTGATGCTCCCAAAAGACTACATGACGAGATATACGAAGCCTGCGAGACTGAGAATCCCAACACCGATAGCCTTTATGTTCAATGCCATACCCTAAGAAACAATAGAGGCGAGCACGAGATTCTAAATACTTGCTGTACTCATGGGGCTGAAGAAGAACAAAACAAGCGCAACCAAAAACTTTGAGTGATGTATAATCAGGAGGGGATTTAAAGAGACGTTCATAGGGAGTCTGATTATTAATGGTAGAGGAAGGAACCCTATTAATAGTGTAGAGAGCAGTAAGTGCCGCTTCACCCCAAAACCTCTCAGGACAAGAAGATGAAATTAGTAGAGCACGAGTAGTGACAAGGATGTGCCTATGTTTACGTTCAGCGCGACCATTCTGTTGAGAGGTACCTGGACAAGATCTATGAATAACAGTACCATTTTGATGAAAAAAGTCTAAAAATGACTTTTCTTTATATTCTATGGCATTATCTGTACGAAAAACTTTGATGATACTAGAGAATTGAGTCTGAATCATAGTGGCAAAATCACAATAAATTTTAGATAAGTCAGATTTATGATTCATAAAATAAATCCAAGTGTATCGTGAATAGTCATCAACAAAAATAATAAAATATTTGAAACCACCCATATCGTGTATCGTGGGTGTAGGGGAAGGTCCCCAAATATCATAGTGGACAAGATCAAATGGTGCAGTAGCAACAGAATCACTTTTATTAAAAGGTAAAGCATGATATTTTGCAAGTTGACAAAAAACATATTCAAAATGTTCATTCTTAACAAAACCTAGACGGCCTTGAGAAAACTAAAGTTTTTAAACGACCAATGGAAACATGACCAAGGCAGGAGTGCCATAAATCAAGTGATGATGTTGAAACAGCAGAACATGAGGTAGAAAATAAATGAAGCGGAAGCCGAAGGTGAATCAACTCAAATAGACGACCAACTTTACGACCTATCCCAAGAATCTGTCCCGTCTGGGGATCCTGCACAGAACATCCAAACGGTGTAAAGAATAAATGCAAACCCAAATCACATAATTGACCAACGGAGACAAGATTAAGTTTGAATTGGACAATAAGAAAAGTATCAGGAATAGAATATTTGACGTAGAGATATGGCCTATGTGACTAACGTGCATAGTAGAGGACCATTAGCTGTGTGGATAGGTGGTAAAGAAGAATTTATTGACTGTGAAGAAAAAATATGAGAATCGGAGGTCATATGATTATTGCAAGTAGAATCGAAATACCAAGAAGAAGTACCTGGAGTGACAGAAAGGGCAGTAGATGGAGCAGATTTAAGCAAAACATGTTTAAGCATTGATTCAACATCAGTGAGGGTAATAGCTGAAGAGGAAGATTCAGCAGGCATATCACCGACATCAGTGGTAGTAGCAGCACGATATGGTCCAGACTTAGGTTAGAACTGTCCGAATTTTGCTGAAGTGCGATTGGGATTCTTGGGACAATTGGATGAAAAATCACGAGATCCTTTCTTGCGACAAATATGACAAATACGAATAGGACAATTTAAAAGCCAATGACCAGGATCATGACATTAATGGCATTCCCTTGGTTGACACCTAAAGGAGCTGATGTGCCAAAGCAGTTTCAGTGAAGTGATGTCCAAGATTAGAACTGACAGCCTTAACTTATTGAGAGAGTGAAGACGAGTTTCTTCAAAAATAACTTCTGAAAAGGCAGTCTCAAGAGTAGGCAACGGAGACCGATGTAATAATGATGCACGAGTAGGCTCAAAGTCATCATGAAGACCCATGAGAAATAGGCATCAAGCGGTGATTATCTCGAAGAGTGGAGTACTTTGCAGCATCTCCAAGAGTATCCCATTTTAGATCCGAAAGCGCCAGTTGATCCCAATGACTACTAAGAGTAGCGATAAAGGAATGAACAGGTTGATGAGGCACCTGTTTCATATGATATAAGGCAGTTAAAAGTTGATATTGACTCGCAAGACCTTTGACAGTGTATCGATGGGCAAGAAAATCCCATAATTCCTTGGCAGTATTAAAATGCTCAAATTGTTGACGTATGGAAGGAATAGTGGTGTTGCGAATCCAGGTAATAATCTTATGATTCTTACTGTCCCAATCTTCAAAGCGATCATTGAATTTGGTGATCGATTCGCCTTCTAGTTGTGTTGGATTTCACAATTATAGATCCATCAACAATACGCCACAATTTTTGACCGTTAAGAAAATTTTGCATATCTTCAGCCCATGAAACGTAATTAGGTCCATCCAATGTAGTGGAAATAGGATGGGACACATCTGATTGAGCCATGGTAGGAAAATAACAATTGAAAGCCAAAAAATAAAAAATAAAGTAAGTGACCATATAAAGAAAGATTAATTTTCGAGAAGAATCACAGAAAATCAAGCACACGGTTGAATTCAAAAGACCGAAAAATGTAGAAAATCGGACTAAACTGGGAAAAAACCTGTCAAAAATAGCCTGAACAGGACAAAAAATTGCTGACCAGTGAACCGAACCAGATCAACCCAAGGTTGAACCAGGGATTGTAAATCGCTGATGTATAAGATGACAGGACAAAATGGATGACGTGGCACTATAGGTGACGTGGCAGATGTCGTGTCTGGCCACGTTGTCGCTGACGTGGCTGGTGACTTGGCAAAAGATTTCCCAACAAGAAGAAAGCGTGTTCCTATCACAAACACACTTTTAGTGAACCTGAAGAATGCGTGTTTGTGAAACACGTTTTTACCTTCTTCTTCCTTCTGGACTGTTTCCTAGTACAGTCCAGTGACGGTGAGCGCGTGGAAGCGCGTAAGGTTGATTCCGGAGGCCGAAAAATTACTGGAACAAGGCCTAGAACTGGGGAGCTCCTTTTGGATGATGTGTATTGATAAAACAACGATAAATCGGGGCAACAGACTAAGAAAAAATTCCAAAAGTATGAGAAAAGAAAAAAACTTCGATGATAATAATCCTGAGAATGAACTAATTAGACCCCAAGATGTGGCTCTGATACCATGAATGAATTTTGACGAAGAATTATATTTCTTGTCTAAGTATAATATTACAAGAAATTCTCTTAAATAGCAAATAAAGAATGTCTTGCTAATCAAGATCTATAATTAAGGAATAGAATATACACTTAACAAATATATACAACTAAATATATTTCTAACATATATATTAAAAGGTAAATAGGTAAATATATCGTTAACAATATTTATCATTCCAACATGATATCAAAATAATATTATTAATTTTTACAGTATCATTTCGTTCTCCAAAATATACATTATCATTCCGTTCATAGTTTAATCACAGTGTGATTATAGTTCTCCTATCTTCGATACCAATTCCCTTGCCAAAAGCTATTTAAAAAATAATCAAACCGGTGTTTGGAAAATAGTGGATACTCCAAAACATATCAAATTTATTTCCCATTTTGATACTGAAAATGGTTTTTTTTTTTTTTTTTTTTGTATGAAAATGATTTTTAGTTTCCACTTAACATAATATATCATACAAACGATTCACAAAAATGGGAGGACTCATTCTTATAAAAAAATCACATGGTCCAGCTTAGGGCTCGGTAGCTAGTTGCTAAAGAAAACATAACTTAAAATTTAAGAGACTGTTTAGCTATAACGCAGTTTACACCCCATTTTTGGTAAATTTGATATAGACCAAAACTCAAACACGAGACCTCTAGTATAGAGAATCTACGACTCTATTATCAACCAAGCTAGAGTTCGTTGGCAATTTAGCATGGTACAAGATCTTCTGTTTCATATTTTGTATAATTTTCTGTCACACCGTTTAATAAACTGTCAATATTTTGTGGAGTAATTTTAATGGAATAATCTTGACACTTCATTAAATAGTGTGACAGAAAATGATACAAAATATGGAACAAAAAATCGTTTAACGGTTTAGCACCCTAGTATAAATTTGAATTGTACCAGAACAGTGTATGGAATTCAGAATAGTGCACTAAATCTTACCTTGTACCAAATACTTGGAACTAACAATTTAGTTGTCCCTTTTGATACATGGCACATGAACAAATTTTAAATAAAACAGTTGAAACCCTGACAAGTAAATTGGATTAACGAAAAATGGGGAAAATATAAAAAAAAAAAATTGTTAAGCACATATAAGCGGTCCATTATGTTATAAAAAATTAATTATTTGTGCACCACTAATAAATTTTTTCTATACACATAAAGATTGATTTAAAATGCCCAAGGTAGTATGTAGAACCAACATTTAAACATCTTTTACTTTTGGCTGCATGCTGTGAAGAAGATTAGACTTTCTGATTAAATATACAGTTCACTTATACAAAGTAACAAATAAAAGTAACTGATGTGTCATTAAATTCAAAAAAAGAAAAAAACAATTTCGACTCAAAATCTAAAATCAGGTAGTTGAATATTCAATAAGATTTTGACATGTGAATTAACTTTAAAAAGTAATTTTGAAATGTAGTTTTGTAGATTAGTTTCCTTAAATATATACAGCATGTTGAAGTTTCGAAAAGATATTCTAAGTAATTAATCATTCTTTAAAAACAAGATGCTTTGTATATTAATTAAGGAGGCAAAGCACAATTTCAAGTGGATTTGAACCAATAATTAGATGTCAACGTTTTTTTATCCCAAGACTAAATTTATCAGGTTTGCTGTGTTGGATCACACGTTTACGAGTTGACTATATAATCTATTATATAATTCCTTTTTTGTTCAAGAAACAAGTTTAATAATCACTTCCATCAATTAGGGTTTTTCGACCAGAGTGTATGAAATATTCACTACTAATTAATGGCTTGAAGTTTCAACTTTCAAGTTGAAAGTTGAATTATCTCCATCGGTGGCAATTATTAATCTGTCCACATTGTGATAATATAAGTCTTGCATTTCTTTTAATTAAGTAGTTTTTGAAATATTTTGTGTAATGACTTATGCATACTTCATTTGGATTTAAAAAAAAAAAAGAAAAAAAAGAAAAACCCACCTCTCCCTCTATCATTTTGTGACTTCAATCTATGAGTAATAAGTCATAAAAAAATACGTTTTACCACTTAAATTGAACTTTATTGTCGTTTCACTGGGATTTTTAATTTCTGTTTTTGGCCATATGTATAATCAGCTGCATTGTCTGTTTTGGTGCAAAAAAAATAATAAAAAAATTTCTAATCATTTTGGTTATAGCCACTTTGTATTACAATTCTGAGCTCTGAGCAATTCAGTAAAATTGCTGAACCACTTAAAGTTGAATTAGTATATATATCTTTCTTATAGGTGTGTTTTGTGTGTATATATGTGTGTGAGATTATAGAAGGCATATTTGATGATATTTTTCTTTTGGGTAAACTACTTGAATTTTGTTTTTCTGTACAAAAACACTATTAGTACATTTTTATAGTTTAATCGCATTCTCAACTGATAAACAAGTCATAACGAAATTTATGTAGAATACAAAATACAGTTCCTTGTTTTAGAAGGATTTTCAATTCTATCCCCCTGCCGGCTCCTCCTTTTACAAAAATAAAAGAAAAGAATAAGAATAATTCGGTATATGCTGTATGTGCAAAAGTTGAAAATAAGCAGTGATATTATGTACATGAAATATTTTAATAATGTTTTAGAAATATAATCTTGAATAATGATATGCAGGTTTGAACATTATTTCTGAAAGGATCAAGGGAAAATGCAATTTTAGCTCCTAAAATTTAGGTTATGGTCCATTTTGAATTGGGTCTCCAAATTTTATGCAAAGCACATTTAGTTTTCAAAATTTCTAATTTCAACCAATTTAAGACAAATTTGAAAATTCCGTCAATTTTAAACAGAAAAAGTCACGTGCAAAGTACGTGAATATTAAATCTCAAATTTCAAATGTGAAAAATGTAATTTTAGGTCGAAAAATGTAATTTTAGGTTTAGATCATAGTCTATTTTAGTCTGTAAAGTTTCAAACAAAATGCATTTAATCCTCAAACATTTTCATTTCTACTAATTTAGGACAAATTTAAAATTTTGTCAATTACAGATGGAAAAAGCATCGTGGATATAACACTTCCCAACCAATTTCAACCGATTTAACTATATTTTCACTTTTTCCTCTGACTATTAATGTCTAACTATTCATCACTCTTGTCTACATTATAACACATTCCAACTGATTTCCCATTTAGCAAGGAAATTAGTAACGGATTTTTACCACAAATCTGTTACTAAATGATTTAATGACGGATTTGCTAGTGAAATCCATCCATTGAAAAATGCCTCTTCAATAAAATATAGCAACGATTTCACCGACGAAATTTAATTTGTAAATTTTTTCGTCAGCAGATCGGTTATTAAATTTGGTTTTGAGATATTGTAGAAATTTTAAATTACAAATTTTTTTTGCTAAATTTAACAATCAAAATTTTCAATGTTAAGAATAATAAACGACAGGTGACAGCGATGGATAAATCCGTCAAAAAAATCCATCGCTAATTTAAAAATATTACAAAAGAGATTGTTTATCAGCACATGAAATACAACTTTGAACTAATATATTAATCATTTAATCTTGTTCAACATTTACAACTAAATATTGAATTTTCATTTACTACATCAAATTCAATAAATATTTCAAAGGTTAACCTCAATAAATGAGTTTCATTGTACTGTAACAAAATGAATTATTATTATTATTTCTTTATACTTTAAAGATTAGTCTTGAATTAAATTATTGTATAATTTATTAGAGAATTATTATTATTCTTTTCTTTGGGTATAACTTTTTCAACACTAGATTAAACGGATTGAAATCGATTAGGAAGTGTTGTAAACCCTATTAGATTTAACATTAATGTGCATGGGAAGAGTTATAATATAAACAAGAACGGTAAATGATTAGGCATTGATAGTCAGAGAGAAAAGTAAAAATATGGTTAAATGGGTTTAAATCGGTTGAAAAATGTTATATCACAGGATAAATTTAATAGTTATGTGCAATACACGTAACTTTTTCCGTTTATAATTGACGAAAATTTTATATTTGTCCTAAATTAGTTGGAATTGGAAAGTTTAAGGACTAATTATATTTACCTGAAACTTTGAGGATCAAGATGGACCATAACCCAAATTTTGAGAGCTAAAATTGTATTTTTCCCAAATGAATAATTTTATTTTGTACTATTCACTTTATATTCAATTCTCATTTTGCATCCTTAATTTTATTTTTAGACATTTTGACCTCAACTCTCTAATTCATAACCCTTCAAACTAAGGTTAATTTTTCATATCGTCACAAAAATTAATGGAGTCTTTGTACCTGTGCAACAGATTTAACAAGATGTATAAAAATCTTGTGCAACAGGTTTAACAAGATGTATAAAAATCTGCCTCAATATTTCAAGTGCAAATGCAAAAGTACTTTAATCCTTTTTACGGTATTAAAAATTGAATTGAAATAAGACTAATTTAAAAGTTGAGAGTATAAAATGTCTAAATTTGAATTGAAGGTGCAAATTGAAGATAATGTATAAGTTGGGGTGCAAAGTGAAAGTAGTCATTTCTAAAATTACAATTGTACGTCAAAATGTTCCAGAGTTTCACGAGTTTAACCTATTTGTGGCAATATTTTAGTTAGAAGTATTCATAGAATGGGCACTCGATCAATTAGGTCAATAACCAACCAGAATCGATTATATTGGAGGATGAAAAAATTGACCTGATATTTGATTCATGTACATAGGGAGCTCAATCATCCAAGTACCCACTAACTAGGAATCGAATTATGCAAGGTCCAATTATGATATTTTTTTAATTCAAAATTTTTGAAAAGTAACAAAATTTACTAGTAATTATACAAATATCCTTTTAAATTAGAAAGGGACGAGAAATTATCCATTAATATTATGCCATTGTAAGTAAAATGACAAAATTAACTTTGTATATGAAATGAGTCGGATATCCGACGAATCGCAAATTCTTGATCTGCTACCCAAACTAGTATTCTTAATACCAGACTGTCTAATACTAATCAATTTAGATAACCAAATTCTTACTAATTAAAATGAATAACCTTTTTTTCAAGTCATCAAATCAAAATCAACATCCCTAATTATGGCTATGACACTATTATTTTTCAACTCTAGCTAGTACTGTAGTTTTATCAGTATTTTTCATAATTGTCCAACTCCAAGACAATATGGTTCTAAAAGTCATTGCAAAGGTGATAGGACAACCTAGCAGCACACTTGTATTTGGAAACAAACGTTTGACTTGTAGAAGACAAAAACCAGCTGATATATGTCAATAGCCAATAAGGCTTAGAAGAAGACAATATATCCGGCGGTCGTCGGAATTGATTCGACGGCAATGAATAAGTTTGACCGGTGGACGGTGTGGCCATGTGGACTTTTTTTTTAATTTAAGAAACTTTCAACGTTGGTAGCTGTTTCTATTACTACTACTATTTACAATTTGCACGCGGTCGGGGACCGATTATTGCGGCTCAAACCCCTCACTTTCATTACAATTATTATCATTATTATTATTATCTCTTACATGTTACCATATCTGAAAGACCCAAACGTTGAAGTTGAATTTTTCTTTCAACTTGTAATCTTTTAATATAAATACATTTATTATTATTTTAAATCACGATTTTAGTTTTGCTAATTAAGATAGTGTAGTTGGTTAGGTCGAGAGGACAAGTTGCTTATAGCTCGGTTGGAATAGTTAATAACTCCATTTCATGCTAAAAATTAATGGGACGAGGGTTTTTTATTTTTTTTTATAGGAGAAATTTTTTATTCAATTCTTAATTTTAAGTGAATTTTATAATTAATTTGCAAAAAAATTTAAGTACACATAAAAACACTTTTTTTTATTTATTTAAAAAAAAAAAACTTATACTATCGTCCCTCATGAAGAAAATTTCTAGCTCTGCTTCTGCATAGAAATACTGGCTTAATTTGTATTTAACATTCTCTCACATGTACATGCTCTTTACCTCTCAGATATATTTACACACTATTTCTTGATTGTTCTATTTTCTCTCTCATGTATGCATTATTTCTAAAATCTCACGAACACATTATCACGTTTATATTGAGATATTTTAGTTCAGTTGCTTAAATTCATTTAAAAATCAAACATATATATATATATATATATATATATATAACACTTTACTTTACAATTCAACTACGCTTAATACTTACAACATTTAAATTTCAATTCGACTTTAGTTTTATCAAACAGACCCATAATTTCTTATATATTTTCTTCTTCGTTATCTAATAATCCTGAATTGAATTTGGTTTTCAGTGAACACTTTCCCTTATCCCTTCCTTCTTCATCTCTTTAAAATAATTTCATAATAAGGAAAATAATTTAAAAAATAATAAAATGATATGCGAACACTGATATGACAAAATTATATCAAATTATCTGCTCTTAATTTTAGATACTTCTAAAATTTTCATCCCTTCCTTCACAGATATATTGATACATTAGTGATATTTTTGTCCTTTTGACACTTTTAATAGAAGTGCTATTAGAATATTTTAAAGAAAAAACTAGTGTTCAATTCTCAACGTCCCCAAGTCTAACTTATTTTTCTTATTTATTTTTTTCAACTTATTGCTTATTGTTTCCCCCAACCGGTCTTCAAATTATTTGATAATAAGAGAAAAAAAAAAAAAAAAGCAATTGGGCATTTGACATTTTTGTTTGTGTGTGTCTGCTAGGTGAAAGCCAGTTAGATTGAATAATTTAGGTGAGTCAAATACAGCTGCTAGCTCCCTCTCTCTTTATAAGAAAAAGACCATATTGTGTTTTTGAGAACATTACTATTAGTCCAAAGACAAGACTTATTTGGTAGAGAAATAGAGAGAACAAGAAAACATGGATATGGAGGAAGCTGCTCTAAGAAAAAAATTTGTTCATGGAAAGAAGGAGCTGGAGGAGGAGAGGAAAGCTGAATCAAGTGGTGATGAAGATTATAATTCAGAAGATATTCTCCTTAAGGTGATTAATTAAACTTCTTCTCTTCTTTATTTTTTTTTTCCAAAATTTTATTCTTCTATTTTTAAAAGAAGCATTTAATAATTAAAGTTCATCCATCTTCTGAGACCATCTGCATATATATGTTTCTAAACCTCAAGAATACAAGTTTTATGCAATATTTATCAAGAATCAGCAGAGCTGAAGATATATAAAAGATGAATGGTTTTTATTTTCAAGATATTTAAACGTAATAATTAAGGTTATGCTACTAAATTAATTATATTGAGGTCCAGGATTTTTTTTAACTTCCTTTGGCGTCATCTTAGAAAGTCATTTTCAGTTATTTTTGGATCTTTATTTTGAAGATAAGATGCAATTAAAGACTATCCATTTCCTGAAATATAATAAATCCAAAGCTGATGCCACTTGCAATTGCAGGTTGGAAATGGAAGAAGAGGTAGTGATGATAAACTAAACCAATACTCACCTAATAGAAAGGATTTTACATATACCAAACAGGTAAAACAAGCTCTTACTTTACTCATGATGATCACTTATGTGGAATAAAAAAAAATTCCATTTCAAAAAAAAGGAAAAGGAACTACAGGACCCTTTTTTACATCTTTGGTTCTTCAAGAAATTTGCATGAATGAATACTTCTTTTCTTGATTTAATTATAGTCAGTATTATCTGCAAGGAAAAAGTTTACTATTTTACTGCAAAGTTTCATGCAAGAGAATTTGCATATCTAAGAGGGATCCTTTAGCAAACAAGTTTGATACTTATCATCCATCATCATTTTTTTTTGGGGGGCAAACTGCCAGTTCCTTGGAGGGCGCATACTCGTTTTATTAATTAAAAGAGAGTACATAGAGGGGCACGGATACCAAAACCTCTTACCATCTATCATCAATACAAATTAAAGGAAAAAAAAATAAGAATAATGGTCTAATTAGAAGTGTGAAACCTGCAGTTGATGAAAGGCATGTTTAAATCTTGTTCTTCAAAAGATCTGACCCTAATTTAGTAATTGTATTATGTAAATAAACCATGATAATCCATTCTTAAGAATATGGAAACTCAGTATTGTTAAAGTCATGTATGTTAATTAGCAGGCTTAGCTAAATATATGCAACCATTTCAGACACCTTCAAAACCTTTGACCTTTACTATATATATTTGTAACCGTCATTAATTTTACTCGTTCGAAACCATTATGTCTGACTTTTGAACAATAATATTTTTATATATATAGAACCTCCAAATCAATCTGGTCCATTATCCCTTAATATTGCACATGACAATGGAATTTGATCGTTTACATTAATGTGTTCTAAATTAGGATACTATATTATTTATTCATGAAAATATAATTATCTAAAGCTCAAACCCTAAGTTAATGAGGTCAAATCAGGACAATAGGCTAATTTTAGTACACAATTGGTCTGCCTGGAAAGCAAAATTATCCATTATCTCCAAATATTTACAGTCCGTTTCTGACACGTTTTTCAACTATTTTTTTATTTCATATACATCACATCTAAAAAATTTGATACACTAATTATGTTAAATAATATCCAAAATAATAGTTGTACAAAATAGAGGCATTTGTTATAGCAGCAAATTAAGTGCATGCAGATGCAATCTCTATTTAATTTATGTTTTTCTGAAGTATGTTTCCAAACCAACATTTTGACAGGGATCTTTAATGCCTAAGATGGAAATGCCATCCTCAGAATTCAACTCAAATGTATCTTCCTCATCCCAAAAGGGGCAGGTTAGTACTCTACTTAATTTCTCAGAATATCATTTTTCTTGTCAGCAAAAAACAATATTGTTAAGATACGTCACATGTACTTTGTGTTCTGCACTGATCTTGCATAAAATAACATGGTTAATTAGTCTAGTACGTATATATGTACTAATTTTGCATGTGATAATTAATATTGTAGGATGATTATCTTCTCAAATCAACAAAAGCTGAAATGGGAGAAGTGATCGAAGAAAATCAAAGACTAAGGATGCATTTGGATCGAATAATGAAAGACTATCGTGCCCTCCAATTGCAGTTTCAAGATATGGTTCATCAAGAACCTAATATATCCAACAGTACAATTTCTACCACTCATCAAGATACTCATGATGAAGAACCTGAACTAGTTTCCCTAAGTCTTGGAATGAGTTCTAGCAAAAATCATGGGAAAGAAAAGGTTGATGATCATGACGATGATGATGGTGATAAAGAAGGGTTGGCTCTTGGATTGGATTGCAGGTTTAAATTGCCAAAAAATCATGAAAATGAGCAACGTTCACCGACGAATCCAAGCCCGGAGGCAAGCTCAGGAGAAGTGAAGGAAGAAGCTTCAGCTGGGGAAACTTGGCCACCACAGAAAAGTCTGAAGAATGTGAGAAATGATGAAGATGAGGTTTCTCAACAAAACCCTGCTAAAAGAGCTAGGGTTTCTGTGAGAGTTAGATGTGACACCCCAACGGTATGGGCAAATTACAATTAATTGCATTTTTTGTGAATTAGTATTTTTTTAATTCAAAGATCTTTTTTGGCTGGTAATTATTTCAAAAAAATCGATCAATTTGGGAAAAACCCACTCATACCCGGTAATTTGCCAATGGATGCCGTAGAAAAACTACTGAACATAGAAAATATTTTTAACATTAGGATAGCTAGCTATTCTAACCATGTCGTTGTATTATTGGGGATGTTTTTTAATGTCTTTTGCTTTCACTTCTGTCGATCTAGATGAACGATGGATGTCAATGGAGAAAATATGGGCAGAAGATTGCGAAAGGGAATCCATGCCCTCGAGCATATTATCGGTGTACTGTAGCACCCAACTGTCCAGTAAGAAAGTCAGGTAAATTATAGTTAAGATATGCAAATTCATGATGAAAATTTCCAATTAAATTATAATTCTTTACTTAATTATGCTACAATGCCTAGTTTACTATTGCATTCAAAAAGTCATATAGTATAAAACTGTAAAAGGGATCAACTTATATTATATATATCAATGTACAGTTTGTTTGTTTACCTACATTTTTAATTTTTAAAATGTACAATCACGTTCATTTTAGTGACATGTTGATTTCGATAGAGTTGATAAACATTTTTGAAACTCTGGATATATTGTCACGATGAGATTATATGTGGACAAACAAAATTTTATATATGGAGAAATTGAAGTGTATATATATAGTGGTAAACATTCAAAAAAAAAAACATGAGTTTTACAAATTATAGAATTATAATTCTCATATTTAATTTTCAAAAAGATTAGGGTACTGTATGGAATGGATTTCTTTTTAAAAACTTGTTTTTGAAAAATATTTAATACATTTTCTAATCATCTTTTTATAATCTCACATACACGCTTAATTACTTTTTATAACACCTTAAAAACAATTGTCGACTAGCAAACAAAGTCTAAGATTTTTTAACAAAAGTTATTAGAATTTAGTTATACGATCCTTAATTGATTTATGCATGATAGGTTAAATTTTACTTGAGTAGTAGTCTCTATCTGCCAATGACAGCATTCAATTGAAAAGAAAATTATTTTTCATTTCCAAATTTTGTAGGTGCAAAGATGTGCTGAGGACATGTCCATTTTGATAACCACATATGAAGGAACACACAACCATCCACTTCCCATCTCCGCCACAGCAATGGCATCCACCACCTCTGCCGCGGCGTCCATGCTACTGTCCGGCTCAACAACATCGGGATCCGGCCCACCGCCTTCGGCCGCCACAACTTTCCCCTCCACTAATCTCAATGGACTAAACTTCTATCTCTCAGACAATTCTAAACCAAAACCATTTTACCTACCAAATTCATCATTCTCATCTTCACCTCCATACTTACCCAACTATAATCCTAGACCTCACAACAAATCCAAATATAATTAATTCATCCCATCTAAGCAAACTAGGCAATTTTCCTCCTAGATATAATTCTACAACACAAAATCTCAACTTTAGCTCTCTAGAATCCAATGCACTACCACTCTCATGGAACAATGGATCATTCCTTAACTATGGAACTCCTCAAACTCAACAACCCTACAACAGAAACCAAAATATTATTGGTTCCCTAAACTTTGGAAAACAAACTCAAGAAACCCTTTATCAATCTTACCTACAAAAGAACAATAATACTAATAATATTTTGAACTCTTCAGCACAACAATCTTTACCAGCAGAAACAATTGCAGCTGCCACTAAAGCTATCACATCAGACCCTAGTTTCCAATCCGCATTAGCAGCTGCCCTTACGTCCATCATCGGCGCCGGTACCGGTAGCGCTACCGGAGCTCTCGGAAACCAAAATGCAGCTGATAAAAACAGCCAGAATTTGAAGATGTGAGTGAGTCTTTTCCAGTTCTTTCTAGCTTCTCATCATCAACTTCCAATGTGAATAAATGTGCTCCAAGTTTTCTCAATTCTTCCAAGCCACAATCTTCGCCGAATTCGCAACCGGGAAACTTAATGTTTTTGCCACAATCTTTACCATTTTCTACTTCCAACAATAAATCTACATCTCCAGGTGATAACAGGGACCATATTAGTTGAACTTTTCTTCAGGGCTTTATTTTATTTTTTTGCATGTAATTTAATTTGTCCGACATTAATTAATTTTTGTTTAGTTCTAAAAGGGTAGATAAATATATAAAGCAAGATTTGTAATTTTGTACAAGGAACGAAATTAATTGTGCATGGAATTTTAATTTTGGAATATACATAATATATATGCATCATGGAAATGATGTATGATATTGAAAATTTGTGCATTTGGATGGTCACGAGGGCCTAGGGGCGATTAACTGGAGTTGAATAATCGCCACATTTTAATTTTTTTTTTCTAAGTTGAATTATGTGTCTTCTGTGAATAATGAATGTATCTATATGTAATAAGTTTGACTGGATCTTTAAGTTTGTGCATCTTTTTTGATTCTTTACACATTTGACATATACAGTTGGTCGTCTACTCTTATCTATTGGTAACCAAGTCTAATACTACTATATGATGGGGATGTTTCTTTTGTCAAAACACAAAAATGACTAAATGAAAATATTTATTTATATGATGTGTTTACGATGGACGGGTGGACTAATAATTAGTTAGTATATGTTAGGCTGTCAATCTTGTCAGGTAATCGTATTTGGATTGAGAAATTTCAACTCTAACTCTAATTAATTAATAATTAATTCATGTCGTGTTAAAATCGTTTATAATCGTATTCAATCCATCAAACCTATGTAGATTTTACTAATTATTTTATCAATTTGTATAATTACAGAACTAGTATAATAAATAAATAATTAAAATAAGGCTTAAATACAGTAAGCCCTTAAGATTTGAACTGTTTTGCACTTGAAATTCCTTAACGTTATTTTTTTTCAATTCTCCTCTTTCGTTAGTACATATAAGCAATTTGACTATTAAAAAATCAAGAAAGACATTTCTACCCTCAAACACCATAATAAAACATAAAATTAACCTCTTCAACTTTATTATATTTGTCATTTTAGTCCCTAATTCTGGTTTTGTGTCAATTAACCTACTCTAGTTATAAATCAATAAAAAAATATTGTCAAAATAACTAAAAATATATTGATGCCCACCAACACCAGTGATTCTTTTAAAATACTTGTGAAAAAAATTAAATACAAAAAATTCCTAACACTATAGGTGTTTTTCGATTTTTTCATTATATTTTATTTTTATGTAAAAGCAAATTTTTAAATATAAGAGACCCATAATCATGTATTAAAGTTATATTAGTCTATTTTCTTTTTGCTTTACTTTATGTTTATTTAAAATGATTTTTTCTTACTTTTTTTTCCTTTGTTAAAATAACTCAACTACCACCTAAATTATATGAATATAGTAACTTTATACATATAAACCAAAACTCAAATTAAAATAATTTAGATGAAATAGATTTAATAATTCATCAAAAAATTTAAAATTAATTATTTCATCATGTTTTTAAGTTATAAATATCGAAGAAAGCATAATTCGAGAATTATAATATTAATTAATTTAGAGCATACTTATATTTTAATAATATTGACAACATTATTACTTTTTATTTATACCAAAGTATTAAACAATACAAAACTTACAAGAGGGACTAAAGTGAAATCTTGCTTAAATCTTAAGGGGTTTACTACAATTAACCTTTAGGGGTAAATTTGTCCTTTTAAGAAAACTAATGACATAGTTACATTTGACCGTTAGTCAAAGAGATAGAGTAAATGTGTATAACGTTAGCGGGTTCAGTGCAAAACAATCCAAACTTTAAGGGGATTTACTGTATTTAACCCTAAAAATAAATCTTTATAAATCATTTTTTATTTTTTTTAACTTATAAAGAGTTAATTGGTATGTTAGCAACTGACAAAGTATAATTACTATTTAGTATGTGATGTTTATATCCTGATTTCGAATATAACTCCTATGCGTAGTTGCTAACTAAATTATTTTTTAATGAGAGAGTCAAAAATATGATTGTTTAATCAAAAATATGATTGTTTAAGTAGTTCAGTGATGCTCGTACCAATTCTTAATAATGAACTATTACTCTGCAGGTGCAATAGTCAATTAATTGCTTGTCAGCTCATATAGAATAGTCAGATGACCTACTCATCTATTGCTATTTTGTGCCTAGCAAGTGCGACATTAATAATTTTTTGTATTCAAAATAAGGAAGGGAATGAACTCATCATATATAAGATCAAAATACCCTTGAGGATCAATTTCAAGTTTGAATCACAAAAATGAGTTAATTATAACACAATACATAACGAAAATTTATAGTCGACCTAACCCGAACCGACTCATTTATTTGTTTGTCCTAAATAAGCCAACCTATTTACAACTTGAACCTGACATGACCCGAACCTTAACTCGTTAATTTTTTATCGTGTTCGTGTTGAATTTTCGTGTTGTGATTGAAATTGATACCACTAATATTGTTCAATATTGCATATAAGGGTAACTATAATTCGTTTTCAGACTCTTTAGGAAATAAATAAACAAATTGTATTGGCTTTTGTTTGGATAGTTATACTCTTAATATTATTTTGATTATTAGGACTAATTCCATTTTATATTTCTAACTTATATCTAATTTTTACTTTGTACTCTCAATTTAATTTTATATACTTTGCACTGCCAACTCTCATATTCGTCCAATTTTAATTCAATTTTTAATACCATCACCAAAATTAACAGAATCTTTACTCATATACAATAAATTCAGCATAATGTACAATAATTTTCCACAAATATTTTTATGTATATGTGAAGATTATGTCAAATTTGGTGACGAGTGTTAAAAATTGGACTGAATTAAGCCAAATTTGAGAGTTGGAGATACAAAATGTCCAAAACTAAAACTCAAGAGTGTAAAGTAAGAATTGGGTATAAGTTATGCAAAGTGAGAATTGGATATAAGTTAAGGGGTGCAAAGTAGAATTAGTCTTGATTATTATTTGGAATAGAACAAATTCCATTTGTATCATTATACCAATTCTCACTTTGCACCTCCAATTCTCAAATTTGACCTACTTCAATTTAATTTTTAACACCGCCACAAAAGTTAACGGAATCTTTGCTTTTGTATCCAAAACATGATAGCAACATTGTTGTACATCACGTTAAATCTATTGCACACATGAAAAACTTTTGTTAATTTTGGTGACAGTGTTAAAATTTGGACTAAAGTGAGACAAGTTTAAGAGTTTGGGGTATAAAATATCCAAAACTAAAATTAAGGGTGCAATATACCTAAAACTAAAATTTAAAGTGTAAAGTGAGAATTAAGTATGAGTTTAGAGGTGCAAAATGAAATTAGTTCTATTCCAAATATTACTTTGTTTTTGTCTAGTTGGTAGATGCTAATTATATAAACAATAGTACACGGCCCAGATGTATAACATTGGATTGGACCTCCCAAATGTGTAATAATGGGCTGGACATATTACATATCTTTATATGGCCTATGATCCATTTATGTGGGGTTCTTTTTTAAGGCAAATTTACTGATTTATTATCACTAGAACATTTAACATTTTAGCTTTTATAGTCTCGTGCTATAGTTTTAGTTGAATTAGGATTTTAGATTTATTAAAATTTTAAATATGTTTATTGTCTATTCAGTTATTAAATTTCGATACGTTATAATAACCGCATTAGTATGAATAGATTGCATTTAGACACGAGCGTATCAATACGAAAATCAGAGAGATATGAACATATTAAATGACACTAGAATAAGAAATAAGCTTGCTCTTGCAAGGAAATTGATTGATCTAAGTTTCAAAATAAATAAACTAAATTCCTAGTTTTCTCTGCTTCTTTTGATCCCTCTACGGCTGATCATAGTTACCTGTATGTCTCTGAAAATCTTCAGTTAAAGCTGCATCTTTTTGTACCATTCTTTGTTGGTATAAACCTGCCTTTGAGCTTTACTAACATTCCAAGCACATCTCCTCTGGTTCGCAAATTGACACTTAGATAGATGGAGTTAATTTTATTTGTAATCTGACAATTATACAATTCTTCTTTCCACATCCAATAACCCCAAGCCGCAACACCCCATGCTCGCTTCATTACCCATCCGCCGATCACTACAGCACAAAGGTTACCGGCAAAAATTAAAGAAAAATTAGAAGAAAAAAATATATACTAATATTTTTTTAACACCATTAGTGAGAGGTGAAAAAATTTTCGTTTGGATAGAATTTTTAACATGTGTTATAGACTTCTTAGTTTTGAAAATGTCACACCACCCACATGAGTAATACAATCTCTTCAAAATTAAGAAATTCACGCACTGATTTGATATTCCGTATGATTTGGATATCTATTTGAAATCACAAATGATGTGAGGGATTCACGTATTGTTATAGAAATCTCATATGAATCCAAATAAAAATATCCCGTAAGATGTGGGTATCTATTTGAAACCACAAATGATGTGAGAGATTCACGCACTGTTATAGAAATCGAATCCAAGTAAAAATATTCATAGGGGGTGGATATCTATTTGAAACCACGAATGATGTGGTTGGAAGATTAACAAATGTCAGATAAGATTTGTGTCATTTTCACTAAATATATTTTAAACTAACTAATTATATTTTGTAACCTTTGTGTTTTCCTATTTTCACTTTGTAACTTTTATTAAAGGATATTTAGTTTTAAAATTATCAAAATATTCCAAATCACCCAAATCTCTTACATTATTAATTAAAATAAACAAAAACCATAGTCTTAGTCCAATTTACTCTTAATTATTACTCATTCTATCTCATTTATATTATTACACTTTTTATTTTTAAGATACCCAATAAAAATATCATCCTACCAAAGTGGATGATTTGTAAAGGCTAGATTCCAATTTTGTCCCTTCTAAATATTCTAAAACTACAAAATTGACCAAGGGGCAGCTTTGGAAAGCTATTATAAAGCACTACTTTTTTAAAAAATTGTCTGTAGGGAGTGACAAAAATATGGAGACTGATACAGTACTTATAAAGGACAAACGATTATGTACAAGGATTTGCACATAAAACCTTTCCATTTTTTAAATGGTTAATAACACTTTGCCTCTGAGTTATATGGGTAATTTTATTTTACTTACTTAAACTATAAAAATATATATTTTACTCTCCATTGACATTATTCATCTATTACTAATATTAAAATTATTAAAATAATATAATTAAATGACTAAAATACCTTTGATACTATATTTTGATTTTTATGCATTTAAATTTTAACAATGATGTGATAATTATTTAAAATAAACAAAAATAGACTATATAATATTTTAATGTAATCTATATCAATATATTCGTGAATCAAATTTTTAAATTTCATTTTATATTATTTCGAATTTGAGTGTTTAACTCTAGTAGTAGAATAAAATTTCCAAATGGGTTTGTTTTCTATGAAAATTTTTTCCGGAAAGATATTGTATGAAAATATAACTTCTATAAAATTTTGTGATTTTTTCGATATCTTTTAATATTTTACACTTTTAATATTTGGCTTAATCTATGCAAATTACGATGCCAGATATAATGTAATTCAATAATTTCTCACATTTTCATTCCTTAAAATTCAAAATATCAATGTGTTATTATATGTCATTTTTTTCCTAATTCTTTTATAATTATCAAAAATCAATTAAATACATGAAAAATCAAAATATGATACTAAGGTTATTTTAGTCATCTAACTAAATTTTCTTGATATTTTAAAATTTCTAAATGATGAATAATATAAATGGGGAATAAAATATATATTTCTATAATTTAGAAAACAAATATAATTACTCATATAATTTAAGGGGGTAAAGTGTTATTAACCCTTTTTTAATGTGCTACACTATGATCTATGGACAGATATTCACGGAGTCATGCCTACATCGCCACATTGTCTAGAATTTGAGGGACTCCGCAATAGGCAGAGTCGAACGATTGACTGAGGTTATAGGGAATCTCGAGAAATATTATCATTGGGCAATTATTGGTTATGTTTATTAATTGTACTTTAATTAATATAAAATTTTTATTTGAAGTGAATGATTTATATTTTTAAAAAATAAGAAGTCCGTCCTATTCAAAAAAATAAGTCCCTTATTAATTAAGAAAAAATCACTAAATATATCCATCAATTATTTCTGATTAAAATAAAAATTTTAAAAAAACTCTATTTTTAATCAATCCTATAATAGAGTTAGTCACTTCATAGAGTGTGTGCAATATTTTTTACTTTTAAATAAACCTCAAGAGTGATAAGCTATTTGTATTATTATTATTTGTAAATAATATATTATTTAAACACATTTTTTGACATCCGTCTCATTTCGTATGCATTACAATTCAAAAAATTATTACGGTACTCATTCAGAGATTTTTTTTTTTTAAACACAAATCTCACAATCATAATTCTAATTTAGTCACATCATCTACATTCATATAAGTGATGTAGGCAAATTTAAACATTCAAATCCTGTATCCATCTAACAATGACTCTCCCATAAGGCCATAAATGAGAAAATAAGAGGACCTGGGAACCATTGAGTAGGACAAAGATTCTATAAAAGGTGAGGATACCAAACCATGCAAATGAAATAGACGCTAGGTCTATTATTACTTGATATATTTATATAAAATGATAAAAATAATAAATTTATTAATGTATTATTAAATTTATAAGAAATAAAATAAAATTTGATCAAATATTTATTATTAAAATTAAATTTATATTTTGTAAATTATTTAGTCAAATAAATTAATTTTGATAAATAATTTTAAATTTGTATTTTTGTAAATTTTTGTCCCGATAACTATCGAACAAATAAATTAATTTTAATAAATAATTTTAAATTTGTATTTTTGTAAATTTTTTCTCCCGACAACTAGCGAAAATGTGAGAGAAAGAAATTTATTTAGACATTCGGCCGATTCAGAACCTCCCTACTGAGTGAATGCCAGTAGGACTCTAAAGTAGAGTGGGGTCAGCAGTAAGCATACACCCCCCCGCACCAGTCCAATCAACCTTCTTTCTTTTCTTTTCTTTTTTCTTTTCTTTGTCTCTACAATTTGCATATTTTTCTTTTTTTAGCAAAAATCAATCAATCATTCCCACTCACAATTAATAAAAAAAAAAAAAAATCAGTAAATATATATATATATATATGAAAATAAAACTCTCATTTCTTCCCTTCTTTAGAAAGTTCACTGCCTCAGACCTTCCTTCTTCTATCAAACCCTAGCTCTACTCCAGGTCTTCTTTCACAGGTCAATTTTTTTTTCTTTTTTTTTTTTAATTACATGTTTATATCTTTTTTTTTTGCATAAGGGAGTTGAATTTAGCTGTCTTTTTTTTTATATGTTAAAGAAATTAATGGGGTTTTGATTATGGAAACTAGATCTTGAGAAATTTTACAAAGACCTGAACTTTAATCTTAATTGGAAACAGACCCTTTATTTTACTCTTTGGATTATATGTTCTGGATTAGGAAAATCCCAAATTTAAGCTGTTTTTTTAAATTCTAGCAAAACCCTAATTTCAGTTTTTGAGAAATTGGAGAAAAGTTAATCCCTTTGTTTTTTTAATTCAATTAACTGTAATCTGAGTTTGTTAAGACTTGTTGAATCCTCAATATCATCTTCTTAGCTGTAGTCAGAGAAGGGGTGTGGGAATTATGAGAATAAGTAGGATTTTACCTTTTGAGTATTTTGTTTGGATTTTCTTGGTATATTGCGTAAATTGATATTGTTCCAATGGTGGTTGATATTGGTTTGAGTAGGTCTGAATTGGGTTTTCAGTTTTTCGGTATTTTGTTTGCTTAGCAGGTGGTATACGATGTCAACTCCGGCTAGGAAGAGACTGATGAGAGATTTTAGGAGGTTGCAGCAGGACCCACCTGCTGGTATTAGCGGTGCACCGCAGGATAATCAGTAATATTATGCTCTGGAATGCTGTGATATTCGGGTAAGCTTTTTAGCTGAATGGTTTGAAACTGCATGATGTTTTTTGCAATACAAGTTATGTTACATCCGTAGTGTTTTTCGTTGCATGGAATAGTTGGGTAAATGTTTTCTGGTTTCTTTTCTGGTGTGGATTGCAGTCCTGATGATACACCTTGGGATGGAGGTAAGTTGATCTAGCACTCAAAATTTTGTTCTTGCTAAGTTCACAGAGTGAATGGATAATGTGTTGGTCTCTGTCATCTAACTCTTCTGAGTTCTGACGGGGTGAAACAAGTATATTGTGATTTCATTTCCCTATATTCATGCCAATTTAGTATCTTGCAGCTTATTCTTGATGTTTATCTTTCTCATTATTCTTTACAAGTTGAGTTTTCATTCCTTTTGGTGATTATCCAGACTTCAGTCATGATGTGTGCGATTATATGTGATGTATCTCATTTTCTAGTGTCTAAGATATCGGATTTGTGTTTATAGACTGTTGAGGACTTTGGAAAATTATTTTTCCAAATAGTCTGACAATAAAAGGTCGAGTGTTAACCGTATCTCTTAATCCACTATTTTGTTCCACTGGCATAATTATCTGAAGATTACTTATTCGTTTTGCTAGGTGGAAGTTGGAAGAAATGGATACATAAGGACAACAGATAAAAATAGAAGGCTTATTTTTGCTGTTCTCAGCATCTTGTGTCCTGACTTCTAAAATTTAGGATATTTGGCATGTCCATAGTGCATTTGATTGACTTTACAGGATAGTAATTTGATGACTGTGCATGTATAGGAACATACGTGGCTTCAACTGGATGGATCTTTGTCTCTCTTAGTTAACAATTGCAATTGTACGTAAAGATGGAATTTGGAGTGTCATAATTTATTAATGCTACCTTACTGTTTCTAACTATATTAGGTCAACTCTTTGTCGAGATTCTGTTGGCTCTTAGCGTCACTGGAAGATCAATTTCAAGGTTCTCTTACTACTTGTGTTGGGTTGTTGATTATTCTCCTGATTCATTGAGTCTTCCAAGGCACATTGAAGATGGGATGACCTCTACCACCTCTTAGTCCACAGAAGTACTGGGGAAGTTCTTAGGTGGGAAGTCCACACTTCAGACTCCCATCCTCTACTGGACAAATGTCCAAATGTATGTTGCCGCATGTATTTGATTGGTCTTGGCCCTGTGCATTTGTGCACTTCACAGTGGTGGGAGTCTGTACTACAGACTTCCCAAACCAAGAAGATTCCCAGGCAGTGATCATATGTTAGTCAGAGACAGAGATAGAGAGTACATGAACAGGAAGATGCAACATTCGTGGTCCAGATTATTCAGTTATGGGGGAGTTTCATTGTTTAGGTGCAGAAGAGAGAGGAAAAAGAGATGTATGAATCAGAAAAAATAATGTGATTGGTTCGGTAGGGGTGGATAAAACTTAAGAGACAAGAAAGTTTCCTCCTAGGGTTTGCTGGGTCAAATCTGGGGAACAACCCCTCAAAGAGTGGTCTTGACATGATGTCTGTTACATGGCATGTCATCTCCCCATGAAACTCAGCATCATACTATATTTCAACTACTTATGTCAAAGATGTGTCAATACTTGTATGATTTTTGAACTGATCCTAAGCCATAGGATATTACATATTTTGTAGACAATATTTAAGTAATGGGAGATAAACATTCCCTTCACATATGAATAAACCGGAAAAGGGAATTATGTGGGCTATTTAACTGAGTATTGTGATTTTTATTCAAAATTAAACAAAAACAAAAAAAAAATTTCACCCCAGAAATCTAGAAGTCAATAGTGGTACATTCAGCTTTAAAGTAGGATCTTACAAGAGTCTACTGCTAATGATAAAAAATGGAAAACAATTGAAATAGGGAAATTAAATCAGAACAGTCCAGGGAAATTAAATCAGAACAGTCCTCCTCTTGCCTTCAGCTGCTTCCATTTTCCACCTCTTTTTTTGTTGCTTGCCATCTAAGTCCACTGCCAGTTTTAGTTTTGCTCATCTCTCATTTCCCCCTCCTTTCCCTTCCAACCTATCAAAATCTACCAAATCCCATTCTCCATGTTATTAACTGTCCCTAAACTTGCCCTCTGCAGCTGCTGCTGCCACCTCCCACGATACACTCCACTGGCTAAGAGATTGATTAGAGGCTCTTTCTTGTGCAGGAGGATCCAAAATACCTGATAAGGCATAATGTAGAGGTTGACATTTTATCATCTATTTCAAAGTCAAGACACAGACCGACTTTACCGCTGTCAACTTCTATATTTTAGGAATGAGAAAAACAGCAATATTTTTTGAATTTTGAATAAACATTACAACATTCAGGTAAATAGGGGAAATTGAGATTATGTGGCTATTTGGCTATAATCAAATAGTGATTAATCTATTAAATAATTAATCCCTGTATTTGAGGTGATCTTTTGCTGTTCTTTCTTTCGAGAAGATTCTTGCTTGCAATAGTGTTGGTTCTTTAAGTGGCTTTTCTATCTTCTTTATGATCAAGACCATCCCTCCTAAACATAATAAGCATTTTCTTTGAGCATATCAGGTACGTTCAAGTTGACGCTTCAGTTTACTGAGGACTACCCAAACAAGCCGCCAACTGTGCGATTTGTTTCTCGGATGTTTCATCCAAATAGTAAGCATGGTCACTAGAAGAGAAAATTGTATAAAATGCTAATTTAGGGTAATTTTAATTCGAAATTTATTGCTTGAGCAGTTTATGCGGATGGAAGTATATGTCTCGATATTCTTCAAAATCAGTGGAGTCCAATATATGATGTTGCAGCCATATTAACGTCCATCCAGGTAAATCATGTTGGTTTATTTTCGCAGCTGATATAAAGTTTCAGTCTTGCTTTTCAAATCATACTTGTATAAGTATTCAAACTGAAAGGAAGTTTAATCCTAGGGTCTAGATGATTTTATAACATTCAAACTTTGTATTTGTTCATAGTCGTTATTCTAGGTCCTAGAGTGGATATAGATGTGTAAGAAATCATAACATCTGTGATTAAGAAGTTCCTGAAAAGAAGATGGTGCTTCACGTGTGCTTTTGTCTTTTGTGTCTTCCGTAATATGTGATGTATTAGAAAGCATAAGGTATTGGTCGCTGGAGGTGATGAAATGTTTTGTTGCTATTTTGGTATTTGTTAACATTTTGGATTAAGGAAATTGTGGGAAGATCCTCTGATTAATAGAAAGTTCTCTTAGTGCTAGGATCCTCTATTTCATAGAAGATTTTGTCAGTGTTTTTAAAACTTTTAGGGGGAGACAAAGCTCCTGGTCTACTGAGACAGACAATGGGTTGGTTCAAGTCACTCGCAACAGGAATGTTGTGGGAGTATCATCACTTCTTTGAGAGCAATGATTGTAAAGACTCTTAACAATTCCAGCATTCCAAATTTTGCATATAAGTAAATCAGTTCTCCAGATTACCAAATAATAGGTAAATCAGAGCAATAATCTAGTCTGGGTTTAAAATGAAAGCAAATAGATTATCATTAAATACCGGATGTAGTTCTAATAACAGGCATAAACCATTTAACATGTATGTGCTGTTCCACCTTCACCAATATGCTTGTGGTCTGATTCGTTTTTGATATACTTATCTATGTGATGCTACCCTCTGAGTGAACTTACTGCGAGCACAGGATGTTGGTTCTAAACCATAACAACATGTCTCATTAGCAATCATTTAATATCTATTCCTCTTAGTAAATACTAAAGAGGTGCCTTTGACTCCTGTACCTCGGTTGCGAATAAAATATAGTTGGTGAACCTAGCTTTTGGTTTTGAAGCAAACCTTGCAACTTTAAAAGGTGCAAGATTGATGAATGTCATCAGGTCCTAGCAGGTAACAGTTTGTGTTTAGTTGAAACAGTAACATTTTATGTCTTCATTTCAATTTGAGGGGTGGGTTGGGTTTAAAACTGACAGGAAAAGAATAAAAAGGCAGGCTTAGTCGCTTAGATGTCTTTAACTTCTTGTTCCTAGACAAGGAAATGATACGAAGAGGAAGTAAAAATGACTATAGTTTCCTCTTGACTGAAAGGTTCCTCCCCTAACAAATATAGCCATGGCGGAGGCAAGCAGCCCAATACACTAAATTGACCTCATTTAGAATTTCAAAACTGTACACATGGAAAACGAGGGCTAAAGAAGCAAACCTAAAAAAGTATTTTTGTCTTCATATACCTTTACTCTCCTCTTTCGATTTCATCTCTAATTCCTGATACACAACAAGATAAGTTGCACAATTTTCTGCTCACCTGGTTAAAGAATTTCCTTCACATTCCACTTCCCCGATCACTCTTTGGCTAAAATTGTTTTGAAGGATTTATTCTGTGCTTGGTCAAGCATGTAATTCTCCACAATGTAAAATTAATTTGGACTATGTATTTGCTTAACAAATACAACTAAACATCCTTTCCTGTATGGAATTAAGGTGGCAGATTTTCTTCTTTTTTTTTCATTTTCTGTCTAAAATATGGATTCTTCAGTTAGTACTTGATTTAAGAGACGATTGTCCGGAAATGGGTAAAGAGCTTACTGATAATATATGTTTATTCTTTTTTCTGTAACTGATGAAAATTTGTGATTTACTGTTTTTCAGTCTCTACTCTGTGATCCAAATCCTAATTCTCCAGCAAATTCTGAAGCTGCGCGCTTGTTCAGTGAGAATAAGCGTGAATATAACCGCAGAGTGAGGGAAATTGTGGAACAGAGCTGGACTGCTGACTGATTCTGTTGCAAGGCCTGCAATTAAACGGGGATTAACTAATCCCGAGTTTGTAGGCCTTTTTAAGAATCATTTGCCAATTTAAAAACCTTTATGCTGGCTTTCTTGTATTGGAACTCTATGTTTCAGTCGTACTATAGTTGTTGGGACTATTTATTTGGTATGATGTGCTGTATTTCATCCTCTAGCTCCTGTAAAATAGGATTTTTCTGTTGTAAGTTGCCTTGGGATACACAGATGTTCTGTTACTATATATATTTCCTCTATGACATGATTCTATATGCCGTTGTGAAATTTTCTTGATGCTTTGTGAGAAGATTAACTAATTTTAGCATATAACATAGAACTGATATCTGCTGAGCTCCATGCTTCTAATAAGCATTGTTCGTATGGTGGATAGTTTTTGCCAGCCCGCAGGAGTACAGGACTCTAAAATTGCACTCACAACGGGCTAATCCGGCGAGCTGTACCAAAATCAGAAGTTGCCGGGATGCTTTGAAGTTATAATTTCAGTGCGTAATTACCCAAATCTATGCAAAAGGAACTAAAGGCACTGGATTTATAGTACTTGTATGTTTTTGCACAGAAAATCACGGGGAGCTAATGTAGGCACAACTCAGTAAGTGCCCTTAGAGGCTTAGATAACTGACGTTTCTTGACATTCAAATAGTTGTAATAAGTAACTTTGGGTACCCCTAAAATTGCTTGCCAACTCCCCCCTCCATTTCCAATGCCAGATATGTTGAGAAATAGTAATAAGTTACTCTGTAAAAAGAAATGGTGAAAGAGTTTATGGGCATAGTGCAGTGTTACAGAAAATCACACCAAATGTAATTTATGTATAAAGCTAGACAATTTTTTAGTTTAGGTTTCAGCAAAACAACAGGCTGCAATATAAACTTCACACTACACACAATACTTGACTGCTAACTTAACCCTTTAAAGCCGAACATGTATCTATACAAACAAAAGGAAAGGGAAAGCCCCCAAATAGAACTATGAAGACCAAACCAAACAGGGCATCTGCATTCGGCCTTGACTAAACTTCAGACAAACTCATCTCTTCAGTCTGCACAGCCTCCTGCAAGAATAAATTAGCAATGCATCATTATCAACTAGTGATAACTGCATAAAATAAGTATCAGGTTGAACATGCAGTCTGCAAGAAGAAAAGAAACTAATTAGAGCAACTTATCCTTTAGGGATCCTGAATCGAACCAATTTTGGAAACTACAGGTGCATGCTAGCAAAAGTAAGGGAAGGAGAAGATTTTAGGAAACTTTACAAAAGTCATTAAGTTACACCAGATAGCACTAAACCATCAGTTAGCAGAGTGAAAAGTTAGCCCTTAAAAACCAGTGCTTGTGCAAGACGATTTTTACCTTCAGGACATCCAAGAAGCTCTCGTGGAGTAACATTTTTAATTGCTCCAATGAGAACTAACATTTCTAAATTTGCTGATACAGAAAAACAAGTGTTTACCATGTTCTCTTGCTTTTCTTTGAGTACTTTCTCCTCTGGTGGGGAATTAAGGGAACCTGTAACAGTAAACAAATATAAATAGACCGATTGAATTATCATGACCAATTATCTTCTAATTTAGATGCAATTACCTTCAAGATTAGCGGGTTTCTTTCCCTGCTTCTTCAGCTTATCTTTATTTAATTCTTGCTTTCGTGGTTTTTGAAGTTTCCTTTCTGTTCTTCCAACCCCAACTTCAACACCAGACTTTGAGTTTGCAACACCCTTGTTTGCTGATCTCTTGACTCTAGCAGCTGACTCATCCTTTTGAGCTTTCATTCTCCTGGTGCGTGTCTTTAACTTGGCAAGCTTCAACAGTTCCAGCATTTGAGGAATTTAAATTCAGGTTCTGAGTGTCTGTTATAGATGATGGGCTGTGTAAATCATCATCGAATGATCGAGTTTCCTCTTCAGGCACATGGGAACAAGTTTCCGAGACCTGCAACTGCTCTAAGTTCTCTAAGATATTGTAACCTTGACACAGTTCCTTCACAGTCTCTCTGAACTCAGCAAGGTTATGGCCATGAACATAGGAGTTCAACTCATCCCTTAAAAGTTGAAGAGGCTGAGCACAAACACAGAAAAGACAAGTGAGAAATATGTCAGTTTCCAAATGTAATTGCACATTGTAGAAACTGCATGGCAAGCGTAATAATGTGAATTAAATATGATTTAAGACCATACATCCATTTTGTCCCAAAAACAGCTAGAAATGTAAAACAAGGGGTAGCAATTAGCAAACCTAACATCTGACTAAGCAGCTCCACTTGAAAAGTGCTATAAATCAGCAATTCCACTAGCCTGCATTTCTATAGCCTACCAAAATTTCCAAAATTTCTTTTATTTATATAGGGATAAAATTGCTGTCTCTTATACAGCTAGCTAAATGACTTGAGGGTTTGGAAGTATATGTTCGAACAAGGAAATATATGTCATTCTTTCTCTCTGTCACCGTGGCTGTAAGATTTGATTCATACCTCACAACCCATTTCTAAAGCAAGTTTGAAGAAACCAAGGGAGACTGAGTGCTTAGATGCAGATTCAGAGAGCTTAATCAGAGACTGCCAATATGATGCTGAGGTCAGACTGTTGAACTTCCTTCTAAGAGATGATTTTGAAGCATAAGAAAGTGGAGTGTCACTTTTGCCAGAGGACTTCATTGCCCTAGCCTCAGAAATCGGAGTGATATTTCCTACTGATCTTGTAGCAGGACTAGCAGTTGACTTGGTAGGAATGGACAGCCTCCTTGATGGCTTGGCAGATTTCTCCTTTCCAGAATGAGGAGAGATCAAGAACACCTACACTCTTACTCACACTTGATGCAATCCTTCCCCTGAATATGCACACATCCAAAAGAATGATCTGGCTTACAATTGCTAAAATGAAGGGTATAACTTAAAACTATACATCTTACAACAGCCTTCCCTGCTGAACACGTTATACATAATAAAGCCAATAGTAACAAATCAAAATGACCAAGTATTTAAACTATCATATATTGCAGATTCCTACAGAGATTTTATTTCCCTTCTGCAATATAGCAATAGTAAATAAAAGCACTACTAGTACCATGAAAAGAAACGAAAAATAAACTTGTAAAGGCATTTGGCATCGAAATTAACAAAACCCGCAAAAGAAAGATTCAAATTAGAAGGGAAAAATCCTCATATGTTGCGAAAAGTATCAAATGGAATAATAACCTTAGGGTCCATGCTAAGTGAACTTATGTGTGACTGAACTCCTCTTGAGTTTAAACCCACAGTCTATTATTGGTGCTGCTAAAAGATTGAACATTGGTATGTTCATATTTCACATTGCTTGATAGGCAAAATCATAGTAATATCAAGACATTAATTCTTGATTGGCAATTTGGATGGCCAATTTTACTTTCACAACATTAAAAGTGTTGAACTGCTAGAGGAGTACGGATAAAGAACAAAGCAAATTAGGCAGCCAAACAACTAATACTCTATCACTCCCAAATCCCAATATGTGAAGTGAAATAGTAATCCACAATGAAACAACCAAAATTAGTCAGCTTTTCAAAAGCCGAAATATTAATCATAATATTTGAACTGTACAAAAAGCATAAATGAACATCGAGCATGAGAATAAATCATAAATCAGGAATTCCAACAGATTAAAATACATTCAAAAACCCAAAAGGGAAAAAAAAATTCTTTTACGACCCCATTCCGGCTCATTACATCATCAAAATTAAAAACACATAACCCCTGATTTATTAGCCAACAAAACCCAAAAAAAATCCTTCTTTGAAAAAAAATAAAAATAAAACTCATAAATGAATGCAAAACAAAAGAATCATTCTTTCGTCAAAGTGACAAAACCGCTATCACAAAAAGAAAAAGTCCTTTTTTTCCCAGTAAAAAAAAAAACCATTTATTGTCAAAATAACAAACCCCCCAAAAAAAAAAAAAAAAAAAAAAAAAATCCCTTTTTTGCCAAAATAACAAAGCACCTAATTTAAACAAAAATTAAGGAAAAAAGAACCCTTTTTTGTCAAACATTTTCTCAGAAAAACACTGTACTTATTACTATAAAGAGAGATACCCAGTTCATAATCTTGCAAGTAGATAACAATAAAAATGAATAGAGAATTAAAGAGGAAATGGGATAGACCTGCTTCTAGATGAAGAAGTATTACTGGAGGAATCAGGCAAAAGGGGTTTCTCCTTCTCCTTCTCCTCCTCCGCCGCCTTTGATTTTGTAGCCGATGATCGCAGCGGATAACGGAGAAGTCTCGTTGCTGATCTCCTCACATTCCCTGAAAAAAAAAAAATCAACAAAAAATTCCAGAAAAAAAAAAAATAAATAACATTGGATTGGAAGAATAATAATGTTGTCACCAGAAGCTACAGAGGATTGCTGCTCTTTGACTGATGATGAGTCCTCCATGGATTTCTTTTTTTTTTTTTTTTTTTTTTTTTGCCTTCTTGCTAAAGAGATTTGTTAAGGATTGTAAATATTTATAAGGGTACAGGGGGCCTTGGGTTGGGGTGGGGTGGGGTGGGGGCGCGGTGTTTGGATGGGCAGTTGCCAAATGGGAGAATTGATGGGCGGGAAAATGGTGAACTCAAAAATCAAAAGAATTATGGTAAGAGACAGCTGAGTAAGGGGAAAAAGATTTCTGTTGGTTTTAAATGCTTGTGTAGTACCATCATTTAAATTACATAATATTATATTATATAAATTTTTAAAATATAAGAGAATGATTCCCTCAAAAAAAGATTATAGAATTTTTCAAAGATTTAATTTAGCAACGGATCTTAGGAAGGGATTTGGGACCCCAAATATTAATGAAGTAGGATATTATGATCCATTATATCATATTCAAAGTAAAGTTAAACATTCGAATTTCAAAATTTAAACAATCTTTTTTTATTTGGTTCATTTTATAAAAGGAAAAATTGGTAAATTATAAGAAATATGTGTGATTTGTGTAATTTATATCTTGTAGTATAAATACTTGCTGACTTATATTTTATCCTTCTGATTTAGAGTAGAGTAAAAACATTAGTTATTTTGTAAAATTTATCTAGTAAAGGCAAAAAAGTTTTTATTTTAAGGGTATGTTAGACTTTTAATTTATTCATTTTTTTCGAAAAAGGAAAAGAAAAATATAAATAGAATCTAATTTGATTTTTAGTGTTTGGATAAATTGAATAAAAATCAAACAAAGAAATTGGTTGTAAAGGTTTGATTTGATATTCCTAAGAATCAATTTGGTGAAATACCCTATTTCGTATATCAGAAAAAGAAATAATCCCTTGAGTTTGAAATTACTTATTCAAAATTAATAATTGAATAACCTAACTTTTAATTTTATTAGTTGATTTTTAGTTTTTTGGTTTTTTAGCAACTGTCTCTTCTATATTTTCATTCATTCATGCAAGGATTGTTTTTAATTTCTAGCTTTTTTAGTTTTGTATTATTTTTTTGTATTTAATTTTATATTTAATATTTCTATTAATTAGTGAATTTTGGTTGATGAAATCTGAAACTGAAGAAGATTTTGGTTAACCCATTCATGAAAAAATATTTGGTTTTGATTTTGATTTTAATTTTTTTGTATCGAAAATTTAAAAATAAACTAAATTTTTTTAATCAAATAACAACAGAAAACTAACAAATGAATAGCCTTACTATCCTGCCACCACCTCCTCCATTCTTCGCCGTGACTCCCGTCTCCTCCTCAGTAGTTCTCCACCACCTTCCCCGCCTCCCTCTCCTTTCTTGTTAATTGTTTAAAGGGGATATTAATAATGTAGTTATTAATTTGTTTAAAATAAAATAAAAAACTTGACGTTTTGCTATTAAATCTAAAGGAAATATTTACTTTGGTCCAAAACTACGAGGGTAATATACAAGTATACGAGGTAAACTACAAAGTGGGAAAATTACAGTGGAAAAATAGCAAACTACAAAAACGGTCATCATTAAACTGCAAGTTAGTCCTGTGAAAATTGATGCAGAAAATTATCAAGACAAAGAAAAGAAACACGCAAACAACCAGAAAGAGAAGTCTTAGAATTCCAAACCTGAAGAGGCAAAAGATCAAGAAAATAAGTCTGCAAGTTTACTGCATATTACTTGAGCTTTGTTCTTATGATCTGTAATCAAGAAAATTGGAACTGTAATCAAGAAAATTGGAACTGTAATCAAGAAAATTGGAATGAGCAAATACTGGCTTATAAACTTCTGTCACTCGCCATAGCAAATCATAACTGAAAAAAAAAAAAAAGTTCTATGACGTTTCTGATAAAGAAAATAGGGGAACAAACATTGCAAATCTGAACGAGTCTTTTTTATTTTTTCCCACTCCATTCAAAAAATATAAACGTGTTCACGTGGAGGCCATAGATATTCCCCAAGTGTTCTGGGCTGGTCAGTTTCTCCGGTCTCCGTTCACGGTCATAGATAGATTGCACGGGATTTCGCTTGGCTTTCTACGGCAGTATTTTGGGCTGGTCGGTTTCTTTGTCTCCCTTCACGGCCATAGATATTCATGTATTGTGGTGAGATTGCACGGTGGATTTCGATTGGATTTCTTTAGTATTAGAAAACATATTCAGGTGTCACAAATTAAAACATGCATAACCGAAAGAGATATTAGATAATTAAGTTTGAATTTGAAAAGAAAGATTGACCATTGGTGTGTTGGTGGTGGAGTTGTGGTGGTTAAATTGGGTTTTAGCCCAGTGAACTAGGACGAAAGCAACATTCCGTGGCAGTTAGGTTTCTTAGTTAGGATAGTCACGTCGGATTCTCTCTCGACCTAACTTTTTTATTTATAAAAATAAAATAAATAAAAAAAGATTGAGATTGGGTTATTTTTTAAATTAAAAAGATACATTAAAGATTTGTTTTTTGGAGATAAGTACCCATTTAAACTGACTAAAAAAATAACGTAATCAAATATTGAAAAATTTTACAGTTTTTTTTAAAAAATCATTCTCTTGTATTTTAAGAGTTTGTACTGTACACTACTGCGTACTTTAAAAACTTGTGCCATACAAATCTGTAATGCCGAGAAAATAATTCTCTCAACGGAACAATAGGATTCCCCTCAAATATTACCAATGAATTCAGTTCTGCCAAGCCTTTATACAAGTATTCATACTCTAAACAATAACTTCTTGAAACAATGAGGAACACAACTTTTATGTTGTGTATTTTCTTTACAGTTTTGATCAATCATAGCATTATAGAAATTTCCAAGATATCTCCTAGGAAATTAACTAGTGAGTGATCACCTTACAAACGAAGACGAAGGATACTCCTAGTCCATCACTTTGACCTCTACCAACTGGACCTGATGTTGGTCCGCCTTCGTGGTTGTCACAGATTCCTCAGTGGATGAGACAATGGATTCCTCTGGTTTCGGTTTACAGAGAGATCGTCCGTCACTTTCACCTCCACCAACTGGTTGTAACACTCCTGCATGGCTAAAACCATAGTGGTCATGGATTCCTTGTTTCGGTATTCTTGCACCATTAATTGTAATCGATGCATTTTTTTATAAAATTGTTTATGACAAATGGATAGATCTTCAATGGAGAAGTTACTTATTTGAAAGTCAAATACTTATTTGGAAGCTTATCACTTTAATTACCTTTCATAGAGAAACCATTAACCTATTTTTAAATTCTAATGTTATCAATCGAATATAGATGTGTGTGAATTAAATTAAATTTGATGTTATACTAGTGATTTTTTTTTTAAAAAGCTTATTGTTCGAATTTGCATGTTTGTTGGCAATAAGTTTAAATTGTGACTTAAATAAATCTATAAATCCATGAGAGTCGGCCACAATTTTTTCTACGAGTGATTCTCATGTGGACATTGTTTTAGTTCAAATTTGAATTAACGCATAAAGTTCTAATCTGCTTTTGTATATTATCCCTTCTTAAGTTTTCCTTAATTTGCCACAAAACTTGGGATTTCCAAAGTAGTGTTTGTTTCCTGTAACTCTTGTCTGACTAAATTTAAATAGACTGTCTCTAAACAATTATGCCAGAATCAATGGTTGAATGGAGACTTAATTTCAGAAGTTACTTTTTCTTTTGTCTCTTATTTTCCATCATTTGATAATTTTTTTTTTTTTTTATTTAGAAGAATCATTTTTTGACCCTTTAATTGCATTTACTTTAGTGGTCTAAGCTTTTGCGCTTATTAAGCATTCAATTTTGAAGTCAAATTAGAGATTTTACAGCTAAGGAAATGCCTTTTAAACCACTAAGCACTGGCATTAATGATATTGAGAACGATTCAATCGATAGGAAAAATTTTATATGGATCTGATCTATAATTAGTAGATAAATTCTTTGTCTATATTTATACACATTATCCTAAAAAAATTTATTTTTAATGAATTAGAGTGATGTGGATGTAATATGAATAAAGAACTCATCTCACTTATTATGAATTAGATCCATATACAAAATTTTCCAATCGATGCATGTCCAAGTGCCTCTCTATTGAAATAAGAGCTTTCATGTAATTTTAGGGTTTGTGATTCAGTAGCACAAAGTATTTTTTTCGGATGAATCCGAAATCCAATAAAAATGTTACACATGTGAAAGCGATTAAATATTAACAAATATTATATAAATTTTCCAGAAACCTAACGTTTTGAATTTTTGTGGGCCCATATACTGTTGAAAGCACATCCATGTGCCCGCAACTTGATAAAAAGACGGCAGACAAGAACCAATTGCTATGCATAGAACAAAATTATTTCTACAAATTTCACTTTAGAGCCTCGATTTCTCTTTACTTCATAATTATAGTCTGAAATATAAATTTTCTTTTAATATGACTCTACAACTTCTATTTTTGCATTATAACCTAAAAAATTAATGAAATTAATCGTTCATGCACTTCAAATCAGAGGAATGAGTTGTTAACAAGAAAAAAGACCAATTTAATTTTTTATTTTTAAAATATCAACTAATCTGATTTTCAGTAAGTTACAAGGTCATAGTTAATACAAGCAAAATATATAACTAAATTATAAAAACTAATAATAATAACATTCTTCAATAAATATTATAATATATTATTTAAGTCTCTATATGAACATCATAAGATGTATGAATAGATATATAGATATTTCATTAAATATTAAAGTATATGTAATGACATAATTCTAGTCTTTTTATGTATTGAAAGGAAATTAGAAATTCATATAATTAGTTATTGAAATAAAGTGTTAAAGTATTAAGTTGTACATTTATGTTAATTTATAAGTATATTGTTCATAATGTGAAAATTTATATGAATAACTCAAAAAGTTATACAAAGAAAAAATATTTGAGATTGTCAGAATCAGATCGACTTGAATTGACTCAAAAATTCGTTTTGACGGACTTTTAAACACTTCCAGTAGGATCGACTTGAGATTGTATCAGGATCGGATCGTAAAATCGAATCATAGAACCGTAATATTTTATCAAAAATGTCTAAATTAACATTTGTAAGTTAATAAAACTTAAAAATCATGATAAAAATAATAACACATGTAAATTAAATATGAAAATTATAATAATTAGACATATTTCATGACATGCAAATATATTCATTAGGACATGGAGGGTTATTAAATACCCCTTAGAAGATCAAATCTCTCATTATACTTGCATCTTATGTTAGTCAAAATATTGTCAATTTTTTTTTATTTACTAAACATTTATTATAACTTATATCCCTGTTTTTGTGTTGTATTAACTTTAAATTTAATATTAATAACTAGTCACAAATTATAAATTACAACAAAGATATGTTGTTTTTATTAAAAAATGTATTAAATCTAGAAATTAAATTATTTAAACAGATATAAACAATATAACATCTAGTTAGGGTTATAAAGAAACTCAACCTACTCGATATTTGAATCGAATTCCACTTAGTTAGTGTAAAAGATCATTCAAGATTGATTTGTTGATGAACCAACCTAGATTGAATATAATTTAGCGTTCGTTAATTTGTATTCAATTCGAATTCAACTTAATAAAGTAAAAATTTCAAATGTACATATAAAAATTTCAAAAATGCTTGACTTGACTTTCGCTCAATAAAAATTCGTTTGACTTTGGCTCAATATACCAGTCCACATGATAATTAACCAGATAATCATGTGATCGTTAACTTGCAATAGATGAATTGTCAACAACTTCATTAGTTTATCCACAATTTCCATCACAACCATTAAATTAGTTAAGTTTTTAAGAATGATGAACCAAATTAGTCTTTTCGATAGCTAAAAGACCAAATTAGTTGATATTTTAAAGATAAGGGGTCAAATTAGTCTTTTTTCCTTTTGTCAAATGCCAACTATTTATGTTATTGGACTTAATTGAAAATTTATAAACAAACTATAAGGGCTCAATTTTCAATTACAAAAGTCGGAGAACATATAAATTAATAATAGTAGGAAACAAGAAAAATAAAAGTTGAAGTGCTAAAATGCAAATCGTGTCTTTCCCATTTATTTCATCAAATACCAATACCACCTATCTAATGGCAGTTAACGACTTCTTAGTGAATTAACGGCCACGATGAAATTTTCGGACAGATCTAAAATACCACTAATTTCGGTGCTGTATAACTGTCCATAATTTTAGTACATCACAACCTTTGCAGCTAAATGACAGAACTTACATCTAGTAACTTGGTATCTATATATGTACAGACACTGAACTCTCCTGTGTCCTTTAATGGCTAAAATCTATGACCAATATTTAGTCATAGGATGCGTTTTACTACCTATGTCCTTTAATGGCTAAAATCTATGACCAATATTAGTCATAGGATGCGTTTTACTACCTAAGCTGCCGTTAATGGTTATATTGTCATACATATATAAGAAAGTTGAAATAAGGGAGAAAAATAATAGGGGAAAAAAGAACCAGATAGATTATGTTGGATTCTATAGTAAACAAATAGAAAAATAATTAACCTTCAAATCCAAGTGATCCTGGAAAGAGAAAGAGAATCCAAAATTGACCACTAAAAGAATCAACTGCAGAATTTTCTATTGCCTAATATACAGAGGCATTCCAAGGTTTAAAACTCCTAGAATGATTTCTATGGATTAAAATCCTTCAACTAAAGCTTAAATTCAATAAAAAAAAAAAAAAAGAATTCAACAGTAAAACTTTCTTTCAACCTTAACTCACAAGGTTAAGATGAAGAAAGAAGTAATAAGTTTACAAAAAAGGGTAACAGTTTTAGAATAGGCAGTATGAATCCGTTCGTGCATTAGAAACCATCTGTAAGGGCAAATATTCGGCCTGCCAAAGGTGGAGGAATTGCAGAAATAGCTTGTGTAATGACCTGCAGAAATATGAAATTTTGATCAGGAATTCATACAAAAGAAAAGAAAAAAAGGAGAAAGAAAAGAGGAGCAATCAATCAGCAGTTAATGCAGTACAACAGCATGCCCTATGCTGATAATTTGAACTATTGCATCTTTGAGATTGTGTAGAAAACACAGAAACTAATGTCTAGTTCTGACATGGCTACTCATAACCATCAACTAAAATTTGATTAACAAGGATATAATGCTTGTTATGTCAGAGGCCAACTTACATCCAACTGATAGCGAGCTGAAAAGTGGATCAGAAGAATCGCTTTGTTTTCAAACCTATCTGCATGGCTTATTATCTGAAAGAATTTATCAAATATAAATTACATATCAAAAGAGGAACAGAAGTTACACGGTAATAAAATGGTTGAGAATCAACCTCTGACAAATGAGTGTGGCCATAGTCCCTTGCATCATCCACCGTCATTGTGTTTTCGACATATGTGCTCTTGATAGAAAATTAAACACAAGTAAAACTGTCATAAAATCACTCTTATATATAACAGGTGAGCAACAAATGCTCCTTATAGATATCAGCTAGTTGTTGTCAAACAAAGTAGATTCTAAGAGTAAATTTCTTCAATCATTGTTGTCATGCCATTTATGCCCTTTTTGCTTTCATACTTTTTGTATGATAAAATCTTTGTGCTACTCATTTCATGGTTTCCAAATAAATGTTGTCCCAAAACTCTATCCACAAAAAGAAAACATACAGTCATGCGTAATGATCCTTTTCCTTTGTTTTATGTGATTCTATTGATCAGCCAACCAAGTGCTGTTGTACTTGTGAATCTTATGTAGGATATAAACAAGTCCATATATACCTAATGAATTATTATCACACTACATATCAAAGTACAGTCATGAGATAAAAGGAAAAGATAATGCATAGTATTCTAAATGACAGAGCTGTTAAAAATAAAAAAGTGCACCATGATGCAGCCATTGAGAAGAAGCCTCTAGTCATTACCTCTGTTTTCTCCACAATTTTAAAAATTGAAAACAGAAAAACCAAAACGATATTGCAAAACTGGGAAAGAAAAGGATAAGTGCACAGCATGAAGATGTTCCTACTCCAGTCACAGGATGAACATAGCTCGCTAGTTGTTGGGATGCTTGTATCAGCCACTTGTGAATTCTTGTTACTCTCATCAGAAAGTCTCAACTCATAATGTCCAAATAATTTAGTATTTAAAACCCGCACATAATGATGGTGCATTCCCTAGAAGTATTGAAAGCTAGAAGATCCCACCCCCATAACATGTGTCATCAATCAGAGCTTAAAATGCTAATGAAACACTAAAACTCTCCCCAGTAGCAAATGCAATACATTCAAGAGGTAAGAACACAGGGGACCAATTCCCAGGCCCTAATGCTTAATGCATCCGATGCATATTTTCAATCTAGCGGTCAACATTTCTTTCTACGGAGTTTCAATTAATTGAATTGTTTTACTTGTTTTCTATGAGATGCGTTGAACTAAAAATAAATATATAAATAATCCTGAAACTAGATAAACAAAACCAATGAAGGGCATGCTCAACCAGTAAGTAAATAATTCTGTGATTACAAAAGTTTCCTTACTGTAATAAAACAAGAAAGAAGGCACCATTCTACATCTCTTGAGCGCAAAAACAAAAAAAAAGACCAAAAGGTTTTAAAATACAAATGATAGTTCAGGTGCCATACCTCCATTATGAGGATCTTTGCTCTTAATGCATCAATATTATCATTATCGACAATGAAGTCTGACGTTGTGTCTCCTGTGAAAGCAACTTCAGGTGTTGTTGTAGCATATGTAATCTGCAAAATGCAATGCCAGACAGGTCATTTTCTGAACTCTTGGAAGAAATAAAGGAAAATGATTGTAGGTTATCTATTTAAAATAATCACGCTCAACCAGACTAAGCCTCAGATATGAACAAAGCGATCAAATGACAAGTATGAGTCAAAGTGCTTTGAGAACAAATTCTTGAAAGATTTATGCAGCAAAGCCAAAAAAACACACCTAGATTATTCATTTGAGAATCTTCCCGAAATTAACAAAGAAGGACAATCAAGAGACGAGAAAAGTAATTCCGTATTGTTATACAGGATCTAACATACTGCACCAACTAGAACATTAGAATAGTAGTAGATGGTCAAGTAAGCTATTTATTTTTAGTCACCTAGACGCAGAATCGAATTACAAATGCACGGACCTCCACACCTGATAACTTCAGTTTCTTAATTTCGTCTGGTGGAAGCCCAATATATTCCTGCTTAAGTATTGAAAGCTAGAAGATATGAACAAAGCTATCAAATGACAAGTATGAGTCATAGTGCTTTGAGAACAAATTCTTGAAAGATTTATGCAGCAAAGCCAAAAAAACACACCTAGATTATTCATTTGAGAATCTTCCCGAAATTAACAAAGAAGGACAATCAAGAGACGAGAAAAGTAATGTATTGTTATACAGGATCTAACATACTGCACCAACTAGAACATTAGAATAGTATTAGATGGTCAAGTAAGCTATTTATTTTTAGTCACCTAGACGCAGAATCGAATTACTAATGCACGGACCTCCACACCTGATAGGACACTTCAGTTTCTTAATTTCGTCTGGTGGAAGCCCAATATATTCCTGCTTAAGTTTCTGCTTTACAGAATAAACTATATAACCCTGTCATGAAAGAGAAGTATAGTGAGTTAAACTCTGAAACAATACTACTAAATGCTGATTGTGGTAAGGCTCAAAATCAAGGGCAACACACCTGGCTGGGAATGGCATGATAAGTCTTAAAGGCTCTTACTTTAAGGTCCTTTCTCAAGTAAACTTCTTCTCCTGTAAAGAAAAGCAATTACATACATTGAGGCCACCAAAGATAAAGCACACTATATAGGTAACTTTTCTCAAATAAATAAGTAAAAATCAAGTGCACTTAGAAGATAGTTATTACCCACATCCAAACCAATCAGAGTATGGTTCAACTCTGATTGATCCATCTCTCTGTGAGCTTCAAAAATCCTTTCAACATTCCCCTTTATGATTTTTGGTACAATAACAATCGGGGGTGCCATTCTGTATAATCCACGGGTTGCAAAAGGAAATGATTTCATACATCGGCAGCCCTCCCTGCGAAACAGTAGTACATACTCTAAGCCTAGTTCGCTCACTTAGACCTTACACCTTAGCTCTTCAGAAAGTTCGACAAAATTCTCAATTCTAAAGCTTAATTTACACCCTTTTTCACACATAATAAACCAGCATTCTAGATTTCCTACCAAACCATCCACCTAAAATAATTAATCCCCCTAAACACCATTTGCATTTGGACCTACAAAAATTAAGTCTTGACAATTGAATCTTACAAGTAATAGCTCCAAAAATAGCATAAAAAAATGATCTTTTTCACCACAATACAAAGAAAAAAAACAACCATAAAGCAGTAAAATAAAAAACCCACAAATTCTCATGTCAAAAAATGGAAGAAATTTACAAATTTCAGCAATAATTTTCATTTAAAAAAAAAAGAAGAAAAGGGATTACATACAATGTGATCCATGTGGCCATGGGAGATGAAGAGAAACTGTTGAGAAATAGCACGTTGTGGGCATTTTCCAATCATGTCAAAAGCTAAGTTGAGTGAAGGGATAATCACACAAGTCTCATGCCCTGCTATAGATTTCCCTTCTATTTGATACCCTTCAATTTCCAATCCCTTCTTTTCTTGCTTCTTTCTTTGTCCACTGCTCTTTTCTGAGGTTTCTTTGTTGCTTGTCTTCTTCTTCTTCTTCCCCTCCATTTTTTTTTATAAGTATTTGAATGTTCTGAAAATATTCTGAAAGACTGATTCAGCACAAAGATTGAATTAGGAAAGCAGAGGTTTTAGGATGAACTAGCTTGGTTTTCGTTTTCTTCGCTTTCCCAGCATTTTTTTTTCTTTTCTTTTTTGTCCTTTTTTGTGAATAAAAGATGGGTTAAAATCACTTTTATCTATTAATGATTATCGCTTTAGTCTCACATATTATTTTTATGTTATTTTTTATTAATTGTCATAATATAATAAAAATTGAAAAGATTAGAAACGGGATTTATTTTTTTGTTAAATTTTAGAGATAAAAAATATTGATGGCCAGGAATTTTGAAGAGTAAAAGTGTTTTTTAGTCTAAAATATTTTGTGAGTACACTTTCACCATTAGGTATTAAATTCGTTCCGGAAAGGAATTCGGCCCGACGGTAAGATTGACCGGTTACTAGTTTGAAAGTTTAAACGATGGGTTACTAAAATATATATTTTATAAATATAAAATTTCAAAGTTTTAAATACAAGATATATAGTAAAAACATTTATAAAAATGTTGTATCAAACTTTAAATTAAATGTAAATGAATTCTAAAATATTAATTCCTTAAGAACTTTCAATTAGTAATTCTAAGCTCTTATGCATATATAATTTTAAAATGAATTACTACAATATATATATATATATATATATATATATATATAAATAAATCATAGAAGTTATCTTTTTATTACTTTTTTTACACGGTTAGTTTGTAATAAAGTATATTTAACAATGGTAAAATATTTAGGAAAAACACTACTAAATGTAACTGGGCACATTTTTTGTCTTAATAAATATAATAATAATAAATGATTGTGACAATTCATTTATAAAACAAAATAATAAATGATTTTGAAAAAAATGAATTGTTCTTTAAACAATATCATATATTATAATGTATTATAGTTTTACCAAAGTGGAAGAAAGTGCAAATGATTAATAGGGAAAGTTTGAATAAAATATTGTATGTTTGACAATGAAATGTAATTTAGATATAAAGATTCCTTACTTATGATTTATTAGTTATAAATTCAAGTAATTAAGAGATAAAAAAAGATGTGGGTTTTTTTGTAAAAAAATTTATTGTAGGCTTGAATATTTAACAAAACAACATGTCCATACTACAATATCGTGACCTGATCTACTCGGGAATATTCCTCGTGGTTAATTACATTTTATCCCCTTAAAATTTAATATCAATAATACTTATATTTTTAACATTATGTTTTGAGTACTTAACTTTCTTTGTTACATTAACTCAAAATTTTGACCATTCTATTCCTATTTTTTATATTTTTTTTTAACCTCCATTTGCCTTCTATCCCTCCAGTAACTATTATTATATTACCAACAAACAATAATATACTTTCTTTTTTTTTCTTCTTTAAAATAATATTCCTTTTATTTTTATTGGCCTAATTTTAAAATAAAGTTCAATTCAAAATTTCTAGACTCACGGATTCTTTCTATTAAGCCAAAATTTCAAATTAAAGAATTCATTATAATCTATAGTTTTGAAACTGTTTTAATTTATCATCAGTTACAAAAAAATTGTGTTTAAAAAATGATGTCGGTTAGATTTTATCATATTCTTCAATTTATTCTTGCCAAAAAGTCCATAAAATGCCGAATTTTATTTCTAATCATTTCTTAATATCAAAATTTTACATGAATCGGTCTATTTTTTTTAATGAAAATTTGATTCATCAAAGAAAATAAACGAAAAAAATAAAGATTATAATGGAATAGGGTTAAAATGGTCAAAAGATTTAATTGGCATAACGGAAGGGGTTAAAAACTCAAAAAATAAATAGAATATTAGAAATTAAAATGTTAGTGATGTTAAAATTTAAGAGGGTAAAATGTAATTAATGCTTTCTGATATAAGCTTTTTATGAAGGTTGCAAATTGTATATCTTAGACGCAAAGTAATATAAGGTAGCTCATCATAAATTTTTATATAGTTAAAATTAATTTCTATGGTACGAGTTCAGGTCCCATTTTTATTCAATACTAAGGACAGATATTATTAATACTAGTGAAAAAGGCACACTTTATGGGTGTGCAATTTTTTTTTTAAAAAAAAAAGGAAAAAATAGAAAGTGGAAATAAGGGAATTATAAGTAGTTAGTGGATAGTTAGTAGTTACACATAAGGATATTAGTTGAAATTAATTATGTAAATAAGGGTAAATTTGGAAATACATATAATAACACCACACCAAACTCCCTCGTACTTTATATATAGTATAGAGTATTCAAAGTGGCACATTTTACATGTGTGCAAATAAAAATAATAATTTAAGAAGAAGATAATTTAAACAAAAAAAAAAAAAAAAAAAAACTACTTTTTAGTAGTTAAGGAGAAGTTTTGAGAAGTTACACATAGAGGCATTAAAAGAAAGGAAAAAGTTTTACACCAAAATTGATTTCAAGCATTATTGAAAATAGTAATGCTAAGATTTGATTCCAATAAATAAAGTTGACTTAGCCAAAAAATTAGATTAGATTAACTTAAGGTGATACATTTAACTCTTATACGAAATACACACTCTTTTGGAAATTTTTGTTTTACTTTCTCTTTGACGTTATTCCTAATTCAAGTCTATTACAATCTATGGAAATTATCTAATTTTACACAAGTTATTCATAAAAAAAAATATGTTAGGCCAAAGTTACGATTTTAAAGATTTTTTAGTAATGTATAAGTAGCAAACTAGTATTGTTAGTATGTTCCTTAATTTATACTAGTATTTTTTTCACCAATAATACTTGATATTTTACACTTAATAACATATAGCTTGGTATAACTATATTATAACTCATCCATGTTTTTTTTTTTTTTTTTTTATCGATAAATGCTTGTGTGTATTTACCTTAGTAGACGTTGCGTCAAAAAATACCTATTGTAAAAAATTTGTATATTGAATTTCTCCATGAAGGACATTTCATTTTATTCTGCTAGGGATCTAGGCGCACTCTAGGTGTGTGCACTATGATAAAATTAAATTGATTCAAAAAAATAAAAGCTTTAGAAATTATTTTTATTTAGACAATAAGTAATGATTTGAAAGGAAGGAAAATGATAAAAGGTAGTTATTTGATTTTATTAGGGGAAAAAACAAAAATTACACCAAAATATTTATGGTTTGTAAAGAGAAAATATAATATAGAAGGTAGTTTTTTTTTTTTTTTTTTTTTTTAAAATAGTTTTAAAGTTATACATTGAAGGACTACCTTCGAAGGCATTTATGTTTGTTCATTCCTTTTGATAGGATTCATGACCTCAAAGCTACTAAATACAATGTTCATTCCTTTTGATAGGATTCATGATATTTATATATCTTTTTTATTTTTATTTTTTTAATATACCCTTTTTAGCTTGTTAGTTTCCCTTCTTACCTTTTGTTACCTCAAAAGCTAAAAAGGTCATAATCTATACCTTCTCATTCTGTCATATTGAACAAATAATATTTTAGCTTTTTTCTAAACTAACAAAAAATGAAAATGGTATGCAAAAAGTTAAACTATTATTTTCTTTAGTCAATGATAAATATGTTTTTTCATTTCATCTTATGTAGTTTATACGTAAGTGCTCATTGTGCGATTTTTTTTTTTTAATCATAAAAATCATAGTCACCTTTAATTCATCATCTATTTAGGAATTTCTTCATCAATTTTAACCTTTAACACATTATTTTTAGGAACTTAGTCTTCATCAATTTTGAGTTAAAGAAGACTTTCGAAACTATTCTTAGTTTAGGTATAGATATTATATGTTCCACTTAAATAAAGTGTTTTACTTCTTTGTCTTAATATTAATGATATATGGAATTCTCCTAATTATTTTTTTTTTCAATTTAGGGTCCACCTAGTTGAAATAAGATGTTTTCCTTATAAAAATATTTTCTACATGAAAAAGCCATTTTCCATATACAGTTTTTCTGTATTTAATTAACAAAAAGAAAATCTTTTGAAATAGTTATTTTCTGGGATGTTTTTTTATAATTGATATTATTAATATTAGTTAAAAAAACTAATAACAATTTACTTGGCAACTGATTATAGCTAATAAAAGATTGGTTTTGCTTAAGATTATAGTACAAAACAAAATATAGTTAAGTATGCATAATAATACTTATAATACTGTAAGACTCGTGACAAAGAGCAAATAGGTGGACAATAATTGAAAACAAGATTAAGTTTAGTAGTTGAAGTTTAAATATAAAAGTATCTAGGTAATTGATGCTTAGTACTACTATTGAAATATTCAAAAAATAACTCATCAGCAAGTTATTTTTTACACAATAAAATATTTTTCAATGTTTGGTGCCAAGAAAAATTTTGAAAACATTTTCCTGGATAATATTTTGAGTCTAACTAAATATACCCAGGATAAGAAAATCATATAGTATTAAGCTTTTTTTTTTTTTTTTTTTTTTGATCTAGATTATTAAGAAAAGTTTCTTCAAATATTTAAGAATTAATATATGATTTTTTTCAAGGTATTATTTGAAACAACAAAGATTAAAAGAAAGTAAGAATATTTACAAAATATTACTTCTAATATTTTTATCTATTTAATATAACATGGAAGGATGTGTATTGATGAAGGGAAGCAAGAAAAGGACGTGCTTTTTGTGCAATGCTAATGCAACAGTTGGAACATTATAAGCGAAATAAAGAAATACAATTCTAAGATGATTCTTCATAGGATTTGACTAGAGAATACAGATTGTTTGGCTAAATTAATGAAATTAAATTTTATAATTAGATGCAAATTTTGTATTTTCCTTTTATAATCCACGTATAAGAAATGTAGAATTATGTTTCTCAAATAGTTTCCAAATACCCTTCCGTTCTTTTAAAAGGAAAAAAAAATGATTAGTCATAATCATAATGTTATCAAAATATTTCACTAATAAAGAGTTAGGATGTTAGTCTCCCAACCATATTTTAAAAAGTAGTTTTTACGTAATATAACAAAATCAATTTCCCTATTACATATAGGCACCTCATTTTTTTGACAGTAATAATTATATATGGAGATAAATTTAGTATATAAAATATAAACTTCTTAGCTAATTCATGTAAAAATTTGACTAAAAAACTTACGTTTGTAATAGTTGAATACTTTCAATAGCATCCAATATGAAAAGGATAAAAACTCTCAGACTTCGTACACTAGTGAAAGTGTACAAAAGAAAGAAACCTTATAGCATGACCATGTATATGGCAGAAGAATGACAAAAGAAAAGTTTCATTTAGAAATAATATAATTTAAGTCAATCCTTATTTCTATGAATTATATTCTCCTATTGCTTATGTGAAGGGGAAGGAAAGAGAATGGAACTTGAATGCCCTCAATCACAATATAAATATTCTTATATTGGCATTGACAACAAAATTGCATATGTTTTGATAGTTGATAATTTGATACAAAGACAAAAAGAATATGAAATTAAAAAAAGGTTGAAAAATTCTACATTAAATTTTAAAGTCAACAATGAAGATTGAAGCATACTTGTAATTCTAAAACAAAGAGATAGATTGATTTTCTGTACATATTGTTTATTTTGATATTTTCTTTCTCCCATGAAGTATATATGACAAAGAAGAGTAATGTTTGACTTTTTGAAGGTCATTAATTGCAGAAAAATATAACCAAAAAGTTATCACCAATTGATCAAATCTTTCACAAAACAAAAAGGATTAAAGATACAATTTATTATAATTTTGTCAATAGAGGAAACAACCAACATTGATTAATTTCCATCCTTTAAAACAATTTTATAGATATATAACGATTTTCGTATTTTTCCTCCAACACAATAACCAACTTCCTATAACTTAGACTAACATTGTCTATTTTATTGTTATTGCAAGCAATTTATTACCAAGTGTTATTTTCTATATAAAAAACTAATTATATTTGATACATCACGTGTTTTCTTGAATATCTTAAAGTAACAAAATTACTTGGACAATAACATAAATTTTTAACTCTAGATTATATATCACAAAAAAGAAAATGAAGAAATTATTTTTGACTTTTTACAATAAAAGAGCTAGTAGGAGGAATTATACATTACCCATATACAAAGAAGTTACCAACTAATCCAAATAAAAAAACAACATACGATATGCCCTTAGCAGTAATTAGCTATTTGAAGCAACTGAAATCTCAAATCGGCATAAAGGACACACATTTCTGTAATTCAACCATTGAAGGATGCATTCTTCATGAAAAATATTGATGCTTGCATGGTATTTGAGACACTTCCAGACCCTCAGAAAAGTTTTCAAGACAAATTGTGCAAGCTTCAACCCCATCTGTAGCCTCAATCGTTACCTTCGTTAACATCTCACTAATATTATCTCTACTAGCTGGAGAAAGTCTCGGCTCATTTTCCTCTATTGATAAATTTAAGACTTGATCTAGTATATTATTATCTTCTATATTAAAAGTATTAGCATTACCAATGCCATAAACTTCTTCTGCTAAATATGAAGAAACATGAAAAAAATTCCACCTGGTAATCTCCACCAAAATTGGTAACAATCTTGGGCTAGCATTAGCAGGTTCATTAGCCATGTACATTGCAATTTCTTCAATTTTTGGTATTATCAAACTGTGTGTCTGTAGGGGAATATTTGCTTCTTGTAGCATAGAAGAAATATAATCTCGATTGTTATTTTCTGGTAAAAATTGCTCACGAGTGCTGTAAAATGCTACATTGGTATATATTGGACCTGGAGTAATGTTAAGATAACATGTCCAAAGATTGCTGATTGATGAATAGTAAAAGTTCCCATACCTATCATCAACCATGACCAGTAAAAGAAATCCATCTGATGGCAAATCCATGGGGAAGATTATATTGCTTGGTTGGCTGACTCTTAATGTGTATACTGGCTCGTTCATTGTTATATCTGTTCATTACAAATATGGTGTAGAAAGAAAAAAAGAAGAGAAAGGATCATAAGAAAAAGACTGTGGGATAATGAATAAAAAGGTAGAATAAATTTTTCATCTATTTATTAAGAAGTATACAAGAAATGCTTGGGTTCAGATATTTCATAAATCTAATTATGCCTTTACTTCATTTCATAAAAAGAATAACAAACTTATTATGATTTCAAATCTAGTTAAAATTATTTTCAATTTACGGTAGAAGAATAAATAATTTAAGATCTTGTTTGTAAGAAACACAAAAGACGGATACTAGAATCTGTTAAGGGTAGATTTAATAGATTGAAAGTTGATTTGTCCAATAAATAATATTAAAAGTGTGAATCTAAAACTTATAATCTTATTACAATCCAAAATAGCATGTAATGGACTAAATAAGAAATACAACTAGAAATAAATGAGTAAATAATAATTTTGACACAATTAAGTTATTATAATAACTTGAAAGACCAAAATAATTGAAATAAACTATTTATTTTAACTTTTTCTATTGTTATTATTTGATTTATTGCGTCAAAATTCAAGAATATTACACAGTTAGCAATATAAGATAAACCAACTGAGTCAAATTTAGCTTATTGATATTATTTATCTCTCATTCACACACGCTCATACGTATTTTTTTTGGAGGTACGCTTACTCACTCTCTCACTCTCACTCACTCACTCACACTTTCTCTCTCTCTCTTTCTCCCACACATACACATTTACTCTCTCTTACTCATTCTCACTCACTCACTCACTCACTCACTTTAACTTACTCATTCTCACTCACTCGCACCACACATATTTCTCTTAAACGCAAAGAGCATACACAGATAGACTCACTCACACATAGGCATACTCTCTCTCTCTCTCTCTCCCCTCCTCTCTCCCTTTCTCTCAAGACTCAATCATTCAAAATCTAGATAGAGAAATAAAAATGGATTACACGAGTTTTACATATGTAAAGAAATTAAGAAAACATGTATTTTTTTCACACAATAACTTCGAAGATTCTCTAATGTGGGATTACATAATTTTTTATCAATAGCAACTAAAATTAGACCTACTGGATATGAAATGATTTACTAAAAAGACAACTAAACCAAACTTAATTAAAAGTGACTACTCTTATCTACAAATGCTAGTACAAAAATTTACCTGGTTAGGTATTGTTGATGTAGATGGCTTCACCGACTATCTAGTTGTTAGAGAAAAAGTTCTTTGATGCTAATGTCTTGAGTTGGTAGGAAAGTACATGAAATGTCTGTCAAATAAGTCTTTTACAATGCAAATGGATTTTGAGATGGATTTATTACAATGGTATAAATGACTCTTCTAACAAACAACCAATTCATTAATACCGCATCGTTTACAGTAGTTTGTTAAACATTTAATATCTTACATATTTTACTTAAATGCTAGAATCAATATAAACAATCTTCACAAGACTTATCCTAGGAAGAAGTCGCTATCCATAATTAATACAATTTGGAAGCTTATGAACTTTTTCAAGATATTGCAAACAATAACCTTATTTGAACTACAAGGGTCCTTCTACTTGTTGGTGAATATCAAATATTGAGATAATTTTAAAAGTACTAGGATTTTAAACCACAGTCTACCTAAATTATCTGCCCTTATACAGTGTAAAGGATTTTTTTTTTCTAATGTTTATATTAGATTAAAGAAGAACCTTTTTTATAAAGAAAATAGAAACAACGTATTTAAAAAGGAAAATGATTTACAAAAGTACAAATTCAGGATGCTTGGCAAAACTATTTCATGTGGTAAAATATAGTGAATCACCAATTCAATTTTTAGATAATCGGTTAGGGGTGATAATCTTTCATTAATGACACGACAACATGACACAAACGCAACACGAAATTAATAGGTTTAAACACAACTTGAATTTTATTGGTTGCTAACGGGTCGACCCATTAATGACTTGAAATAAAACTGGTCATGTCGTGTCGTGTCGTGTCGTTTCAACTCACGAGTTGACCCCATAACCTGTTATCTTATCAGGTAACTTGACATGACCCGTTTAACTCGTTAAAATATCAGATAACCCGTATGACCGTTAATTAATTGAGACATTTATGGAAATTTGATATAATAATATACTCTTTAATAGCATATGATGTCATACGGATTCATAGGTTAATTGTAAGTTATCGTGTCATCTAGGTAAATTAAGTAACTTTTGTATTTGTGTAAAAAGTTTAACAGATGAATGGGTAGTTTCGGTTCAACTCGTTAATAAATGGTTCATGATACGACACAACACGAATGCTTAATGGGTCGTGTCCGGGTTGAGGTATTTTGACATGAACCCAATAAGGTCCATTACACGACACAACCCATTGACACCTGTATAATCGGTCAGATTTCGTTCTTTCTTTCCCAAATCTAGTGATACATTAGTGATTTTATCACTTTGTCACGTTGTACAGACGCACTAATTCAAAAATAGGACATTTGCAGCTAGTTGTTTTATTAACGGTCATAGGAATGCTAAATTAGTAACTCTTTAAATATTTTATATTAGTAGAGGTAGCAATTTATTTTTCAATAACTTATAAAATTTGTAGTTAAACTTTGTTATGTTATTAAGTAGAAAAAATCTTTCGCCTAGTGGTTTAAAAACATAACTATATAATTTTTCCAAAATGAATATATGAATTTTTTGTTTTTAAATAATAGAAAAATCATGCAAATAATCCGGCACATATTTAGTTTTTATTCTTTTTGTTCTTGTCATTTCAAATGATAAGTTTAGTCTTTATATTAATCTTATATGTGTGACATCAATTTTCCATAATAATGCAACAATGATGGTTAATGCCAAGATCATTAACACATGGAACTCATTGATTTGTTATCAATAATTGTGTATTGGTAATTATGGAATGAGAGTAATGCTTCTTATTATAATTCAACCAAATAGTACCGTGATCTTATTCTGCACAATATAACTCAAACACTTCGATTCATTTATATGTCTAACCCTATTACAATCTCTTCTGATTCAGTAATCTCTTTAACTCATACCAGCTTAAGCTTTTGGTTGCATCATCGGCTGTCCAAATCTTTGAAGGCATGCACTTGGTTTCCACTTCAATTGGGAGCTACGTACAAGCTGAATGTTAACGGATCATTATTAGAAATCCTAGAAGTGGCAGGAAGAGAATGATGATTGGATATCACTTGGGGCATATCTAACTTTATTTGTCTAAGTTTATTGGAACTGCTATTTAGTATTCAAGTAGAATTTGAAGCCCTATTATTTGGTTTGACAATTTACATGAATAATAAGTTTTTACCTCTCATAGAGGAAATTGATTCAAAGGTTGTTGCAGCATATACAGTTACTCAACAAACTGGGCTACCTTGGCAAATGCATAAAGTGTGCTGGTAGATCAAAAAACTTCTTGCTAGCAACTCCATAACTGTTACCATGTATTATGGGAGGTAATTCAGTATCTGATAGTCTCTCAAAAACTAGTGACTTGAAAAAGTACTCCTATTTCTACATAGCTAAGAACTTATAGAGCAATATTCTATGTCTAGTAGCTTTGGACTCTAAATCAGTGCCTACTATGTGATTTTACTTTCTACAAAGAGGTTAATTATCAAAGAATCTATTGTATTCCGATTATCATATTATCAACAATTTTTTTTATGTAAAAAAAAATTAAAAAAAATAAGTTTAATCCCTAACAATATGAAAATATACAAGTATAGTACACTGCCATGCATTCAACATTATTTTAGATGAAAAAGGTAATGTTCTTCTCACGTGTATATTTTTCTCAGCAAAATTAGAAACACACATCGTCCCCCAAAAAAACATGATTCTCGCATCTTTTATCTATACCTGCCCACCACCTACTCTATCTCAAACTCTTCCACCACCCCACTACCTTCTTTATCCTATCATCACTGCCTCTTTTCTACCGTTCCAAAAAACTAACTTTGCTACCTATAACTATTCAATAGCACATGTTTTCCACCCTCCACACATTTATCCAAAACCTTACATATTTTTCCTTTTAACCTCCCATCACTTCTCCAACACAAGTAGCAAGGATTCACCGTAGTTGAAAATTCTTGGAATTGATCCAAAATTACCCTATTAATGTCCAAGATTGACTGCTATATGAAAAATAAAATGCGAGAGACAAAAAATATTTTTAAATATGTAAGGAACTATATGTGTAATTTATGTATATTGACTTTATGAAGGATTTATTGTTCTTAGACATACAAAATTGGTGCTTTAATCTTGGGAATTGGATTGATGATTGTATAGAGTTAATTTTGATTATAGGGTTGCATCACTAAGAGGATTTTTTGATAATGGGTGGGAGTTAATTCTTTTATTCATTAAGCTACTTTAGGGATTTTCAAGATTTTGAAAAATATATTTCTTTAGTTTTGATGAGTTTGTTTGTGTTTGTTTTTTAAAGAGGTAGGTAAAAATCATATTGGTGATGGTAAAGATAAAAGCAGTGGTGGTGGTAGTTTTAGGTAGTAGCAGAGGTGGTAGGGAAAGAAAATGTGAGAATGATGTACATTTTCAATTTTACCCCTAAAAGAGTAGGTATGTGATGACTACACTAATTTTCTGTCCAAAATAATATCATATGTATTTTCGAGGACCATAATTGTATGTTTTCATATTGATAGGGAGTAAACCTTGTCATTTCAAATGTGAAAAACCAAAAAAAATATATATATATATATATTGGATACGTGGGAGATTATTTGTACTTTTTTCTAAAAAAAAAATCAAAATTTTTTATCTTGTAAAACCCAAAAAAAGAAATAGATATTTATTTTATCTAACAATAACTAGTTGTTAGGAATCACAGGTTTTTCAAATCAATACAATCTGGAGAAATTACAAATTCATTTATTCAACCATTAAAGAATGCATAATCCATGAACACATATTTTTATTGTATCTGAGACATTCCAAATAATCATGGAATTATTCGAGATTATACCCATCTATAGCTTGAATGTTGACCTTCCTCAACATTTTACTGAAAGTGTCATTACGAACTAACTAGATAAAGTATTAGCTTATTATCAACTATTCTTTAACTTTTCACTTGCATTAACAATTAAAAACTTGCATACTAAAATTATAATCACACCAATATTACGTTCTTTTTTTTACTAACAATTGAATAATATTAAATTAACTATGTTTAATTGGTAGTTTCCACCAAATTTGTTAGCATCTTTACACCTGAATTAGAAGGTTCATTGGTTGTGTAGATTGCAATTTCTTTTGTATGTGGTATTATCAATTACCAAAAAAACTAAAAAAAAATATTTTGATGTGCTATAAATGACATATATCTTCCAAATTATTATTTTTAGATATAGGCAACTTTTGTTAAAGATATAGAAGAAAGTAAATAAAGAAAAATAAATAAATAAAGAACAAGCGAGAGACAGGTAGACAAAGAGAAATTGAAGAGGAAGAGAGAGAAAGAGTGTGTGTGAATGAATATCACAACAAATTAGAATATTTGCAAATGGTAAAAATTTCATCTTTATTCCTTTAGAACATTTAATACTTTCATATTTTAACTATATATGTTGTTTTAAATTTGAAATCTTTACTCTCCTACTGTAGAATTTGTCCTATAATGAAAGATAATATTTAACCTCATGCTGGTCATTAAAAGTTTTTTCTATTTTCTTAACTCTTTTTTTTTTTAAAAAAGCTTAAAGATATAATTTATTCTAATTCTATCGATAAAAAATAGCTGATATCAAATATACCATCCTTTAAAACGATTTGTTGAATGATTATGATGTTAAATTTTTTCTTTAATGAATAATCAATTTTATTACTACGACAAGAAATTTAGTACGAATTGTCATTTTCTTAAATCAATGACAAATTATATTTCATATATCAATGCTTGTTTGAAATATGTTAAAGCAACAAAGTCAATTAGACATCTAGAAAACTTTCAATTCTACACTTTATGTTACAAAGATCTTGAATGAACAAGTTATTGTTGACCTTTTACAATAAAAGAGCTAATATAAGGAATAGTGAAATATGTACATATGAAAAAAAAATTAACTTGCAAAAATCCAAGAAAAACAAGTGACATAATATTTTTCCCTAACAATAATTAGTTGTTGGTAGTCAAATTGGCATAAGGGACAAATATTTCTATTATTCATCCATTGAAGGATGCATTGTTCATGAAACACATGCTTGTATGACATCTGAGTCACTTTCAAACGACTAAACAATTTTTTGAGATAATTTATGCAAGTTTCGACCCCATTAACAGTCTCAATTAATTTTTATCTTCATTAACATTTCACTAATATTATCTCTAGCAAGTGGAGTAAGCCTTGACTCATTTGAGTAAACCTTGACTCATTTTTAGTTATAGATAAATTTACAACTCGATCTAGAATTACACAATCCTCCATATCCAAAATGCTAGCATTACCAATATCAAATTCTTCTTCAACTAAATACAAAGTAATATAAACAAAAACTCCATTTGGTTATCTCAATAAGAATCGGTAGGAGTTTTAGGCTAGCAGTAGCAGGTCCATTAACATGGATATTGCATTTGTTCAACTTGTGTTACTATCAAACTTCATGCATGTAGGGAAATATTTTCTTATAGCATGTAAGAAATATATTGTTAATTGCTATTTTTTTAAAAAATCCTTACGAAGGCTATAAAATGCTAGATTATTATGCATTGGATTTGGAGCAATGCTATAAAATTTTTCAAAAATTTTCAATCTATGAGGAGCAAAAGTTCTCATACCTATTATCAACCGTGAACTGTATGAAAAATCAACCTAATCGCATGTCAATTGGGAAGATCATATTGCTTGGTTGGCTGACTCTAACTATGTATTATACATGTTCAGCTCATATATTTAATTCATAATAACTATTTACTATCAATATGGAACCAAAAGAAAGGAAAAGAGAAAGAGAAAGGACTAAAAGTGTAGGTGAAACAGTGAGTAAAGAAGTAGGAGAACATCTTCATTAGTTGTTTAAGAAGAAGCATGCAATTTAATGCTTGATTCAAATGTTATGTAAATATACTTTTGTGCCTACTTGATTTCATAAAAAGAATAACAAACTCATTATGATATAAAATTTAGTTAAATTAATTTCCCTTATAGGTTAATTATGGTAAGAAAATGATTAATATTAAATCACATGTATTTTGTAACACAAAGGATAGAAATTAGAATTACACTAAGATTTGATTCAATGAATAGGATTGGCTTGTCTAGGCAATTTGAGAATTGTGAACTCAATGCTTATAATTCAATTACATTTTAAAACAAATATATATTATTCCAACTTTATATTTTTTTTTTCTCTTTGGCTCATTGTGAGATCATATTACTCCCATGAAATGTGAAAATTCTAACTTACGAAATATTACTTTATTTTGCATAGTTTATTTAGGGAAAACTATTCTATTAGTCCTTCACATTACTCATTTGTATTTATTTAGTCCTTTACTTTTCAAATGATGATTTTTAGTCCTTTACATTACCCATTTGTATTTATTTAGTCCCTCACTTTTAAAATAATGAATTTTAGTCCCTCACAAATATAAAATGTCGAATTTTGGTACCTAGACTAAATCCCGAGCACTTTTTGGTCTGAATTAATCGTGTGTTGTTCACATGACATATTTTTTGAGTAAAATTTAGGAACTCGTTTTTCTTTTCCAACACAAAACTCGAGCATCGGATTGGATTATAAATTTTGAAAAAAAAAAAATACCACAAGTCAGATATTGAAATAATTTTAAATACAAACAAATTGCTAATCAATTACTTACTTCATATCCTTCGCACTCATAAAACATTCTACTCAGATGAATTTATAAATTTGTCCTCGAAAAATATGTCATTGGAGTGAACAATACATGACAAATATAGGCAAAAAATATTCGAGATTTGATTCAGGAACCAAAATTCAACGTTTTATATATGTGAGGGGCATGACAAATTTAGGCCAAAATGCTTGGGATTTGATTCAAGGACCAAAATTCAACATTTTTCATTTTTCAGGGACTAAAAATCATCATTTTTAAATTGAAGGACTAAATAAATACAAATGTGTAATGTAAGGGATTAAAAATTATCATTTTAAAAGTGAGGGACTAAATAAATACAAATGCGTAATGTGAGGGAGTAATATAGTGGTTTTCCCATTTATTTATTGAAACACATCAACCACTATTTTTAAAATTTTTTATTAATAGTCTACCGGTCCTGTATAGTTTAGTGTTTTATTCAAAGTATTATGCTTTTCCAACTTTCTAAATAGTACTTATATGCAGCCAAATAAGAAACACTAATTACAAGAAAAAGAGTAAATGGTTATATTGACAAAACTAAATTATGGAAAATCTTAAAATCATCAAAATAATATTTGATGAAGAATCTTTTTATATTTTATATTTTTGTAATTTGATTTATTGTTTGAAGCACATTATATGATTAGCAATTTGAGATAAACAAATGGAGTCAAATTTAGGTTAATAATAGTTTTTATAATAGCGTCTCATTGACACGCTCATCTATCTTTCTCTCATTCTCTCTCTTATGCTCAATCTTTCATAATCTAGATTGAGGAGACAACTAATACAACATGGCTTTTAAATTTACAAATAAAATTAGAAAAGCACACAATTTTCCATATAGTAACTTTGAAGATTCTTGAATAGCATTTACTAGCCGTTTTAGTGTGGAACTGCAAAATTTTTACCAATAATTATTAGAAATTACATTTAATGAAATACCAAGTGATTCAATCAAATTACAACTTGTATGAACTTAAAAATAGCTACCCTTATCTAGACATGCTTTTGCCAAAATTTACCTAATTAGATAAATTGTAGCTGGAGATGACTTCGTCACATTGTCAAGCTGTAAGTGAAAAAGTTCATTGAATCTTTTGCATATAAATATCCTTAAAGATGTATTTATTATGCAGCATAAATGAAGAAATAACCAATTTTGACCAACCCCTCATCCTCTAGAGTAGGTGATAATTTAAAAAATCTCCTCTAAATTTTCTTACAATTTTATTTTGTTCCTTTGAAGTTTGAGATATTACAGTGAGCTAATTTATTTTGAGATTTTCTGTAATAAATAATCCCCTATCATAAAGGTTCACTTAAAAATTGACTAGAGATGGTGACACATAATTTCATTCCCAATTCAGCCATTTTTAACTCAAAAAGGGATGTTGCAAGATAAAAAAGCCGGTGAAGATAGAGATCCAAAAGTAATTTTCCATTGCATAAGAAGATCTTTCATGAGTAGCATGGCTTCATTTTTTTAATCTACTCAATTTACAATTAGCAAGCTATTGTCAGTCCCTGAACTAAAGTTTTATATATATATATATATATGATTACTTTACATACACAAACAATGGTGGAACTAAATATAACTGAAGAATCACAATGTGACAAATACTAGCATGTTGCTAGAATCGAACTCATACTTTAGATTTTAGGTGTTAAGATTTGATTATTGAACTTCCAACCCTAGAAGTGACTTAAGATGTTCTTAGTGGCCAACAACATTCCTTATGAGATCGTATTACTATGAAAATATAGATTTAGAGAATAAAACTTCATCTTTTAATCTTTTAAAGTTATGAAGGAGATAAAATCTCACTATAAATGGTCAACATTTTGCAATAATCCTTCACAAGATGAATCTCTGTCACAAAAGAATAAGTTGAATTCTTGAGGTATTTTTGTAAGGGTAAACAATTTGGACCGGAGTGGAGCTAAGGCTAAAAAAAATTTGCAGGGAAATCTCTTTAGAAACATACTTCAGTATATATACTATCCTAAAGGGTACCAATTTTGAGAGTGTTTGATGAAATTAGTTGTTGATATTTTGATGAACTTATGAATCAAATATTTCAATACGCTAGTTTTGAGAGGGTATTTTAGTCCTTTTGCGCCCTATGATGCTGATATTTGATCCCATCAAAATGAGATGGAGATCATTATAATATTTAAATCATAAGATTGCTAGGTATAAGTGTTAAATCTCAATGGAGGTTTTTTAAATTATTTCATAAAGTAATTGGTTAAGAATTTAATGATTTCCACATTTAACTTTAACCAAAAAAATTTATTTTAATGGTACAATAAACTTTGAATGATTTTTATGGGAAGCATTCATAATATTGTCAGAGTAAGTAGTCACTAGGAATAATTAATGCAATTGACAAGCTTATCATTTTTTCAGATATGTTGGACTAGCTAAATTATTTAAACTAGGGAGAATTACAAATTTTGTCCCTCAACTATTTTCAAACTCTCATTATGGTCCTTCAAGTATTCTTTTAAACTTTTTCATCCCACAATTTTATTTATTTATTTCATCCCACAATTTTAATAAGTCATTTATTTCCAAATAGAAAACTTCTATTATTTAATAATTAGCAGTTAAGGCACACATGATGTGCCTGATAATTAAAGAAAAAATATATGTAAATGAGTGGAAGTTATTGAAAGTTATAACGGTTTTGAAGGATACTATAAAAAATATAATATGACATCACACTAAATATGAGTTCTTATATTTAGAAAATACTTAGGTAGATCCGATATTTAACTCTATCGGTAGATCTTGTGGTCAGCATTAATCTTGCTTACATCAGTTGATGTCACAAGGTTTACAAGTGAACCAAAAATCGAATCTATCTAAATATTTACCCTTACATTATATATAATATAGATTAGACTGTTACTTATCAAAATAAAAGTTTCCAAATAACCAAAAAAAAAAAGGAAAAAAGAAAACAGAAAAAAAAAACCAAAAAAAAAAAAAGGCAAAAAGGAAAAAAGAAAACAGAAAAAAAAAACCAAAAAAAAAAAAAAAAAAAGGCAAAAAGGAAAACAGGAAAAAAAAAAAAAAAAAAAAAACAGTCTTGCATGCTGAAACACCCCACCCACTTCCAAGAAATTTATTCTTGAAAATTCGAAAACCTAAAAAAAAAAAAAAATGGACCATTCATGGAACCACCACCACCATCCTCCTCCTCCTCCACCACCACCACCACCACCACCTCAGGCAATCACCTTATGCCCAGTTTGCTCAATGTACCACTTTCCCCTCTGCCTTCCTCCACCTCCTCATCCTCCTTCCTTCCCACAAAACTACCCGCCGCCCTTCCCTCATCATTATCCTCCAGCTCCACCACCTCTCCCTGATCAATTATACCCTCCAAGACCCCCTCAACCTCCGCCTCCACCACCAGGTGTATCCACCTCCGCCTCCACCTCCACCTCCACCTCCACCCTCAGCCTATGATCCCTTTGTTGACCATCAAGCGGGGATAAACCCCAATCGGCCGTTTCCTGATTCGCAGCAGCAGCAGCGGCCGCCTTGGACCCCAAGTTCGGGTTTTGATAGAGAACCACTTGGGAATATGTACAAATGTCCAAATAATCATTCCAGTTATGTTGGGGCTAAAAGAATGAGGTTTGATGATTCGGGCTTTTCCCCAAGCCCGGCCCGCCCATCTTCAACAGCTGAGGATGAGAGGAGATTGAAGCTGATTCGCGACCACGGTGGTGCAGTGAGTGGAGAAGCCAGAAGTTTTACTTCTAATTTAGGTACAAGAAATTCTTTTGATCCTGGTTATGTTGATTTTGATCCGAAATCGAAATTTGGGCAGAGTAGTTCAGACATTCGAATAATGTTGATAGTAGTTTTCATTCGAATAAAGTTTATGAATATAGTGGGCATAGTTTGAGTAGCATTGAACAGCCTAGGAAAAGTCAAGAAGCAACGGTTTATAATTGGCAAGGTGTATCAGGGGCCAGTAATGTTCACAATGATCAATATGGTTTGCCTTATTTGAATAAGCAAAATGTTAGTATACGGAACCAAAGTGGAAAGAACGTTGGGCTGCCTCAGGATTATAGGGGGTTTAATAGCCAGCCAGTCTAGGTCCCTCCTCTTCCTGCTTCTCCATCGCCACCTCTTCAGGTGGAATCCTCTGGGCAACATTTGGCGGGGCGTGTTGTTTCGTCTTCACCATCTGGGATATCTGCTTCTTTTTTTCCGATTGCTTCTGGCTCTTCAACTGCTGTGCCATCATCTTCATATCCTCCTGTTCCTGATTCGAGTTCGTTGGCATCTCCATACTATCAGAATAAAGGCCATCTCCATACTTCGACCAGCTTTGGCTATGAGGTATGCTGGAAATTGCTAACACTTGTTGATCATGGATGTGGACGCAGTCATACTTATCAAAGTTTCAAGAATATGTTGTTTGACGCCTTTTGGTGTTTATGTGGTAATTGATCTCAAAGCAAACAGTATTGGACTTAGAGGAAACAGATAAATTGAAAAGATTAATATCTTATTAGTGATTGCTTTCCCGTAGATGAATAAGGCAAATGTAGTAAGTAGAACACGTATAACTTTCAAGTAATTAGTAAGTGCCGCGCAGTTCAGTGAAGAAGCTTGACTTCGATAAAAAGCGGGAAGTTGTCTCTTGAGGTAGACAGGCTATCTGTTATGTAATATGCAAGTTGTGAGGTCATAATGGACCATGTTTAATGTGGTGGCAGAGCTTGCACCTGCTAAACTTTGAAATAAACGAACCAAAATTTTTTCTAAATCCTGTAAGGGTGATAGAAGAGCATCTTTTGCTTTCCATGTAAGACTTTATAGGCTCGGCCTTTTTCAAGAGCCATAGTGGCAGAAGTCTGCTCTGTTGTCTATGTAGCACAAAAACATCTAGGATTATGGTATATCAGTTTCATTTCTAGGATATGGACCGGTTCAGACACGAAGAAATGGCGTTTCATTTTTTTTTTTTTTTTGAAATCCAGAGAGGTTGGCATGAGGCTGACATAGAATAGCCTCCGTAAACATTTTTGAGAGAATCATTATTTTAGAAAACTCAGTAATGTAACTGCTAACTTGACCAGATCAAAAACCCCTAAGATCGGGTTGATGATGCTAGTTTTTATTACTAAATTTCTTGGACCTTAGGTAGAGTACATGATACTGCTTAATATCTGACTAGTCACGTGCCACTAACTTCAGACAATATTCTTATTACCAAATTTTGAACCCCGATTGGAGTAATGGTTGTGCAAAATATCTTATTAGTCACCTGCCACTAACTCTCGATAATATTATTATGTTTTGAACTATGTCATTGTTCTATTAAATAACTTGTAACCTCCAAAATAGTTCAGTTACCTTTCTCGTGTTAAAAGTCATCACACTTTCTTTGGTCTTATCTGGTTTTATTTTGGAAGGTGATTGCAAATGTATTTATCCTCCTTCATTTTGTAAATGTGCTTTTACAATTTGGTTTAAAGTTCTATCTTGTTCTTTTCTGAGAAATGTTCTGTCAATTTTATTGTAGGTCATCTTTGGATTGGGTTCATGTTCGTGCTTCTTAGTGCATTGTAATTACTTTTTGACGTGTTCATTGAGATAATTATATATTAATAACTTGGAGATGCAGTCGATTACCTTATCTTGATAGGGCTTCTGTAGTTTGGTGTCTAGTTATGAAATGAGAATATTGTATATATTTTACCTGTATCTTTCTAGTATTTTTAAATTTTCATTTTTGTTCATTTTCTTATTTCTTTCTATTTTTCCCTTTGCTTCTAACCTGGTCAGGTCAGAGATCTTATATTTTCTGTGCTTGACAGGAATTACAGAGTAATCGACAAGCCCCATTTAAGGCATACTTTGGAGGCAGTGAAGTAATTCCGCAACAGCCTCTATTGCCTGACAAACCAAAAGTTGTTGATGCTTCTCACATAATAAAGCAGCCACATCGGGCAACCCGCCCTGACCACATCGTCACCCGTTATTCTTCGTGGGCTTCCAGGTTTCTCCCTATCCCTTTCCTTTTATAAAAGTAGGTGTTCCTTTGCCTGTCCAGTAAGGGTTTTTAATACATCATCTCTGAAGATAGAGGAACATGTCAACTTATATCAAAAGATATTAGTCCAGAAGTTACTTTTTGATTTTAAATATTTCATTTTCACCAGTAAAATGTCTGATGTTAGGAAAATTGACAGTATTCAGGAACAAACCAAATCTAGAGCAATATATTTAGGATAGGGGATGCACTTTTTTTTTTATTTGCATTTCGTGCTGAGAGCTTCAAAGTTCATGAACAGTGTGATTGTTTATATGCATCATTCTATGAGTGAAATTGTTGTGAATAAAGTTTATGTTTGATTTGGTATCAGAAACCTCACAGCAGTTAATATACTTTTAGGTAGTGGGAAGAGCTACCTGGCAAAAATGTTGCGTGACCTAGAGGTTGAAAATGGTGGCAATGTCCCAAGAATTCATTCCATTGATTGAGCATGATTACTTCATGACTGAAGTTGAAAAGGTTTTCTTGAATTCTTCAAATTATGTATTATTTCTATTGCTTGTAAATGCTTATGGAATCTAATATCTCTATTTTCTCTCTCTTTGTTTTGCTCTATTTATTTACTTTGTTGCTTGTATTCTCGGAAATGTCTACAATATTTACATAAATTTGCACAGGTTGAGGATACTGAGGTTCCCAAGCCATCTGGTTCTGCTAGAGGGAAAAGACCAGTTATGAAGAAAGTCATAGAGTACTGTTACGAGCCTGAAATGGAAGAGGTGACAACAATTATCTCAAAATCCTATGAATGATTATCATTCTTAGTTTTGTATTTATGTTTATCATTCTTAGTTTTGTATGGATGAATGCATGTGTCTTTGATCATGATCCACGTTTCAATGCCCTTCCTGTGAAGTTTGTTTATTGTAGCTGAATTATGTTAATTAGAGGCTTCAGTCTTCAAAGCCCTCAAAAGTGTGCCAGAAATAAGCAGGTTTCTACTACTTTGAGCTGAATGGCATTCTGAGATTTTTTTTCCCCCCTCTAAAAGTACTAGTCATATAAAATAAAAGGAAAATAATATCCTGCAGTGCTAGTGTTGCTCCTGCCAAGCTCAATTTAAGGTGACTTTATCACCAATGCCTCTTGAATACCTTTTCATGAAATGTCATGCTCTGGTGATGCTAACACTGAAAATTTTTTTATCATGCCTCGTGGTTTGATGTTTAGGGTGATTTTTTTTTTTAATCAGTGAATTGGGCTGGAGAAATTCTTTGTGAAGTTTTTATTTGTATTTCTCAGTATATAAGAATTTGAAGTTATCATAACCTATATCAATATGTTTCTATAACAAAATGTTTCTCAATGTTTATCTGTCAACCCAATTTTACTACTAGCGTTGGAGCCACCACTTTGGATGGCTTATTGTTTGAGCTTTGACGCGTAATGTCGGCTTGTCATGAACATGTTAAATGCTTTGCCAAAGGAGAAATTTTTACAATAAGCTCTTTATGATACTTGAATGATTTATTCTAATCAAGACTATAGTTAATTTGTAGTGCATTTTTTAGCTATTCAATTAGATATTTTTTGGGGAAGATTTGAAGTAGTTTGTACACCTAGCTCTTCCTAAAGCTGTTATAATGAAACCTCATGGCTGACATGTATCCAAATGTTTTGGTAAGAAATGCTGTTGTTTCTTGTGAATGTGATTATGGCTCTCCTTTACACACCCTGTTGAAGTTTACAAGAGTAACTTGAGCAGCCCTGTGCTTGATTGTCTTTGAATTTCTTATAAGTCTGTATTTTGGGTCTATCATAACTTCTTAAGATGTCCTTAGTTTTTTCTGATGTGCATATTTCCAACACTGATATTATGTCTTTGAATCAGGCTTATCGATCAAGCATGCTGAAGGCATTCAAGAAGACCCTTGATGAGGGGGTTTTCTCCTTTGTAATTGGTATGCAATTTGGCGATGAAAACGCCAGTCGCCATAATATTTGAAAATTAATAATAATTGTTTTCTAATTTAAAATGCTTTGTCTTTTCTTAATATTTATTGAAGAATCAATGTCATTTTGGCTTATTATCATAGTGAACTTCTTTTTGTTAAAGATCCATTGATTTGAATTTTGTTGAAAAGATTTTCACGTTATGAATGACAATGTTCTGCTCTGCTCTCTTGGTCCTTTTGTTTTTTTCTTGAGCAAGTGGTGGTTTGTGCAATTGTGCTAGATTTTCTTAATGTAGGAAGTTGAAAGAGTATAACACTTATTGAACTATAGAATTTAAGACATTGCTTAGAGCTTGTTTTTTTAAGTATTCTAGATTGTCATTAAGGATCAAAGATCTAGTCTAATTGTAGATTAAGTGGTGATGCAGTGCTTCTGCATTGCTTTCCGTTACACTAACTACAGATGCAGTTTTGTTCGGTTATTGACCTGTTTCTTGCTGGTACTTGTGCCTCATTTTAGTGGATGACCGCAATCTGCGGGTAGCTGATTTTGCTCAATTTTTGGGCAACTGCAAAGGTATTCCCTTCTTCACTCGTTATTGAAGATCAATATGCTTTCTGTTCTCATTGTCCTGTTTTTTGGGATTTTTACAAGATTGATCACTGCTATTCCTTCCTCATAAGTTGCATTAGTAATAATGAATTGAGCTATGAATGCATAGAGATGCTCTACAAAGAAGAAAGGTTGATTCAAAGTAATTGAGAAGCAACATAAACTAGGATGGTTTATAATAATTTTTTTTTTTTTTTTTTCAAAATATTATTTTCACTTGTTCAAGTGGAAGGCGTTAGAGCCCATCTTACTTTCGAGACAAAGGATATGCAGAAAGATACCTAAATTACAAAGGTGAAGAAATGATGAAAAGAGAAACGAGAAGAAACAATTTGATTGCTTCTTATGAAAAACATTGTTAATGTATTCTATCAGTGTCTAATGAGGACTTCTGTGCAGTGTACCATTGAGAAAATGGATTGATTCCCTTATTTATATAGCTTTTGTCACTTCTGTGTTTGCTGCTGCCAAATATTCTTGTGTTTGGTAAACAAAATTAATATGCTTTTAATTTAATAAGCCAAAAAGAAATCAATTAATGTGCTTTACAAACTACATCAGAATGGTTGCATTAGTTTAATTTGGTGGATTTTACAATGTAAAAACTCTTTCACTTTGCCTCAAAGATTCCTTGGAATGTGAATTTATCCAACTGTTTAGATAGTTATATTCCTATTGGAAAGACTTGGACTCCCCTCTATCCTAGTTTGGAAGAATTAACCATGAGTATCATGGTTAATGAATTCAATAATTATTTAAGAACCGGTTATACTCCTGCCATGCAATGGAATAGAAGTTTGTTGATTAGGTTTTTTTATTTTTAGGTAAATCAGATAAAACAAAAACCTTACTTATAGTCAAAAGTCGGTATTTCTTTTACAATTTACTTGTTATGAAGAGATACAAAAGAATGCAGTGCAATTAACTACTATTAGAAGATCTTGAGTAAGCTAGAGAAGAACAAATCTTGCTGCAAGCAAGAAAGTTGAAATCTTATTAGCTTAGGAAGGTGCTATGGTAACATTTGAAACTGAAGTGTTTAAAGAGTTTGATTGCTAAATTAATGGTAGAGGTAGAAAAAATAGAATTAAGATGAAAATTCAAATAATGTTGGAGGCTGTTCAAGTCAGCTTCCTTGTGGATGCCGACTTAAACATATTTCTATATAAATAAAGACACACATAAATGCACACTGTTATGTGAGACAACGTGTATGTAGGCAATAAATGTTGTGTACTAAACCAGTGCACCTTGGGCACCCATTAGAAAAGTTCCTTGTTGATTTAACTCATAAAGCTTCTAACTTCTTCTTGAGGAGGAAATTAGTGTATCTTTGCATGTGAGGTTTGCTTGAAATTCCAAGCCCATTGTTAGCAGTCTCAATCTGCCTCATTTACTTCCTCTTTCTTTTTATAGATTTTCCTGAATGTCAAAAGGTTGACGAGTCTGTCAAAAGGTTGACAGATAGTCTATCAAGCATGCTATCACATTATGAATGCAACTTCTTTTTGTTTTTTATTTTCTAGCGTTCAAGTATAGGTTCAACATGGTAGATGATGTTTGCAAAAAAGTTTCATTAGCGATATTTACAACTTATGTTCTATTCCATTGGGAGTTAACATTCTTTTGCTTTGTTTCATTTCTTAATATCACGGTAGTTCTTTTTCATACGTTAAATGATTGGATTCCTTGCATGTTTGTTGTGAATCAAGATTATTGAAAGTTTATGTTCACTTAGCAATAGAGGTCTTAGGATGAACTACATTCAGTGCTTGGAAATATTTATTGATTATTGAGTGTAACTTTGAGTCTTTGGGGAACGCATAATACAGATTTATGTGATGGTAAACACTACAGGATGACATTGCTTGTCCTGGCTGTCTGTTGTCATGTTGTCTGTTTCGGAACGATCTTAAAATATGGGCTGTCAGTTTAAATTTCATGCAGTGGTTAAAGATAATTATTAAAAAAGTGTTCTTTTGCTGTTTTGACTTATTTTTAGCTGGTAGCAACTACTGTTGTTTCTGCAAGGTTCCGACTGGTTTTACATTGATATATTTTTTTGATATTTGGCTAAATTATGGATAATGAGGCGCCCATCCTGCCTTTGACAGCTTTCCATATTCCTGTCACTTTTATCTGTAGAGGAGAGTACTTCATTAGCTCAGTATTATGGTTTAGTCATTGGCCATTTGTTGTTTTATTTCAGAGATCAGGTTATGAAGTTTACCTTTTAGAAGCTACTTACAAGGACCCAGCGGTAAGCTCACTGTCACCTTTCTGTTTCTTGGTCATGAACCATGATTGTTTTACTCAAAATATAAATGAAAAGAAAGGAACGAAAGAACAAAGTGCAAAATCATTGGGAGAGTCTGTCGAATGTGTTGGCATACAATATTGATTGAATACATAGGATTTTGCTTCTTATGGGTATGAAAAGGATGATTCTAAATTATTTCTCCTTCATATCAATACTACATACTGACATACTAATGGGATTCTAGGGTTGTGCGGCAAGAAATATACATGGTTTCACCCAGGACGACATACAGAAGATGGCTGGTGTTTGGGAAGCAGCTCCAACTTTGTATTTAAAACTGGACATAAAGGTTTTGTTGGGTCATAATTAGACTATTATTTAGTGTGACAAATTTTAGGTTCTTGAACTAAATTTCCATAACGAAGTAAAGCTTGACCAGGAAATTAGAGGTTATGAATATAGACTATGCACTCGACTTAACACTCTTCATCACAGACACTTTGACAATTCATGCATGATAACTAAATTTCTAATGGGCTTGCTTGGTGCGTATGCGTGAGTTTTAATATCCATTTTTTATATCTACAGTCACTGCTGCATGGAGATGGTTTAGAGGACAGTGGGATTCAAGAGGTAAACATTGCATTATAATATCATTTTTTGCATCCTTCTCTTCACTGTTTAGCGAGAGAATTGACAAGAAAAAACATGTAATTAATGACGTGAGTGGAATGAAGCATGTGGAGGGTAAGAATTTATGCTTTAGTAAATAAATGAAATATGCTGCTCAAAAGCTAAAGCTACAATATCAAGATTCAGTCAAATTTAATCTGCCATCCTTGTCATCTATTGGTGGAAAGCAAAACAGAGGCAATGATCAATAACTTCTCAAGTATCAGTGGTCAGAGAGATATGAGAATTTGCATGACAAGGCAAACTTATGGTTTTTGTGTTTGTATTTTACCCTTGCCTCTTGATTGGACAACGAATAGTGCTTGTTCATAGTTCTGGAACGTATATTTTACTTAGTTCTGTACTCCTTTCTTTTGGAATGCTTTTCTGCTTGTGTGTGGTAGTTATTTCAAAGAAATTCTAGAAGTTTTCAGAATATATATCTCAGTTGTTGCAGCAATAATATTTGGACTGCAATCCCAGATGATTGATCTCCATTAGTTTCCTATTTCCAACTGGCCTATAAAATGCAAGAATCCCTCCCGGTAGTTGTAGAGGCATAAATGAGTTACCAAAACTTAAATATGAAGTGATGACAAATATATATTTTACCTGTCCAAAGAAGAGGGGGAATGCTTTGAAGTTTGTGTTGTAGAAAGGAAAAGAATGGTGTTGAGTTATACTGTTTGGTTTTACTTATCATTTTGCCTTTTGGTAATTAATTTATTGCCTGAGATATCTAGTTCTGAGACAGTTCTGTCATCAAATGATGTAAACATTTGTCGTTGAATGTCGCCAGGTAGACATGGACATGGAAGATGGAGATCCTGTTGGTCGGCTTCCTGGCTCTGAAGACAGAAATGTTGAGAAGCTCGGAAGACCTCATTTAGGAGACCTTGTTTCTGATGGTATGATAGTGTCATATGTATGATGTTTTGGTTTTCTGTTTTTCTCTTCCTTTTGTTATTTATCATGTAAGTTCTTACTATGTCACGGGTGTGGCATATTTCAATCCTCTGCCATTTTGTGCTGATCATAGGTTGTATTTGTAGACATTGTGGAGATATGGTGTTTTGTTAAATATTACCTCTCTATTTTGCATGTCCGCTCATGATTTTTTTTTTCTCATGATATTGGAAATTTGTTGAACTGATATTTATTCATTAGCGCATTTTATATCCTAGTCCATAAATTGGATTTATTGAAGATCTGGTATTTATTCATTACCAATTATATTGTGTCTGGTAATTTCATTTTGAAACAACAGAATGCAAAAGGGGTTTTCTTTCAAGTGCCAACTACCGCAGCCTATTGAAATTATAATTTCCTGCTTTTAGAGTTTAGCAGCTCTGGCCAACACATTACAAAATGTAATAGATGCTTGCAATCATGGTTCAACGTTGTTGTTGGGTGATTAGGTATTTGCTAAAGTGGCATGAACCACACTGACAATTGAATCCTCTCTTCCTTGAATGAGCAGGCTTAACTTAGCTGTTTACCTTATTTGAAGCTGCACTTTACTTTTCTGAATGTGCTGAGTAGTTATATGCATTGTTATTATACATAAATTGTTTTGTTTCTCGAAATACCAGTATGGTGATTTAGCTTCAGCAGTGTGGTTTGCTCTTTTTCTACTTTGGACGTTGCATGATAATGCCTTGTTGGACAATTTATTAGTTTTTTAGCTAAAGCATTTGCTTGGAAAATCTCTCCTGTGGTTTGATTGCTATCTCTTAACGGTGTTTCCCATGCTTCTCTCTCAAGTATTTCATCATTATGTACAATTTAGGTTCTTTAAAAGAGGATCAGAGATGGGATGCTGAAGCTGATCATCCAATTGAGGAAGTGAAAGAATTGGGCAAGAGCAAATGGTCAAATAATTTGGACGAAGATGATATCCAAAAAAATGAATCAAAGGGAAATTTAAATTCTGTTTCTGGGTTTATAAAATCTTATAGTAAGGAAGGTAAATCAGTACGTTGGGGTGACCAGGTATGTCTTACACAGTATGCAATGATTTGTTTCGCTGTTCTTCATGCTTCAGATTCTTATCACAGAAAGAACTACAAAACCGTTCTCTCTCTCTCACACACACACACACAGAAAGATTCATGCTGACAGCCAATTTCACTCTGAATATGCTGTTGTGTATGCAAGTATTGATTAATAGGAGAAACAAAGCCATTTTAATCATATTACTACTAACAAAGTCCATTTATTCATGTTTGAAGAGTTGTAACTACAAAATTCAGAAAATATAGTGTGAAGTAGTTTCTGTACTTAAATTAGGCTGTTTGGTGTTCCAGATTATACATAAAATGGACGTATAGTATTAAATGAGAATAATGGTGCACTAGAAGGCTTAGTTATCTTCTGATTAAATGGTATCTTTGTACGCATATTATGTCAATTTAAACACGGCTGTGTCGATATATCCATCCTAGGTAAATAACCTGTATTGAGAGGGAGGGAGGCTTTGTGTTGGTATTTCCATTATAGGTACACTACCTGTATGCCATGTATATGAGTTTTTTTTTTGGTGTGTGTGTGTGTGTGTGAGAGAGAGAGAGAGAGAGCTAGAGAGAGAGAGAGAGAGTTATGGCGCAAGTGGATGAAGAAGCTGAAAAGCTTGCCGAAATTTGAAAGGATTCTGAAGATTGTGAAGTAAATTAAACTAGAGGCTCTTTGAAAACCCAGAACTTTTCAATTTCTGATGGCCAAGATTCTCAACTTTAGATATATAATAAAACCCTATATATGTAGTGTGTATGTAGATGTAGGATGTAGGCAAAACTTCTGTGTTTATTTTACTGGATTTTTTGGTTAGTGTGGTATCTGAAAAAATGAAGTTCTAAAAGCAAAGGGTTTCTTAGTGGCAAAGTGTTTATCACCCTAAAACTAAGGTTTTTCATAGTGGTATTGGTTCCATGATTACTCCATATTCCATTATCTGGATTCACCATAAACTTTCAAAGTTCTAGATGGAAAATATACAAACTTTGGTTTTTATTGGTACCTCAATCTAAATTATAGTCTGCCTTCAAATCTGTGGTCCATTCAAATTAAAGGACTATAAATTCACTCTCTTTTTGTTGTTCTTTTTTACTTAATTTCCGCTAGCTAAATAAAGCTCTCTCTTTTACTTGTGTAATGGATCTCGTCTTTCTTTCAGGTAACAATTCTGGCTTTTCAATAGCTGCTGCAAAGTCTACAAACAGAACCTCTTTGGTGATTGGTCCTGGTGCGGGGTACAATATGGTGAGATAATAGTGACCTTTTTTTATTTTTTTTATTAGTGTTTCATCTTTCTCAACTGGGTTTATAGGCAGCATTGTTTTTCTTTAATCCTTCATTTGGACATTAATTGTTTAGGATAATATTAGTTGAAACAGTAACTTTTTGAGATGTATATACTCCCTCTGTTTCAAAATAATCACCCGTTTAGGCAATTTATTTTGTTTCAAAACATTTGTCGCGTTAGGAAATCAAGGAAGTATTATATGATGTTTTTTTTAACTTTTATCCTTAGTGTCATATTAATGGAAGGAAGATTATGTAGTTGAGATATTAATGTAAAAGGGTATTTTAAAGTCACTTTGAACTTTTTTTTTTACACATCTATTTAATAACTTTCTTAATTTGTGCGCATCAACCAAAGGTGACAATTATTTTGAAACAGGGGAGTATGTGAGATAAAAGATGGTTGAAAAACATGTTCGAAAAATGATTGCAAAATACTAATTGGAGAATAAACGAATAATTAAACAGTCTAAACGGAGTGCCATCAGCAACAAAAAGTTTCATCAAATGCCTAGTTGTTGATTGATAGATGACATTTCTTCACGGGTTGTTTGTTTTATCTCCTCCTGGAGATTTATGTTACCTACTTTGGTTGTTTCATATGCAAAGAGCTACATCACGTTGCATTATTACTTATTTGTGATTCAACAAAATGCAGAAGTCAAACCCTGTGCTGGATGAGGAGTTGACAACAGCTTCGCATAGGACAGGTAAATCGAAGAACAAGCAGAGTATATTTCAAGAGCAATTACGCGCAGAACAGGAATCTTTTAGAGCTGTTTTCGACAAGAGGATTCCGTTAGCAACGGATTTCCGGGCTTAATGGTGACGAGGACTAGTGATGCACAAACAGATAGGTCACTTGTAATGTTTTGTTTGATTGTTTCTCCATCTTGGAGTAAAGTTTTGAGTTTTGTTCGGTTTGGTGAGGAGAGAATGAAGCTAAATGTTCATTCCCCACTTGTATTGGAAATATTTTTGAGAAATAGTCTAAAACCTTAATCAGTAAAATATTTTCATCCGCTTATTGGACTTCAATCATTGTATTGTAATTTGGGTCTCTATTTTATAAAAATTTTTTGGCTAGTCACTCTGTATTGCGGAATAAGTATTACGACTCATTGGATGATTGAAAAATATAGGGTTTTTATTGTTTTTTTTTAATAATTTCAACGACTATCATATTTATTTTGTATTACAGTGAGTAACGAAAACTTTTTCTTATTTCAGAGTTGTTAATAATATATGTGCCTTGTTCCATTAGTCCACAGACTTTGTTTTGGGAGGTCAGAGAATAAAGGCTTTCTATAATTGAGTAAACATGTTTCATGTTTCCACTGGCTCTCATGCTCATCGTGTTGAGCAATCTGGAAAGTATTTCTATAGAGGAATTTTTACGATTCTATTCACGAATCATGTTATTAGTTTTAAAGATTTATACAATATAAATTTTTAACACAAATATTATACAAGTCTTTTTTTAATTTTTATTTTATTTTATACTATATAACACGTTATATAGTACAAGTCATTAAAACATAACTTAATGATTCTTTAAAGGATTAAATAATTTTCTAAATTTTATTTTAAATATTTTGATCCTTACACCATAGATTTTGTGTTAATAAAAAAATTAAGCACGAGTTTTTTAAGCCAACGATCTGTTCCCAGCATTGCACTATGAAGTGTCAAGTCAAAAGGAAGAAAATTGCCGCCTTTTATTTATTTATTTATTTATTACACACGTATGATATAGGAAAATATTATTATAGATCCGATTTTTGATTCTACTGTAAATTTTGAGATCAAAATTAAATTTTATAAAATTTTATTTACATCAACTTATATCACAGATTTTATAATATTTAATTTATATTACAGAATCTATAAGTGAGACAAAAAATTAATTACCTAAATATTTCTTTTGGAAGAAATGCCAAATAAATCCACTGGGTGGAATTTGCAGTTAATTTGTTGATTTTTTATTTCTTTGGTCAATATTGATGTAACAATTATTCTAATAGATTATGCTGTCGGTCAAATTCGTACGTTGCCATTGGTAACCATTTGGAAGTCAAGGAACCAAAAGAGTTTTTTATAATAACAGAAGGAATCCTTGTATAGTCATTCATAGAATTATTATTCACGATTTTCTTTAGTAGGAATTGGAAATTCTAGAGAAAATAGAAACTTAAAAAGTGTTTGGTTCGCATTCGAAAATTAAAATTGGAATATAAATTATAAACTTTATTATCAGTATGGATTTATATTATTCTCCTTTACTTGTTTGGTTTGAATAAGGAACGTGTTTCAAGATTATGTTGATAAATTCATAAATTTGAAACTCACGTCACAAGTGGTGAATGAAAGTGAGTATTTTCTAACACTTTCATTATCATAGAATGATTCTTATAGTGATTGACCAAACAATATCTATGAGTATTATTAACATTGATTCCCATTCCTTCCCCTCATATGACGGATCAGGTGAACAACGTCCAAAACATTTTGCTAAATTCCTATAAGAGTGTGGAATCGTCCCATAGTATACCATGTCAGGATCTCCTAGCATGAATAGTGTTGGTGAGAGACGAAACAGAATTTTAAAAGATATGGTGAGAAGTATGATTAGTCATACAGTTTTACCGAATTTACTCTGGGGAGGCATTAAACACTGCAACTTATATCCTTAATAGAGTTTCAACTAAGATTTGGAGTTTATTTGTAATTTAACTAAGAGAAGAAAAGATAATTACGATGGATTTCATACCTTAAGAGCAGCTAAAGTTAATCTAAAATTGTGTTTTTGAGAAAATCTACAATGTGACTTCTGTTGAGAAAATTATTTCGTTGAATTTAAAAATTTATAAATTATAAGTTTTTAAAATATATAATATTATATTATAATAATTTTTAAAGTACAACATAATAATTCTATTATGGAATCGTAGAATTTTCCGTATTTTCTACCTTCATGCGGATAATTTCATTTTCAGGTCGTGGTCCTTAATTGCAAGTTTTTACACTCCAAGGGTGTCCTAAAATTTCTTCACTGAATTATGGGACGATTACTCAATAACAAACTAGGCTAAGTAACTGTCTTTATCTTCAAGGAGATATATATAGCGCTTTTAAATTTGTTAATGACACTCCCTTTTATTTTTTTTAATCATAATGAAAATATAAAATAACCTTTTATATTACATTATTCCAATCAGAATTTTGGAGAAAATGAGATAGTCGTAATTCTAACAAAAAGTAAGGAAATTTTTGTCTTTATGTGTGATTAAAAAAAAAAAAATTCAAAGAAGTGTCATCAATTAATTAAATAGTGGACGTGTCAATAACAACCCCTTTATCTAAACAAAATTTAAAAAAAAATAAAAAATTAAGGAAGATAGCTACTACCGTTGATCTTCAATAAACCATATCACTTAATTAAGTGCTTTAATTGATTCAAAACTAAAGAATTTATATATATTGTATTAATTCGATTGACATAAAAGTATTCCGATAGCTACTTGTTTCCTAATCTTGTCATTTTTACTTGGACTTGATCAGTGGCAGGCAAACTTTGAGCAAGAAAGGCTGTAAAATTTGAGAATCACGTTGACAATCAATACGCTATAGGCATCGGAATCATTGAGGTGCCTTGAATTGACTATATTAAAAAAAGAAAAATATTTAAGTAGATCCGATCTTTGATGTCATCTATAAATTTTGTGATCAGTATTAAATTTTAAAGAATCTTGCTTACATAAACTAATATCATAAATTGTCTAAAATTTAATACATATCACAAGTTCTACAAATAGGGTTAAACACCGAATCTACTTAAGTAATTTGTCTAAAAAAAATTACTTGAATACGAGGGATGCAATCAGTGGCTCAAATTGTGTCATACTGAAATATTTTAGGAAAACAAGGAAAATTTTGAATTCTAAATTCAATGAATCAAAAAAAAAAAAAAAAAAAAAAGAAATTTTAAATTTAACTGTTCAAATCGAGTCATATAATTAAATTACAATAAAATATTAACTGATAATTGTTGTACACAATAGTCAATTTCGTCCCAAAATAATTTGACTATTTGTCCTTTCTTCAGCTTACTTCCCAATTAACATTAGAATCCCAAAAATTGGAGATTCTTTTCCAATCTGGTGGCTGAAGAAATTAATTAATTTACGTTAGTCCATACTTTTCTATATCTTAATGAAATAAACCTCATATTCCAATTCAGCCTCCTAAAATATTGAAAACAGAATAAGCATTGCATTTGTACCACGTACGAGTTTGTCCTTTATTGAATTTCACTTACCCAAGCAGTACTATATAACACTGGAAATCACTTAAAATTTCCAACCTTGATGGCTAAAGAAATCAAGAATTACATTAAAATCCATGCTTTTATTATGATGAAATAAACCTTCTATTCAAATTCTACCTCCGAAAACCTTTAAAAAAAAAAAAGAAAAAAAGCATGGTGTGCACCACTAATTTGACTGAAGAAGTACCTTGGGCATGTTTTTAGCCTAACAACCATAAGGCATTGGACATGCTTCAAACAAGCAAATGGGATGTTTTTAGGTTTTATTTTATTTGTGCGTGAAAGTTTAGGATCAAGGAAGGTTGTATGTCCATTTTGATACAAGACATGCCTTCGGATCAGTACAGGTCACCAATTTTATTTAAGAATTAGGGAATCCTTGATAAACTAGAAAAATTGACATTTAAAATTTGAACACTAAAATTTAGATACAGATGTATAAAAGTGTGTGCGAGAGAATAAAATGTGTGTTAGTATGTGTAACAAGGAAAGAGATATTTATATGAGAGAAGGAGTATATGTCATGCATGAATGTGCAAAAAGAGAGTATAAAATAAATAGAACAATTCGACAAACTAAGTGAAAAAATATTAACTTAAAATTTTGTTAACAAATCAAATGACACGAGGTCAAAAATACAAAAATTGTATTTAAACACTTAATTTAGTTATACACCTCAAAGTGATTGTTACGAATAGCGTAGCAATGAAGGAATTATGACAGCGATTTAAACATCAGCTTCTCTTATAAAAGTTCACAAACTTTTATGGTCAAATCCAACCTTAACGACGGTGTTTATCGGCAACATCAATAAAAGTCTACACAGTCGAGTAATTTGTAAAGTCCACGTGTCAAGTTAATATCATATGTGGTTGATTTTTTTATTTGTACTTTAGCGAAGTGTTGTGTTATTTCTTCAACTACTACTTATATAGGTGGCATTTAAATAGATGAGTCTGAGGGATTCGTAAAGTTACAATAAATAAAATTTAAAATTATTTAAATTTTTTTTTCATATTTTTTAATTTCGGTAATATTTAAAATTTATTAATTTTAACTTTAAAAATTACAAAAAAAAAAAATGATGAATCTCAAAATTTTTAGCAATTGTTTCAACCCAAATAGTGTAATTAATTCAAGCTCATAAAAATTCTTAACTGTTAGTTCGCAAAGGTTTTAAATTTTATTTGCACTTCATATATTATGAAAGTGTAAAGTCATTCATGTGTCACTTGATGTAATTTGACAATATTAACTTTTTGATACATGAACCATACCATAAAATCTAAAATATATCCTGGACTGTACAACTTCCGTTTTGCAAGTTACCAAAAAATTTGCTTAAAATGAAAAAAAATAAATAAAATTTAAATGATAGACTTCATACTAATAAATTTTACCTAAAAGATAAATTATAGTAATACTAGATATTGGATATATATATATATATATATGCCACTCAAACAGCGGGTCAAATTGGTTGGCTAATTAATATCCCATCTCAATGAACTCTTTTTTTTTTTTTTCCCACCCCAATGGATGAATTTGTGTCAAATACGTTGGTGTATTCACATTGAATCGAGGGTAGGCGGCTATAGAAAAAGGAGAGAAGCTTGGCAAATTTGAACAAAATCTTAATTAAAGGGTAGTGTAATAAGACTTCCTATAGTGAAAGCTAGGAAATTTTTTTGGTCAAGTTAGGAATTGAGGAGGAAGAAGGAGCACCCAAAGCCACGTGACAAGACTTTCTTGATCGATCATTCAAGCCAGATTGACCTACTTGTTTCTTTCTTTTTTATTGTTTTTAAAGGAATGAATATTAATTGGCATTAATCTTTGGATACTTAAAAATGTTCCACTAACATTAATTTTGGATAGATTCTTGTCAGGATTAATTTTTATGCTGTCAGTATATGAAATTTTTTACACTATCGAGAACAGATGTATGCTAAATATACAAAAAAAAAAAAAGGAAAATTTTATAATTCCTTGTAGGAAATCATTTTCTTGTGCTTTAAATACTTGTACAGTACAATATCTGTATTTTAAAAAAAAGCTTATACTGTACAAGTTTTTAAAACGAAAGGAGTAATTTCCTAAATAGTACTGTAGAATTTTTCCAAAAACTATTTCAATTTAAAAAAAATACACATATTACATTTGTACGCTGTCTTATTATTATTGGGTAGGGGTTATTGTTTATTTGTAATGTTGAAATCTTATCTAGCCAACTATGAGAAATTAAAGAATTGTATGAATTTTTTTCCCCCTCATGCTGAAACCGTCCCTATGCGCCATTATGTGACCAATGCAGGTTTATTTGGATGCAATTGGTATTTTGAAATTGCAAGAAAGTTCGAGGGATGAGGAATCTGTCTGAGCATTAATAAAGAGGAATCTTATTACCCAAAAAATATAAAAATAGAAAGGAATCTCCATGGGCAATTATATATGGGGAAATTATTAGATGGATCCGATTTATGAAATGAATTTTTTAGTCCAAATTTATCTACATCATTCTATTCTATTAAAATAATCATCTTCGTAGATGATGTGAATTTTTAAATTTAAATCAAGAAATTTATGAATCGCATGCATCTAAGAATTTTTCATTATATATATTTGTAAAATTAAGGACAAAATTTAGGTATGATCGATCTTGTAAATTATAATAAAATTTAGATAAAATTAGTTCTGTAAATCATGAGGCATAAAAAGTAAATGTCACATATCCACAAATGAGATTCGCTCTTTTCATTTGCATCTTGTCAGTTATCAGAACAAACCCATCCGAAAATCAGTTTTTTGTTATTTTGTCAGTTTTTTGTTGTATTTGCTGCATTGTCAATAATGTAGACATGTCCTCACTTCTTCAGACGCGACTCACTTTTATTCTTAAATCCATATTTTTCGATGGGAGGGATCAGTCTGCTTAATTATGTAGACCAACGTTCCCCGATGCTAGTGGTGTCCTGAGGTAAAAAATCATCCATTTGCCCTCTTCATTGGAAGAGAAGATAATAAAAGCAATTAATGAAAGAGTGTACCATAAATTAACAAGCTGGGTCTCTCATCAATAACATTAATTAGAGGGGATTCTACTTTAGGCTTCGTTTGCTTCATAGATGATTTGAAATTGAATAAATAATTTTATGTCATTTCACGTTTGGTTGAATTTTAAATACAAAATTATCATCCTACATAAGTAATTTAATCTCTCTTTCCTGAACTATATGAGGTATTACACATCCCGTCCTTGGTATTAATAATCTTACCAAGTTAGATAAAGTATGAAATTTCTAAATTACCTTTTAAATTTATATTTTCTTGTAATAGTTATTTGTTTTTTCTTCAAAAAAAATCATTTTTATCATTTTTTTTTAAATTTTAGGTGAAAACACGTATTTTATTACATCATGCACACTTGTTCTTTTATTTTATTTTTTTAATTTTACAATGTAGTACGCCTTATTTTTATTTTATTTTATTTAAATATTTCTTCTTCTTTTTTTACAACACACATATTTTCAAATATAGTAAAATATTATTAACTAAATGGAGAAATCTAATTGTATCAAGATGCTATATTCTTTCTAATTTGTAAATGTAAGTACTAATAATGATTCAATATTAAATTGACATAGTACTACTATTAGAAATTTTATCACTCTTTGCTAATTTATGTGCATATTTCAATAATTTTATTACTTTATTTATTTTTTAAACATGACAATGTATAATTTAAAAATGTTTTATGTGTGAAAATTTTAAAGTAATTAAGAATAGTGAATAATAATAAGAAAATATTTCAATATCTACAGCTCTCCTCTATACGTCATTTTTAATAAAAATATAAAATGATATTATTATCAAAATATCTGGTCAATATTCTAAACAAACCAAATACAGGGTTATAATCGGAGGATGATACATCCCAAGACTATCATGTGGAATAAGTTATGTGAGAATGATTTATCTATGAACCAAAATGAACCCTTATGTGCACTATTTACTTGCATGTATAATAACCAAGAAAAAGAAATGAAGTCCAAAATCATTTGAGTAAAATATATACAAGACAACATACTTAAAAGCATTTTAAAATTATTACAATTAATCGTAAAAGATCGATTGCAAAGGTTTAGAAGAAAATCGTAAATCATAAAAGTCATTTTATGATCTATTTTCTAATTAGTTAACAAAACTTAACAGCATGTGCAGTTCGTTTGCCTATGTTATTTATAATAGAATAAAGTTTATTTAGATGAGTCGAATAAACGAACATGAGTTGCATCCACTTTAAAATTTTTTTAATTTACATCTAAAATTTGAGTGGGACGAAACTGATACGGAAATTCTGGCATTGTTACGCACACTAATATACAATAACATTAGGGGTGTTTTCGTTTGGATTGAAAATATTTTCTTGATTTTGGAAAATATTTTACATGAAAAAATTTATTTTTCATACAAATTTTCGGTGTTCGGTTGACAAAATGAAAATATTTTGAAATAAAAAATTTTAACGGTTTTATCTTTAATTTTATAAATATAAGTTAAAAAAATTTATAACAATGGTAATAAATAATCTACCTTACAAGTAATTGTGATTAATAAAAAATTGATTTTGATCAAAATTAAATGATAGTACAATATAGTAGTAAAATATGCATAATGATAGTTATATTAGTGTGGGACTCATAATTGAGAGAAAAACGAATGAAAAAGAATTGTAAACGAAAATAAGTTTAATAAACGAAATTCTAAACGTAAGTATTTGAGGTTTAGTGTCACTTTTGAATTATCCGAAAAATAACTCACGCTCAAAAATTCAGTAAGCTATTTTCAGCCAGAGGAAGAAAAATTGAAAAATATTTTACACCAAAAAATATTTTTCGGTATTTGACACCAAAAATATTTCTAAAAAATATTTTCCTGAAAATATTTTCAATTCAAACGAACGCACCTAATTGTTTAAAAACTTACAGCTGAATATGTGATTTATGATCCATATTCTGATGGTTCATTAATTAGACCAATTGCGTTATACACATTCTTGATTTCGTTCGATTTACGAAACATCTGTCTACGAGTTCATGTGTAAATATGGGTGCCGATGAATGATTATTGCTACTTGAAACAATAAACTATTGAAAGACTATAACTCAACAATTGTTAAAAATATGTAACGAAAATAGGTAATCATTATATTTTGGGCATCTAACAAATGAATCCGTGGAAATATGCTTTATTGTTAATCGGGAAGTTTTGCATTCATATTAGGTAATTATTTTGTTGTGCTTTATGATTTTTTTTTAAAAATAGTATAAATTTTTAAAACATAATGTATTGTACTTTTTTCTTTTTTTTTTTGTTTTAAAATAATTATCGATTTAGATAACTTGTTTGGTATCAAATTATCTCTCACTTTAGAAAATTAAGGAAGTATTAAATCATGTTTTTTCAACTTCTACTCTTAGTAGCATATTAATGGAGAAAGGATTACGTAATTGGGAGATATAAATATAAAAAAATAATTTAATCATTATAAACTATATTTTTATAAAATTAATGTAATTTAATAATTTTTCTTAATCGGTGTAACACTAATAAAAAGCAACACTTATTTTAAAATGAAGAGACTAATTGCAAATTTTTAAAGTATGTCGAACTAATTTGTATAATTTTTTTGTCGTGAATGATGCACATGAATTAAACACATAAAACATTTTGTACATGAAATCGCCCCTTTTTTAAGGAAAAAGTGAGTTAACTTTGTGAGAATATTTACACGGTAGACTAAAAAGGACTCGAGGTTTCAATCAACGACATTTTTAGGATTAGTTTGATGGCGACTACCATGAACAATCGCCAAAAGAAAAGAATGATTGCAATCTTAGCAGTATTAGCAACAGAAAAAGTCATCACTGGTCTATTATTATGTACATAGTGTCGTATAAATATGCACGAGTACCATAGAATTATGCATGGAGTATTCGTGATTGCCCGGCTACCACATAATTAATACCTCTACAAACCAATTTCTGTACAGGGTATAAATAAATCTAAATTAATCGGACATTTTAATGTTTAAAATTATTTAATGTTTTTTAATAAATTTGTAAAAGTTTTCATGTTTGGATTTTTTTTTTTTTTTTTTTTTTTTAGTCGAACTCAAACCAAGTTTTATGAAACTAAGTTTGAATCGAATTAAAATAACTTGAGTTTTAATATATAAATTTAAAATTTAAGTTTACCGGACCAAATTTGTCCGAATTAAAAAAAAAAAAATTAACAAACAAAAATTTTATTTAAATTTATGTTAATCATGGACGAAATATTATTGAGTCAAGATTTATCAATATGCTCACCCAACAAATATTAGGTAAATACTATGATAGACCATGTCTTTGTTTCACTTGTACCAAAATCAAAATTAAATCTTATAAAATTTTACTTACGTCAACTTATATAATAGATTCCATAACATTTAATTTATACCACATGATCTATAAGTAGAGTCAAAAACCAGATCTACCGAAATATTTCTTCAAATATTATATCAATTTCCAAGGCAAAGCAAGTTCATTTTTGTCGTATTAGGAAGGAAATTCGTTTAACATTTGATCAACTTCACTTTTCTCTCTCATCTCTCACTTTCCATCTTTGGAAAAAAGAATCAACCTCTCGTTAGTCTTCATTTTACTTCCTTTTCTCTCCACTTAAAAACTACCAAACAAGAAAATACTTCAAATTTCTTTTCTTTAATCTCGAAAGACTTTCATTCAAACTTGGCTATGAATGAGGCTAAATTAGAATTTGAATTATTTGGCCATGCTACAATGCATAACGTATTTATCTATCAACAACTGTGTACTACTTACAAAAGCAAGTCCCCTATACTTTTGAAAAATTATCACTAGATGGGAATATCTAACTTTAAGCATCAACTATCTATTGCCAAAGAATATTATTATAATTTTGACGATTAAATGTTAGATAAAACAGACAAATAATATAAAAAATAGAGAATGGGTCTAATATTAAATTTATGTAGTAGTTTATTATTGATGGTATTAAGTTGGTATTACAAAGTTTGACACTAAGGATCTGATTTATCAATTTTTAGGTGTATATTGAACTACCAATTGATTGATTACTTAGGTCGTTTTATACGTATTCAATTGCACAGTAACTGTTTGGACTGTTATCTTTTTATTATTTTCTAAAAGTATTTTGTAATAATTCTTTAAACACATTTTCGACTAATTTTTTATATCACATATATCACAGCTCAAAAGTGGTTACAATATTTATTCCCAATAAAATTCAAAATAATATTATCTATACTATATATAAAGTGTGAGGAGGGTTTTTCATGTCTGTTATTTTGTGATTTGTCAAATTTACCCTTTATTACTTCTTCATTAACTACCCATAACTCCATTTTCCTAACTCCCTTCCACCTTTCACTCTCCACTTACATTATTATTATTTTTTTAAATTTTTTGCTAGATTTTAACTACCTATTATTTCCCCTCCTAAATTGCACACCCATAGGCTGTGCCTCTCCTACTAATAAATAATGATTGTCCAAACAAAATCACTTTTCTCTCTTTTCCATTGTAAAGCATTCTTCATCACCTCCCTTAGAATCAAGACATGAGAATCATGGAGTTTCAGAAGAAATTCAAACATAAGGCAAGGAGTTTCAGGAAAATACTTATATAGATCCGATTTTTTACCCCACCTGTAGACCTTGCGGTCAAGATTAAATCTTATAGAATCTTTTTTACGTTAACTGATGTCATAGATGCCATAACATTTAATCTACACCACAAGATATACAAGTTAAGTCAAAAACTAAATCTACCTAAGTATTTCCCGGAGTTTCAATCAACAATATCTGCCACATTTGTCAACAATCATGTCTGTAATTTAAAAATAGTCAATTTGAGCATGCATTTACATGTTTCATTGATGCTAGTATCCAAAATGAGTTGAATGAGATGAATACAACAAAAGAATATTTAAAGACAAAGTGATCAATTTAAACCTTAAGATCCAAAATAAGACTTCATACAAAAATGAAGAACCATTTCAAGAACTCTCCTGATTTGATCTAAATTATTCTATAAATATATCTATTGTATTTAAATTTTAAGAATGATTGCAATCTTAACACAATTAACAATGTAAAAGACAAAAATAATCTATATTTGTGTATATAATATGTCTATATTTATCAAATACTATAGAATTATGCATGAACCGGCCTGCTATTTCGTGATAGAGTATTTGTGATTAGATGGATACCACTTAATATATCTCTACAAACTAATTAGTCTACATGCAGGGGTTACAGTAATTAGTTTGAATGGTTCAGATTTGTTTGATTACTTTTAAGGAGTTATAAATGTGTTATGTTTGGTTTGTTTTTTTTTAGCAGAATTAAAATGAATTTTTATCGAGTTGATTTCGAATCAAACTTGAATAGTTTGAATTCTTTAAAAGATTAATCTTTCATGCACCGTTAGTGTAGAAAATTTTCAACACCATCAGATGTAAATGCATGCTTGTGTGCATTGTCTGAATTTCAAATGTTATTTTTGTACATGTATCATGTATCCACATTCGATGGTGTAGAAAATTTTCTGATAGACACCGACAATATATAAAAGATTAACTCTTTTGTAAATATAAATTTTGAAGTTTTAAATTTATTGAACTGAGTTTGACCTAAATTTTGAAAAGTTAAAGGACTATAAATTTTTTTTTCAAATTTAACTTAATTATTGACGAATCAAAATAAATTCTTATTAAATCAAATTTAATTCATGTATCAAATAATAATATGGTTTATTTTTTCAGCCAAATCTATAAATAAGCTATAAAAGGAGGGGGGGGGGGCTCCATTTACAATGCCTACATCGGCCAAGTTTGTGAGTTTTGGATAGATAAAAAAAAAAGAACATTAAAGAAAAAATTTTAAATTTTCTTCGTGTATTGTTTGGGAATTTTGAGAATTTTTTTTTTTAATTTGTATGTGATTCTACACATGTCTTCTCTTGTCTAAAAGTATTTATATCCATTTGGTAGGCAAAATGACAAAGGAAGGAAATTCATTTTGTCATATTTAGGAAGGAAATTCATTTAATCGCTTCACTATGAGTATTTCTTTATTTCTCTCCATTTTTTTAAAAAAGAAGTTCATTAACAAAATCAGATCTTTAATTTTTTTTTCCAGTTTAAATCAGCCTATTTCTCTCTGTCTTTAAAGCTGTTCACTATACTCTATTTCTTATATTTTCACTTCACTTTAAACTCCCAAACAAGAAAATACTGCAAAGTTTTCTTCTTTTATCTACATAGAATTCCATTCAAACTTAATTGGCTGAATGAGTCTAAATTAGAATTAGAATTAATTTCCTGTGTTAAAATACAAAATTGTTTTTTTATCGCCGAAATTTGACCTAATTCTTAGCAACCATCCACTGCCAATAAGGCACCATCATAATTTTGCAATTAAATATTAGAAACTATCCCCAAATGATAGAAAAAGACAAGACATTGAGAAAATATTAAATATACGTGACAGTTTATTATTGATGGTACTAACTTGATACCGGAAACATATAAGTTTATTATTATTAAATATATTAATTTAAAAAAATTTTTACAGTTCTTTTTAAGAATCATTCTCTTAATTTTAAAAATTTATACAGTATAAACTTTTAAAGAATATAATATTATATTATACAAATATTTAAAATACAAAAAATTAATTCCCTAAAAAAAATATAAAATTTTCCATCCATTTATGTTACTACAGGCCTACTGATGGACGTTTATTGAAGTATGCAACTGTATGGTAGTTTCTTCGTCCTCCCTTAAATCAAATATATAAGAAACATGGAATTTTAGAACAAACTAAATTCAAAGCTAATGCAATGAGTCTCAGTCAACAATATTTTCCAATATTTGTCAACATTAAAGTGGGTAGTTTAATAGCGCAGTTGAGTAAATAGTCAATTTGAGCATGCTTTTGCATGTGTCACTTACGCTGGTAAATCAAACGTGACGTTGAATGTGGTGAACAGAAGAACAGAATATTTTTAAGGGAAAATCGCCAAAATAGTCCCTCAACTTTTTTACTTTAGCCAAAATAGTCTCTCAACTTTATTTTGTAGCCAGAATGGTCCTTCAACTTTTTTTTTAGCCAAAATAGTCCTTTAACTTTTATTTTTTAGCCAGAATAGTTCTTTAACTTTTATTTTTTAGCCAAAAAAGTCCTTTTATGGCTTAGTCACCATAATTTTTTTTTTTTTTTTTATAAATTTCACATGAAAGTACTATCTTGGCTAAAAAAAAAAAGTTGGAGGACCATTCTGGCTACAAAAAAAGTTGAGGGACTATTTTGGCTAAAGTAAAAAAGTTTAAGGACCATTTTGGCAATTTTCCCTATTTTTAAAGACTAAGGAGGTGTTTGGTTCACATTCTGGAATCGGAATCGGAATGTAAATCATAAACCCCACTATTGGTATGGGTTTATATCATTTTCCCTTACTTGTTTGGTTTAACATAGGAATGTGTTTCATTATGTTAATAAGTTACTCAACTTGAAACCCATGTCACAAGTGGGGAATGAAAGTAGGTATTTTCTAACACTTTCATTCCCATACAATGATTCCTATAGTGTTCAACCAAACACCATTTATGGGTATCATTAACTTTGATTCCCATTCTCCCTCTCATACCCATAAACCAAACACCTCCTAAATGATATATCAATTTAAACATTATGACCAAACTATACATTTAATACAAAGTGTAAGTAACAAAAATACTTACGTGTACCTTGTAATAAGGATGGGCAATTGTCCTCCTCCCCAATTTGTGAAAAAAAATTATAAATTAGACTTATAAATTTGTAACCATTTTTAGAAGGAAAACGAATAATAAATTCACGTATGCATAATTATTTGTCAAAATTACTCTGCGTGGCAAGATCATATTAAATTATCAATTCTTGATTTTAAATCCTCGGTCAGATTTTGTTTTTTTTTTTTTCGAATTTAGTAATACATTAGTAACTTTAGTCTCTTTTTCATTTTGTATAAATATACAATATTTAGAATTTATCTTGGATTGGCTCCCTTGATTTTTGTCAAATTTCCTTTTTTTCTTTACATTTCCTCCTAAACTTTTTTTTAAACTTTTGATTATCCTTTACATTGCACCTAGAAAAAATAATATTTTACTGTAGTTCTATACAAAATTTGAAAAAATCACTAGATGAATGGGGAGAATTTGAAAATTTGTGAAGTAAAATAAAAAAAGGCAACTTCACATTATTGTTAATCTACATACTAAAGTGGCTACACCTCTTACCCTTGGAGTTTTGACTCAGCCCTGACATGTATTACTAGTTCCGTAAAAGAATAAATGAAATCCAATTAAATATCTAAAGTCATGATTTGGTAATTAAATATTATTTGCCATGTGTATTAATCTTAGCAAATGGTCTTGTTGAATTTCTCACTTTATAAATAATTTTCCATGACCAAAATAAGACAGTACAAAAACTTGAGGGACTATTTCAACAGTTCACCCCCCTTGTTTCGTATCCAAATCGTTCTATAAATACTATATGCTCTCCTCATATTATGCTGCACCTGAGCCTCCCACTTCCTATAGTTGAAGCTTCAAACTTCAACTGAGGTCTCAAGCAAACTTATTAGCCTCAAAACCTCTCTCTATTCTCTCCCCGCCCCATTTTCCAAAAATGGCAACTACAGCCGGGCAGGGCATTAATAACGCACGGTTCTTGGACCTCCAAACAGCCAAACTCTCACCCGCAACACTTTCCATTTTGGGAAGGCGGTCGTTATCATGGTCGACTAATAATATTTCCATTAAGGTAATTAAGTACGATTATTATTTTTTATTTAAAAAAAATAATTCTATACTAGTCACTCTATATTAAAGTATATAACATAACGATTATTAATTTATTCGTGTTGTGGCAGAGATGCGTTGTATCATGTTCATTAGCAATGAATGGTTGCCAAGGTGGTGGTGGTGGTGGTGACCCAAGAGCACCACTTGGAACCATAGAAACTCGTACTTTTCCTGCTGTTTCGACATCCGCATTGGCCTTGGACCGTCTTAATTCAGCCATTGCTGACTTGCAATTAGACCCTTCAGCCTTCGACTCGGGAATTATGCCTCCCGGCTTGAGGTTAGTAATACAATAATTATAATGCTTCATAATTTCTTGTTCATTTTTTATTTTGGGTTTCTTTTTCTTTTGAAAAAAAAAAAAAGATTGTGAACAAAAAAAAAAAAGATTGTGTTGCCACTTGGTTGGCACAGAGAAAGAGGGACATGGATAATGCAAATTTTGATTGGTAATTTTTTGTGCATGATGGTCCATCACATCACGGACCCGGGGCCTTGGAAAACCGTACCCGGTTATTAGTGCATAGAGGTCGATATGAATTTCTGGAAATCATTTTTTTAATTAAAAATAATAATAATAGTAGAAGTTTTTAATTTTTTTTTTTCAAAATTGGAATATGTTCTATATATGTAAATGGAAAATATATAGATCACTTGAATGCATGATTAAATGCTGAAATTTGGACGTCCCATCCATGTCGGTCCAACGAAAAATATTTAATGCAAGATAAAGAGAGAAAATGATAAAGAAAAAGAAGAAGAAAAAGATGGAAAGTAAAATGGCGATTCTTTTTCTTATTTTAGAAGATAAAGAAGGTATTTTACATCATTCTAGGGAAACGAAACTGCCAAGGAAGGGCAATTCTAGTATTATTTTTCTATTTTTGACAATTAAAGTTGAAGTTTACTACTTCTATGTTTGCTATGCGTTGGTGCATTATGTGTTCATCCCGAATCATATCTGTACATAAATAGAGGGTTGGTGCTCTATGCATTATTTACAAGGATTTATTAGTAATTATTACATGGATTTGTATTCATCTCTGGACTTTGTAATTAAAACCAAAATTATATGAGTTTAATAATGCATGTTGATACTAAAATAAATAATGCATACTAATGTAAGAAAAATAATAGTATGATTTTAATTTTAACCACGAGATTTATAAGTGAAATCTGAACCGACACCATATAAAACTTTTCCAAGGAATAGAGTATGCTACCTGAAATTTCATTTGTTCTTTAACCGCATAACAAGTTTGAATCCTTTTATTTGTCTGCATTTTTTCTTTTGGGTTCTTTCCAGACATAACTCGGAATTTGAAACTAAATGTTAAGATAATTATTATTTAAATATTATTTGGAATTAATATTATTTAAAATAAATACTGTAGCAATTTTACAATATCATATATTTACAAACAATATTTATTTACAATATCATATATCTATATATATATATATATATATATATGTGAGACAAAAAATATTTACAAACAATGTTAAAAAATGATTACGAAATATTATTTTGAGAATAATAAATAGTAATAAGATTAGCCAAAGGGAACCTATTTTTTTTTTAGCTCTTTTATTGCACTTCAGGGATTTTACAATGTTTCTCCTTGTGTTGACTATCTTATTATTATATTCCTTGCGTAGATTCTACTATGATTAATCAACTAAAGTATACTAAATAGGGTCATACTTTCTATTCTAGTTTAAAAGTCCATAGATAACAACTGATTCTAACAGAACTTTGGTTGGTGGGAGAAACTTGGAGGGATGAATCTCATGTCCAATTTTCACTGATAAGCTTAAAAGTATTTACTGTGTATTTCCCAGAAAGTATCAAAGTCACTTTCTATTTATTTTTTTTTTTGAGGAATATATTTGGTACCTGGTAGTATTTATTAAAATTACAATATGTTTAAGCTACAAACTAAACTAAGACTCTTGAAGATTGAGTTGACCAAACACAACTAATGAACCTGCTTACAAGATACCCATTTATTCTAGTTGCTGTGCAAGTTGGAACTAGTCAAATTTATTTCTACTTTAAACATTACCATGTCATATAAAGTGTGTGAAAATGCAGTGCATTTATATAACACGACAATTTTATTGAAGTGTTATTAAATTTGAAAAAAAAAAAATTCTATCAAATATCTGAAATAATATTTGATGATTTATTATGATTTTATTAAGTAAAATGATTTTGACATGTGATTTTAAATTTGTGATTTTATAAATTATTTTTTAGAAAAAAATATCAACTTTATTACTACTTTAGTTCTAAGTATTATAAGATTTAACACAATTTAATTACTTTTGGTGGCTTCTTGAAGACCATTTTGCTATCTATATATACATGTTCATGCCTTACAATTTTTTAATTATCGGAGAGTATTATCGAAAATGGTAAATCTTTTATACACATTGAGGTTCTATAAACTTCCTATTTTCAAAATATTAGACAATGAAAGTCTAATATTGGTTAATTAGTTATGCAACTTAAATAATTACCACAAGACGCCTCCATATACGCACTCAATTAGAGCCTTAATAAGTTCTTATTACTCAAATTTAGTTAATAATTAAGGAACTTTGACTTAGGATAAATAACTCTGATCTAATCTTCTAACTTGTGGGTGTGCAATTTGTGGACGTTCTCATGCATGTAAACATATAGGAATCAAGATCATTTGCATATCCATTAATAACTACTTGGGTGAATTGAGTCAAGGTGAAAATTTTGGGGTACAAATAAAGAATTGGTTAAAACATAGAGTAAATCTTTCATACGCTGTTGATATATAAAAATTTTTATACCATCGGATCTAAATGCATGACATATGTTCATTGTTTAAATTTTAAAAGTTATTTTTGCATGTGGCAAGCATCTAGATTCGATGATGTAAAATTTTTGTACACTGACAATACATAAAAGATTTACTCTAAAACATAAGGATGCAAAATGAATTAGTTCCTAGCTTGTAACCAGTAATGTATATAGTTATAAACTTTTGTTAAAATTGTCCCTTAATTCTTAAAATTTATTTTTGCCATATTATTTGAAGGAAAAAGTAATTAATTTTTTGAAGAAAAACACATTTTTCAATCCTTTCATCTGGAAATACAAGACTTGACTTTTGAGCTTCTGAGCCAAAACATTTAAGTAGAAAGGTACAAATATTTATTTCAAGTAAAGTCTTTCTTCCTTTCACTTTCACGTGTAAAAACCATACCGGTATAGCTTGTTTAATTTACAATAATTAATGAAATTCTCGAACGAAAAATGGATTGCATAAGTAGTGATAAATTTTCTTCAAAGTACGTATGTACTAACGTAGGTAACAAATTACTTATTGTAAGTCATGAATTGATTGATCATCTTAGGGTTAGGTGTGAGATAAGTGCTTGTCTTAATTGATATGCACCTTTATTTTTTCCCAAAAACAATAATTTCATTAATATAAAATCATCTTAGTTATAAGAGATTTACAAAAGTTGGATATGAGCTCTCGTATCAACCAGTTCTTACTCTCACTAAATAACATGTAAAAGAATTTCGCAAATTATATGCATCTAAATTCATGAAATATAGCATTTTTTGCGTCCTTGATCACTCGATTAGAGTGTAAAACTAATCAACCTTGGTTAAAAAGTGTTTAAACAAAAAGGTCATTAATCATATAGTAATTTGTAGTAGTTTGTATAAATTTCTTGGCTGGCTTCATATAGTTATAACAGAAATTAGAAGTATAAGAGTCAGATTTGGTCTCATTTTCTTCCAATAATGATTTTAAAAAAGAGAGAGAGAGTCAGACAATTGGTATACCGAGAAAATTCTAAGCTGAAAATTGACTCCACTCATTTAGTTCAAGATTCAACAACCATAAAAAAGATTATCTAGACTCACAAATCACAATGGTTAACTTCTCATTAATTTTGATTAATCAGGCTTAACTTTAGGGATGTAAACAAATTGAATCGAGCGTGAATAGTACCTTACTTGAGCTTGAACTCGGAAAAAAAGTCAATCAAGCTCGAATTCAAATAGTTTGACTTTTTCGAAAGTAAATATGTAATTTTTTTAAAAGAGTGTATGGATATTTTAGTAATTTTATATATAATAAAAAAAATTTAAAAAATTATATATGTGATCGAAAAAATCGACGAGTACTCAAGTAATATATATATGTTCAAGATCGATTCGTCAAATAATTCGAGTTCGATCAACTCGACTTCGAGTCAAATTTTTTATTTACCTGCTAGATTCGTTTACACCCTATTTAACTTCTGATTAATTCTGTTGCATCCGGACAAAGAAACCATCTTGTCAATAGTTAAGTTCAGGATCAGAAGTCGCAAGAAATAGTAATGAGATCCTGACTTTAAATATTTGAACAAGATTTCATTTGGGGTATGTTTGGTTGGTCTAAAAATATTTTTACGAATATTTTTTTTTTATAAAATATTTTCAAATTTCCTTCCGTTGTTGAAAACAACTTATACTATGTAATAATTATTATGCATAAGTTATTTCCCATATAGAGTGATTTTAAATCTCAGTCACTATATATTTTTACGAATATTTTTTTTTATAAAATATTTTCAAATTTCCTCCCGTTGTTGAAAACAACTTATACTATGTAATAATTATTATGCATAAGTTATTTCCCATATAGAGTGATATTAAATCTCAGTCACTAATTTTCTAATTTAAATTACTAAATTTATTTTAATTTTTAATTATGATCCATTCATTTTATCTCTTTATTTGTGTCCCACAATAAGTTAACTAAATCAGGCATATTTGATCATTATATCATCTTATAATTTAGTTTTGAAGAATCAAAATTAATCTCTTGTTAGGTATATTTTCTTGTCAAATATTTTTTACAATAGTTATATATCGACCCTTTTGTAACTCTTATTATTAATATCTAACATTAAAACAGCATATAAAAATTATATTCCAAAAGATATTCATATTGTCATCTCCAAAACACGGAAAATATTATAAAAAAATGACTTTTTTCACTTTAAGTGTTTAATTATGAAATAAAATATTTTCCTTGTAAAATCTTAAAAAGCTAAAAATAAACAATTTTTTCCCATGCTTATGGTAAATTGACTATTTTACCCTTCTGGTTGTTGTTAAACAAATAGGTGCCAATACAACAGCAAATTGAAGCACTGGACTGGCTTCATTCCCAAGGCCGAAGCCATCAACTCCCCCGCTGCTATTTCTCCGGCAGAAACCGAGTCACCTTTTCCGATTTATCTCGTAGCATCGATGGCAGTGCATTCAATCCCTACACTTCAACTTCTGTCGAAGATAATGACCTCCTCAGCTGTTGCTGGCGTCGGATCTGCAATCCTCTTTCGCAGTCTTCATCCCTTTTCTTTTCATGATTGGCTTTCCATTAAGAGGTACTACTACTTAATAACTACACCATTCTTCTTTCTCTGATGTTTTTCGATGATTTGCTTGCATGGAATAAAATCCCTTTTCGTAGTTTTGTCTGTAGTTTACATAATTTACTTACGTATCAATTCATACATATCGGTATCCAGCGCACACATACATTATATATATTTGTTAACATAATATCATATTGAGTGCCCGTACTCGGACCACGTACTAGAGGATACCATGCAATAGGATTTAGAAGATATTTAATTAGACACTTTTGATTTCAGAAATACTAGGCAACTATAGTAATAAATTTTCAAAGAATCTAAAATTGAACTGTGTCAGATGTTGTCCAAGTGTTATTAGAATGTAGTTACATTGTTAAAGTGATTGAACATTGATGAGTTAACTATACCGAATCTCTAATGAATAAAGTAATTACATCTAGATCAAGTTCTACCATTTTGTTTACTTGGAACAAAGGTTTTTGTCCAAGAACTGCCCATTTATTCGGGCATATGGAGCGATTCGCTTTGATGGGAGATCAAGCATATCACAAGAATGGAAGGCTTTTGGTTCATTTTACTTCATGGTTCCTCAGGTGAATATTATATTTCTCTGTTTATTCATCTATCTATCTTTGAATGGAGAAAGTATTTTAGTATCATTTACAGCTTACCAATTAATTGATTCACAGGTTGAGTTTGATGAATTAGAAGGAAGTTCAAAGATTGCTGCAACAATTGCATGGGACAATGCTCTCTCTTGTACATATCAAAATTCAATAGCTGCTCTTAAAATGACAATGGCTAAGGTGTGTTTTGCGCTTTCCTTTTTCTTTTGTCCTGAATAATTCTAAGGGTTCAAGCGCTCAAGATGTCGTACATCTTATCGTATTGATTCCACTTAACATAAGTTAATCATTTCATGCAGATTACCTCTGTTGTTCTAATCAAGGACATGGCAAGATGATTCTCGTACTTCCATAAGAAGTACTGCTCATGTTCCCAGCAGAAAATCATGGGATATATCTGTAAACCGCGCTTTGGAAAGGATAAAAGGAAACGATACACCATTGAAAAAGGTATTGGTTTAAGTGCCTCTATGTATATGGATCAGTGTGGTTTCTTTTACCATTATATAACAATAGTATAATAGCAACTGGATAGGTCGTCCTCTATCTGTATCTTATCGGCAATGGTTTCTTTTTCTTCTATGTTTTTCACTATTGCTAACATTACTCGATCACTAACTTGTTCTCTGTTTCATCTCCTTCTACTTGAATAAATGTAGGTTGTACTCGCACGTAGTAGCCAAGTAGTGACATCAACAGATGTTGACCCTTTGCAATGGTTGCATAGTTTGAAGGTACTTGTTGCATTTTGTTTAATCAATTACTATAATCAACACAAAACAGTTGATTGTTTCCAGGGCTGACAAAGTTTGGATACTAACAAGTAAACTGCAGGGTGAGGGAAAAGATGCTTACCAATTTTGTCTTCAACCTCCAGATTCAGCAGCATTCATTGGAAACACTGTAAGTGATCAACATCATTAAGTACCCTTGTTTTAGTTTTCAATGTGTTCTGGGTTCTTAGAAGGATATATCATAAATTCTTGTCAAATCTATGCACAAGTAAATAAATAAATATCCGTGTAATAGTCTCCTTGTTTGTTTAATGACATTTGTTCATGTGCTGAGTCCATCATCTGCTTAGGATTGATTATTTGTGTTTGTGTGATTCTATAGCCCGAACAACTATTCCGCCGCAATGAGTTCAGCATTTTCAGTGAAGCTTTGGCTGCAACCCGAGCTAGAGGAGGATCAGAGTCTTTAGATCTTCAGATAGCCCACGACTTATTTTCCAGGTTTACACAGTTTTGCTATTTATAAGAGTAATTTTTCTAGTTATCTTGATGCTAAAGATGTTATTTTCTTCTTTTTAGTCCATTGGTGTTGTTAACTGTTGTAGCTTATGTTATTCTTCCATTCATCTGCAGTCCTAAGGACCACCATGAGTTTGCCATAGTACGGGAAAACATAAGAAGAAAATTAGGGGTAAGGAACTGAATCCCTTCCCTGAATTTTTAGCATTAAACAGAGATACCGAAATGTGAAATATCACTCTATGATGTCTCTTAGTTCCTCAGTCCTTGAAATATGTCAATGATGTTTGTTACCTCCTTCGTTGCATTGTAGGCTGTGTGTTCCCGTGTAGCAGTTAATCCAGAGAAAGTAGTACGAAAGCTATCCAGGGTTCAACATCTTTATGGTCGATTTTCCGGTACACTGCACGCTGAAGATGATGAGGTAAAGCCTTTTCTCTATGCACATTCTTGGCCAATGGACTGTAGTTTCATTTGTAGATGCAAAAAGGTTCTATAATATTCTGTAATTTTGTTTTGTCACTCTTGATATATTATCCTCCCCCTGACAAGTAATAGACTATGAAATGGATTTTATCTGCTAATATGTGATCTTCTGCTTTAGTTTCTGATGTGCTCAGTCCTTTGACTTCCAGTTCACTGTCTTGTCTTCCCTTCATCCAACTCCAGCAGTTTGTGGGTATCCTTCACAAGAGGCACGAGATTTTATTACAGAAACTGGTATGTGTTAAGTGTTACTCCAATTCAGTCAACAGTTTTTTTATTCTATGATCTTAGTTTTAATACGGTTGTCCTCTTTGGAATAAGTGAACTCATTCCCTTTATGTACTCAATTGAACCTACAAAGTTGGTCTAAATATTGTTTTGTATGCGCAATAACAGTCAATATTTTGTACAGAAATGTTTGACCGGGGGATGTATGCTGGCCCTGTTGGTTACTTTGGAGGAGGCCAGAGTGAATTTGCTGTTGGAATAAGGTCTGCTTTGATTGGAAAGGTAAGATTAACGCCGGTGGTAATGTCCCTTCTGAAATATTGTAGTCTTTTCCAAGAACTCTAGTTTTACAATCTTAGAGAACATTAATTACATTATAATTACTTGATGATACATAGAGCTACACAATCTGTGCTAGTTTGCTATTGTCTCATTACTTAATGCATTCACATGATTGTGAAATATAGGGCATCGGTGCATTAATTTACGCTGGACTTGGCATAGTTGAAGGAAGCGATCCATCTCTTGAATGGGAGGAATTGGAGCTCAAGGCATCACAGGTTTGTGCTCTATGACTAATATACTTTCTATGTTTCTCCATCACATTAGTTTTCCATATTTGATATTTTGTGCTCTATAACTATATACATTAATTTATACGATCTTTACCTTTCTTGCTTTTAATTTATGTATCCAGTTCATGAAATTGATGAAAATCGAGATGCCTGCTTTGACAATGCAAGTGTAGAAAAAGGAAGGAATAAACTCAAGGTTAGTGGTTCCAAAACAGCCAGTAATCTTTTGTGTTTCTTTATCAAGACCTCAAGAGTGCCGAAAATGTCAGCTTCTCTAAAATAAAGAGGGGAAATTTCTTCAGACATGAATAAGAAAAGAAGGTTATTATGTTCACATAAGCGAACATAATAACACAAAACTGGTCAGCGATTTTGGAATTGTTGACTGATTTATTCTTTTGCGACATTTGCAGATTTGTAGGACAAAATAACATTCAATAATCTTGGAACTATATATTTGGCTGATGATTAATGCACATATTCAGCATAAGCTGCTGTTCAGATCAAGGAAAAGTTTCTGATTCTGGACTTTAGAGTTCCTTTGTCCCCCCCTTTCTTTCATTTATCTTGTATAGAAAATCCCCTCTATTATTTTCTTTGGTTGATGTACCTAAGTTTATTGTCATGTGCCTTAATTCATGTAATCTACCAAACTCTCATTGTAAGAATCCTTTCATTTCTTTATAAGCTATAAAATATTATTGATATGATGTACCACAGAAGAAACAGCATATGTATTCTTGAGTTTTCTGTCAATCTCATGATCTGGTTCAAATATCTCAAGCATTCATTTCTTCTTGGCTAATTGTCCATCATGCATTCCCTCCCCTAAACAATATATTAGGATCTCACATTTTAAGATACTGGTTAACTTGCTGTAGATCGCGGCGTAATCACAGACATTCTTTGTAAACATTTATCAGGTATAATGAAGTAAATTCAATTCAATGATTTAGTAAATCTACACAAGCCTTCTGTATACATTTACAGGGAAAAACACCCCTCTCCTACCCTTTAATGATTCGAACCTTATGAACAATTAGTGTAATGACCACCAAAGCTGCACTTCGTTATTCTCCTGTATACACTTAAAATTTGCAGAATAAGAGTCTATCCTTTATAAGGGCAATTTGTGAAAGAAAAGAGTGATGTTTAGGCAACCAGACATTTTATTGAGAAGTTGCAAAGCTGGGAGCAGAAAATTTACCAAACAAGTAATCTCTCTTAATAATTCTTTTCTAGCTTCTTTTTGGACTAATTGGAGATCCATTATTCATGTAGTGCATGTGTAGTGGTACAAGTTTTAGCATGGCACTACAAGTTATTGACTATACACTTTAGTGCTCCAGCAAAACGTGTGAGCCTATTTGCATATTCTCCAGGCTTTGGACTGATCATATCTGGACCGGAGGCAAAATTGTGATTGGGATTTCCTGATTGAACAAAGAATGCTCCATTCATCATAACATCTCCCTCTGATTTCCACACCCAATTTTTCCACACACTTTCTGGTGCATAGTCCCTCTTGGTCACCTACATCACCATATATAATCAATAATCATGAAAAATTATTGTACATGTACTTAACTTTTTAAACGTCTTAAAAGATAATAATAACTATTATATAAATACGTTTTTTGTCCCAATCAGCATATGATTTTATCGTATTACTTTATCACTTTGTAATATTAAAAAATCATGTTCAAAATTGCACATGAAAATCAAAATTTTCATATGATTTCTTAAATGTAAATGTTCATGTGTTACTAGTAATTAGTAGTGTTACCTCTTTGGCATATGGATTTGGGGGAGCAATGAAGCGATCTATGCCTTGGCTAAGGATAGTTGGATTCTGACTTCCTCCAATGGCATACATTAGCCAATGTGTGTAATCATTGTTTACAATATGCACGAATCCCCATCTAACTCTTGGCATTCTTTGCTCTATTCCTTGACCAAAGTGAGTAAATGCAACAGTGATTTGCATTATGGAATCTCCAGAGTAGCTATCACTTGCACCAAAGAGCAATGCCTGTGTACATACATGCATTAATTAATCTTCGTAATGTATCCATGTAATCTATACTAACATTCTTCAATTCTATTTTAAGAAAAGAAAGTATGATTAAAAGAATAAATTAATGTGGCCAAATTATAGTGTATATGACCACAAATTGCCAATTCTAGTTGTAAATTGACTAACATTCTTGCCAGTCGGAAAAAAATATATGGTATAAAAAATGGACCTTAAACTATGGAACCCATGCACAAGTAAATCTCACTTTTTCGTATCATGTGGATTACACGATCAAACCTACACGAGTCTTGGACCGTCTCAGAATATTAGTATATGATATATTACCTCATTATGATGAGTGAAATGGCAATTGGAGATGGTTATAGCTGTGGAAGCCTGAACAGCATCAATGAGTCCATCATTGCAATTGGACATTGAAATGTGATCAATCCAAATATTAGTGGATCCAAAGATTGAAATACCATCACCATCACTTCTCGAACGAAAACCATAATGACCAACAGAATCTCTAATTAAGCCACCATTACCAGCCTTAATATCATGAATGTGAAGATTATGGATGATAATATTATTCACAAATTGCAATGTAAGTCCAGCCCCATATGCAATATGCACTTTTGCACCGCGCCCATCAATAGTTTTGTCACTCGTCATGATAAGCTCTTCGGTTAGCCTAATCAACATATCCTTTTTAAATATAATCCAAAGTGGTTCTGGCTGGATTAAGGCGTGTCTTAATGTTCCGGGCTTAGGATTAACAAGATCATTATCGGAATTATCGGTAACTACGTTAAATTCGACCGCCTTTGCCTCCGGTTGCATGACGACCAAAGCCAAGAGCACAATCAGCTAGCCTCATACGATTTGATTCCCAATTTGGTTGACATCTCCAACATTGATCAATGGGGTTAGTAGCAATGCAGGGACCGTTGTATTTGTGCAAGTCCCTTCTTGTGCTATTGCTGCCATCAACAGCCCTGCATGCATGCATCAACCAAATCATATCTAAATGTTTGGACGGTAAAATTATTCATTATTTTTCTAACTATAATATTTTGCAATTATTTTGTAACATGTTTTCTGATTATTTTTTTTAATTACACATATATATCATATCAAAAAAATTTGTTACAGTAATTATATCAAATAATATATATTCAAAATAATATCGTAAATATATTTTAATTGTCAAATTAATCAAACTGTGAAAAAACAAATGAGACGGAGGTAGTACATTGTTATTCACATACATCACATCTAAAAATTTATTTTCAGTAATTATGCCAAATAAGATTAAGACATATTCAAAATAATATCGTGAATAATAGCTGTTGAAACAGAGATCCATCCATCCCCTACTAAGTATTGGAATAAATATGATCAATAAACTTCATTACATTATCAAGAAATTTAAATCAAGAAAAAAAATTAAGAAAATGAATTGCATTTAAAGTCTAATTAAGGAGAGAGAATTTAAGAAAAAATAATTAATTACCTATGGACTTTCTCATTAAAATGAGAGGTGACATTTTCTGGGTGAGGGTGATAAGCTTGGTGAGCAGCCTCTTTTGCTGCTTCTGATCGCTTCTGCCAGTAATCATCAAAATCGGCAAATTGTGCCTCAATGGTTAAAACGAGAGCAACTAAAACAAATAAGATTAAGCTACTTTTATTGGCCTCCATTTTTTGTATCGATATTAGTGTGTTTTTTTTTTTTTTGCTTCCTTAAATTAATGGTTTTCTTGACAAAAAAACTTAATTTTGTTGTAACAAAACAATAAAATTTCTGAACATAATATGCTCAATTGGGATGTGTGATTATTTTTTTTTAGTAGATTGAGACCTCAATTGGGTTCATGCATATGCATGCATGGAAGCAAGGCAGTCACCTTGGCTATTATATATGCCTTTCATTTTTTTTCCTTTTGGGACTTTTCTTAAATACATTGGAATGTTTGATTGAATATGACAAAATGAGAATGAGACGTTGAGAGAGAAAAATGGGGAACCAATACTTTTATGCTAATGGTCAATTATTTAGTCTATGTGCTTTACTTTCTATGGACATTAATCGCAGTCAAAATTGACTTATAGAGAATTTTGCCAATCCATTTGACAACGAGTATGAGAATTTTGGAGGTAACCATTTTTGTATCAAATTATACAAGAATATGTTGACAGTTCAATTTTATTTTTTTTTAAATACGTTTCTCCACGTACCCGTTAGTGATTCGAATACATGACCAATATATTATAAAAAAAAACGTTTTCCACCTAAATTATATTTTGCTATAAACCTAATATAGAATATGTTTATATTATTACGAGGTATATTAGGTGTGATTGACCCAATAATTTAGGGTGACCCTTTTTTTTTTTCTTCATCATAAGTTCATTTAGAGTTCATACACAATTTTACAATTTATATCCGCGTATTCCGGGTAGATATGAGACTCTTGGAGCTTTAACGACATACAATTAGATTATATATTTATGGTGAACTAAAAAATTTAAGATAAAAAATATTAAAAAATCTAACTATGTATAAATTCTAAATCTTGGTGTAATGTCAAAATTAACGTACTTCTAAAACTATCCCGTTAAATTCATTTTAATCATTAATCATTTTAACCACCTTCTCTCCTCTCTATTTTAATATTTTTTAAACCCCTCACTTTCTTTTATCTTACACTCTTAACTCCTATCTCTTCTTTATTAGCACAGGCGCATTGAGTGTGTCTTAATTACTAGTATAAATTAAGGCAAAGATTTTCTTAACATTTTTTATTAAAAAAAAAAACACAGCTGTAAAGAGTGGGGAAAAAACGAACCCATAACAGTTGGCCATTTAAAATAGACTAAGAAATTAATCCAATGTGGTGAATTATAAAAATTGAAGTTTACTAAAACCAATCAATCAGGACAAGATGCATAGGCACTATTAATTTAATTATTAAACAAATACTAATAGTTGATAATAACTATCCTATAATCGAGTTTTTGATGATTTCAATTAATTAATGAGTAGATGTTTTATGCTCAAACTTTATATAGCACACTTACAAAATAAAAAAAGAAAACCTTTATATAGCACTATTTAGGGCTTTATTTGTGTTAATTGCTATTATGTTATGGTTTCAAAATTTTCAATTGAACAAAGTTAATTTGTAGATTTATTCTTCACAGGGTAAATTATAAGGAATCTCTTGTGTTTTGGTTAATATTCAGATAACTTTCTATGGATTACAAACCTACAATATGCCCCTTTGTAGTTTTGGGTTAAAGTGAAACCGTTAAATATTCTGTTGAATGATCGTTAGGGGGCTAAAAAATTTTATTTAAAGGTAGTATGTTATTCATTTTAAACCTCTAATTATAGTTAATTATGTGTTATAATAAAAAATACAACCCCACCCTTTCGGCGAAGGTAGTTTTTGGATGGTGAAAAGGTACTAGATTTTGGAATATTTTTTTAACTTTTTGTACAAATCTATTAGACTTTTAACTTTCTACCCATTTGACAAATAAAACTCAAATTGCAAGGAGACAGATTGTAAGTTTACAAACTATAAAAGGAGGACTTGAACATTAACCAAACCACATGAGCTCCTTGTAATTTACATTCTTTAAAAGTTCAATATTTAGGGCTTTAGCTTTGTAAATTAATCTACAGCTATGGAACTGATTAGAGAACTTATTAAATGTAAATTCCAATTAATATGCTCTCAAATCTCAATTAAATGGTTAGCTAAGAAACTCTATACACGAATGTTGTATACTATATTTTGTCTGTGTCTTCACTAATGCCCCAAACCTCAAATATAATGATCATTACATGAAATGCATTATGAATGTTATGTCAATTCGATCTAATAACCAATATATAGAATTCCATCTCAATTGATATAGTGCAGTAAAGTATACACTTTTGTGCGTAGTAAAATATGCTAAAGAATTAAATATTTCGTTTAGTATGATTATAAATATGGTACCACTTACCAACCATACAAAGGGATTAAGGGACAGCTATGTCTTTATGTGTGGTCACTAAAATAGTTATAGTATAGAATGGGATATTTATAAAGAAAAACATAAAACCAAAACTTCAATAAAATTAACTAAAAATAACTAAATGGAGTACAAAAATTGTGATGTAAGCCATATTTTATTAATTAAAGTTTTTAATGAACATGAAATTGAGTTTTGTCATAACTACAAAAATGACTCAATCGACACTTAAAAGTAGTATTATTTTTTCAGGATAATAGTGCACTTTTAAGATGGAGTTGTTGAAAGTTTTAGAGGTAATTGTGTTGAATCTATTTGTACACAGTGACAGACAATTTTTCCGTTATGTTCCTAGAACAAAGCATTTAATTCTTGCCAACAACTGCATCTTATTGGTTCGCACTGCTCAAACTATATACGTTCAGCAAGTAAATATTTATATGGTTAGAAATTTGCTCCTGTAACAAATAATTATATTTAAACAATAATTACAAATAACATCTATACTTTTCTCACAATAAATAGTACCCAAAAAAAAAAAGAAAAAAGAATGTATATCTAGTTATGGTTTTGGTGCATAGTTGAATTGTACGTAGTTCTAATTGGACAAATTGCACAAAATTTTACATACTCCACTGAACAATATTGCAGTCACGGTATATATTGGATTGATGAAGGTGCATAAATATAACATGAAAATTTACATTAGTTTTGTGAAGACACCCCAGATACGCAAGACCAGAGGCAGAGGCCTATTTGCATCTTAAGCAAAGCAAAGAATACCCTCTTCTCCAATTTTATACACAAACCATATAGGCATATAGACTTAACCAAATTTTTGTCACAGTCCACAAGGATGTTAGGAACAAAAGTTTGGAATCATCTTGCAAGGAAAGCTATTTAATTTTCTTTGATATGCATATCAACATCATGATTTATATAGCAACATTTCATCATCTCCTCAAAAATAAAAAAATAAAAAATCATTCCATACTTTGTAAAAATAAACTATTTATCTGTCTATTTGATCACCTTTTTTTTTTTTGTAACATAAATATTGATGAACATGGAAACTACATTACGAGCTGGCAACAGAGGAATTGCTGAAAGGAGAAGGCCACAAAATTTGGTATTTGAAGAGATTGTCCCTCCATCTGGTTGGACAAGGACTCGGATTGTTACCGCCTAATCATTGATCTTCCCGGTATATACAAAGAGTTTTTTTTTTTTTCTCATTTCCCATATTTCGAAATAATCCATTGTCAGTAATTACATACACCATTTTGGACAGCGTTAATTATTCGTTATTTTGCAAATAAATATTTTGCAATAATTTTATAACACGTTTTTTCAATTTACCTTTAAATTTTACTACATATATTACATTTCAAAAATTTGTTACGATAATTATTTTAAATAATATACTGAATCATATCTGTCTAAATAATATTATATGACATTGGTTAACTGTCTTATTGAAGGCTTTAAAATGGATGAGCTGAAGCTTCAAGTTGATAACTATGGACATTTATTGGTAAGTGGAGAAAGGCAGGTGAATGAAATGAAACATATTAGGTTTCAGCAATCTTATAGAATGCCAGACAATTCAAGCATTGAGGACACCACTGCTAAATTTGAAGATGACATTCTTTACATAACTGTCCCCAAGAAAGCAGCACCTGCAGACAACCAAGAAAACCGCGACGAGCAAAACACAGCACAAGCAGATGATCAACATGTTCAGGAAGAGAACCAACATAATGCATTGGACAAAGATGATGAAGTTCTTGATGAAGCCAAAATTGACAACAACCAGAAAGCTGAGGAGGGATTGAGTGAAGAAGGGAAAAAAGAAGAGGAAGAAGAAGAATTTCAGTTTGATGCAAAGAAAGAAAATGAAAGGAATGAGAGAAGTACTAGCCTATTGAGAACACTAAGAGGGCAATTAAAGAAGAATAAAGGGATTGTTGTCACAGCAGTCTTGGCATTTTCTTTAGGTGTTTTAATCTCACAAAAGTTCCAAACAAATCATGAAAAATAAGAGAGCTATTAGCCTATTCAACAAGTGATTTCTATTGCAATGTGAATATGTAAAAGCTGACCATGCACAGGTTGAAAATGAGATATTGTATAATCCAAATAATGAGCTTCTTTTCTATTAACCATATTGATTTCTACTCTTTTCCTTGTTACGAAATGTTTTAATTCTAATATCCCTCAAATATTAAGGCTTTTATGTGTGTGTTTCATCATATTTTTGAAACTTCGGCATCTAATTATCTTTACTTAACTGGGCATCTTGAGTTTATTACTAGTAAAAAAGAGCAGAACATTGAGCCTGATGTAAGGCAATGGGGGGAAGAAGTCAGGCTTGCGCCAGTTTCTTATATAAATAGGAGGGATTTTAGTGGAATCAGATTCCTTTTAAAAGGGAGGAAAAACAACCAACATTGTTGTAGTGGGCTTGTGCTGATGCATTTGTTGATACAGGAGCTATCAGTAGGTTGGTAATGATCCGATTTTGCAACACGTAGACAAGAGGATTATCCATTGCCACAAGCATCAATTCAAAGATTTCTTTATCCTAAAGGGATCAGATTCCATAACTAGCTAGTCCACCAATTCAGAAAAGGTGAAGAAACAATGCTTAGATATCACTCTCCAACTACCATCTAAAAGAGAGAGAAGCTTCATCGACATTCGAGCCAAAAGCGCATGTTTAACAATTAACATTGCCAAATTTCCATTTTATATAAGAAACCTGAAAAAGAATCAAGGGATAATCTCCATTTTCCTTGATTATGCTGACATCAGTGTCACATCTTTACCATATCAGGACTTTCATTAAGGCTTTAGCTACTGATTTTGCTCCTACATTCAATGATATCGCATAGAAGCAAAAGCATCCTGCAGGCAGTGTTGTAAATTGTATTTAATTCTTGATTTGTTGATTCCATCGTGTTGCTAATGTGGATAATCACTAATTTGCGTGAACTCGATGTGAGAGTTGCTTAATGTAATCCCTGTTAAAATGCCATTTAGTAAGTGGAATTACTTTATCAAATAAAATTCTCCTAATTCAGAGTGTGCATTTGTGAAATTGATTATATAGACAACTAAATGTCACACTGTACCCTTTCCATTTGTTCAGGAAAAATACAGACAGCAAAATCTGCACAGATAACTCATAACTGTCCTTCGTGGCTCCTATCAGGCTTCCTCAACATCTGCACCGCCCTACAAGATGCACGAGCTTGAATAGAGGTGTAAACTCCATGCAAATAACCTCTTAAGACGACCAATTCAGATCAAGAATTTGGTCCGCAAATGTTTTTAGAGTCATAAAGTTCCAAGGAAATGATTAAATATATTTTTTAAACCACTCTTATCCAATCTTTCAGTGACGTGAACTCATGACTTATAGGTCCATGAGAAAGCGTTTTACTACTTAACCTGCACTTCTTTGTCAAAGAAATGATTAAACATGAATAACTGTTACACAATCTATTCTTGACAGCTATATTGTTGACAAATAGTATTAAAGAAGAATGACTTAAGGGCCCTCTTCAAGTTAAAGGAGATGCCTTTATCCTCAACTTTTGTCAAAATTGTATTTGGAACTTTTGTCAAAAAGGAGAATAGAAACAGTAGACGGAGTAGCTGCTGGGAGCCAGAAAGAATCATGTGCCTTACAGAAGCATCTTCTTGGGTTATGGATCTACACAAAGTCTTATTATTGTAAGTAGTCTGTTTCAAGTCAAGCTTTCCACCTTATCAACAGGGAATGAGCAATCTGTTATTATCGGAGATATAGTAAGAAATAAGCTACCCACAAAGAATATATTCCCCAGCCTGCTGTGCTACAAATTCTTTGAATTTCAAAGAAAATCCTCAGTAATGAACTTACTACCAGAAAGTCAGAAACAACGAAATTCACCATTTCTTGAAATTCTGAAAATTGAAGAAAACATGCTTCTACCAAAATCATTATATAGTAAAACCCTTTCTTGAATTTCATGTTGCACAACAGAGCAATTAAGAAAGCAATGCATCTATATAAACTGATGAAGTGATAAAAGTTATTGATATGTCACTATATTCGAAAAAAGAAGGAACGAAATCCGACCTACTATCTAAATTCAGAATTTAATAATTCACTATGATTTTACAAAGTGAAGTGACTTTGTCAAGTAATTATAAATTTATTATTTTATAAATCATGAAAGGATCTACTTATTGTTTTTCATTTTTCTTTTGGTATAAATCAAAGCATCTTATGATGTTTGTTACCCTTTGAGCAAGATTTGTACATCTATAAGATAATCCAAACCCATAACTGATAAGACCTGTGCAACAGATCTAAATGGTAATCACACTTTTGTCCTTTTAAATGCCAGATTTGTTTACAAACAGTTGGAGAATAACTTGAGACAAAATCCAACTCTGCCTCCTATAATATTCACAGCACAAAATTTAGGCTTGCAAATTGCAAATGATTTACCTCCCCTCTCCTTATTACCTAAAGGCAACACACATGTATCATAATCAGTAATTTAAAACAAATGACATCTTATTATAGAATAATTATATTACCCAATTATTTATCCATAATGCATAAAAAATCCCTAGTGTAAATGTGAAGTTGCCAACATAGAGAAGTCCATTTATTTTAGAACCCAAAAAGTAGTGTTAGCCGAAAAAGTTTGGAAACCTTCACCAGAGAGCATGGAATCTCTCTATCACACACACATACATTCACATAGATCAGCAAAAGGAAGCATCCGCACTCAGCAATCAACCACAAAACATTCCCATCCCACTCCCACAGTCCCCCACCTCTCCCCTCAAAAGAATCAGGTCGTTTTAGATAATTCTTAGATGAATCCGATCTTAAATTTATTTTATACTAAAAAATTTATAATATAATATTGTAAATCGAATCTAAATAAAAACTTAATAATAAACGCTTTACTAATTTGTTTAAGAAACACTAAAAACACGTAAAATCACAAAAAGATTATTGCATCGACCCTTGGTCCCTAAAAACATTGCGTAATGCCTTAACACAAAACCCACCCAAAAAGAAACATTAAAATGATAGATAAATAAATAAATAAATTCATAAATCAATGTAGAATAGAAAACTCACGTAAAAAGCATTTGCTTTTTACCATGCACAGTTACACAAACAGCTAAAAGTTCAAAAACCCTCCCATAACAATATACCAAATTACCAAAACCTCATAAAAACCACCTCATTTCCACCACCAGAATGATACCATGACAAACACCGTGGCCCAACCGGAGAACCACCATCCTCCACCACAACAAGAACAACAACCACAACAACCACCACAAATTATTCGGAAACTTGTCGTGGAAGTCATCGACGCCCGCGAACTCCTCCCGAAAGCCTCTATGGCCAAGGTAGTTCAAGTGCTTATGTGGTGGTGGATTTCGACGGCCAAAAGAAAAGAACTTCCACCGTCTGCAAGAACCTCAATCCTACTTGGAACGAAACGCTCGAGTTCGTCGTCTCCGACCCTTCTACCATGGAATACGAAGAGCTCAACGTCGACGTCTTCAACGACAAGAAATTGAGCAGTGGAAATGCGAGAAAAAATCATTTTCTCGGCCGTGTTAAAATTTACGGCAGTCAATTTTCCAAGAGAGGCGAAGAAGGGTTAATTTATTTTTCTCTGGAGAAAAAGAGTGTGTTTAGCTGGATTAGAGGTGAACTAGGGTTGAAGATTTATTATTATGATGAGCTTGAGGGAGCGGCGGCGCCATCGCCCCAAGAGGAGGCGCCACAGCCGGAGCAACCGAAGACTGCGGAGGAAGGTAGGGAGACTCCGGGTGTCACTGTGGTTGAGGAATTGCCGCCGATGAGGATTTTGGAGGTTCCTTTACCGACGGAGGATTGCTATGGAGGTGAAGGATCAGTTTCCGCCTGTTGTTACGATTGAGGAGTCTCCTCCTCAGCATCAGCCTGCGCCGGGGAATGTGGTGCCGCCGGGGCAGTTTAGGTACGAGGAGGTGCATGTTCCGCCGGTGATGGAGTATCCGCCGGAGGTGAGGAGAATGCAGGCCACGGTGGTTGGGAGAGGTTGTGAGAGGGTTAAGGTCATGAGACGACCGGGGGCGAATGGAGATTACTCGCCGAGGGTCATTTCGGGGAAATTCACCGGCGAAAAGTCGGAGAGGATTCCGGCGTACGATCTCGTGGAGCCGATGCAGTATTTGTTTACTCGGATCGTCAAGGCCAGAAATCTGGCTCCGAGTGAGAGTCCGTATATAAAGATCCGAACCTCCAGCCATATGGTCAAGTCTAAACCCGGATCGACCCGGCCCGGAGAGCCTCCGACCCACCCGGAATGGCACCAAGATTTTGCTCTAGCCCACAACAAAGCGGAGAATTCTCAGTTCTACAATCGAAATCTCTGTTTGGGACTCCTCGTCGGAAAAGTTCCTCGGCGGCGTATGCTTCGACCTTTCCGACGTACCCGTGCGGGACCCACCAGACAGCCCGCTAGCACCACAATGGTACCACCTCGAAGGCAGCGGTCCAGGAGGACCCGACGACCATGGCAGTGTCTCCGGCGACATTCAGCTATCAGTTTGGATCGGAACTCAAGCCGACGATGCTTTCCCCGAAGCCTGGTGTTCCGACGCGCCTTCTACTCACGTGGCGTACACGCGCTCGAAAGTGTATCAATCTCCCAAGCTGTGGTATTTGAGAATCACCGTCATAGAAGCTCAGGACCTTCAAATAGCTCCGAATTTGCCTCCGTTAACCGCCCCGGAAATTCGGGTCAAAGGCCAGCTCGGGTTTCAGTCGGTCCGGACCCGGAGAGGGTCCATGAGCCATCATATTCCCGCGTTTCACTGGAACGAGGACTTAATCTTCGTCGCCGGAGAGCTCCCTCGAAGATACCCTCATAATTCTAGTAGAAGACCGGACGGGCAATGATCCGGCGCTTCTCGGGCACGTGGTGATTCCAGTGGGCTCAATTGAGCAACGGCTGGATGAGCGCCACGTGGCAGCAAAGTGGTTTGGATTGGAAGGTGGACCGGGTGGTGGAGCCTACTGTGGGAGGATCCGAATGAAAATGTGCTTGGAGGGAGGGTATCACGTGCTAGATGAAGCGGCGCACGTGTGTAGTGACTTCAGGCCTACGGCTAAGCAGCTGTGGAAGCCGGCTATTGGGATTTTGGAGCTTGGTATTTTGGGGGCCCGCGGATTGCTGCCAATGAAATCCAAGGGTGGAGGAAAAGGGTCCACGGATGCTTATTGTGTGGCAAAGTACGGGAAAAAATGGGTCCGAACCCGAACCATAATGGATAGTTTCGATCCACGATGGAACGAGCAGTACACGTGGCAAGTGTACGACCCGTGTACAGTTTTGACCATTGGAGTGTTTGATATACAATTGGCGAATGTTTGCTAACATGGGAGAGGAGAAGTCGGATTATCGGATCGGGAAAGTTCGGATTCGGGTATCCACATTGGAGAGTAACAAGGTTTATACCAATTCGTATCCATTGATGGTTTTGCTAAGAACCGGTTTAAAGAAAATGGGCGAGATCGAGGTGGCAATTCGGTTTGCTTGTCCGTCGTTGTTACCGGATACTTGCGCGATTTATGGCCAACCGTTATTGCCCCGAATGCATTACCTTCGCCCATTGGGGATAGCTCAACAAGAGGCATTACGTGCGGCGGCCACTAAAATGGTGGCGGTGTGGTTGGCGCGATCAGAGCCACCACTTGGGTCGGAGGTGGTTCGTTATATGTTGGATGCGGATTCACACACATGGAGCATGAGGAGAAGTAAGACTAATTGGTTTCGAATTGTGGCTGTACTCGCTTGGGCTGTTGGGTTGGCAAAATGGTTGGATGAGATCAGGAGATGGAGAAATCCCGTCACAAGAAAATCGGTATTAGTTCATGTATTATACTTAGTCCTAGTTTGGTACCCTGATTTAATCGTGCCAACCGGGTTCTTATACGTATTTCTTATCGGTATATGGTACTATCGGTTCAAGCCAAAAGTACCAGCCGGAATGGATATCCGACTTTCACAAGCTGAAGCGGTTGACCCGGACGAGTTGGATGAGGAATTTGACACCATTCCTAGTTCAAAACCAACCGAAATCATTAGAATGAGATATGACCGGTTGAGACTATTGGCAGCAAGGGTCCAAACAGTTTTGGGTGATTTTGCAACTCAGGGTGAAAGGGTCCAAGCATTGGTTAGTTGGAGGGACCCAAGGGCTACCAAAATTTTTATTGGAGTATGCCTTACAATTACAATAGTACTCTACATTGTGCCACCAAAAATGGTGGCAGTGGCTCTTGGATTCTATTTTCTGCGCCATCCCATGTTCAGGGACCCAATGCCACCAGCCAGCTTGAATTTCTTTAGGAGACTTCCAAAGTTTATCTGACAGGTTACTGTAGTTTGTTTTTTGTAGATAAAGTTAGAAAATCAATTTTTGGTGCCAAGAATTGTGGGACTGATGGATGGAAGATTTTAATGATAACAAATGTGAAACTGTATTTGTTTGGACATTGGATCTGTTGAAAAAAAACAGTTGATTGATTAATAACATGGGAGACAGAGAAAAAAGTGAGGCAAGTGGAATTGGGAGAGCTTTTTGATTTTTCAATTCATTTGACTAAAAACTGTTGAAACAAGGAAAAAGGAAAGGAAAAGCTAGCTGTAGGTAAGGGGAGGGGAGGGGAGGGGGTTAGAGAAAATGGAAAGCAGAGATTTGAAATGAAGGCTATTTTGCTGTAATGATGTCCTGCAAAGCACTAATCTTTTGTCTTGTATTTCTAACAGTATAAAATGCGAAACCATTATTTTAGTTACACCTTTTGCTGCAATGCACAATTTTAGTGGCTCAATTTTGCATTGTGCAATAATCTTTTCTTGAATTTGTTGTTTATTAGTACCAATACATATTAATCTCAGTAGCCACCATTTTTCTTTTTTTCTTTTTTCTTTTTTTTCTCCCCTGATCTTCTGCTTAAAATGGGGAGTCAAAAGGCATGTTTCTTTTCTACTTCCTTTGAACTCTTATGTCTAGTATCCAAAATGGTGAAACAATGGAAGAAGGTAATTAATTGCACCGTGGAATTGAGAAAATATTTCAATCCATTTCGTTTGTAGCCATTTTGTTTAGGTGACAATGACATTGTAGAATTATATTTTAATTTATATTGCGGAGCAAGTGATAAAATTTTTTTCGTGTTTATAACCCATTACATAGGCAAAAGAAATCTGATTAACTAACAAACTTTAGGCAGTTGTTGATCAATACAATGATGTCTTTAAACACCAAAAATTTGGATTAAGAAACTAAACATTCTCACTATCACTGGAAACAAGGGAAATGAAATGGGGATTGGAGTAACAATAGTCAAATTTGTGGCTTTGAAAGAAAGTGTATCAGTTGAAGCTAATTTTTTAAGGGTCACTGGAAAGATGACCACAAAAAAGAAATAGGAAATAAAGACCACCAAAAGGGATGTTTGTCATTTGGTTTGTGATCCGCTTTTTATGTAATTTACTATTTAAATCTTCATTATATCCACCAAAGAATTTGCATTTAACACTTCGAACTCCCAAAGACTAATAAGCGCAGGTATGTGTTATAGTCTGTTTTTACTTTTTACTGCTTTTAGGACATTTATTGCAGCATTTTTTGTGATTTTTTTTTTCTTTTTGCATGTTTATCATTAGACCCCTTGATGTAATTTCAATATTTTCCCTTCATTTATTTGGAACCTGTAAAATGCATATTGTAATTTGAGCTGATATGACTTCATATCCTCTAGGAAGACAGGCATTTTTGTCCAGTTTGATTACTCAATTTAATGGTAAAAATTAGTTGGTTAAGAGCTTTTTAATTTCAACATATTTGATAATAAATTTTTTTATTACTTAAGCACTATTTAATTTCGTATTTAAAAGTTTAAGTGAAATTTTTTTATTTAATTTACTGAATTTTAAATAAATGTACAAATATATCGTCTATCACACACATACTTCTATCTAACACTTATTCACACATACTTTCTGTCACTTATCCACACATATTCTCTCACACAAACACATACTTTTTATACATAAAAACACACACACTTCTCTCGCATATATACATTGTCTCTCTTTCACGCACACACTCAGTCTCTTACACACATTCTCTATCACTTATCCACACATATTCTCTCACACAAACACATACTTTTTGTACATAAAAACACACACACATCCTCTCTTGCATATATACATTGTCTCTCTCTCACACACACTCAGTCTCTTACACACATTCTCTAGTACTTTTTCATACACACATGCACACACTCTCTATAAGACTATCAAACACATATTCTCTCACACACATATGCACACTCTATCACACATATATTCTCTCTCACACAAACACACTATCACACACACATTTACATAATTCCTTAATTATGATTATTTTATCCACATATATATAATAATTATTTATAATAACTTAAGAAATATATGAAGTGAGGTATTCAATTCAAAAATTAAATTCAATTGATTAGTAAACAGACATAATTTTATTAATTCAACAATTAATACTTTCAAAACTTCATAATTCTGAATTCAGCCTTAACAAACTTTTCTGATGATTGATTTTGCTTCTATAATTTGATGATAATATATATGCAGTGAACTTCTTGGTCTTTCTAAACATTTTGCGTTTATTCAATAATTGCATTGTTAAGGATAGGATTCTGAGAGGCCGAGAACGGTGCACTGAGTTAATTAAGGCATGGGAGAGACTGAAGATTCGAGCAAAAATGACGCTGAAACTAAGAATGAGAAAGACAAGCAAGAAGAGAAAGAGAAAGCGAAACACGCTACATGGATGAGGTTGAGAAAGGAGAAAAAAGTGAAGAGAAGGTTAAGGACAAGAAAAAGGACAAAGATAAGAAGAACAAGAATCCTGAAGATAAGATTGTAAGGATCCATCGAAACTAAAGGTTAAGCTCGAAAAGCTTGATGCCAAGATGCAGGCTTTAGCAATTAAGAGAGAAGAAATTCTCAAGCTTATCAATGATGCTGAGAATGCTGCAGCAAATCCACCTCCATCTGCTTGAAATATCGTTACTTGAAGCTCACAAAAACATTGTCTGTTACAAGTATGATGTTATGTTTTGCAGCAGTAGAAAATAATAAGTTTGAGAAAGAGGTAGAAAGTTGAAATAATCTTGTGTATGTATCAAAAATAGACATATGAAGGATGCTTCTTAGTGTTATCCAGACTGTGATTGTAGACATGTAAAGAATAAAGAATAAACTAAGCCATGAGCGATGCTAGTCAAACTAGAAACAGACTTGGCTAATTCTTGTTCAGGGACCATTATTTGTGGTATAATATTGCACTGTATCTAATATGAACGATGGAAGCATGATGCATCTAGTTGTTGTCTTGTATATATTTACCTAATTCACTTAATTACACTAGGTAGCTTATGAATTGCATATTGTGTATCGATACTCGTATTGGCAGAGAGTACAACATATTCCATAACTATGGTCTGATCTTAATAAAGAATCTTGTTCTGTATTATCTCAATTAGTGAAAATTCTTTACTAGTCACTTTACAATGCAGAATATGTATTATTGGATATTGGATGATTGAAAAGTTATGGGATCCACTTATTTTTTAACCATCTCAATGGTTGTCATACCTACTTCACGTTGCGGAGTAAGTAGTCAAGGCTTATTCCTCAACTGGGCAGCTTCTGAATTCTTAATCATGGATTACTGATAATAAAAATACTGCTGAGGGACAATTTTCACTATTCCGAGGTTTACAGTCATGAGGTCTGACAGAATAAACTTGGAAGCTTCCTCCAATGTCTTTAAATTAAACAGGAAGCTTCCCATTTTAACTTCTTTTTCCCAATTTTCGAGCATAAATTCCTGTTGAGCAAACCAATGAAACTCCAACATTTTTGATAGGTAGGATTATAGTTTTGAAGCAGCAATGGGAAGGAAGCCTGGACTTTACTCGGATATCGGCATAAGTGCCAGAGGTAAAATACAGAATGTCATCTAAATGTTATGCTCTCAATTTACCGATGCTGTTAGTCTTAAGGTTTCAGGTTTTTAGGTGCAGTAAAATATCGAAAAATCTTTATAATTCTCTTATTTCGTATTTAAATTTTTTACTGCAAATTATATTAGAATTCCAACACATTTACAGAAAGTAATTATCTAGCACTTATGTGTCAAATGTCCCTCAGGACTTCTGTATGGGGATTATGTGCATCAGCCACCAATTCATTATCGTTTCGGATACTTCGATTGGAGTTTGCATCTCCTTTGTGAAAGTAAGTTCCTTCTAATCCACAGATTACAGAAGGTTTAGGCTGCATTTTCCTCATTGGTTATTCCGGCCAAAGGAACACTAAACATCATCATGCTATCAAATTGTTATAGCTGCACCTGATATTTTGAGGTTCTGTTCGCTTGATCTAATATTGAACTGTCATTATTTTCAAGATTAGCTTACTTTTGGATCTTTGAATTCTCACTGTCTCTTCAGTTAACAAAATCGTACGTGGGCTAACTACTGTTTTTCGGGTTGTGATACCTTATCAAAGGTCAAGCAGGGTGAGAATTCCATTTTTTCCCTTAAAAATCTTTTTTCTTTCAGAGCATGACGAAATAATGTAAGATGCAATCGAACTTTGATGCATTGTTGGAGACAATAATAATCTGCATAAGTGCATTCATTTTATTCCCTTAATGTGGATTTTCCATGCAGGTGGAACTTCAGTACTTGCATGATTATGCAGGAATTACAATGGGAGTCAGTATGACAAAGAATCCCCTAGTAAATTTCTCTTGTGTTCTCGGGACCAGCCTTTGCAACATTGGAACTGCTATGTCATTTGATACCCTAGTTGGACAACTCTCCAAGTGGGATGCTGGTTTGAGCTTCAATACTGCCTTTCTAAAGTCAATGCTGCAGTAACATTGTAATTGTTCTTTCTCCTCATGAGAGAGCAAGTGACGACAGAGAGTGTGTGATCTTGGTTTTATTGATGGAATTAGGAAGTATATTACAGCCTTGTGAAAATATTTTACATGCCACAAAAGTTCTGATACAGGGAACAGAAGAAAGACTCTTATACAACATTTTAAGAACCAAGAAAGTAACTTGCGGTCTTACTGATTGCTTTTAACAATGAACTCTAGTAAATGTGCAAGGAACCTCATAGAATGATCCAAATTCTGGCCTCATTTTGATGTTTTTCTAAATTTTCAGGTCAACTTTGAGTCTAATGTAACAGTATCTGATGCTGCAGGACCGAAAAGGGTGATGCTCTGAGTGCTTCCTGTTATTCAAATCCCCTTAAAAGAACTGCATTTGCAACTGAGCTGACACACAGATTTAAGCAGAATCAGACTGCTATGAAATTGGGAGGACAGCATTCTCTATCTGATACCACAATGGTTTATAGATGAGAAAAGCTCGAGTAGGCACTGATGGCGATATTGGCGCCGCGGTTCAGCTCGAGTGTTTCTCTGCTTTCCTTTTGACAATTGCAGGGGAAATAAATGTTAAGACTATTAGGACTGCTAAAATTGGGATGTCTTGCTCTTTTAGTTATGACATTCGACATCACGTTTTTTCCTCAATAGGAATTCCTCTCAATATTGATTTTCAACACTGATTTTGATTAAGGATGAAAAAGGAAGTTGTCATTAAGGCCTCCCTCAAATTTTATGGACATTTTACAAAGATGTGTTTTATGTACTTTATGATACAAGAAATGACCCACCAATAATAAACGGACACGTGACATGCAATAAACTCATTAAGGGCCAATATATAATAATCATGTAGTAGTGGAAGTCGGTCAGCACAAGTAGGTCGGTCGAACACATGTAGTCTGAACATGTATGACCTCATGAATCCCATTGCTCAAGTCTCTATAAATAAGGGGCTTACCCTTCATTTGTACACGGACAATAATAATAAAAAAATGACAAGCCATCTTAGATAATACATATCACTCACTTTCTCTCTATAAATTATTCTCTTTCACCTCTCTATCAAAAAATTGTTTTCATCAATTGGAGCGTTTGTGAGAAAACGATATTTAAACCAGCCCAACTCTCTACTTTTTGAGTGAAAACACAATGTAGAATCGTTTATATAAATGACGGAACATTAGCAGGAATCAAAGTGAAAATAATGAATATGTTGCTTATGGCTCTCACTTTCCAGAAATTGAAGTTCTTCGAGAAGAGCAAGTGCCACCACAGGAAGAAGTACTGGAATTTCTCGCAAACAATTTTCAAGCTATTAAAACCTTAGTGGAAAATCAGCAACATGATTCTATGGCAAATCACCACAGCCAGGGGTTGGTAAAAGAACGTATGGCAAGTAGTTCGCATCAGCAGACCCCTATCTTGTCTCATACTCCATGACGAGAAGGTTCAGTTTTTGATCGAATTGGACCTTAAACTTCCAAAAAATAAGGTTGAACCATCTATGCATCCTATCGTTGACTCTATCCCTGATGAAGACGCATTATTGGCTAAAATGGAATAGTGAGATCACAAACTTCTGGGAAAGACTGCAGTATCAACCGCCGAATTGCTGATTGCATACATTTGTGCCCTCTATACAAGCTGAGCACACACTTCCATATTTCAAACAGCCTGATCTTGATGCCTATAAAGGCATGATAGATCTGACCGACCATGTTGCTCATGTTCTGGTTACTACCAAGATCTATGGATATTCTGACGCCATCACATGCAAGTTATTTGTTACCATGTTGCAGGAGTAAGCTCAGAAGTGGTTTAAAGAACTCCCTTCTTGTTCTATTGACTCATTCACTAATCTTATCAAAAAGTTTTTGAGTCATTTCATGAGTCAAAAGACAATTTAGAGAGGAGCTTCGCATCTCTTGAATGTTCAACAACACTAGTGTAAGTCCGAAAAACAATACATTGGAAGATTTGAATGACGAAGTGGTACACGTTTGGAATGCAGATGAAACAGTCCTGGTCGTAGCTTTCATAAGTGGAATGAAACTTTGAGTGTTCAATGCCAAGCTAGCCTCTGAGGTTCTGAAGACCTTCAGAGAACTTCTCCAACACGCAAACAATTACATTTGAGGAGAAGAAACAAATCGCGCGAAAAGGGAATTAAACGATTGCAAAGGGTTCACCAGAAAGCCTTCAGAACATTCCTTTGATTTAAAGCAAAGCCAGAAGAAGTGATTGAACGAAGAACCCAGTTCACAACCTATTCGTTTGGATGCATTGGCTAGACGAGTTGCTCCTAACCCATCTAGTTGTAGAAAAACTCGAATTTTACTTGATGAAGACTTCACTCCTCTTAATACATCTCAAAAAGAGATTCTATATCAAATTCGACATACTGGGATTATACACCTCAAGCAATTTTGCTCCATCCATCATCTTGAAGAAGCCGCGTGAACGCTGGTGTTCACCCCTCTCAGATTCGTAATTAAAAGAAATAAATATTTTCAAGTCATTAATAACAAAGGCATTGTAATATAATGAAGTATTAAAAGTACAAGAAATTAATTAGTATTTTTTTAATTCTTGTTATCTATAATTTTGTGAGTGGTTTATTTTGTTATTTTCAGAGCTATTTGTTGTCAATAAATTGTGTAGGATTTTGCTATGTTATTTTCGTTTTTTTATCCCTAATTTCGTAGGATTTTGCTATAATTTATTTTTATTTTTATTTTTATTTTGTTTGTTATCGTATAGATTTTTGCTATGTTATTTTGATTTTTTTATCCCTAAAGGATTTTGCTATAATTTTTGCATTTTTATTTTTATTTTTATTTTATTTTTATTTTGTTTGTTATCGTATAGATTTTTGTTGTGTTATTTACACAATTTGTTATCCATACAGATCCAGCGGGGGGTGTTAACACCTATACTATCATATACTAAATTTTTACTATAATAAGCAAGTGGAAAATTTTCATGAAATTATATTCTTATATTTGTCTAGAAATTAATTGTTTAACAGGAGACTAAATAAGTCACTAGTTTGGTTAGGCAAAATGGAAGAGCATCGAAGGTGGATGTATAATAGCTTATTTGCTTATATACATGTAAAGTTCTTTATCAAAGAATTGGATAACATTTATGTTCTTTGTCTTATGATTAAGCGATGTGCATTTTTTTGAACTTTTCTGCTATATGTATGTCTTGGACACCTCATCTTATATTTCACTACTATGAGCTTTTAAGTGCTTTGATTTCTTGTTTATAAAGTTTGGTTCTTTGATAAGTGAAAATCTATGTCTTTAGTCTGATTGGTGATTATATATGTACTTTTGTGTCTTGTGTTCACTTGTGCTACGTTAATCTTAATGAAACTTTTGTTGAGATATGTGGGATGTTCTCCTTTGGTTACCCATGAGATGGAACAAGCAAGGAAAGTAAACAAATTTTGCCCGTCTGTCTGTTGGATCGCCAGACGAATCAGCATCAAGAGCTGTCTCTTATACACAGCCTACCTTCTCTCATGGTGATCGACAACGGTAAGAGTTCCTATTTGAGGGGACTTTGTTGCATTCGAGGAAGGTCAACCTGTTGTCCCCTGAGTCAACTTGGATACTAGTTTGTTCCATGACCTCAAATATTTCTTTTCTTTATATTCCCCAAAGTAGATATCCTGTACGAGAATGTAGCCCCTTCGTGTTGTCTTCTAGGTGACCTTGGAATACGGTGAAAGTAGTTAGATTTTGTATTGTGTCTCTTAAAGTTTTGGATGGTGATGAGTAGTTGTGTTAAAATTTTGTTGTTGTGATCGAATATATATAGTTATTTCTTTTTGAGAAATATATATTTAGTATATGTCATATTGGATTGCACTTATGCGAATAAGTTTTTTGAATCACTAAACTTGATTGGATTTGGATTTTCTATTAGTGTGAATGAACAATCTAATGCACGGTTCATTGGTTTTATTTGGTTGTTTACTTAGATAACTAATCACATATGCTGTATCTTATTTGAATCGGAAAATTTATTCCGCAGCAAGTATGCTGCGGACCTGTCTCTTATACACTTTTACCCGCGGATTATTTTTGCACCCAAAGTCTTGTTTGTCATGATTTTTCATTATAATCCGCAGCAAAATATGCAGGTAATTAACAATTTTTTAGTAGTGCCAAATATTGTGCTCCTTATGGAGATCATGATCATGATACGGAAGACTGTAATGATATCAAAATTTAAATTGAAAAGGCCATAAAAGATGGCTTCCTACAAGAGTATATTCTCCAAGCTGCCGACTAGTTTCCTCGTAACAAGAAAAGAACCCCTCGCAAAGATGACGAGCTAACCCCATGGTCGAACTATCATAGAGACTAAAATCTCTTCGAGCAAAATAATAGACGTGGACCTCCTCAGGAGAATAATGACGTAGCTGGGATCATAGAAACTATAGCCGGAGAAAATACTAGTGGTGATTTATCAAATGCATCAAAACATTATGCTCGACCGATCCCTCATGGAGCAGTTATATCAAAGAAGCCCAAGCCACATATTGACATTTCTTTTATCAATAAAGATCTAGTTCTAGATTGATACCCTCATGTTGACCCTATAGTCATTCATGCCAAAGTGGGAGACTTTAGAGTTAAAAGTCTTTATCGACAATGACAGTTCAGTAGATATCATCTAGATGGCACATAATGGGAAAAATGAGCATTAGCGACGAGCTCGTTTGGACAATCCGGACTCCCTTGGTAAGGTTTATCGGAGACTTAGTAAGTACTGAGGGATCAATTACCTTACATCTGACCCTCGGAGAACCCCCTTATTCTCGAACATAAATGGTCATCTTCATGTTGGTTAAAAAAGCCTCTCCATACAATATGATATCGGGTTAGAGGCCTTATTAGTATTTATTTGTTATTCTTCTCTCGGTGTATCACCTAGGAATAAAGTTTATATTAAAAGAAGGAACTGAAGGAAGTGTTTAGAGAGATCAATAAGAATCGCGTGAATGTCACATGATGTCACCTCGGCACAAAATCTTAAACGATCAACCCAAGCAAGGTCTTTGTGTAGACACTAATCAGACTAGCAAAGTACTGTACGACCAAGATACTGACTCGGACCCAAAGCTAGTAGAGGAGTTTACTAAGATAGAATTCGAATTTCCTTTTGAAGAGGTCTCCTTTGACCCGAACACCCAATGGAAAACTCAAAGTTTGTGCAACCTTGCCCCCGACCCTTAAGACCAATCTACTTGAACTCTTTTATGAGTATCGAGATGTTTTTACTTAGTCACCCGAGGATATGCTTGGTATACCTCGCAATATTATTGAACACAAATTAGGGATAGATCCAGCTTATAAGCCGATCAAGTAGAAGAAAAGTCTCTTCATAACTTGAGTGATGAAGCCGAGCCATTGAAGATGAAGTAGACAAATTGCTTACTGCGCAAATTAATCGAGAAGTTTTGTATCCAACTTGGCTCGCAAATCCTGTACTTGTACCTAAGCCAGACACGAGTTGGCAAATATATCTTGATTATATAGATTTTAATAAAGTCGGTCTTAAAGACAGTTTCCCTTTACATCGAATTGACATAGTAGTCGATGCATTAGTTGGATTTATGATCAGTCACTTTTTAGATGTGTATAAAGGATATCATCAAATCTTCCTCAATAAAGAAGACGAGAAAAAAACTACATTTATTACTGACAAAGGTACTTATTGCTACCAACTATGATGTTCGGACATAAAAATGCCGGTGCAACTTATCGATGATTAATCAACAAATTGTTCAAACACCAGATTGAGAGAAATACGAGAGTCTATATTGATGACATTGTGGTAAAGAGCTGAACGCATGAGGAAACTGCTTCAGATTTTAGGGATGTATTTTCGATCATGAGAAAGGATAATCGTTGACTTAACCCATTACAGAGCACTTTTTGTGTACTCTCTGAAATTTTTTTGGGGTTTATCATCTCTTAAAGAAGTATTGAGACAATTCCTAAGAAGGTGCATGCCATACTAGATATGAAACTTTCTAGAATAGTTAAAGAAGTACAATGTTTGACCGAACGTATAACAACTTTAAATCGGTTTATGTCCAAATTAGCTAAACGAGGCCTACCGTTCTTTCAAACTATCAAAAGAGCTAAAAATGTTGTGTAGAATAAACAGTTCCAGCAAGCTTCTGAACAACTAAAATAATACCTGGCAAGCATTCCAAGCTTGACAGGTCCAAAATAAAATGAAATCCTATTTATATACTTGTCTACCTCGGACAAAGTTGTCAGTGTCATTTTGGTCTCAGAACGAGATAAGATACAATGACCAATTTAGTAAGCAAAACTTAGCAAGGGCTTGAGCTTAATTATTTTGACAACGAGAAAGTAGTTTTTTCTCTTGTTGTCGTATCGCAATCAAAATTAAAGCCATATTTTCAAAGCTATGAAATCATAGTAAATACCAATTATTGTCTTGGCGAAGCCAGACATCTCTTGACAAATGTTAAAGTGGTTTGTTAAACTCTTGAGTATGATATGAAATTCCGACCCCAATCTGCAATCAAAGCTCGGGTATTAGCTGACTTTTAGAAAATGTCTTTGAATCTACAAGTATTGAAAAGCTATTGCAAGCTAAGAATGAATCTAATTTGCGGCCTAAAAGTTACCCAATGAGATCATCATCCGAACTCCCTAAGATGGCCGACTAACTTATGCCATCCAGTTTGAGTTCCAAACTACTAATAATAAATTTGAATATGAAGTTGTTATCACAGGGATGAAACTTACGCATACATTGGGAGCGAAAGGCCTCTGAATTAATAGCAATTCTTTACTGGTTGTAAATCAGATTCTTAGAAACTTTGAGGTCTAAGAAGTAATCCTCCAAAAATATTTGCAAAAAATCAAGCGCCTCAAGCAACAATTCAAAGTAGGAAGAATTCATTAAAATCCCCAAAACAAAAAATATCAATGCAAATGTTGTTTCAAAATTGGGTCTAATCGCCAATGTGTCTCTTATACACATAGGTGATTAAATGCAAAAGTCTTATTTAGTATTACAAACATAAATTACCTACTTACTATTACCAATTTAAATGAATCACTTATTTACTATTATATAACGGGGCTTTAAATGCGACTATGAATTGTACAAAAATAATCTAAGCTCTGGTTGCACACATTTAGCTTGTAATGCCCTTTAACTCCTAAAGGGCAAAACAGTCATTTGTTGCACGCCAAAGTTTACGTCTAGCCCGATTTTATATTATTGATACAGTTATTAAGTCATGGACTAAATTGAGTTTGATTCAAATATTTAATGTCCAGTCGTGCAATTAAACAAAATTTGAGGACAGAAGAGTCATAAATATTATATAAAGCACAAATCATCACAAAATAAACTAATCGAAAAATATGTGCAAAATCAGAGCCTATTTACAATTTAATACTCATAAGGGCAAAACGGTAATTTCACAATCAAAGGGTAATTAAACATATTAAAATGTCAAACAAAAATCAAATTAAAGTTCGGTGGTTATTGTCATAAAAAATGTAACTTAGAAGAAATTAAAAAAAATAATAAAAAAAAACGAAAATTAAGTCATAAATAATGCAAAAATAGTAAGATAAGCACTTTGTCAGCGTTTTATCTTTAGACACGACTTGAAGGCTTTAATAAAGCTTGAGTTTTCGAACCGCCTTCTTCCACCACGTTTTTCACCCACAAGATGAACGATTTTGCTTGAGCTTTACAAATAGAAGTTGTAGTACCAGGTATCCTCTATAACTTTTATTCTTTAAGTTTAGCCTAATTCCTCTTTGATGGTTTGTAAGAAAGATTTTCTTGGCCACCAGCCTGATTCTACCACGTTTTTTACCCTCAAAATGAATGATTTTAGTTGATTTTTACAAAGATAAGTTGTAGATCCAGGTACTATCTACAACTTTTCTTCTTTGAGTTTAGTCTAATTCCTCTTTGATCGTTTGAAATTTTTGCTCAAAATCTAATTACTTTTATATCGTTTGGAATGCAAATTTGGCTCTTTCCAGACTTAAAAAAATTTCTCTCTTCTTTTTGCAGAAATTTCGTCCCTCCACTTTAGACTGATTTTTGCTCTTTAAAGAGGTGGATTGAGTGTAAAAATGGTCAAAGACCATTCCTTGTCATGTTGGGAGTATGGGGCATCTGAAAGGAAAAAGGCTGACTGATTTTTTTTTTTGAAAAATCTATAAACTTAATAATATTAAAACTCATAGACGCAATTACAATAGTTGTTAGATAAGAAATTCATCAGACCTAGTGAGACAATCAAAAAAGTTAAAAAGAAATTGAAATTAAAAAGAAAATTGGGAGTCAAATTAAACGAGAACTTGACAAAAATAGGTGTCTATGAAGTGAAGACTTGCCAATCGATTGACGAGCCTGAAGTTGCACGATGACCTAACTGATCACACCTAGCATGAAATATTTACGACATGGAATCCTTTCTAAAGATCGAACTCAAGATCAAAGGGTTCTGACTATGAGCAATGAAATATGAAATATATCAAGGAGTATTGTATAGAAAATTTTATCTTGAAACATTGCTTTGATGTTTCGCCTCAAGAGAAGCAAAATATTTGCTCCAAGAAATACATGAAGGGATTGTGGAAGTCATTCAGGAGCTCAAAGTCTTGCTTGGAAAGCTATCCTGATAGGATATTATTGGCTGACCATGTACAATGACGCATATCAATTAGTGAGACATTGTCAACCAATACCAAATTCTTGCCTCTATCCTTCATACACCAGCTGCAGATATGACTAATCTAACTGGGTTATGGTCTTTTCAGCAATAGGGATTGATATTCTAGAACCATTACCAAAAGGAATAGGAAATTCTAAATATCTTGTGGTGGCCATTGATTAATTTTCAAAATAGATAGAGATAGAACCTTAAATCTGTCTCTGGTCAAAGCATTAAAAATTTCTTTTAGAAGAATATTGTGTGTCAGTTCGGCATCCCACACATTCTCGTCTCAGACAACGACACCCAATTCGTTGGAAAACCATCCCGACCCTTTTGTGAAGAACTCAGAAATTTGAACGCATACCACTTCAATTGGCCACCCACAAGCTAATGGACAAATAGAAATATCGAATAGAACACAACTTATGGGGTTGAAAATGTGACTCGATTGAGCGAAAGGAAATTGGGTAGAAGAACTTTCAAGTGTCTTAGGGTCTTATCGAACTACATCCTGAATGCCTCACGGTAAAATTCCTTTCAGTTTGGTTTATAGAGCTGAAGTTGTTATCCCGCTCGAAACAAGAGTTCAAACTATTAGAAATCTTGACCTTCATCAGAACCATAATGATGAGGCAAGAAAAATTGATCTTGATCTTCTAGAAGAATGAAGTTTAGTGGCAGCTACATGAGAAGCAACTTATAAGCAAAAAAAATGCAACATATTGTGACGCTACTATTCGGCATAGATACTTCTGACCTGTAGACCTGATGTTACGAAAGAACGATGTCAGTAGAGCTAATGGAATACAAAAGCTAGACCGTAATTAGGAAGGACCATATCAAGTTGTTGAAGCTTACAGAATAGGTTACTATAAACTAACTGATATGAACGGAAAGTTATTGCCTAAGATGTGGAATATTGTAAATTTAAGAAAATATTATAAAGGAAATTGAAGAAGATTGTTCAAAAATTATCATTCTATTAACAAGAGCTTTATTACTTTCCAATTTTACACTATTACAAAGAAAAGTCTAAGTTTCTTGGTGGAGCTTTGACCATTAGGTTTTTCTCTTCCTCCGTCCTCTTATTCGACCAATATTTCTTTAAAGACATCCTTCGGTACGATTTTCCATAAGCCTTTCCCCCAAGTCAGTGATTAACTCTTGGGATACATTAGGATCATACCTTCCAAATGATGATAGATCTAGGATGTGCTCGGGGTATTTAGCCTGAACTTTATCTAAAGCTTCCTTAAAAGCCAGACGTCGTGCATAAAGATAAAATGTAGACAAAGTCTTCCCTTAAAACATTAGAAGTGATAAACTGATTAATATTGTTCACCAAGGTGCTCAACCTAATAGTTCTAAGCTGCTCGACCTCGGCCTTGTATTTATTTACCTTTTCCTACTTGGTACTAAGGTCCTTGGCAAGCTAACATGCATTCTTTTTAGTTCGTCGATCTCTGTAAAATGTTTGCCTTCTATTTGAACGAGCAGGGAAGGGTTACCTGACAGTTTGCTTTAAAGTTCAACTAATGCAGCCTCATTTTCTTCTTCAAAATTCTTTCTTATAACTGTTCATCGGATGCCCTGGCCTTTTCTAGATATAGTCATTTTCTAAGCTTGGCTGATGCTTTTCGAGCAACAAAGAACTAATGATGCTCTTCTTCAAGAGCATTGCCTAGCTGAATAAAATTAGAATAAGGAGAGTAAGGATTAGAGCATTAAAAGATAATTATGATAAGTAAAATGACTTACAGTATAAAACATTTGATTTGCCTCCATTTGTAGCTATTCCAATTCGTTTGGTCGAAAATATAAATCGGATCTCGTGGAAAAAAAACATTATCCATCCATTCATTCGTCACTTGACTATGTTGTCCCGTATTGTTAATTGTTAAAGACCAATCTGGAATGAAGGGTTTATGATTGAGCTCCCATCATCTATTCAAAATAGTCGAATTGACCTATATGTCCATGAAAAAGATTGGGAATCACTGACCACCCATTCTTCTTCTCTTAAAGCTGCATTACAAGCAACCATCTATTTATCCCGGGGAACACAAAAAGCTAGAGGTTAGTAAGATCAAGGACAAAAAAACCTACCTGGGACTAGAAGGATATTAGACGGGGATTGAATTAGTGGCAAAATCGTAGTAGAAGGAATAAGGATGGAAGAGCTTTTCTTTTTACGATGTTGAGCTTTAACTAGTGGGATGACCTGGGCCGTTTGACTTGAACTCGGGGCTACTGAGATAGATGAAGACTTTGTTCTCTTCCTTTTTGGTTCCTCTGACGCATACGCCTTTCTCTTTGAGTCATTATGGGTCATCGTACTGATCACAAAGGTTTAATATTCCTAAGCAAGTTTGACATTATTGGTTCCAAATTCGTCTGTAAATAAACAATACACAAAACAAAATTAAAGACCTGAGAAGAAGGATTAAAGGTACAGGTCAAACTATTACTATTTTCTTTCAATCCCGCCCTTTGCCAAATCTTCCCAAGCGAGCAAATTTTGATCGATCGTTAAGTTCCTACCATTGATCTAAATGTATTTTCCTGATGAATTAACTTTGAGAATATCCTAATAGGCCAAATCTCCCAACTCTCCAATCAAGTCTTGTTTCAAAATTGGGCCTCAATCAGAAAACGACCACTTAGTTTGAACATCTTTCATATTTCTTTGCCTGACATAAAAGAATGGTATATTCTCTCATCTAATTAAACTAGGCTAGTCCGCAATTAAGCTTGGTCTCTTTGTGCAATTGGTAAAATAGTAAAACCCTACCTCTTTGTTTTGTGCCAACTTATGAAATACCCGAAAATCTATGGCCGAAGCCATGACGCTTAAGTATTTGCAGATCAGACAAAAAGATGTCACAACAAATCGTTATTGCACTGGGAGTAAGCTGAGAAATGCAAATCCCGAAGAACAGGCAAAGGGTGGTGAAAATTTTATTCAAAAGAAATCAAAGACATAAATTTATCGTGGACTATGTGTTTGATCTACCGATAGGAATCGAGTAAGTAGATCTGAGACGTCCAATGTCTTTGACCCTTAAGGAACTTGCTATGCCATCAATCGGGAGAACGCCCCTAAGCGGTAAAAACGGTGGTAAAGATTTCTCCGCCCCTAAGTAGTGAAAACCCCACTGGTCGGAGAAGAAGAAGAATGTTGGCCTAATCCTTGGTCACTTAAAATATCCTCAGATTTGCTACTATACACTCTTACTTCTTCTTTGTCTCCGATGGATCTACTGGCAAGAATATCCATCTCACTGGTAGAATTAGCCATGAGACGCAGAGATTTCTCAAGAAATGACTTGGAAGTATAAAAAAGATGGTTACCCCAGCAAGAAATCTCTAACTATAAGATTCGAATACGATAGAGGAGGAAATCAAGTGCAATTTTGGAATATAGAAGTGAGGTAACTAAAAAAGCATTATTATTAAAAGGGAGGAAATGTTTAAAAAGAGAAATTGAATTTATTCGGGTTTGGTTACGACTGTTTGCATTCCCAAGAAAATGGGTATTTGGGCCACGTACTAGCTGTCCCTTAGGAAAAGACAACACATTAAATAATCAACCTTTGAAATTAAAAATTTTACTTTAAGATAAGCCTATGAGTGGAGACATCCCACCCAAGGAACTACTTCAATTACTAAGGAATGCCGCCTGATGAACTATCTAACACCATTAAAGATAAATTTTGAATAGATTAAAAGACTTACAAGGATGAGCTGACCGAAGTGCTTTGAGTGACTTGAAATCCTCGAAGACAAGGGTGAACCCGCCGAAGAGCCTTAAGTGGTTCAGAAACCCTTGTGAATTAAAATAATGAGCTCTTCGAGTGCGAGCACAATAAATGACTCAGAACCCTTACAGATTGAAAGCTCATACTGAAAAACCTATGCAATCATGAAACAAGAAACTCAACTATGATATCGACGACTCTGGAACTATCAAGAACAGTTGCTGAAGGCATGACAAAGTTTGAAAAAAGGTTACAAGATGATTTACAACTCCAAAATTTTATTTACATAAAATCTTAAAACTAATCTGTTGGCTCCTTATGCAGAAAATTATTCAAGTTCTCGATCAGAACTCCAAAGGAGACAGGTGTTCTCATAAGATCCTAGTCAAGGAAATGTATCAATTATTACGTCATGATCGTGATCAAAATAGTCTGGATCAAAATCAAAACATAGAATTTGACCTCCAACCAGTAGAAGCAAGCAACTCTTAGACATTTACCTCGGGGACTGAAGCAGGATCGATGGCCAAACCTTTTTTTCATCTACCTCTTCAATTACCACTATCGAAAGTGCAAGGTTTATAGGCAAAATGCTCGATCCAGGGAAGATGTGGATCTAGACTTCCTGAATTCGATTTCCAGTTTAGTCATGCATTGAAAAGTAGCTTCCTCATCAAAATATGAGAAGTTACCAGTCTAATTATTCTCAAATTTCAAGGAAGAAAATCATTTGCGGATATCCTTTAAAGCCTTGCTGAAGCCAACCTTAGAACTCTTTCTGCAAAATTTTCCTGTCTCCTTACCCAATCCATAGAGGTTCGAAAAGTATTCCTACTCTAAAGAGGAACTTTGCTTTGTAGCTCCTGAAGAGATAATAGGGACTGAGACAATTCAGCCTTAACCTTGCTTTGTTCAGCCTGAATTGATTCCAACTCTGTCTACTTTAAGAGCAAGTTTCTTGCTGCTTGATTGGACTTCTCTTGTACATTTTTTAGGTCACGAGCATGAGAGACCTACGAATCTTGATATCTCTTGATTTTATCATTGAGTTCTTAGTTTAACTCAGCTATATCGAGCTCGTGCTTTACCCTCATAGCTTGTTCAAAAGCTAGCATCTTTTTATCTAATGCGGTTCCTTGCCCTTTTTGGGCCTCAGCTACAATAAAAAGCTAGCATCTAATGCTTTACCCTTGAGCTGTTAACTCCTTTTTATCTGAGCACATTTCAGAAGCATTAACATCTATTAGAGGAAACATGAATTCGAGAAAATCTAAGGCGTTCTTCATATACTTGGCCACATCGCTAATGGTTAATGACCAACCAGGAACAAACTTTTCGAACGATTCAGCAACGCCTTTCCCTTTATCGGAGGAACCAATGCTAGTCTTGCTAATACCTCTAGATCGTCAACTCAAGTTTCGACTAATCTAGTTTGGAACTTGATGGTGGAAGCATCTGTGTCTTACTCTGCTTCTCAGATGAATTAAGACAAGACATTGCTTTTTTCTTTTGCAAATTTGCTGCTCACCCTGGATTTCTCTCTGGGCTTGAGGGAAGATCTATTGCAACTAGAAGAATAAGAGTGGTTGTTCCTAACCAGCTCGACATCACCACTTCCGAAGTCTGCACCGGAACTCCGAGGACAACAGGCTGTCCGACTCTATGAACTATTATTTTATGGGAAGCCTCTTCCACTAACATAATACGTACTAAATCAAACTTACCAGCTATACAAATCAAACTTACCAGCTATACCAGATAGAACCCTGCCACTATTAGAACCTGACCCGATATAAAAGTCATTGATTGCAGCAAAAACCTTCGAATAATGTGGAAATCCAGTAAAGGATACCCAAATCTCAAATAGGAAGGGAGAGGAAATCTTCAACAAATACCACAAATTCCCTAGCAAGGGCACAAACAAAGAAAGGTGGAGAAAATTTTTTAAGAAATTTGTTTTCAACTCGAAAATTAGCTAGAGAAATGAAAAAGAAAACAAGTAGAATGTTTGTTGTCCAAGAATAAGGAGATGAAAAGATGCCAATGGAGCAGGTCAACCCAAATCTACTTAAATAAAAACATTAATGCAAAAGGTCATTACATGTGGCATATATGCAAATTTCAAGGGACACTTTTTAATAATCACTTAAAAACTTGTAAAAGTTAGTTTTCTAGTGGATGAGAATTGATCTACACTACCGGCCCTATTGAGAGGGCAAATCCCTATTGATGATATAAGAAATGACCCCACTAATAGCAAACGGACACATGACACGCAATAGACTAGGTTAATATGTAATTATCATGTAATAGTTCGAACCCCCAACCTCGGCTTAGTAGAGGTCGGACACTGACATACAATAGACTTATTAAGAGTTAACATATAATTATCATGTAGTAGTTTGGACCCCCCAAGTCTGCCTCGATTTAGTGAAGGTTGGTCGGCACAAATTGGTCGATCGAGCACATGTAGTTCAAACATAACCTCATGAACTCCACTGCCCAAGTCCCCTATAAATAGGAGACCTACCCTTATTTGTATGTGACAATAATAAAAAAAAAATTATAAGCCATCTTGGCCTTAGATAATATACGTCCCTCACTTTCTCCTATAAATTATTCTCTTTCACCTCTCTACTAAGAATTGGTCTCACAAGTACTAAAGATTTGCCTGTCAAGACATACAGAAAGAAAGCCTGAGAAAAATGAAAAAAAAAAAAAAAAAAAAGCATACTGTGAAATTGCAATCTTTGAAGCTTGATTCAATGACTTCTAATTGCTCAAAAAGAAGTTATCATGCTTTCATCACATAATAAGCCACTATAAATGCTATGAAAAATAACAGCTTTCAAAGGTCATTTCTTTAGAAATATAAAATCCTTGACATCAAATATAGTAACGTAGCAAGCATTTGCTTTTAGATGAACTTTAAAGGATAATCAGTGGTGCTGTGCTTGAAGTAGTCCATCACGAATCTGAGCTGCCACATCACGAACAGCACCAGGTCCATGAGGGATAAACACAGCAGAAGACTTGGAGGCAGCACCAATCTCTTTCATGGTATCAAAGTATTGAGTCACAAGAACCATATCCATCACATCTTTGGCTGTTGTTCCGGGAACATTTACTGAGAAGCCGAGCACACTGTCTCTCAAACCATCAACAATAGCTTGACGCTGGCGGGCAATACCCAGACCAGAGAGATATTTAGCCTCAGCCTCACCTTCAGCCCGCTTAATCTGCAGGATTTTCTCTCAGCCTCTGCCTTCTCATTGGCAGCCACCCTCAGCCTAGCAGCTGGAAAGTTGATGATAGTTAACATTAGATGATTGTGCTAGGTAGGTAGGGAGGGACGCCTTTGATTTTCTCAGAGTATCACAGTGATCAAAGCAAACCAAATAAAATTTGTTCTCTTATACTGATTGAAAAGTTGGTAGAGTAAAATCACGGTTGTCATGTGTAAACTAATTAAAAGCCCACTTCACACTAAGCCTGCAAAACAGGACTTTAAATAGCACGGTAGATACAGTCATACAGATGGACAGTAAATCTCAGAAAAAAGTATAAACCAGCCATGTTTTGCACTTGGATGAAAATCACAATGACACTTGATCTTTTGGGTGTTTTTCTAAAATGGATTACCTGTATTATATAGTTCAAGCAGGGTCTAATTCTAGGCAGATATCAGAAGGAACAACATATACTGTACCAGCATTGATTTCGTTCATTGCTCTCTTGACGTGCTCATCAGGCTCTATATCGACTTTAATCAGAGTCTGAACAATTTCATACCCATAAGCAGACATGGCCTGTAAGAAATTTTGAATGAGAACATGATTAGACTAAGATTATTTGGTCATCTGTGATTAAACTAAGATTATTTGGTCATCTGTATTTAGTTACTATCATCAAATAGACTTTACCTTCTCAAGTTCGTCTTCAACAGCTTTGGCAATTTCATTCTTTTGCTCAAAAGCATCATCAAGATTGAGTTTGGGAACACTAGCTCTTATCACTAAATTAAAAGATATCACATACAATACACATATTAGTCATAATCCTAAAACTGTTATCATAACTTTTTCTCAAATTATCCAGCCAACAGCAAGCAACATGGCCTTATACTTAAGAATAAGTTTGGGTCTGTACCATCGAAAACATAGGCCTGAATTTGGCTCCTTGTGTTGCTGAGCCTGTAGAAAGCATCATTTGCCTTGTCTGCTATGGCACGATACTGAATTGATGCCACAACATTGACAAAAACATTACAATCCTGAAAAACCAGAGTAATTCAGTAGTCACATAAACTCCGACTAACATACTCATCATTGTTACTTCTCTTTTAATCTCTATGGCCCCATTGAAGTTCAATGTTAAACGAACTCCAACGTATCCATTTCACTAGCAATACATAACAACAGAATGATGCACACTGATACCAAAATCCCACCAAAAAAAAAAAATGCAGCAAATCAAAACTGTTGTAAAGAAATGCAAAGTAATTCGCTCTATTTCATAGTAAGTATTCTTTCCTAACATCAAAACAAAGAGATAATAGATAGACCTTAGTCTTGGTTTCGCAGCGGACATCCAACTGCTGGAGCCTGAGAGAGAGATGGCCAGCCAGTTGACTTCCAAGAAACCAAGGCATACAATGGCATCCTGGCTCAAGCACCTCCTGAAACTTACCAAACCTCTCTTTCATAGCAACAGTGGACTGATCCACTTGCACGCAGCAAAACAGGTTCCCCATCTTCTTCTCTACTAAAACATTCAAAACAGCTATTATTCCCATAAATAAATATAATATATTTTCGAAAAATACAACATAAATCAATTGCAAAATCACCAAAAATTTGTCATATACAAGAGCACATAAAAATATGTGGAAATTCTACCGTCAGTTAAGGACCATCCATTGGCTTTAAAAGGCTTGTACAGTAGTACAGTATAAGTATAAGGGATGATTAAGGACCTAGAATTTTCCAAAAATGTGACACGGGATTTTCAAGATTTACAAAAAATTAGTAACTTTTACATTAAAAATTCCCATGAAAAAGAACTACTATAATTACAACAATTTTCACAATCAAAACAGATCGGATTCTGAGTGAAATATCAAAGTACCCATTTAATTCGTTCAATTTTTGACATGCAAAAATTCAAATTCTTGGAAACTTTTCTACCAATTTTTTTTACTATATGGTTAAATTAAAAGAACCTATCTTGAGATAACCATTTTTTCCATGGAAAAAAATGGAATCTTTAGAACCAAGAAACAATCAAGGGATGTTAAATAACAGCAAATTCTAACAAAAACCCACAAATTTTTTGGCGGAATTACTGAGAAATTTTGCATTCTTTACAACAGAAAAAAAAAAAAATGATGAGTTGGAGAAGGAGATACTTACAGAACAAGCCAAATAAGCTGCAAAGAGAGTAAAGAATGGTTCGAAGAAATCACTAAGACTCAATTTATAGTGCCGGCTACTGGGCTTGGTTGGTGGTCCCCGGGGAGGAGGTCTGGAGATAAACACAAAGACCAACTTTTTAGTACAGAGTTGTACCGTGTGCACGAAAGGTTGTACCTTCGTTGCGGGAATGAGTGATATTCCTTGGAGAATAAACTTGTAAAGATATTTTTGATGAGTTTGTCAACTACTTAACCATAGTTTTTAATTATTGTATTAGTATAATTTTCTAGGAGACAAGTATGCTAATGCACATGGTATAGACTTCAAAGGTAATTCTTTATCCATAAAAATAGGTTCTTTTAATTTAAGCAAATAATGAACACATAGGAATTTAGTACCATACAAGATGAAAATTAGATTAGTATACAATGCGACTTTGTGGATTGTGCTGTGGACGTATTTATTAGGAGTCATAAATTTATTGCCACATATTTATATAATATTACAAATTTAAAATTACGTGAAAACGAAATTCTATGGAGTATTTAAAATTATGAATTCATAAGAAACGAATGAAATCCGACTCACTATATAAAATAGGGAAGGTGATATGTCACCTGATTCACAAGATAATGAACGAATCAAATATTTAAAATCAGGGTGGTGATGTTTCATCATGTTCGCAGAAGAATAAATGAAATCCGTTTAAATATCTAAAATCAAAAATTAATAATATAATTAAATTTTACCACATGAATTGATTTTGACTAATTGTCTTATGGTCTTCTAAATGATTATTCAATTTACTAAACCCTAGATTAAAATGGTTGTACAGATTTTGCTATTTGCCTCACCAATTACTAACACCCATATTCATAGTTATAGTTTAATAGAATAAACTAACCGAATTAATCTAGTTTGGTATTTATTTTTTGGATAATTGGTATTTGAATAAATAATATTGGCTAAATGGTTTAGATTTAATTATTGAAAATCAATGATCGAATAACCGAATACTCAAATTCTTAGTTTTTTTAGTTTTATTTTTAGTTTTTTAGTAACCCAAATTACTCAATTCCATTTTTCATTCATACATTCAACACTTGAATATTATTTTTCTTTGTTACCTTTTGGTTTCTAGTCTTAGATTTTTAGTAGTTTTAGATTTTTGTTTATTAATTTCAACAGTTTAGTAATTAATGTCTTTATACTTAGATTGTATTAAATTAACTAGTAAATTTTGGTTAATCAGATCAATCATGTCTTAAGTTTGGTTAACCAAACAATCGAAGAAAAGTTTTGTTCGAATTTAGTTTTGATTTTCTTACACTGAAAATCGAAAAAACTAAATTTTTTAAACTGAATTAATGAAAAATCAACACCCTTACACCTATGTTCGCATTGACAAGTCGTGCCAATATTGTAGCTTAAAATTGGGATGGAAAGGAATTTTTTAGTTGGCTTAACTTCACTGTGCATCCCCAAATTTATATACAATTATCACTTTACATTTTATATATATTTTTTGGACACTTTGCATCCTGAATAGTTTAATTCTTCTCATTTCAATTCAAAATTTAATTTCGTTAACAAAACTAACGATTTTAGGGCGCATGAAAAACACACATCATTAAATTAAAATTTTGTCTATTAACGGCGTGTGTTGTTCACCCACCTTAAAATCGTTAGTTTTGTTGATGGAATTAAACTTTGAACTGAAGTAAACAAAATTAGACAATTTAGGATGCAAAGTGTCAGAAAAAAAGTATAAAGTACAAAGTAAGAATCGTGCACAAGTTTCGAGTACAGAGTGGAGTTAGGCCTTTTTTAGTTAGTAAATGCTTGTAATATGTGCTATAAAGATTGTACTTTACATGTAGCTGTTATAAAATCTTTTTCTTGGTGAAAGAGATGATATATCCGTATAATTCCTCAAAATAGATTAATTGAGTTTTGGTTGGTGTGAACCAACTATATCCCGTGAAACTGAAGTGGACCCCGGGAGTTATTAAAGAGGTTGATGTAAATGTAATAATGCTTCAAGTTGAAGTCATATGCTAAAAAGATCTTCCAAGTATTTGCCTTTGGTTTGTCAGGTATTTTCCAGGCAAGTTATGAATAATATGACATGATAATTTTCATGCATATCCTAATCTTCTTATTTAATTGTCTGTCATTTAATATTTCTTATGTAAATTTATACAAAATCGTCATCCTAAACTTGATTACCAGCACTTAAAAGGATACTTTATTGTGCTTAGTCAAATTCTCAAATTAGAAACAATGAACCTTGTTTGAACGAAAGAGTAAGAAATAATATAGTTTGGGTTTATATGTAGACAATGTATTTATACAAAATAACAAAGGATATTATTGGGTCACTAAATTCGTCAAAAAATAAACGAAGATCTAATCTAAAGAATAAATGAAATATTATTTTGAATTTAAATATTTAATTATAATGGTAAAACAATTTTTAAATGGGTTATTTATTTATTTATTTATTGAAAACTCTTCTTTAAAGATATTGTGTGACAATATATATTTCAGAATATATAAAATTAGGGAGCAGTGGTTGAATATAAAAAATATTCAAACAAGTCTAATTAATGGAGAATTTTATAGCTCTGTAAGGGTATCAATACCATTGTGTTTTAATATTTGAATTATACAAGTATTCAAAGTACAATTGTATTCTAACGGGAAAGCACGTGACGTACTACCCTAACGGAATCATATAATTTTTTTAAATTATAAATCTATATTATCCTAACGAAACCATAAAATTTTCCCTAATTGTTAATCTATTGGATGAATTTTAACTTTTAAATACGACAGGAGGAGTGTTTAAAAATTATAGGGGAGAGTTAGAGAGTAAGAAGTAATTGAAGAGCTATGTTATGTAAGCATTACATTCTGATTATATTCCTATTTTCCTAATATTTAGAGGAAAAAATAAGAGCGAATTTGTCAACTTTTTCAAGTTTATTTAGTGTCTACGGTATTATTGGATTTTATGTTTTATGCACATTTTCATTTTAAAGAGGGTCCACCTTTGAGCATACAAATAAATTTTGAATATTATGCCGGATTGTATAAACTCTAGATTAATTGGTTGTATAATCAAGTTGCGTATACAAAATATAGTATTAATAATTTTCTGTTCTAAAATAAAGTTGATCTTTTTTTTTTTTCTCAATTTATTATAGGTTTGGATGAAGATAAGGTTTAATTGCCAAGTTTTTCAAAGCATGAAATAAGTCAACCAAATAAATAGTCAAACTAAGCACGATTAGTGCTTTGTGGGGATGATTCCTAAAATAGACCATTAATTGGACAAATCGATAAAAATGAGAAATTTCCAAGTCTTCAACAATTGGACAATAAATTATAATGTTGTTGTGTTCCTCATAGAAAACAAAGACTACCAAATCATTTAGTAATAAAAAAAGAAAAATGATAATGCTTGTCTCAACATAAGATTCTATAACAAATGTATTTTAATGGGTTCTTTGTGGATAATTGCTTAACTAGACAGTGACTTACACCGTAACTTAAGGTTCCAACCAAGGATAAATGTCTTGGGGAATTTTTAGTTGGTGCAAGTAAGCGGCACGTTACTTTCAATTTCCATTGAGGTCTTTTATTATTATTATTATTATTATTATTATTTAAGATAATTTATAATAAATATTTATCTATCCTCTATGTTAACTAATTGGTTAACTAATTAATAAACTGATGTTAATATGTTTGTTATCTATTTTTAATCATTGATTCCATCACCTTTTGCAGTTCGATCATTTTCTTTCTTTAATTTTTTCTTTTTTCTTTTTTCTTTTCTTTTGTTTCTATAAGTTTTTAGGTAGGATAGTGGTATTATGTGCAACAAATGATTGGGATTAAGGAGCAAAAATTTTCCGTACAAATCAAATTAAGTTAATATGAGAGGCAAATTAGTAACTAAATATTATCGACATCCATGTAATTCACTCTACTTTGTATTAAAAGCATGTAATTAAATTCACTAAAATGGATTTGCGTGGCAAAATTAGTTTTGAATTTTCTTTTATATAATTCTCACGCCTTATACGCTACCCTAAATAAATTGAACGATTTGATTGGTTGACTAGTGTACCCAAATGACTACTAAATTTCGCACAATATCTTTTTTTTGGTAGGATAGATTTGGAGTGTTTTGTGGTTATTTGGACGTTAGGCCAATCAATAGATGAGAAGGAAAAAAAAAAAATCCCAACTTTTATTTCCTGCGACTTTTGTGGGAGTTTGAGACCCCATCGGCTCTACCTCCCCTTTTATTTCCAGGAGAACAAACAAATAAAAGTCCATCTTTTCTTTCTTGTGCTTTTCTGGGATTATAAACAGCTTTCGCATGAAAAAGATGGAAAAGAAATTAGTTTGTGTTCTTTGGGTAATTTGGTTGGTTTCTGATCTTAAATCCAAGTGAAGACAAAGACTTTTTGTTGCCCAGTCGTATCATACATAAGTAAGGTTAAATTAGTCATTATGTGTATGTTTAATTTATATAATATGCAATTGTGTACAATCTAACGTTAGCATAAGTTATTATTTTAGAAAAATTTTATAATTCTTTTTAAGGAACTATTTTTTTGTATTTTAAAAATTTATACAGTACAATACTATGTATTTTAAAAACTTGTATCGTATAAGTTCTCAAAATCAAATGAATAATTTTCTAAAAAAGTACAAACTTTTAAAATCAAAGAAATAATTATCGAAAATTCCTCATCTTCAAGCCGTTAAGCGCATCTTTCTATATATCAGTGCTAGTGTTACTAATGATTTAACCTTTTCTCGTTACCTTCCGCATCTATTTTCTCCTACATTTTCTACATCTCTCGCTTATGCAGGTGTTGATTGGACTGGTTATCCTGATCTAAAACTCGTTGTACTGTATAATTTTAAGGTACGGGAAAAAATTAATTTTTTTTTATATTTTAAAAGTAGTTAAATCTAACTGGGGAGAGTGGTTTATATGGATTAAAAATTTTATTAGTTGATTTAGTATTTGAAATTTTTTATTTTGATTCAAACCCTTAAACCATATGTTTTAACTGTTCTGAATTAAAAATTTGTTGTAGACAATAAAAACACTAACAAATTTGTTTTCATATCATAATTATTTATTACTATTGTTACGAACATATTATATTGGGAGAATAATAAAGAAATGAATAAATATATAAAAATAACTTGTTTTAATATATTAATTGTTGAAATAATACTTACAAATGTGCTCAGTATTAAAGTAATGGAGCATGAATAGAATTTTTAATTTATTATTATTATTTTTTACGATACAAAGAGTTTTATTTATATCAAATATGTAATATTATTCTATTCATCGCTGCTATTAGATGAAATCAAAGTAAAAAATTTGAAACAAAACACAAGATAAAACCAAACACGATTGAAATTAATTTTCATTTATAGTTGTGATAGTCCATTATGTTCCTACTCGTGAACAGATGGCCGATATCTACACTAAAAGTTTGTTGCCTCGTAAGTTTTTGTGTCTAATAAACAATCTTCCTTTGGTCGCACCCAAGTCAGATTAAGGGATTGTTAGACTAACCATACTTGTATCTTATGGAAGGTTAGATTAGTCATTATTTGTACGTTTATTCTACACAATATCCAATTGTGTACAACTTCTACTTGACACAAGTTATTCCTTTACACTAACTTTGGTATTAGAGAAAAGGCAAAAAAAACAAGAAAAAAGAAGAAGAAGAAGCTAATAATACAATATATAGACCAACTCCCAAATAAGAAAACTAAGCGAAATTAGTAACATGTTTGATGATGTGGATTAGTGACACATAGCATATTATCTAAATTGTTCTAGAAGTGCCTACGCGGTAACCTCATTAAGGGCAATTATATAATTTAGGTTCAGCTGGACTAGCACCGTATAGAGTTAACCTTATGCCTCGTTATGTAATTCTATAAATAAGGGGTTTGGGTACTACTAAAAAGGGATCGAAACTCAGATAATCAAATACAGTTTCGACATTCAGCTCTTCCACTTTCTCTCTCCTCATCCTAGAATCTAATTCTAGCTTCTTCAGTTGGCGCCGTCTGTGGGAATCGAACCCACGACCACAAAGGGTTAGATAGACTTACGTTCATCAAGCTGACGTGAAGTTCATCCAGCCTCTGTGGAGAGGTGAGACTTTTGACATAGGCTACATCTCGAGGTAATGCCATCATTTTTGCCTGCTCCCGAGCCACCCTCAGGAATTGACCCCGGTCGTTTATATCAATCGGTGAGGTTCAGGACCTAGATCAACAGAGTCGTTCCAGAAGTTTCGAAAATCGAAGCGGGGGCTTTGAATTGAGCTTGTAGGCCATTGACGACCTCCTCGGTGACAGAAGCATCGTATGGCAGCCCCTCGTACAAATCAGGGTTCTACGCCAAGTGTCTGTCATAGGCCAGTCTAGAACCCTATGGAGAAGACCTTTTTTGTAAACTCCTTCAACATCTCGTCCGCTTCAGCTGAAGCCACGAATTGATTCCTGCCTTCGATCCGCAGCTCCACCTCCCGAGAAGCGAATTTTGCCTCGGCCAACTGAGCTTCTTCTTGAAGTTGAACAACCCTTTGCTCCAGATCTGCGACCTTCTTGTCTCGATCACCAACATCCACTTCAAGGGTCTTCTTCTCCAGCTCGGATTGTTGAATCTTGTCCCTCACCTTGGTCAGCTCGGCCTTCCACTTGTCATATTTTATGCCCCCCTCGATGTTGCATTGCACCTAATTGGCATTGACAGCCTCCTTCACTGCCTGATCCACGCTGGACTTCGCGTGGGCTAACTCTTGCTTCATAGAGTTAAAAGCAGTGTTGAAGGAGCCCTCCCGTTCTGTCATGGTGGGTAAAATGGTGATGGCCTGCAAAAAAGGCCAAATGATTAGTTGAAGTCCGAGGTGCAAAAAAGTTGAGGGAATTTCATAAAGGGTTAGATACATTTACGTTCATCAGGCTGACGTGAAGTTCATCCGGCCTCTGTTGAGGGGTGAGCCTTTTGACATAGGCTACAACCCGAGGTAATGCCACTATTTTTGCCTGCTCCCGAGCCACCCTCGGGAATTGAGCTCGGTCGTTTACATCAATCGGTGGGGTGGGTCGGAGATCAGAGATCCCTGAGGTGGAAGGTACTGGAAGAAGGTCAACAGACAACCGACCCTGGGGCACATCCTGTGACCCTGCAGATTTCCTTTCCTCCTCGGGAGTGTATCTTTTATCACCTAAAAAAAAAACAAAAGTGTTAGCTCTGGACAATAAAGAATGAATAAGTAGTGGGAACGAATGAGGTTCGGCGTTCCTTACTATATGAAGTGATGAGTTGTTTGGATAGAGGGACGTTTTTCGAGCCTGTCCCTGGGGTCCGAACCCTCGCTACTGGAACGAGGGACCTTGGCGGCGATGACGTGGACGAGAGGGTCATGGCTGAAGAAGGACTAATTTTGGCCTCCACCATCAACACACCAGTTCAGCCATAACCCTCGGCTCGGGTTCGGTGGGCCGAAGAGCCAGAGTTACCTTCCCTGACTAGTCTCCTCGGCGGACTGACACCCTCGGTTTGATTCAGGGGCGCGGAGGTTGAAGGTGTAGCCTCGGCACTCCCTGATGGTGTGTTGATGGTGGCGGCAGAGGGCTGGTTTGAAGTGCCCGCACCGGTGGCAAGTGTGGTGGACACCAACCCCCTGAGGAATGCCCCGAGCTCTGCATAAGATGAAAGGTCAGGAAAAAATAATGATATAAAAAAAGACAAGTGAGAAATGATGATGATGACCTTGTTGAGGGTCGTAGCTCGGGTGGATGTCGTGGGTAGGAAGCAGTCCTACCCAGGCCAGAATGTTGTTTGATAAGATGGCAAGTTGGTTATTGAAGTTTATCCGAAGGTTGGATTCAACGAGCCTCCGGGCGTGGATGGAGTCCGGGGGAGAGGCATTTTTGGTTTTTAGGTTTTCTTTTATAAGGTTAAAGTATACCATGGACCCCGAGGCATTGGAGGGTCGAGGTACCGGACGAAAAAAAATAACTTTTTTTAGTTGTGAATAAATGAGGGGTTACCCGAAGTGAGTTGTTTGCCCGCAGTTCGGGGAGAGATGTAAAAAAATCCCTTTGTAGGGGATAATTTCAGCATCATCCTAAAGGTTTCTAGGGAGAAAGGGATGTCGTGTAATCTACATAAAAAGGTGAAGCCGGCACTCACCTGAAACGCATTTGGGGTCAGCTGGGATCTGCTGATATCCCAGTGGTTGGATAGGTTGATGAGGAGAGGCGCTATTGGGAGCCTCAGCCCTGCCTCCAGTTGTTCCTGGTAGACTGTTAAGTAGCCAGGTGGTGGCAGGTGGCCTCGATCCTCGGGGGTCGGGAGTTTGATGTGCACGTTCTTGGGAAAACGGCACCTATCCCTAAAGATTTTGATATCCTCGGGGTCGAGGGAGTTTGATACATTTTGTGTTTGGAGGTTAGGGTGATCGTTTTGTGGAGGTTCGGTAAAGAAGATGGATCGGAAGGAAAGTTTAATGGCACTGCTGCAAGAAGGGCTTCGTCGAAATGATTTAATATCCTGTCAACGGTGTCTACAGGGGAAGGGGGAACCGGCGTGCTAATAAGAGAAGTGGGAGTGAACGTATTGGCCATGGTCTTCTGTTTTGAGGCGTGTGGGAATTTTTGGGAGAACTCCTAATGGTGTCCGGTGGTGGCGTAGAGCAACGGTCGGAAATCGGCAACTGCGGAACTGCAGAAGACGGAAGAAAGGGGACTGGAGAATGAGAGTGAAGGGGGGAAAGTGTGTAAGTCTCTGGGGGAGTAATGGTGTAAAGTGAGTACGGGAAAGAAAAATAGGTTAAACGGAGTAAGGTGAGTAAGGGAAAGAAAAATGATTTGGGAGTGAATGGGGGTATAAATATGAGGGTTTTCATCTAGAATGTTCAATGGTTCTGGGGGGAAAATTGACGGTTTCGAAATGAAAAAAGGCATTTAGGCAGGAAAGGCGAGGCGTTATGGCGTGAAAAATGACTAAAGGACGTGGTGCCGGTTTTACGGCTCATAAAACGAGGCATTTTGCATCAAAATCGGAGCGAATAATGCAGTGCAATAAATGTGAATTCAGTGCATGGGGATGTGTATAAAAACGTCACCCTTGAGTTAATGCTGCAGTTACAACCCGCCGAGGATCCCAAGGGTCGTCAGGACCTCGGATCGGCAAGTGCGATACGATAGTGTCCCGGAGTTCTGCACCTCGGTTCGGTATAAAAGTTTTGGTTGTCATCGGTTAGGGACTGCGAACAGTCATTTTTTGCTCGGCCCCTATCCGTGAGGCTCGGCACCAAGCCGAGGGGACTATTGATGATGTGGATTAGTGACACATAGCATATTACCTAAATTGTTCTAAAAGTGCCTACGTGGTAGCCTCATTAAGGGCAATTACGTAATTCAACTTCAGCTGGATTAGCATAGAGTTAACCTTATGCCTTCTTATGTAATTCTATAAATAAGGGTTTGGGTGCTACTAAAAAGGGATCGAAACAGTCAGATAATCAAATACACTTTCGACATTCAGCTCTTCCGTTTTCTCTCTCCTCCTCCTAGAATCTAATTCTAGCTTCTTCAATGTTAACTCAGAAAAATTCTCGATTAGGGGGCCAGAATTAGGCAAGTTCTCAAATTAGGGGAATTACGAAATTAGATAACAATTTTTCTCTTAATAAGAATACAATGTCCCAATTAGGGAATTTAGACAAGTCGATTACGGAATTAATTTTGCCTTAATAAGAATGGGAAGTCCTAGATTAGGGAACTAGGTAACGATTTTGCTCTTAGGGGATTCAGGTAACAATTTTGATCTTAATAACAGTGGTAAGTTCCCAACTGCAGAATTTAGGTGAATCAAACCAACCCTTAATTTTAGTTACTCGATCACTTTATTATGAATCAATCAATTAATTAATAGTGCATCCATAATAAAGTGATAAAACTTACTCATGTATCCAATCGAGTAGCTAAAATCAAGGGTTGGTAATTTACTATAATTTTCAATCTTGTAAAATGATTTTGATAAGTGATTCTTAATTTGCGAACCGAGTCTATTTAGTGGAGTTGGTTAGGAGATACCTCATAAGCCATTCTTTACTGTGGGGTATGGGGTTCAAATCCCAAACTTTACAAAAATTCAGGTAGGTGTCAAAGCACCCTTGCTTGGTGTGGAGGATTTTCTTTCCTTCATGTCCCTTAATAGTACACAGTTGGGTCTCTTTGTATTCCCTTGTAGAGTAAATTAGCGTCTCTTTCCCTCCCGTCCCTTAATAGTACTCAGTCGGGTCTTTTTGTATCCCTTTGTAGAGTAAATTAGCGTTACTTAATAGTACTCAGTTGGGTCTCCTTGTATCCCCTTATAAAGTATTGTATTCCCTTGTAGAGTAAATTAGCGTCCTTTAATAGTACTCAGTTGGGTTTGCTTGTATCCCCTTATAGAGTAGATTAGGTCAGGATGTTACCGTTTTGACGGAAAAAAAAATCTCAATTTGTAGTTTTGTAAATCATTTCAGGTAATTTTCAGCATTATTTAATTAGGTAGGTTGTTAAGTTAATCATTTATTTTTAATATAATTTTGCTCTTAATGAAGGCAAAATTTTTATAATATTTTTAAAAGAATTTTGCCTTTATTAAGGGCGAGTTATATATTAACCTTTCACAAGGATCAAGTTATTATTATTTTTTTTTTTAGTAAAAAAAATAATTTCACCTTTGTGAATGGTGAATTTATTGAAATAATTCTTTTGGTCACAAATTTTAAACTTCCTCTTTGCAAAGGGAGAAATATTTTCAGTGCTAGAAAATTAAAAAAAAAAAAAAAGGAGTACCCCATTTGAGCTTTATTTTTTTGAAAGTGGCATATAGAGAGGTTAGCTTGTGCATATAGATCCAATGTAGTCTCTGTCAGGGTCATAGCAAGAAAATATGTATACTGAGAGCAAAATTTATAATACAATTTGAGAATAATTTTTTTTGTTGTTTTAATATTTCATTCTTCTAATATAATTTTTTGCTTTCTAATCGTAGAAATTCTCCATGTTTAAATTTTTAGGTTCACTTAAATAATAGGAGTTATTTATAAGAAAACTACTACTACAATTAATAATAATAATCTATATATTATTTATCCCTCTATTTTGATGATGATCTATAATAGATCTCCATATTACTTCTTTGATATCTCGAACCCATGACTTAGGTTATAATGAAATATGGTTTTACTATTTGAATTATAACTTATAACAACTTATTATTTAAAAGAATTACACTGAAATTTAACATATAATATTTGTCATTTATGTTTTCCTTACTGTAGATGTATTTTTTTGAATATGATAATTAGAAAATTAGACAAAACTTTAAAACTTATAGAATATTTGTTGTGCATGATTTTCTTACTATAAATATATTCTTTTGAATACGATAATCAACAAATAAAACAAAACCTTAAAACTTATAGAAAATTCTAGGGTCCTGTTGAGGTAGTCATCCCTTTGTACTTTAAGAGTTTATATACTATAATACTATGTGCTTTAAAACTTACTACTATATAAGCCCTTCAAGCAAATGAAAGATTTCTTTAATAGGTCTGTAAAATTTCCCAAAACTTATTTGTTCTTGACATTGGCTATCAATTATTAGAAAGATTGAAAAACAAAAATCAATTGTAAATTTTACCAATAGTTAATTAATTAATTACTAAAGCAATAGAACTGTAGTACGCTTGTTAATTTACAATTAAATTATTTTTCTATTAATCAAACACAATTACCTAATAACATAGAAGAAACACGATTCTTCTGATTAATTCATATCATATTTTATTTGCCATAAGGGACAAAAATATTAAAATTAGAAAATTCTATCGTTTAGTTTAGGGAACCATTCTCTTATAATTTAAATGTTTGTACAGTACAACACATATACTTTAAATGCTTGTCTTGTACAGTTTTTAAAATTAAGAAAATAATTTTCTAAAAGAAACCGTAGAATTCCCCATTAAAATTACTACACATTTTTAAATTTTTTAAAATTTTATTCCTTAATATAAAGAGCAATATGTATGGGGAGATCATTGTGCTGCCCCTACCGGCCCAATGTGTTTCTGCAACTAGTATCTGCAACCTTACCAACCCAAAATATATATATATATATATATATATATATATATATATATATATATATATATATGAAATAAAGTTATCAGAAATGTTCCACGTAAGCAAGAGTGGGGTTTGTATGGATACACAATACAGACTATGATTGGTCTGTAATATTTGATCAAAAAGATTAGTCTTATTTTTGTCCAACCATAATTCCGACTTTACAGGAAAAAAAAATATATACAAAGACGACGGCCTCTCAAAAAAAAATATTAGGCTATAGTTTTTCTGTAGAAAGAAAATTTAGAGAGAAAAATTAGGGCCAATAAACTATACTCCTCGATGGGTGCAACAACAACAACTGCTGATTTGAGGTATGTACGGCCTCGGATTTCTAGTCCTTTTTCCGGCAATTATTATGCTCCAAGGTTTCTAGCAATGGCACCTAAACAAAAGGATAAACATTATACTCTGCTACATCCAATCCAACTCATTATCTTATTATCTTGAAAGTTAAATTATTTCGTATTTAATCTGGAAAGTTAAATTATTTCGTATTTAAACAATTATCTGATCAATGAAAAAAATTAATAGAGGGTAGCAAAATTAGTAGATGAATATATTGCTGAATTTCATTTTAGAAAAATTTGGGTGGGTTGGAGAGTTGGTAAAGAAAAAAAAAAAAAAGTAACAATTAAGAACAAAAATTTACTTTGACCATTTGGGTGTTTGTCCCAAATAAGTGGACTCCCCATTCATTTGTATAGAATTCTTTTTCCTTGATATTCACCTATTTTTCAATTCATATGACAATACATAAACTTCTAGCTAAATTAATGTTTATAATTGAAAATTACCTTCATGAATAAAATAGGGCGGACATAATTGTAAATTTAGTAGATTAATAAACGTATTCAATAAAAAATAAGCGGCTAGGAAAATCACATAATATGCGCTCAAAATATGTTTTTAGCCTTATGCTATACTGCTATACAACTCGTTTTTTACTCATTTGATACAAAACACCTAAATGGTGGGACGTTTATAAAAAACATGTTCAATACGAAATATTTTAAATATTTATAGTGTACGAATATTTAAAATCATTGCACGTATGAAACGATAGAATTATCCAAAATAAACATAATTTGCATTTCAAATTGGAAATGTGATTAATTTCAGGTGAACAAGTACGATAACAACTGGAAAAAGAAATGGTTTGGGGCAGGCATCTTTTATGAAGGCAGCGAAGAAGTGGAATTTGATGTCTTCAAGAAGTTGGAAAAACGCAAAGTTTTAAGCAACGTAGAAAAAGCTGGATTATTATCAAAGGCCGAGGAATTGGGCTTCACACTTTCATCTATAGAGAAATTGGGCTTATTTTCCAAAGCAGAGGAATTGGGCCTACTTAGCTTATTGGAAAAGGCCGCCGGTTCTTCCCCGTCCGCCTTGGCCTCTGCGGCACTTCCAATATTGGTGGCGGCAATGCAGAGAACATTGTGTCCATTGTGGTGATTCCCGATGACTCCGTCGGCCTTATTGCGGTGCAGGCCCTGGTGGCGGGTGCACTTGGGGTGGGTGCTGCTGGGCTTTTTGTTGGGTCTGTGCTTTTGGGTGGGTTACAAGAGGCCGATTGAGAGGTGGTTTATTGACCTAACAGTCATTATCCAAAAATAGGAGACGTAAAGAATGAATGGCTTTGTGAAATTTGTTTTGCCATATTTTCCACTTTGGCTAAATACATTTTCTTTCTGTGGGCTAATTTGCATTTTTTTTTTCTTGAATTTGAAAATTAGGGTAAAGAAGTTATTGGAATTATTGAGTAGATTATTGATGGATTAATCACAAAAACATATTCTAACTTATAAATTGAAGGCCGATTTATGGTATCAATTTACCATTTTTAAATCCTTTTGCCATCATCCATTGTTAAAGGCGTGTTTCACCTGTCTATTATAAATGCGGGGTGATCTTATATACATGTTATTACACGTCATGATGTATTCATTAGTGTTTTGCCCTTCTAGTTATCATTAACATGGGTTAAAACTTGACAATTAATTTTGGCATTGCACATTTAATTTTTGGACTCTACCCACACTTTTTATAAATAAATGTGACTTCATATCGAAAAATTTCTAAAATTGTGCTCCTTTTCAAAATTGTTCTTTTTTTATGCTTATTGCAAATCATATTTCCGGGTTGGTAGAACTCGTATTTGGAGAATGCAAATGCGAGTTCCATGAGCTCGCATTCCCTGAATGCGAGCTCAGTATTGTTTTTAATATATAATTATATATATATATATATATATATATATATATTTTGGCAGACCTTGCATTCACCGAATGCGAAGTCTGAATAAATTTTTTTTTTTTTGACCTCGCATTTTTGAAATGCGAGGTAATACAACCATTTTGAAAAACAATATTCAACCATTAGTCTTCTGATGGTTCTCTCAATGATCTTTCTGTCCAACACATTCTCCATTTCCAGGCCAACCTTCCATATACAAGTCAAGTATCCATTGCATTTACTAGTTGGTCTCCAAAATGCGGTCTGCAAATCAATGGAACGCCTTCGCAAAATGCTCTCCATTACTGAATTCCATCCACAATGGCTCCAAAACCCCCCCACTGCCTTATGTGCCAAAACTTTCTTTTGCGGCGCCCATCTGACTATTAGGCCTCTTTCGCCGACTAATGCCTTGACAATTTCTGATGGTGAGCCATTAACAAATCAGTCTAATCACCCATAAAAATGGTATGCCACTGTTGGCCCCCAAGTGTCTCGGTCAACTCTTTTTCGCCTATAATGGCAATGCCCAAGCTTATATATAGCACGAATTCGAGCTTGACTAATCTTTTTGATCAAAAATAAGACTCCTCTAGTCTCTTATTGATGCTGTTGCAACCATTTTGTGGAGAGGCCCTATTGGGAAGATTGGAAATTTGTAACGTTGCTGAAGCTGCAATAAGGCCGAATGCTCAAGAAAATCTGTGAATGCGAGGTCAGTCAAATTGACACTCGCATTCTCCGCGCAACAGGTCAATTTTTTTTTTAAATTCAGACCTCTCATTCGGTGAATGAGAGGGGCTGCTAAGCCTCAACCCTCAATCATTTGCTTTTTTGTTGAGTTGGATCCGAAACTTTGAGAGTTGGAACAGCTCAAACATCTGACTGTGCCTTGTTCGAACCTCTGACGGTTGCCGCGGCTTTATTTTTGCTTGGGGGGCTACTAAGCCTCTGCCCTTGAGGGGGGACTGCTAAGCCTCGGCCCTCAATCATTTGTTTTTTTTTGAACTAGGTCCGAAACTCTGAGAGTTGGAACAGCTCGAACATCTGACATTTGAAAAGGGACTTTCATTACTTTCCTTGATAATATTTCTTCAAATTTATAATGTTCCACATTCTGGGAATATGATCCCCTCTCATGTCAACCAACCTGTAATAGCCCGAGGTGTGAGCTTCAATTACACGATAGGGTCCTTCTCAATTTGGATCTGACTTCTTAGTCCCCTCAACACGGCTTGCTTTATTCTTTCAAAGATCCTTGATACCAAGTCTTCGGACCACAGATACCGATGCTTGACCCTGGCGTTGTAGTGTTTAGCCATGACTTGCTTGTACTTGGCTTCCCGGATAGATGCATCTAATGTCTTTTCCTCAAGTAAATCTAGGTTGGCTCGCAGGGCCTCATCATTGAATTCCAAGTCACACAAGGATACTCGAGCCGAGGGTAGCCCAATCTCTGCAGGGATAACAGCCTCGGACCCGTAGGCCAAGCTAAATGGAGTGTTTCCATTAGCCGTTTGAGGTGTGGTCCTGTATGCCCGTAGGACACTAAGCAATTCCTCAACCCAAGCACCCTTAGCTCTTTCAAGCTTGGTCTTGAGTCCTGTCAGCAGGGTCCGGTTACACACTTTCGTCTGTCAATTTGCTTGCGGATGAGCAACCGAGGTGAAGCGCTGTTTAATGCCGAGATTAGCGCAGAAGCTCTTGAAAGGCTCTCCTTCAAATTGCTTCCCATTATCAGAAATGAGTACAACAGGGAAACCGAACCGGCAAATAAAGAGTACTTTTCCAAAAGAACTTTTCTATTGCCTTTCTCAATATTGTAGCCAGGGGCTCGGCCTCAATCCACTTGGTGAAGTAGTCAACCGCAACTATTAAGAACTCAAGTTTGCCTATCCCTCTAGGAAGTGGGCCCAAGATGTCAATTCCCCACTGAGCAAATGGCCATGGCCTCTGAATAGGAACCATATTATAGCGGGTCTTCAGGGTATTGGCGCATGTATTTGACACTGATGACACGCTCGTACCAAAGCGTCTACGTCAGAGTGTAAGGTTGGCCAGTAATACCCAGTCAGCAAGACTTTGCGAGCTAAACTCTAAGGACCGACGTGGCTTCCATATATGCCCCCGTGCACCTCTCGTAAAACATATTTAGTTTCGAATGGCGTGAGGCACCTCAGCAAGGGGCAAAAGTATACTTTTTTATACAAGATTTCGTCAATAAGGGTATACTTGGCGGCTCTGTACTTGATCTTTCTATCTTCGACCGAATCTTCGGGGAGCGTATCATTATTCAAATACATAATTTATTATAGGTCCCATCCAATCGAGGTCCGGTTGGACACAAGAGATTCTTTCAGAGAAGTCAACGGATCTGCGTTCTAGCAGCTCTACCAAAATCTCTTTCGTTAAATGCGAGTATATTGCCGAGACTAATTTTGATAAAGCATCAGCGTGCGTGTTTCTGGTTCGGACAATCTTAATGATGTCCACCTTTTAAAATTTTTCAATCCAGCTTTTGACCTCGATTAGATACCTTTTCAAAATCACGCCCCGAGTTTCGTAATTTTCCAGGCTTTGATTTACAACTAGCTGAGAATCTGAATGAATTTTTAAGGTTCGGACACCCATCTGGTGGGCCATTTTCATCCCACAGATGAAGGACTCATACTCAGCCTCGTTATTTGTTGCCTTGAATCTGAACCTAAGGGCGTAAGTGAGATAGTCTCCTTTTGGGGATCGGATTATTAAAAAATGTATTCGGTCCCAGACTCACACGAAACTCCGTCAACAAGAAGCTCCCATGAGAGATCTTCTCTCATTTTCTGTTCCTTTGCTGGATCAGTCACCGTGATGAGGTCAACCCTCTCGACGCCACAATTTTCTGCAATAAAATCTGCCAAAGCCTGAGCTTTGACTGCGGTCCAAGGCCTGAATTCTGAGACAAATTCAAACAGCTCTAGACCACTTTAGCATTCTGCCCGAAGCATCTGGTTTGCTCACGATATTTTTCAAAGGAAGGTTGGTCAAAATTATTATCTTGTGACCATGAAAATAGGGCATTAGCTTCCGAGCCGACACCACCAACGAGAAGGCTGCCTTTTCAATGGGGGTGTAGTTCCTTTCTGGATCTTGAAACACTTTGCTTACAAAATATACAGGACATTGGCTGCCTTGCTTATCCTGCCTCAAAAGAATCGAGCTGACTGCCGATTCAGCAATCAAGATATACAGGTATAGCAGTTCTCCTTTTTGTAGAGATGCGAGCTTCGACAAGGTGTTCAAGTATTCTTTAAACTCTTCAAAGACTTTACAAGCTTCGAATTCGGTCTATTAAAAGCCCTCAATCTTCTTTATGAGCTTGAAGAACGGCAGGCCCCTTTCTGCTGATTTGGACAGGAATCGATTTAGGGCCGCCATTCTACCAGTGAGTCTCTGAACCTTCTTCATCGAGGTGGAAGTTTTCATAAATTATGGCTTGCACCTTTCTCTTATAGAAAAAGTTCTTGGAGACACATCAATGAATCCCAAAAATTTTTCCAAGGGGACCCAAAATGTGCATTTTTTGGGATTCAGCTTCATTTGGATGGATCTTAATGTCTCGAATGTCTCCGTTAGATCTTCCAAAGTTTCCTCATAGGTTCGGCTCTTGACCACCATGTCATCAATATATACCTCCATGTTTCGTCCTATTTGGGACTTGAAGATTTTATTGACGAGACGTTGATACGTGGTTCTAACATTTTTGAGTCCTAAGGGCATAGTACTGTAGCAGTACGTGCCTCGGTCAGTGATGAAAGAGATTTTCTCTTCATCTTCTCTGGCCATGTATATCTCTTGATGGTAGCCATTGAATGCATCTAAAAAGTGTAAAATATAAAATTTAACAAATGAATCTACTACTGTATCGATCCGGAAGTACGGATAACTGTCCTTTGGACAGGCTTTATTAAAATCAGTAAAATCTTGGCACATTCGCCAAGAAGAATCTGGTTTTGTTACAAGGACTGGATTACAAAGCCAGGTGGGATACAATACTTCTCTAATCAATCTGGCCATTAAGAGCTTATCCACCTCGACTTCGATTATCAAGCTGAGCTCTGAACCGAAGAAGAGCTTCCTTTGCTTCACTGGTTTACATGCCAGATCCACTCCGAGTTTATGCTCAATAATTTCTCGAGGGACGCATGGCATGTCTTCAACGATCCAGGCGAACACGTCCTTGTATTCGGCTAAAAGCCTGAAGAGAAGGCCTTTAAACTCTGCTGGAAGGATAGCACAGATCTTGATTTTTCAATCAAGGAGGCTCAAATCTAGTGACACCTCCTCTATTTGAACCTCGTCTTGGGAGCTAGGCTCAATTTTTGCTTTGCCCTTCTCCTTGGGCTGTGGAGGTTAGGGGATCTCAGTAGCTCTAAGCCGGGGCTGCACCTTATCTTCCCCCTCCCTCTAACTTGTCAAAGGTTCTTCAAAGCCATCCCAGGTGGATAAGGCATCAAAGGTTTCCAAGTAAGCCTTGTCAGCGATGAACATCATTTGCGATTGGGACCGTAAGGATATCATATAACAGGTCGGGCCTCCTGTTGGCTGCCAATGACTGTACTCTCAGATCCATCCCTCAACATGAATTTTATCCCAATATGGAACACAGAGAGAATGATTCTGTAGGTGTATTGCGTGGGTTGGCCCAGGATCATATTGTAAGAGCTGTCCCTTTTGACGACGACAAAGTTGGTCATCTCAATTCTGTACTTTGGGGGAGCTCCAAGACACAATGAGAGCATTATTTGTCCCTCGGGCACTACCGAGTCTCCGGTAAAGCCAACCAATGGAGTCTTGAAAGGTTTTATCAGAGAATCGCCAAAATGTATTTTGACCCAAGCATCCCAAAAGATTATGTCCGCCGAACTTCCAGTGTCGACGAACACACGATGCATTTCGTATCCAGCCACATTTACGTAAATTACCACAAAATCATTGTGTGGCATTCGGTTGGGAACGGGGTCCTCGGAGGTGTATCCGAGGGTCATAAATGGCTTCAGTCGCTTCTCCCGATCCTCGCCCTAAGGAATGTTTAGGGCATATTTTTTTCTGGCATTGTTTGAGTCCCCGGTCACCGGGCCTCCTGCAATTGTATTTATCACCCCGGCGACACAGATCTGTTCATCTTGGTATGCCGGGGAATTGTTCCTATTTTGGCCTCCTCGATTCTGTTGACGAGGCGGCGGACGAGGTTGCGCCGGGTTTCTTTGTTTAGCAGTGTTCCTTTGCAACTCTACGCAGTTCAACAGATGAACTGCTGCAAATGTCCCTCTTGGATGGCCTTCTCGATTTCAACCTTCAGGTGGTTGCATGCCTCGGTATCATGGCCGTGTTGACCATGAAAAACACAGTACTTTGCCTTGTCTCTTTTGTCCGAGGCTGAAGAAGGGGTGACTCTAAAAGGCCCACGTGTTGTACTTTGAATAAAATTTCTCTCTTCGATGCATTGAGAGGTGTAAAGTCAGCCTTGGGATGGCTCTTTGTTCGTGGGGGTCGATTCCCGATATTGTTGCCCGAGAATACCACCCGATTAACCAAAGGTGTGGCTCTGGAATAGCTCAACCTATCAGCGAGCCTCAACATTTTCGATGATGAGAGGTTCGGAGTCTTGAGGACTTTTTCTCTTTGTGTATCGTAAAGTTCTCTTTTTGTCCTGTTCAGACTCTTCACCCCGAGCAGACCTCCGATGCTCTTTTGAGAAGTTCAGAATAGGAGCTGGCATCCTTTTGGCCAGCTCGGCGTTGAAGTTGCCTGGTTTGATGCCACTACAGAAAGCAGCCACCAGAATTCTTTCATCAATATTTTTGATTTGGACCACCTCATCATTGAAGCGGTCCACAAATTTACTAAGTGACTCATCAGACCTCTGATTCCGGATGTTCATGAGGTGCGATGTGTCCTTTTGGAATATTGATTTACTCCTGAAGTGACCAAAGAAAGATTTCGCCAAGTCGTGAAAAGTGGCGATTGAGTTCGTCGGCAGTTCCTGGAACCATTTTTGTGCCGGACCGCGAAGAGTGGTGGCAAACAACTTGCATCGGGTCGCGTCACCGTAGCCATAAAGGCTAGTGATCGCCACCACGTGCTGCAGGTGATCTGACGGATCAGATTCTCCCTTGTAACGGTCTAGGTCCGGCAGCTTGAATTGCATTGGAAGAGGTTCAATTTTGATAGAGATTGTGAATGAATCTCTATCAATCTCCGTCGTAGCAGGAGTATTCAGGAGTAAATTGCTTTTCCTCAAAATCTCTTGGATCTTATTTTCGAGGCTCTGCTCCTCGAGCTGTTTTAAAACAGCAGAAGAGGGTCCTCTTGATCCAGATTTTTTTGAGGAATGTGCACCAAGTCTCTCGCGCATTGGTAATTTCTTTGATGCGATCGTTGATGAGGCTGTGACTCATCAGATTGTTCATTCGAGCGGTACTTCGTCAATTTGTGACGTAGGTCGGTGGGGCTCATGGCATTAACTGCTCTTTCCCAGGCCGTCGGCCGGGGTCGCGTTGCTGTTCGTCCTATTGAGTGGCTGCTCGGTTCAAGCGCTCGGACGGAGTTTGGCTCTAGCGCTATTCCACGAACGCTCGGAAAGACTCGAAGTGGTCAGCAATGTACTTCAGGACATCATCATGCTTTTACTGAGCCTCGGTTGGTGTATCGACATTTTCTGGTTCGTCGGTATGCACCACGAGGTGCTGATTGCTCGTCTCGGCATCCTTGCTAGCAGTTCTGCGTGTTTCACGGTTCTTCATCCTCCTCAAAGCAAAAATAGACAATTCAGATGGTTGAGAATTGATTGAAGTGATGGAAATCTGTTGATTCCCGCAAACGGTGCCAATTGAAGAAGTTAGAATTAGATTCTAGGAGGAGAAGGAGAGAGAAAGTGGAAGAGTTGAGTGTCAGGAGTGTATTCTGATTATTTGAGTTTCAATCATTCTTTAGTAGCACCCAAACCCCTTATTTATAGAATTATATAAGAAGGCATAAGGCTATCTCTATGCTAGTCCAGCTGAAGCTAATTACATAATTGCCCTTAATGAGATTGCCACGTAAGCACTTCTAGAACAATCTAGGTAATATGTTATGTGTCACTAATCCACATCATCAGACTTAACTGTAGCAGCTATAAGGGATTGTCTTGATAGATAATAAAATTACTTGCAGCATTCTAGTTGAGAAATAAGTAAATAAGATCTGACCTTAAGAACAATTGAATGTGCCGAGGAAAATTTTTCTGAATTGCTTAATGTATCCATCCAAAATTTTATCTATCTATTGTAGTGGCACATTTGAGGGGTATTTTATGAAGGAAGTTGTCATGGTGTGAGCTTGAGAACATATATCGTCATGTTCATGCTACTGTCTTTTCTATATTCACTTTTAAGAACTCTAGTATTTTTTAGCACACAAGCACTAGTATAGATGAGACAATTTCATAGCGATTGATCATCAGATTTTTACAAACTTCATTGATTTCGGTCCAACGCAGTGTAATTTTAGTTAGTAAGATGTTTTCTCTATTACTTATTAGTCATGAATTTGAGTTACTAGAAGGTAGGGAGAGAGGAAAATTATAAAAATAAAAATAAATATGTTCTTTGAGCCATTGCAAAAAGATATATACTTGGGCAAAAGGATGAAAACATTAAACAAGCAAATGAACAATTGCACAATTTGAAATTCTAACTTGATTTGATGAAAGAAATTACAGTGGCTAATGAGAAGATTTATGATCATTGAACAACTACTAGTGATCCTAATAGTTGCTTATAAATAATAAAAGGAACCCATTTAACCCCACCCTCTCAACTTTTAAAAATAACTAATTAGCCTTATAAAATTGTAATTTTTTGAATTTATCGTACAATTGCTCCCCACGAAATTTTTTAAATTTTCTTTTCTCTTTTCATTGACTCCTTTTTTTTTTTTTAACCAGATGTTTCTCTTTGTCCTTTATATTAACCATGAGATATTAAGTTTTGTATTTATATAAAATTGAAATTAGAAAAGACCATAGATTTAGGGAGAAATTATATTTTGTAGTTAAATACAAAAAAAAATATTTCATATTGTTGTTGACTTATAGATACCAATGCGACTACACCCCCATCCTTATGGCCTGACTCCACCCTAATTGACTGGAGATGCAAAGATTTGAACATTTCTATAATGAACTTAGATAGCATGTTAAATGAAAAGGGGAATGTCTATATTGTTTCATCAACCTTTCTAGTGAGCTGTCATTCTGTTCGGTAATCTAAATGTGACATGACAAGGTCATAAAGATTTAAGATTTAAGGTAATTAAAGTTCAATTAAGAGCCAATTAGCTCAACAATTCTTTAATTATTGCATGTTAAATTCCTTGAAGCATTGACTATTAGTAGTTAATTGGTTTTAGATAAGCATTTCACAGGTGATTTCAAAAGAATTTGGCAAGATTTATACGTTACAAGATCATTGCCAGCAAGGTCGGTTGATCAATGAAAATTAGTACTAGCAATTTTCATTGAGTCACAAGACTCACAATTCAAGGAATAATCATTTTGTAAATGGGGACATGATATTGTATGGAATCAAATTAGATTGGACAATTAATTAAATTGATGATTTCATTCCGTATGACTGTTGTAGAAAGATCATGAGTCCTTGAGATAATAGATGAATACGGTTATAGGGATCCTACATAGGTTAGTGGGTAAGAATTTTAATTCTAATTTTATAAAAAATAGTCTTTCTAAATTTTGGGTATTGATCTATATTATTTGAAAATCAATTTACAATCAGTTTAGAATTACTTGATTAACTGATGTAGATATTTTATGCTTTTGCATAATTTGTAGTATATTTTTTATTATAAAATGGATTAAGGATTGTGATTGGAAATGTATAACCAATTGAGGTGATTGAAAAAGGGTTGGGATTTTAATTTGTCAGTTCTAGTTAGTCAATATGGAGTTACAGAACTTATTCCTTTCTATTTCTTTTTCCAGTAAAAAAAATAAAATCCACTGTCCATTTTAACAACCTTTTTCAAAGTTGTGCTTCTGTGGTTGTGTAAAGTTCACCTCAAGATTTCTTGCTCAACTTCTGTACTTAGTATCTATGTCTATGTCATCATGCCTTAATTTAACTTCTTGTTTGGGATGGATGTAAAAAGCTGTGCTCTTGGCAATTCCTTTTTTGATATTTTGATTAGTCAATTTAAACAGTCCATAGATGTAATGAATTGAATATTTACATTTCTTAATTGAATTAATGAAATGGTAGCTAGGAAGAAACTCGAGGTTAGTTTCTTAATTCAACTCTTCTAAAATCTTACTATATTCAGAATGACTGAATGGTCAATAGATGCTATTGAACTTTTTACGTTTTACAAGTGTCACGATGAGTGCAACTCATCATCATCTAATAGATCACTCTCTTATTTATCTCGCTATATTTAGATTGCAACAAATAATTCGCTCAAAGTAGGGTAAATCACAAGGAACCTTGTGATTTGGCTATTGCTCATGTTTTTCCACACACCTATAATCCGCTCCTTTGTTATTTAGGTTTTTCGTAAAATGGATGAAAATTTAAAATTTTAACAGATTTATACAAAATGTCTTCGGCTATTCAGCACACTGAAGTTCTGTCTGGTAATGCCGATGCTATTCAGCAACAAATGTCTTCGGCCAATGTCAAAGTGTTAGCTGAAGAAGCTAAATGATAAAATCCGAATCCAAGTAAAAACACATGATGGGATAGCAAAGATAAAATTCAGGATGATAATGTGGGACTTGGAGAGAAGTGTTAAAAATGTCTGTCCCAAAAATGTGGTCAAAGATCAATGCCAACTTAGACAGGTAAATGGAATTAAAAAAATGCATGCAGGGAATCTGAGATTACACAATCGAGCTAAACCAAATCTGCATTCAAAATGGCTGTAGCTGGATCTAGACCTTCAAAACTGAATTTGACATCTGATGCTATGTATCTCCTGCTCCAAGGTCCAATATGTCTCTGGCAGTCGGTGCAAAGTGCTCGAGGCCCTGAAATAGTTTGAAGAACTATATCCGAACTTCTGCAAGAAGAAAAAAACAATTGTTGAAGAGCCGAGCAATACTAGCTAATCGTATTTGCACGAAGGCAGCAACGATTCTTAAGAGAGAGAGAAAGTGGATAAATAGTGATCAAGATTTTGGAAATGTGCCTGGTGTTTCGTATTCTAGATTTGGTTTCAAGATTTATGCAACTAGCATAGTGAACTCGGGTCGGTATCAAAATGTGATAAAGTCTTCTGATGTATTCATCTACACAGGTCAAGGGGGAAACCAAAAGATGGTACGAGGAAACCTTGCTTTGAAGCATAGCATGGTTACAAAACTTCCTGTGAGGGTCATCGGTGCTCGTAAAACTCTTAAAGCATCTGATACCGCGGGAATGAACTAAAATGGAAAGGGTCTTGTGTACAATGTCAACTGTTTAAGGGAGAGAGAAAAGAGATCAATTTGACAAGTTGGTATTCAAGTTTGAAATGAAAAGGTTGGTCAAATGACTTGTAGTTAAGGTGCAGATCCTCCATCTGGTGAGAAACTCTTATATTTTCTACCACGTTTTGTTACAAGCAATACTCTTTCTCTATTTTGAGTAATGGTGGGATTCATAGCAATTACTGACATAGAATTGCCAATGAAGGAATACTGTTTCCCTCCAAGAATGTGTTTGGAAGTCATTCGCAGATTTTATCATTTTGTGTAAAGGATGCTATATGATGGATGGTTGATGTTCTGCTTATATTTGGTATTTTATTAGTGACAGGAACAAAATGTTGTTTCTTTGTATGGTGACTATTTCAAGTCAAAATGTGGGTGAAATTTTATCCAAGTTAAAAAATGGTGTATTTTGAATTTATGTGGATTTTTTTTAAACATCATTTTGAATGCGATGAACTAAAAAAACTATTATAAAGTTATTTTCCATTGTCTTAAACCATAGTTTGCTGAGTTGATATTATTTTTAATTTGGAACACTATTTTTTTATAATCATGCCATCGACTATGTTAAATTTTGAAAACTTTTGAATACATTTACCTTTATTTGAAAGCTTTACAAATTCAAGAGATCATCCAAATATTAATATAAAAAAATTGGTTAACCAATCTATGCAATTAGGGTGTTAATCAGTTAGTTAGTTTTTAGTATTTTGGTTAAAAATTTTAGATTTTTTTTTATTTTTGATACAAAAAAATCAAAACCAAATCCAAACTAAAATTTTCTTTTGGTTGGTTGTTAAAATAAACTCTTTTTTTTTTCATTTTATCCGATTAATCTAAGTTCACCAGTTAATTGAAAAATTAAGTATAAAATTAAATGCAAAATTAATAAAATTAATTAATAAATACCTAAAACTAGAAACTAAAAATAGCACAGAAAAAATTTCAAAGTGTTCAATGAATAGAAATTTGGAATTGGTTATTAAAAAACTAAAACTAAAAACTAACACTAATAATAAATGATAAAAAGTTAGGTTATTCGATTATGGATTTTAATAATCTAATCCAAACAATATAACTAAATCTTTTTAATCGATATATCCACATCCGATTATCTAAAAATCAAAGATTAAACTAGATTTGTTCTATTAAACCAAAATATGAACATTCCTATACGTAATTATCTACTTACCAAAAAAATAATTAAGTTAAACTGGTTAAAATAATTTGAAAAATAATTTTATTTTCGACAAATACAAGATGGACCAAGATCACTAATTAGATCATGTGGGTATTAAATGAACTCAGCTAAGCATAATGATGTCACTATATGTCACTTTTATGATTTTGTATACGATATATTAGGAAAATTTTTACATAGATCCGATCCATAGTAAGTGGAATAGACTCCTTGATCGATATTCATTCACATCACTCTAAAAAGTTTATTTTTAATAAGTTAAAATGATGTGGATGAATATAAATTAAGAAATCCATTCTACTTGAATCGGACTCATGTGAAAAAGTTTTCTTAATATATTATACATCACGTAAGCAAATTAAATATCATACGTCATACATGTACAAGTAATCGTAATACTGGAATAGTTGAGTCCATTTTTTTTATTTCATGTGATCTATTAAATCAATTTTTTTTGCTATAGTGTCTCATCCTCTTACATCTCCCAAAACTTCAGCAAAATACATAAAAAAAAAAAAAAAAAAGAGAGAGAGAGAGAGAGGGGGAATAGTAACCCTTTTACTCTTGCTACATGAAGGATAAAACACTGACAAATTTGTTGAACCCATAGTTCACCTTTTCTATTTCCACATTTTTTTTTCCCTTTGGGGTATTAATTTCCACAATTAGGAGGTATTCAACGGTGCTATTTAGTAATTCAGTTAAAATTTTTGATTTTTTTTAGTATAAGAAAATTAAATCTAAACTTTTATTTTTGTTAGGTTGGTTAATCAAATTTTTTTTTAAAAAAAATTTATCCAATTAACCAAAATTTATTAATTAATTGAAAAATTAAATATAATTAACTAATAAAATTAATAAACAAAAATCTAAAACTAGAAACTAAAAAACGACAAATAAGAAAAAAAAAGTTGAATGAATGGAATATGGAATTGGTTATTAAAAAGTCAAAAATTAAAAATTCGTTTATTCGACTATTAATTTTCAATAATCAAATCCAAACTATATAACAATCTCCTTATTTGATTTATCTGAACACTAAAAATTAAATTAATTTGATTCGATCGATTGTTCGATTAAATCAAACTATGAATACCTCTAATTTTAGACTGTTTTCTACTCAATTATCTTACAACAATAATACACTATTTTGTAATAATTAGTGAAATACGTTTTTTAACCATCTCACATTTCAAAAATTTACTATAATAATAATTCTGAATAATATCGTGTATAGAGACCGTCCAAACGAACCGTTCCCATTTTTTTCTTTTGAGGAGGCGAAGAGAAGCCAAAAAAGCAACAACACTTTAACGCATGTTGTGATGTCAAGACCGAAACCGTCTTAAATAGCTCAAACACTGACCCGTGTAAGAAAAAGAGAGTGAAGAGTGAAGTGAAGCAAAGATATACTCTACTCTACTGACTACTCAGCATGCAAATGCAGAATCTCTCTCTGAGTGAGTGAGTGATAGATCAGCACCGCCTTAATTTCCACACTAAAAGACAAATTTATTTTTTTAAGTGAGTGGACCAATTTATTTTGAGTGTATAAGTCCAACGCTATAAGTTTTGAAAATCTTGGTTCCATTTTCTTGAATGGCATAAATACAAATCTCCCCACCTCTTCATTCCTTCACCACATTTGTATTTCTTGCTACTTCTTTAGACCCTTTCCCGCATACACCTTCAGGAGCATTTTCAAGTAAGTTTAAGCTTCAATCCCCTTTCCATTTCTTGATTTTTTTTTTAAATTTTAATTGTTTTATTTTGGTTGTTGCTTAATTCTTGCATGCATGGCATGAAAAGAATGAATTGATGGAAGAAAGAAAGAAGAAAACCCATGTTTTGTTATTTTCCCATTAGTTATTTATATGACTTGTATTTTTAATTTTTTCTTCTTTTGTTTCAGGAATCTTGTACCATTTGCTGAATCTGTTCAGAACCCTTCTGTTTTTGTTGGGAAATTTGTAAGTTTCTGTGTTAATTTCTGGGAATTATTCTTGCTTTTGTTGTTCTTTTAACTAATTGTTTGTCATTGTAGGTTTTGTTTTGATTTTGCTTGTTACATTGTAGGGACCTGATTATTACTTTGTAGTTTGATTAATAAATTGATTAGAATGTTTTTGTGTTTTCAGTGATCAATTGCGCAGTTTCTTGATTTTTGTGATTTTAGTGTTTTTCAATAGATTGGTAGATTGATTGATTGATTTTTGTTATTAGTTTGGTCAGCATATGATTTGGCATCAGTAAGTTGTGCAGCCTTCATAGCTGGTGTTCACAGATGTGTGACAGGCTTTTAAAGTCTGAATTATTTCTTGTGAACCCTTTGTTGTGTGAAATTATCAGTATCCCTTTTATCATTTAGTTCAGATCAACAAAGGAAAATGGAATTTCATAAACCCCCACAAAACCAAAAAGGGGAAGGGGTGGAAGAAGGAAAGGAGAATTTCTAAACAGCATTTACAAAATTTTAGATGCCTCCCTTCTTATCCTTTTTCTACTTTATTGCAGTTCTTAAAATTTTTTTGTTTACTTCTTTGGATATTTTTTTTTTTTTTTTTTTTTTGAATTGGGATTTCTAAAGTGCATTTACAAAATATTTAGATGCCTCACTTCTTATCATTTTTCTAATTTTTTTGCATTTTTTTAAATTTTTTGTTTATTTCTTCGGTTTTTTTTTTTTTAAATGGGGATTTTCTTTTGGGCCAGATAGCAAGGATTTTCAAATTATCATTATGGCACCAAGGTGTGGCGAGGATTTTCAAATTGTCATTATGGCACCATGGTGCGGCGAAAGAGGTTTGGATTCTAAGATTGTCGAGTTTGCGATTTCCTGCTTGACATGTAAATGGGAACATATTTTTAGAAATGATATGCTGCAATGAGGCTTTGGAAGAAGGAAAAGGGATTTTCTGAAGTGCATTTACAAAATCTTTAGATGCCTCCCTTCTTATCATTTTTCATTTTTATTTTTTTTTTTGCATTTTTTTTATTTCTTCGGATTTTTTTTTTTAAATCGGGATTTTCTTTTGAGTGGGATAGCAAGGATATTTAAATTGCCGTTATGGCATCATGGTGCGGCAAAAGATGTTTGGATCCTAGGATTGTCGAGTTTGTGATTTGCTCCTTGACGTGTAAATGGGGTCCACCTATCTTCGCCTCTATCGTCATTCGTTGAACATGTTTTTAGAAATGATACGCTGCAATGTGTATTAAGCAGCTATTAATTCACTATCTATTTTTGTTAATATCTTTATGCGAGAATCTACATGTTACCTTTATGTAGATATTTCAAAAAGAAATCTTTTCATGAAATTGTTGGATTTATGTATATATCTCCAAGAGAAATCCTTTCAGGAAATTCTATTTTCAAAGTCATACGTATATTATTCTACTGATGTAGTTGAGTTTTCATGGTAATGTTTCTCTGAACTTTTCTCTTTTTGTTTAAAAGAAACTTAGACTTCTTTGGATGCTAATGTTAGTCCCCTTAAAGAGGAAGAAGCGAGGTGAAAAATTTTCTTTTGAAGACTAATATACTCTCAGTAGCTTATACAGCTATATCCTATCTTAATTAGATCCAGCCTGGTTTAGAAACATTGGTTTTGTTTCTATGATCTTTTTCATTCTTTCTTGACTGTATTTCTATGATTCGATGGGTTGAATACATAAAGTTTTTCTGTTTATGCTGTGACATTAAATCCTATCTGCATTTTAATTCACTAATGCAGGGGTTTTGGTGATAAAGAGAATCTGGAGAAAGTAGTTCCTTGAAAGTTCTGTTAAACTTTCTATAAACAAATTTTGAATTTCAATTTACTTTTATCAAGTCTAATTTTTCCAACAGTTAGACAAAGACCTCAGCGTTTGCAAAAATCTCATCTAGATGAATTCCAACCTACAAGTTTGGCTAGCATTTCATACGTGAATTTCACTTTCAGGACAAGCTTTACAATAAGCATAGTTTGAGTATGCTTGCAATTTTGCAAGTTTTACTACCCACATGAAAATGCAGTTTGTTGTTTCACTCTGTGTTGCTTGGCTATAGTTGGAGGAATTGTTGTTGTCACCTCTTCCCTGTAGCCCCCTAGATGTCTTTATGGTCTGTACATAATTAGGCATGTTCTCACTAGGATGAATGGGATTTTAAAGGCAACCAAAATATGTTCTGCACGCTTTTGGTATTGCATTTAGATTGCTTGTTGAGACTGCTGCTCTCAGTGGTTTTGTATCCCAAATTTTCTTTTGTTTGGTTTGTAGATAGTTTTTTTTATTATTTGGATCTTCTTGTTTCCTCTTGGTAGTTTCTTCCGTGTCCTGGCCTATGATTTCAGTCAAATGCTGTAAAAATATATGTTTTCTTTTTTCATGATGTAACTGTTGCTAATATTCATATTCTCGCTTTATCTGTTATCCATCTTCTTTGATGACAGGGAACAAATAGCATTTCTGTAGGATTTCGTCTCCATTTTTTGTTAGTTTTAAACTGATTAGAGTTATTGTTTGAATTGTTATCTAATTACCTTTTTTTTCCTTTTGGGTGCTTTTGTTTTTCCCCTCAAGTTCTTGGATACCTATTCAGAAGTCAAATTTGGAAGTGATAAGCATGTCAACTCAGAGGAGTCCTAAAAAGATGTATGGGACTGGGAAACGACTGGCTGAGCATAGAAGTCATGATTATCTGAGATTTCAACCCTATGTCAAGCGTACTAAGGTTGATAGCGCCATTTCTAAGTGTAATGGATTGGAGATCTCAAAGGGTGCAAAAGTTGATTGCTCTGTGGCTGTACCTGCCAAACCGTATAGAATTTCACCACCAAATGATGCAAGAAGTAAAGCAAAACTGAATTCAAATTTGGAAGTGATAAGCATGTCAACTCAGAGGAGTCCTACAAAGATGTATTAGGGACTGGGAAACAACTGGCTGAGCATGGAAGTCATGATTATTAGAGATTTCAACCCCATGTCAAGCGTACTAAGGTTAATAGCGCCATTTCTAAGTGTAATGGATTGGAGATCTCAAAGGGTGCAAAAGCTGATCGCTATGTGGCTGTACCTGCCAAACTGTCTAGAATTTCACCACCAAATGATGCTAGAAGTAAAGCAAAACTGCTTGTGTCTAAGGCTGATGCTCTGAAGCAAAACATGGCTGAGAAGAATGTGAAAGGGGTTGGAAAGGAGGACAAATCAAAATGCCATGCTACAAGTGGTACCAGTCAAACCTGTGATAAAGTAAAAACCACATCTCAACATGCACTGCTTGCCAATGGTCATCCACTTGGGAAAGGGGTCCGAAGGGGTATCATAGGACAAGATCACTCAAAATCTGGGGCTATCATTGGAGGGAGTTCACAGGTGAACTCGAAGTCATCCATCAAAATGGTCAAGACCCATGGCAAACTAATACTAAGGATGATATAAGGGGCCGTTCCTTGTCTGGGAGGAAACTTGAGAAAAATGCCTACTCCAAAAACACAGCCAAAGATCAAAGCAAACCTACATGGTTTACTAAAGCTGAAACATGCACAGCGGCACAGGGAAAATTTACTTTGATGTATTCGAACAATGCTGCTTCTCCACTTAAAATAGGTGTTGCTGGATCTGGGTTGTCAAAACTTTACTCTAGAGCAAATGGTTCTCGTTTTCCTCAGTCAAATAATTCATGGATTTTTGCATTTGGTGAATGCCCTGATGAAGTTGATAGTCGCAGAAAAGTGCTCGAGGCCATTAAACTGTTTGAGGAGCAACACACAAAGCTTTTGCAAGAACAGAAAAGTGGAAAAGCCACTCAGCGAATTGATATAAAAGCAGCCATGATTCTAGAGAAAGAAGGAAAGTGGGTCAATACTGTTCGTGAAGTTGGTGAAATTCCTGGTGTTGAAATTGGCGATCAATTTCAGTATAGGGTCTGAACTTGCTGTTGTTGGGCTCCATACCCAATATTTTGCTGGTATTGACTACATTAAAGTTGGAAGAGAATGCTTTGCAACATGCATTGTCGACTCTGGTCGTCACAAGAACAAGAGGATAACTCCTGATGTGTTCATTTACGCAGGTGAAGGCGGAAATCCAAAGATTTCTGGGAAGAAAGCAAAGGACCAAAAACTTACATGCGGTAACCTTGCCTTGTTAACTAGCATGTATGCAAATCTTCCAGTCAGGGTCGTTCATTGCTGTAAATCTCTTAAGGCACCAAATACCTTGGGTGTGAATAATGGGAGTGGTCTTAGATACAGTTACCAAGGACTGTACACTGTGGAGTCCTACAGTTGGAAAAGAGATGAGGAATTCGGAAAGTTGGTGTTCAAGTTCAAAATGGTAAGAATGCCAGATCAACCAAAGGTCGTGCCTCGGTCACCTAGTTCACTGCCGAAGCTTATGTGTTCTGTGAATGCAACAAGTAAGAAGAACAAACCACCACATTGCACTTATAACTCAGTGCTTGGTGGCAGCAGCAGCAGCAGCAGCAGCAGCAGGAGGGAATACTCACATCCCAAGAAATCATTCGGTCCTACTAGGAGCAAAGGTGAAAGTGGCATTTTCATCAAAGCAAAATCAGTTCCTTACCAAAGTGGTTCTGCAGTCAAGAGAACCTCTTTCCCGCAGAAATGAAGTTAGCCGACATGATCATTTTTACAAACTAATTTCCTGACTAGTTCAGGTAGATGGCTTGTAAACGTGAACTTTATGAAGTGATATATAGACTTACTAAATGAACTTAGAAGACTTGCTAACTGACCTTTAAGCATCTCCTTCGGAGATAAAGAGGCAAGTTAGCATGTACATATACAATTTGTGGTTTGTTTTTGTGTGGTACAGTTACATATATAGACTTGATATATATCTCGTGTGAATCCCTTGTTTTAGTCTCCTTTTTATCGTTTCCTTTTTCTTTATATGTTGATGCAACATACATATATCTAGGAAGCTGCAACTTTGTAGCTTTGTTTTGCCATTGTCCTATACACTCTATACTTGAACTAGGGAGGCTATCCATTAAGCTATTCTGATGAATTCACTATAGTTGTTTTTCACAGATCTTCTCCCCCACTGTTTAGTAATTGATTTTAAGTTAGTTGCAGACAACCACAAGCTTTTCTCTAGCTAGGGGGAGAAGAGAGATCCCACTAGATTAAATCAAAAGTTGGGACAATCCTATTGAGGTCTGTCATATTGATTGGTATATGGTTACTACTTACTAGTAATATGATGTTTAAGCATTTTGATCCTAATTTTTATGCATTAAGTTGTTTGTAGTTTATGAATTTGATGTGCTTGTATCTCACAAGAGGGATGATTTGATCATCTAGGATCAGAAGAACGGGCGAGTCCCAACCAGGACCGTGGGATGATCCACAAAAATAGAGTGAACCCCTTATTTGTGGATCATCCAATGATCTTGCTTGGTATTCCTCATTGCAAGACTACCCTTAGCACAGACCTACCCGATACGAACTGTGTTGCACTTGTATTGGTGGTTCAGTGTTTTCTTCAAAAATTGCAAGATTAAACCCTTTTATTGGTGATACAATGTTTTGTGATAGAAATCAAGATTATGACATCTATTGCAAAACTATCCAAACAGTATAAGTTTGTTGCCTAGAACATCAATCCCCTCCTGGCAAAACATTGAGAAAAATCAGATCTGTGAATAAATACCTGGAATTTGATTGTCAACCATGCAGATATATATACTTGATGACCAAACAAGATCCTTTCTTTTCTACTTTAATTCCTTATAGTCAGTTGTGAATTCTTTGAGAAAAAGTCCAAGAATTTTGCTTAAAGAGATCATGGTGTTATGAAAAAGCTTTAAAGAGTTTTGAAACTGATGGGAAAAAATTCCTTCATGTTTTACTTTCGGTTAAACGAAGAAGGAAGAAACATGAAGGACTAATTTGCTCGACCAAATATGAATCGTTATTGAAGATTGTGGAACTCTAAAAAAGTTAAGCAGAGTCACTATAAATGTATTTTTACAATCCATTAATATGTAACTATAAAAATATGTAAATCATTTTTCTTTTACAAGAGCCTGATTTGTGATACATAATCTCTATTTATATTTAAAATCTTGTTTTTTTACTTGTGACATACATTAACAAACTGTTGTAATTTTTACACTATCAATTCTAGCAAACATTAATCCATGTTACAATTTGGTCTGCATATCTTTTGTGGGTCTAACATATTAAATCAAACAAAATTATAGTATTTTCCTTGAGGATTCATTTGGTTCATGGATTGAATGAGATAGAATGTCTCATCCTCGAATACTATTTTTATAGCCTAATTGGTATACTGAACTGGAATGCGATATTAAATTATTATAAAAACACTTCAAATTTTAGGATACTTATATAATTACGTTAGCATACAATTATTAGTTGAAAAGACCCCTACATATTAAGAATAAGCAACACTGTAAAGAAATTTGTAGCAACAAGATCCCCTTAGTTTAAAATCCTTACCTTATATAGAATACAAACTTCAAAGTAACAACTAACAAATCCAGAAACAAGACCAGGGATTTAGTAAAACAAGATTTCCATACCATCTTAATTAGGGATATTTTACAGTCATTTTTTTTTTACTTACCCAAAAAAAAGATTGTAAAATATCCCTAAATTTATTCTGTGTATAGGTTAATGAAACTCGGAGTGATGAAGTAGACTAATTATCCTTGTGTTTGCATACAGTTATGATTTGTATATTATCTTCAATGATTCAGTTGCATTTTGTGAGGATCGTCATGACAACTAGGGTGAAATGCAGATTTATGGGTGTGCAATTTAAAAAAGAGGGAATTCTTTCTCGTTGAGGGAACCATTCCCTTGACTTTAAGGAGTTGTACAGTACAAGTTTTTAAAGTACATGATGTTGTAATGTACAATTCCTTAAAGTACAAGGGAATGGTTGCTGTAGAATTTTCCTTAAAACAATAAATTACAAAAAATCTCAAACATAATAGTTAGTTTTTTTTTTTGGTAAAAAAAAATATAGGTAGTGGAGAGTGGAAAGTGGTAAGAAATTATGGAGAGTTACTTTATGAAAATATAAGTATAATTAATAAAACAAATAATAACATCACACTAAACTCCTTCTCATACTTTATATTTATAGAAAATTCTATAGTCCCTTTTGGGAAACCATTCCCTTAGCTTTAAAAGCTTGTGTAGTACAAGTTTTTAAAGCATACGGTGTTGTGTACAACCATTTAAAGCATGAGGGAATGGTTCCCTAAAAGAAATTGCAGAATTTTCCTATATTTTATACTAATTATACACAAGGCACACCTTATGAGTGTGAAATTTTAAAAATAAAAAGAATTACTTAATTTTTGTTTAAAAAAAGGTGGTGGAATGCTAGTCAAAAATTATACAAAAATTTTTTTAAAAATAATATAAGTGGTGGAGAGATGAAGAAGGAAATTATGGTTAATTACACATCATAATAAGAATAAAAGTGGAAAAATATTAAATGGCGGATGCCAACTTCTCTCTCCCTTTATATATAATATAGATATAGATATTATATGCAAATTTAATAAGATCATTTTTTTTTTTGGTAAATTAGTACAATCTTTCTTACCTTTTTTTTAAAAATAATATGATTACGTACATGTACATTTACAATGGTAGGATAAAATTAAAACACCGAGACTCACATATAATAAGAAAAATAATAATATTTAATTAGATTGAAACTTATATATAGTGAAACAAACTATTTATACTAAGGTTACATTTGACTGATCTAACCCAAGTTGCTACTTGAGTACTTCTTTTCACTTCGATTGAGATTCACTCCTTCCATGTTATTGATTAGAGGTGTCAATATTTGATTTCTAGATCTTTGGGTGACTTAAATCGTGCTTAAATTGCTCGTGATGGCCGACCACCCAATGTGCTTTCGGTAAGTCATACATTTTGTTGCCTCACTACTATTTTGGGGACAGAGAATTTGAAGATGCAATTTAAACCTCTTATTTGGATGCTTGCTTTGCCACGGGATCTTCTAATTCAAGAGTATTGATTTGTTCATTTTATATTGAGTTTTACCCAATTAGTATATAAATATATATTATCTTTTAACTAACCAATCAAATGCTAGTATGTTTTCTCCCTACAAATAATTTTTTTTAGAGTATTTCTTTTTCTCTAACAACTTCTATCACTTATTCTTCATTTAATCATATGAAATAACTTAATTTATTAAATAACTTAATTGACACATTAATAAATATGATAATCCTCTTCAATATTAGACAGACATATATATTCAATTTATTCTTCAACATATATATGTTATCAGAAAATTTCTGCAGAAGTTGAAAATGTTTTTTAACATAACTAAAGATTAAAAAAAAATTTACAAATTTGTGACGGTAATATAAAATTTTAAAGAAATTAAATTTTATTAAATGACATAAGTAAATGTATAAAATACGTACTTATAGCACCGAGACTATTCGTTAAATAAATACTCTATGTCATGGAATGCGCGATTATTATGACAAATTATTTTTTATCATACATGCAAGCTAGTAATTAAGAATCAAGTAAGTATTAGCTGCGAAGTAATATAATAGTAGTTGAAATAATTAAAAATTAAAAATATCTTATTAGCAATATTCATTCTGCGGGTAGCATAGAATTTTTCCTAATATTCAGCCAACATTGCATGTACTTCTTCACCAGAACAATCAGCTACTACTCTCTTGCAGTTCAAATGATGAGTTAATTCTTATTTGAATCCCCTCTTGATTTTTCAGGCCTAGATAGTTGATCGATATCTATAACGGCTAGCCCAAAAGAGATAAGGAAAATTTCTATATCTATGCCTATTTTGAGATGTGTTCTATATCTATGCTTAAATGAAATGGAGATTCCAACTGGGTGGAACTCGCATTCGAGGAATGCGAGGTCAGTCAAAGTTGACCGACCTCGCATTCCTCGAATGCGAGAGAGTCGGGCTGTACTAATCTTCTGCGAGGCAGTGAGCCTCGCAGAAGATCAGTACCCCAATTCCCCCCATTCCCCAAGTCCCCACGGCCCCGCCCCCTCCTTCCTCCTTCCTCGCCTCCTCCTCCTCATCCTCCTCCTCCTCATCCTCCTCCGTGCAGTATTACTCCTGTCAAAATTTTATCAAAATTACGATAAATTAATAAATTAACGGGTTTACACATTTCATTCGCGTACTATCTCGTTACTGTTATAGTTTATGATTTAAATATAATGGTTTACTATTTCCAAATATCCTACAACTTCGTTAATGTTATAGTTTATAATTTACGATTTACTATTTAAATGATTTTATCTTACAGTCAAATCCTTCATTTTTCTATTTTTTTAATAGTGCACAATTTCCATTCGTAATATACATAGTCACATTTCTGAAATCATTCATTTTTTCTATTTTTGTAATACTGCACGATTTTTTTTGCAATATACACCATCAAATTTGTTTAAATTCTTTTTAACAATATATATAGTGTAAATTAGCTATAACAAAAAAAAAAAAAACATAAATTCATTACAACGGAAATTTTTTCTTCAAAATAAAAATATACAAAAAACCTAAAAAAAAAAAAAAAAAAATTTATTTGACTGACCTCGCATTCAGGGAATGCGAGGTCAATCAAATTGACCTCTTTTTTTTTTTTTTTTTTAAAAAAATCCTGGAACTCGCATTCTCTGAATGCGAGTTACACCCTCCGGAACTGCAATTTCAAATAAGCACCCAAATAGAACAAAGTTAGAAAAATGGCATATTTTTAGAATTTTCTCAAAGAGATAATGCAAGAAATTCACCCCACTCAATATGCACATCAACCAGTAAAACCTCTCAAGGTGATAATGGTTCAAGTTACTCCCACAAAGCCATGGCGTGTGCCGAAAAAGGCCTGTAATTCTGTTAACAATCGATACAAGAACCGAGCTGAAATAATATCCAATAACCAGTGAAGTCCAACAAAGAGCTGTGGAATTTCCAAATCTAATGATCTCATGCTAAATGGGGCCTCTGTGAAGAAGAAATCCATCATGCCAGCCAAACTGAAAAGATCAGCCGATCCCAAGAACAAATATTGCAAAGAAATCCAAAGAAATGAAATGGGAAGAGGGTTGGTTGAATTAATCATGTTGGATTCAATAGCCACTTTTTTCCTCTTCGTTTCGACTAGCGCTGCAATGGCCATGGCTAGAATTGAAAGTATTAGGCCGGTTCCGATCCGTTGTAAATGTGTGATTCCCATTTCGGTTTTGGTTAATTTCCTGGAAAATGGGAGGATGATGTGGTTGTAGATTGGTGCCAGTGTCATGATAAATATGACGGGGAAAACAGGAAGTGAAGCCGGTGGAACTGTGAATGAGCCAATATTGGTGTCCATTGTTGCTGCTTGTTGGATTGAAAAGGTGGATAGTTGAGCCAAACAGCAGTTTAGCATTATGGTGGATGCGAAGATGGGCAGAATCTTGAGGACAATCTTTACTTCTTCAATCTACTTCTTTGGTAGTGGATTGCAGGAGTTGATGGACAGGCCCGTTAGTTGCTGCTCTGTTGAGGAATTTCAGATCTTCTGATGTTGTTGTATGAGTTGGTGCTGCTGCCCTTTCTTTGGCATTTTCTTCTTCCTCGCTTGTTTCGGTTGCGTGGGTTGGAGTTGTACTCATGCTCATGATCGCGCCGTTGCTAGAACTTCTTGAAGTGAAAGAATTGTTCACAGCACCAGCCAAAACCTGAAGTTGGAAATAGTAGGGTGCTGATCAGAACTTCCTTGTTTGGCACATATAAGATCGATGTTTAATTTGTGTAGACGTATAGTTAAACAGTACGACAGAAACTACATGATTGGTTAGACGTGTAAGTTTTTTAACCAATAAGGGAAAGGGGAGAGAAAACATGATGGAGTCAACTTTAAGAATATTTTTGCACGTAGTTGCTACCTGTGTAGCACTAAAAAGTACTATCGAGTTTATCAATCAGAATACGTTTGTCTCAATCAGTGTAAATATAGACAAGAGCTATATATATATATACCTTGAGAATAGTTGTAATAGGGCTTCCAGTTGGAATTTTAATCCTGTAAGTAACAGAACCAAGTAAAAAGATTGGAATGGCAATAAGTATTGTCCCACTTGAGATACCAAAACCCCACTGCCACCCTTTATTGTCTTCAATCCACACCACAAAGGTTACTGCAATTAGTGCACCACATGACAGGCAGAAAACGTAGTAATTGAAGAATGTTGATCTCTGCTTCCTTCCTCGTGAAGTATTCTCATCAAACTGTTCAGCCCCATGGGGAGGAAGGGAACCTTTAATTCCTCCAACACCCAAGGCAACCAGATAGAGGCCTGCAAACAACATTGCTGCTTTCCCACCATCAACTTGCTGGCAAGCAGTGTTTCTGTTAGTTGATGTGCAAGTTGATGGTCTCAGTGAAGGTATGTGAGCTTGCACCGTGAGCATTAGCAGGCCCTGTGCAAACATTTGTTATTATCTAATGAAGTTAGAAAGCTTTCTTGAGTCTGGAAATGATCATTATTGAAGTTATTAACATGACACACAAGTGTGACATATCCATATTATATTTTGTAATAAATAATTTAACACGTTTTCTATCTACCTTTTATCTCATATACATCACATCTTAAAAAATTAATTCCGTACTTGTAGGCAATTCTCAATTTGTACCTTATACTTTAATTTTAGATATATTGTATCCCGAACTCCAGTATTGATCTCACTTCAGTCTACTATTAACATTATTGCTAGAATTAACAGATACTAGCTAGGTATGTGCATACTATGGTGCTGGAAATTAGACTCAAGTAAAATAATTTGAAATTTTGGAATACAATATGTCCAAATCTAAAGTAATAGGGGACAAAGTAAGAATCAGCTACTAAGAAGAGTACTTACCAGGAACTCAATTGTTGCGCCAATGAGATAGATGGAATAGGTGGTGAAAAAGGCATCAGACAAAAAGCCTCCAAGGAGAGCAATGATTTTGTGGAGAAATGCGGTGCCCATGAAGTTAGTTACAATGTTGGCAGAAGTAGATGGAGAATAATGCATGAATTTTGACAGGTAAATCACTAGGTTGCTTGCATTTGACAGGTATGCCAAATTCTCCAACATCTCTACAACTAAAATTACAATTAATGGCAAAAAATCAAGTAAGTACATTATTTCTTGTGATTTCTCTTTGATTGATAAAATGAAAAAAGATGCAGTGAATTATTCTACTCGAAAGTTCTACAGTCTTGTTTGGAAACCATCTCATTAGACACCTTACAAGCATTTAAAACACAACAAAATGATTCATTAAAGAGATTGTAGAATTTTCCATCGTATATAAGAATTTTGTCTTCAAATCTTGTGTTAAACTTCTCTAGCAACCACATCATTGGCAGTAATCTAGTTGTAACCATTAGTGAAAATTGTAGCTTGAAATTGACTAATATTCAAGAATTAATTATTCAAACCCACCCAAGACAAAGGATGCAGCAACCATTGTGCCACCATGGTGGCCTCTCAAGGCCCGTCTGTTTCGCCAATCTACATAGCCTTCCCATACGTCCGAATCGTGTCTTTCCTCCTACATTTGTGATACATTACAAGATACATCATCAAACATGACAATCAATTTGATGGAAAAGAATCTAAAAACAAATAGAAGAATCCATCAAAGAATGAGAAAGAGTAGTGCACCATTTAACAATTTTGACAATATATGCTTATAATCCAATTGTAGGAGACCTAATACTATATAAGAATTAAGCCTTTACTTTCTTATATACCAGGAGTTACTCTAGAGTTGCATGCATTTATATTCTAGGAAGAATTGGGGGGGGGGCCGCGGACCGGGGGTTCCACACTCCAGCCTTAATAGAAAAATCTAGAGTCTTTTGATATATTTTCACGATTTAGACTCGGACTAACCAATGTTATTGTGATGCATGTCTAACATGGATAAGCATTCGAGGGTGGACCACGTGGGATGAGATGAAATTATATCTGTGCAGCCTTACAATCATCAAATAAACTCATGATGGCTTTGTTTCTGTAGTGCTTGAGGGAAGTAGTCGACTGTCTGCATTCACTTCCAAAGATAAATTCGGTTTTACGTCTCATTTGTAAATTTTGTAATTTAAATTAAATTTATAAATCTAGATTATTTATATCAATTAATATTATTTATTTTATATAATTTAATCTACATTATAAAGTACACAAAAGAGATCAAAAAATCAAATCTATTTAAATATTTCTCAACCTTCTATTGGTGAACAATGAACATATAATCACCAAATACGTGGTAAGGCTATATGTACACAAAACACAATACATCACCTTGTTAAAAATATTCTATGTAAAAGTACTTTTTAGTTCTTGGTATATGATACGAGAATGTATGAATTTATATATAATTTAAAGGATTACGTAGTTGATGATATATAAATATAACACTCAATAACCAGCGAACACGTGATTAATGTAATTAATGTTCACAAGGACATTTTACATGTTATTTTGACCTAAGATCTTATCAATATTCAACCTAAGTCAATTAAGATCTTCATGAGACAGACAATTGTTCTTAAGTCAATTAACTTTTCAATCCCATATATTTTTAGTATAAATAGCAAGTTTGTAAGGTTAGTTGATGCATTACAACTCTTTACTACTAAATTTATTACTTTTAACTTCCATTATTCTCTTTTGTCTGAAGTAACTGATTGAACGTCAAAACTATCTTGGGATACAAACTCCGTCCTCATCTTTCTTGTCTCTGGTGTTTAAATTGTGAGTTTGACGCGTACATTAATATTACCTTCATATTGGATGATTAATTCTACTTGGACAACTTAGGACTACTTAATACCTTAACCTTAGTCTAGATATTTATAGCATCAACAGTAGCAAATTCTTCTTTGTGGCATATGTTGTCCTGACTCCTATCTTTCTCGAATCATCTGCTTCACTCATCAGTGGTCATTTCTGCTGTAGAGTAATTAAAACTATTTCCATCCCGTTCACATGGACTATATATGACCTTTGTGTTGTCATCATCGAGCTCCGAATGAATAGCATTGTTGTTATTTCTTCTAGCTACTAGAGTCATCTGATTAATGGCGTATTCATCACGAGTCTAAATTGCTATTGTCAGTTCCGATCTGGGCCATGCATATCGTTCTTGTTGCTTGGATGTATACCTGCTACAAAATTAATTTTCAGCTGCATGATCTAATAGATCCCCCAATTTTGTGGTTATGTTACTATGACAATGGTTGAAAGACTCTATCTAGTTACATCTGGACCTCTCTTCTCAATTCGATATGGATATGTCTATATAGATATTAGATTATGAGTTAAAATTGCATTATAAAAATTATTTTTTTACTTAATTAATTCGTTAAAACTAATTTATAAATAATTATTTGTGATTTAAAAATTAATTTTTATTATTTTTGACATATTTATTATCTGATGTTAATCCGATATTATTATGACTGTTGTGATAATGTTTATGTGTAGTCACTGCGACCGCAACCATTACCACCGTGGTTATGACCCTTGAAACTTTAAAGGGTGGGTAGTAGTTTGTATTTGTCTGATTGGAGATGATCTGCGAGGGGCCAGGGTGAAGTTGCCTGTCCTTCTCATATGTTGCAGCAATTTGTAAGGGTTTTCATTCCCTCCATGGATAAACGGGTGCAAGTTTTAGATCAATAAAACACAGAATTTTCCGTCTTAAATTCTGTTTTATTCTTTATTATATTATTTAATAAATTGTTAAGATTTTGTGAATTAATTTAATAGAGCAATACTGACAATTCATTTGATAATGTGACAGGAAATGAAACAGATATAGGACAAAAGATTTTTAGCAAATCAAGGGTGGCATTTTGGGTTGTGCAATACATTTTGCTATTAATTACTAGAAGGTAGGTAATAGTTTTCCTGAAGTTAAACCTTTTCTGATGATGGTCCTGATATATGATTAATTTGGTTCTTTAAATTGGAAAAAGGTGGACTCATGTGATGGCACATAATTTAGAATTTTTGCATTTTTGTCCCTCATTATTCTCTAATCACATAAATTTTCCTCCAGTCATGCAAGGAATATAATATTTTCTATCACCACGCACCCTATAACATCTTAAATTCTAGACTGATTCAATAACTTTTAAGCGTAAATAATAAGTCAAATTATTAATAATCTATGATCCAAGATAAGGGACTGAGAAACAATCCTTTTGCATTCATGTATAAAAATTTTAAAAACACTAAAAAGTATAGTATTTTCAATATTTTTGCCCCGCTACAAGTACAAATATAGTGCCTATTAGCACCAAAAAAAAAAAAACTTATTTCTACCATTTCATGTAATATAGCAGTTATGTTTGATTAAGAGGAAAACTCATTTGACAAAGTTTAACAACAATCTAACTACAGTTCTATTATTTTAGCAATTACTTATAAAGTTACAATGATTACGTATTAGTAAAATTTATAATAGAACCAAAAGTAAAGTTGATTTTTATGTTCATTCAAACTTTCTAATGATGAATAGCTATAACATGAAAAAGGCATAATTCTACCGTTTAATTTCATGTATCAGTTATTACTTTCAAAAGAATATATAAAGGGCGAGAGAAATATTTATGATAAATATTATCCTATACTATATATAAAGGAAAAAGTTTTTTTGGGTGTCTATCACTTTATTAACTTTCCATCTTACCCTTTATTATCTTTAGTAATATCATCTTAAACCACCATTAACAACAACCTTTATAATTTCTCTCCCTCTTTTAACCTTTTTTTTTTAAAAATCTTACACAGATAGTGTGTGCCTTCCAACTAGTAAGTATTTAAAGTAGAAGCTCTATGTAATATATTTGTTATCTTTATAAATTATAGGAAAATTATATGGTTCTATTAGGGTATTATCATGTAATACTTTAAAACTTATAATGTACAAGTATTTAAAGTATATGATGTTGTATTATATAATTATTCAAAATATAATGATACGGTACTCTAATGACATACATATAGAATTTTTTTAAAGGATTAATTTTATTTTGCATCACTCAACTTATACCCTATTCCCACTTCACATCCAAAACTTTAGTTTTGGATACTTGGCACTCCAAATTCTCAAATTCGTCCCACTTCTACTCTTTTTTCTATATATACGACAATTCAGCAAGATGTACAACAATGCTTTTGCGTACAAAAATAAAGACTTTGTTAACTTTTTGATGATGTTAAAAATGGGCTAAAGTGGGATAAATTTGATAGTTAGGGTATAAAATGTTCAAAACTAAAATTTGAAATACAAAGTGAGAATTGAATATATGTTGAAGGGTGTAAAATAAAATTAATTCTTTCCTAAATTACATATTAACATTACTTGTCTTGTAACTAGAAAATGAAAATTTGCATTCGGTGAATGAAATATATATTAGAACATTAAAAAATCATCTTTAAACCATATAAGTTTTGCCCTACTAAACAAATTTTCTAGCTTTATACTTGCCCAAAATATTATGAATAATTACTGTAGATAATTATTAATATGATATGTGAGACGGACGTCACACATCCTTTGAACCAATCCGATTTTTCCAAGTTGAGAAATTTTTTCTCGCATGCAGTAATGTTAGGGAGACCTGGATTTCTCATATGTAATTAATCTTGTTGTATGGTTTGCTAGTCATCATATTTCCACCTTCACTTCCTAGCCCTGTACACAAAGCGACTTACATTGGATGTGCTTGTGTCATTGGTGCAATTGTTCAAACTTCTAATGACCTCTCATAGTGGAAATTCAGTTCATCAAACCACTATTTCCAACTTTCGTAATTTCCACTATTATGAAAGGCTAATCTCCCGAGCACTTGGAACTTTTAAATTCTCCTACTTCTTGCATGCTTTGAAGAAAACCAGCTTAAGCCTTGCCCGCAATGTATCAGAAGGATCCTTCCTCATTAAAGTCCAAAGACATTTATTAAAAGTGTATCACACATATTATAATTTTTAAAGTCATAAACATTTAAACAAATAATAGCTATAATCTCTATCGTATGAGTATTAAGTTTACTTCCGTCTCTTTTTGGGTGGTTATACTTAAAATTTAAAAATGTGAGAATGACAACTTGTTAAGAAATATATTAATTTGTGCGATAGAAGTTATTGAATAAACATTGAAGAGTGTCTACCGTGTGAATATAGGAGCTAAACCTTGTCGGGACAAGATTAAATTGATATATTTTTAGAAGGATTATTTTATAATTTTTGGAAATAAAGTTTAATTTTTATGAGAAATAATATATTTTAAAACTCTTGGGAGAAAAATACTATATTACATATATTTAAAGGGCAAATATATAGTTTGTTAATTTGCAGACACCCCCTTATTGTATAAAATTATAGACGTGAGTTTCCAATTTTTCAATTCATAATCAACTCTAACTCAAACTTCCTTTTCCTTGATTAGCTTCAAATTGTACTCCTTGATTAAGGACGGGCAAGAGTGGTGGATATGGACAAAGCAATGTTGTTGGGTGCAATGGAAAGGGCGATTTCGTACATACTCCTTTCATACATCTGGGCCTAAATGTGCCCCTTTGCTTCAGGGAAGGGGTATTAGCAGTGTTAACTGTTAACGTCACAGCCGCCCATTTGGAGACCTTTTCAAGTACTCTTTTCTTTTTATTAGCAATGATCAATATTAGGGTACGGTTATATATATGTATAATTGACTGACTATCAAACAACACATATAAATCACCTCACAATTCATAAGACCCATACACTTAGTTAATCTAGTTTACCACGTTCAAGTGGCTCCGTTGTGATCTCATTATAGTGAAACTCAAACCTTAGAGTTCATACATTGTAAGCACTTATTTATTTTGAGTCTATTTATACAAAATAATAAATATAAAATATTAAATAAAAGTCATTGATGTGTCACTAGATTCTAAAATAAAAAAATAAAAAAAAATCAACTGTAGATCTAAAATCAGGAGAGTTCGTGATTTGATAAGATATTACCACGCGAAGTGATTTTGACAAGTTATTATAACTTCATGAATTTGTGATTTTGTAGACATTTTTTTGGGTAAGTAAAATATATTGGTATCCTAATAAATAAGACCTTTTAAATTTAACATATTTGTGTTTTAACAACCACGTGATATTTAAGTAGCCTTTCATCGTTAATTTGTCTTTTTTTTAGTTAAAAGTCCTATATTGACTACTATTTTAAAAGATGAAAGACTATATTGACTTGTTTTCATACATAAGAGTCCAAATTAAATCACACCTCAAAGATAAGGGACAAAAATAATATTTTTTCTATTTTATCAATACCGAACATGGCTTGGGAATTTCCTTGTCATTGACAATTTCTCCATCCTTTGAGCTATGCAATGCATGGAATGCAAACAGTTTGTTGCATAGAGAAGTAGAAGATAGTAAATTAGCAAGTGATGGACAGAATCCATGTTGCGTATTAATAAAAGTCCTATTTAATTTGTTGGGACAATTTTTAGCTAACTAGCTACTTGGCTTACAAGTTAGAACAAAAACATTGAGCAATTGGCAAGTACCGAACTAGCTAGAGATCACCATGAAAGCTTATTGGTGAAACCAAATCTCATATGTCACACGCAGCACAAATTCTTGAAAATGATCAAACATTATATATGAGTACTTGGTACCTTTGAGTCTTCGTTGCTATCCTATGCATGAAGTGTTGCTTCATCATTACTCTACATCTCTTCACACCACTCAATATACAACTAATATTTGTGAATACTCTGTGAGAGATTCTTCCACCAACGAATGGTTTTTATCACAAACTTTATGAAATATCTCATCATAATCGCTTTTTTCTTCTTAGCATTAATTGTTGTTATCCTATAAAGTAATAATTAATCCTACATAAACTTGGACAAAAAGATTGAGGTGATTTGTGTATATGTTTTCAAGTTAGCCAACTGAGGTTGAGTTGCAATAAAAGGTCAAATAATAATAATAATAATTATAACTACCGGAACAAGGTCATCACACTAGGTGGGAGAGGTGCTGGGATATCTGGGGAGGTGGGTGAGTTTTTTCTAATATTTTCCTTAAAATATTAGAAACGTGAAGAGCACATACACTTTATGGCTAAAAACTTACTGAAAGTGTGATTAGGGATCAAATGTATGATTTTAGTTGTTATGAATTGAAAGTCATCATTTTATATTTAAGGGACAGAAAAATATTTTGAAAATATATGAGGGGCTATTTGCGATATTCCGTCTCACATTAATACTGTGAAGAGATATTATATTGTTTATACATCTTGGGTCATAAGTTGCTAATAATTTGAATTAAACATTTTGAATACATTGTTTTCGCTTAAAATTTATTGGGTCAACCAAGGTCCGGGGAGTTATCAAAGTGAATTTCGTGTAGTCTCTACACAAGATAAAATTGGGCATGTGGTATTATGTCGTGTTTATGAGGTGAATGTGGCATAATATTGGGCTCTAACTTTGGGGTTTGCGAGGACACAAAACTTAAAATTAAATGGGCAATTGTGACGCCTCATTCGCACATCGATAATGAGAGGAAATATTGTATTGTTTATAATATCTTGAATTACGGGTTACTAATAATTTAGTTTAAACATTTTGAATCTAATATTTTTGTTCAAGAGTTATCGAGTCAGTTTAGATCCAGAGTATTGCACTATGTGTGCAATTTTTCTAGGATTTATTATTCTATTGTATTTGTACAAGTATAGATTGTTAAGTATTGGACATGCATGAATTCGGCAGTAAATTAACATTTAGTTGAATTTTCATAAGTAGTATTACAATTACAAATCCATAAACCGATTGTGACTTTAAAATATATACTTATTACTGCTAAAACTTTGCCAATAAAATTTTTCATTTGTTGTGCACAATTAATATATTGGGAAATTAGGGGCCCTGGGGTAGAAAAATCTAGGTTCTTTGATATTGGCGATTTGTTCTCGGACTCCTTGACCAATTACTCAATGTTAGTACTATGATGCATGTACTGCCTTACATGTATAAGCATTTGATGGTGGATCTTCAAAACGGAATGAGATGAAATTATATGTGCATCCTTATGATTATCAAATAAACTAATGATGACTTTAATATTCTAGTGCTCGAGGACAGTTCTAGATTATATGCATTTCCAGAAGTTCCTATGGCTTGCTTAAAAGATATGCATGGTTAATCTTTTTAGACATGGATAAGAAACCATGAGTGTTTCAATTCGCACTTTATTTATTCTACTTAACCTTTTATTGCTGAAAATAGTCATACGTACTAGATCCGCTATTTGGTACACACGATGCGAGAACGTGTAAGAATTAGTAAGATTTAAGTAGGAAATCAGGTAACTGTTGGCTGAAAATACAATTTTCTTGCTTGTTACATCTGTTGTCCTAACTCCTATCTTTCTTAGATTATCTGCTTCACTCATCGGTGGTCATTTATGCTCTAGAGTAATTAAAACTACTGTCCCATTCGCATGGACTATGACCTTTGTGTTGTCATCATCGAGCTCTGAATTGCATTGTAGTTGTTTCTTCTAGTTACTAGAGTCATCTGATTCTTGGCATACTCGCATCACTTGGTCTAAATTGATATTGTCAGTTCCTATTTGCGACATCCATATTGTTCTCGTTACTTCCATAGGTCAGATTTGTCGGGAAAAATTCTTACATAGATCCAATCTATAGGAGGTGGGATAAATTCTTTGTTTTATATTTATCCACATTATCCTAAAAAACTTTATTTTAATGAGTTAAAGTGATGTAGATGAATGTAAACCAAAAAATTCATCTGGCCAATCTTAGGTTAGATCCATGTAAGAATTTTCTATTTGTCGGTATACTTACTATAAAATTTTGGGGTGCATGATCTAATAGATCCCCAAACTAGGTGGTTATCTTATCCTCATGGCTGAAAGACCGAATTATATCTAAAACCACCCTTCTCAATCCTATATCAAAGTCTTAAAATACAAACTAAAATTAATTTACAAAATTATTTGTGATCTACGTAATATTTTTTGTTATTTTGGACATAATTTATAGTCAGTTTCCGCAACGTTTTGATGGCATTGACTTGCCCGATCGATATGCTAAGTTGCTAACCGTAACATTGTTTTCTTTGACGTAGGTGTTACATGAATACTATCAGCAATTAGGAGCTTTTGGATCGATATCATTCTTGTTATTCAATTTATCATGTCTTCTGCTTTTTGTGCAGATCAACTTGAAAGGAGTTGAATGGTATATATTCAGGGTCCTATCGTCTATATATGTGGCAAGCTTTGTATGGGTATATATGATCCAGTCTTCAGAAAGGAAGATTTAGAACCAAGCACTATTGTCAAGATTTTGTGAAGCATGTTTTCGGTGGACATCCCTCCTCATTCCTCCAACCACTTTCCTTATTCTGAATTTGGTAGGTATAGTGGCTGGCTGGTATCTTATGCCATAAACAGTGGTTATCAATCATCAACGGACATAGGAATGAAGATTTGGGGAGTAAAAGTATTTGCGAAAGGTGCAAACAATCTCACAGAGTAAACCGAAAAGCAAGGCTCCTCAATTCTCTAGTGAAGTCTTTACTACTTACATGCAATGCAATGTGGGTATTTGCTGGGACGGACATAGCAATGAAGATTTGGGGAGTAAAAGTATATGAGAACGGATAGTTTACTATATAAAGTTATGTACAGAATTTGGAGTGTCAGACTATTTGATTTACAGTAAATAGCCTTATTTTGCATTCTTTTCATAAGACATGTACTTGAACCCGTGACCTCTACGTCACACGACTGAAAAATATTTTACAAAAATCTCACTCTATGAAATAATATTTAAATAGTAACATCAATTTTTTTTATTATTAATTAAAATTCTATTAATGGCTTATTTTTTTAAAGAAAAAATAAATTATTTTGAGATACTATTAATTTAATTGAGTAATTTATAAATACCTTAATAGTTAATTATATAAGTTTTTAATCGTATTTTAATAACAATCAAAAAAGAAAAACATAATTTGCAAATTAATAACAATGAAAATTATTAGATAAGAGTTTACACTATGTATTACTAAAACATATTAGACACTTGTAATTAATAAATGAGTCAAATTAAGACCTTAAACAAACAATGAATCTTAAATATTTTATAAATGAAATAAAATATAAGTAAACATTATATTAACTTATTTTAATTTAAAGTGGTGCTATAAACACGAAAAATTTACTAAAATAATAAATTATTCAAAATAAAATAATAGTTAAATTTAATGAACAATTGACATGAAAAATGATAATAATGTTAAAAAGAATTTAATTTCGACAATAATTGAGGATGATACTCTATTTAAAAATGAGATTAAAGAGAACTATAGAGATAATAAGAACAGTATATATAAAAAAATGTCTTGAAATAGTTAAATCATACTAATATAATTTTGAGTAATTAGTTGATGTATATATTAGTTATAATAGTTTTGTCATAAGATTACATAGACATATATTTTAGAATAATTTATAATTATATAATATTTTAGGAGTCTAAAGTCTAATTTCTATATAAGTTTGTGACTGAAATTCTAAGAACTTTAAAGTAGGAAAATATGCAAAGTGGAAGTTTAGGTAAAACAACATTAACAAAAAAAAAAAAAAAAAGAGCAAGCTTAATTTTACACTTTTTAATACTCAGCCCTTATAAATACACATAATATTCATGGGTCCTCAAAAATTTTAGGGGAGAAGCTATCACCCCCTGCTCTCCAATGGTCTGCCCTTATTTGGATAATTAAAAAGTTCTTTATTTTTCAGTCATTAATGCTTATAATACCTACTCAATGCGAGACGAATAGCACAGACTTGCTCATTTGTTTGGTCCTACAAACACAGTGTCGGGACAGTTCAAATTTTGTATAAGCATCCACAACTAGAGTTTTCAATAGACTAGCTAGTAAAGTGCACATATGATGCATGTGTTGACCCGTATATCTTTTTTTATTATACTATCTATTTATAAACGAATCTCCTAAATGAACAATAAATTTTTGAATGATTCACATGGTGTATATAAAGAGTTCTTTTTTGTTGGTAACTACTTAAAACTAAAATCCAATAGAATTATCCGATTTTTTTCTTTTTTGATTGGGAGGAAGAGTTCTCACAGTCTAAGCAGGCAATTTATTTTCTCAATTATTATTAGATTTAGCTTATGCTCTAAGACATAGAAGTAAGCAATATTAAATATGAAATTGCAAACATTGGATATATTAATTCTAAGAACTAAGACTACAGTTTTATAATCAATTATAATAAGTGTAATTACAATTCTTACAAGTTGAGAGGACGCAAATGTCAACATATATAAATTGAATATAAACCTACTAATTTTATTGAATCTAAAAGAAAATTTGTTTTCATTTTATTTTCTTCATGAGAAACATGGCATTGAATATAAAACTATAAATTTTACTAAATCTATCAAGTATCTTTTTTTCCTTTATTTGTGCTTTGGTTTGTGATAAGTAAGACTTATATTAAGTTTATGCAAATAAACTACATTAACTATATCACTAAACTATACATTCTTTAACCTTTAAAATACAAGTGACATGTTTAAGTTCTTTTATGCTTTTTTTGCACTTTTATATGAAATTGCTTTCTTATTTTCCCCTTTTATCCCTTTTGAATACAAATGTATATGCAAACTGAGATCAATACTTTCATTTAACTTCAGCAATTGCAATTTACAGAAAAAGAACAGATGGAATAGGCCCAATTATGATAGAAATGAAGCAAAATTGAGGGGAATATTGGGAAGGATAAGAGCTCACTTAATCCCCAAGCAACTAACAAATGTCTCCAATGATCCACTCTAACCTACTACATCAGCTGGATAATGAGAGCAATATAATTACATAACTAAAACCAAAGAAAATGGGATGGCTAAGCACTTCTACAATCAAGCCTAAAAGAAAAGATTCCCAGCTACTTCTTACGTTCAAGTGCCAACTCCGATAACACCTTTGCAAGTCTTTTTCCATGCCTTCAGTGAGCTGGACGCCTTATACCTCGTCTCATGGAAAGTTCCACGCCTAAGACTAAAGAAGCATGCACGGGTGAACGTCGCTGCTTAAGCAGGGATCTACCAACCCATACAAACTAGCCACAACTCATGCAGCGTTACATCTCCAATCACACACCGCTAGGCAAAATATTCTTATCTAGCCAACCTATCGACCGCTTGAAAAGGCTTGGAAAAGAACTTCATGAACCGTCACGTAGATTAAGGCAAGCAAGTCGGTCGCTCCATGGCCACCCTGTTGAGTATGTTTTGTATCTTTTATTTTTTTCCATATTTGTTTGGGAAAAGTTTTTCTCTCTTACTCAATGTTATAAATTAAAGGTCTTAGTTAAGTTTTTAAGTGTACCAAATCAAGAGAGGTTTAGTAGGATTTCAGAAACTTTATGGCCATCCAACCTTCTGTCTTATTTGGGTTCTGTTGTACTTTTGTTATAACGGTACCTTTAGCCCATTTTGTGAAAGTCTCTCAAAATTTGTATTCCTCTTAAATTAGTGGATTTTCCTCTTCGCCTATGGACGTCGGTCGATTTGATCGAATCACATAAATTTATGTGTCCCTTTTATTGCAATATTTCTCTTTATTTGTATTCGTTACTATGTCTCATTAAGATTTGTTATATATCCACAAATACTTAGGGTTTCGATTCTAACAAATTGGTATCACAGTCGGGAACCTGGGTTAAGCCGATTTGATGTAACGAAGTTTTGGGTTGAGAAATTTTGAATTATGAATTACTCGTTGGCAAGCAATTTCTTCTTGATATTGGCCATTTTTGTTACTTTCTTCTTTGTGTGTTGGACGTTTGAGCTTCTAGGTGGTCCGCTTGGTATTTGTGAAGAATTTTGTTGGGCCTATTTTGTGGATGAAGAGTAGACTTGCATTGAGTACATATTTGGGACTTTGTTGGAGAAGGTGGAGTTGTGTCGATCTGTTTGTGAATCGAGAATCTGGGCCATTGACCTTTTGTGGATAAGGTGGAGAATTTTGCTTTGTGAAAATTTACTATTTTACAAAGATATTTGTTATGCGATACAAGTCACGGTGGAGATTTGTTGAATATTCCTTGTATCTTTTGTTTTGTCTCGTATTGGTTTAAGAAGAGTTTTTCTCTTTCACTCAATATTATAAATTGAGGCCTTAGTTCAGTTTTTAAGTTCACCCAGTCAAGAGAGCTTTAATGGGTTTTCAGGGCATTTATGGTCATCTAGCCTTTTGTCTTATTTGGGCTCTATTATACCTTTGTTATAATGGTGCATTTATCCCATTTTGTTGAGGCTCTCCAAATTTATATTCCTCTTAAATTAGTAGATTTTTTCCCTTCCCCTATTAACGTAGGTCGATTTGACCGAACTATATATATCTGTGTGTTCTTTTTATTGCAATATTTCTCTTTATTTATATTCATTATTGTCTTCAAAGGTTCGTTAAATAATATCCGCAAATACCTGGGGTTTCGATCCTAACACATCCAATGAAATAGCATCTATGAGATGCAGCATTATATTTACGACAACGGAAAGAATGGTTTATCTTTGAAAACCAGGCCAATCTAGACAAAAAGACAAGGTGAAACTGGGCTAGCCTTCATCCTAGCTACCCGAGACCACTAAAAATTGGATGCTTCCTCCTAATGAGCTAACTACGCAACAAGCAAGCCCCAATCACGTACAGCTAAGTACGAAGTGTTGTGCTTTTTATGACAACCTTCTCTCACTTTTGCGGTCAAGTTAATAGCAAAAAAAGAATATTAATTTATTAGAATTCTGTAGGATAGCAGATGCATGGAATTCTGATAATAGTTAAAATATAATTTGAAGATCGAGCTTTATGAAAAAAAATGCTTACACAAGCTACATTATTTGACTAAATATGCATTTAACATATAAAAAAAATTAGGATATAAGAAACCCTCGTTCTCTCTTATTCTCTCATTGTCTCTTCTCTTTTTCTCTTCCTCCTACTTTCCTTTTATCTTTCCTTTTTAGTTTCTACCCACCAACCATGGATAGAGCACATGACTCCATCCCGTGCCCCATCCAGAACAAGGGCTATTGTGTCGTATCCGCCACCAATGCCTATTGTGATAACGATGATACCATTCGAGACGCCATATCTGATGCTGTTGCCGTCACTTTTTATATATTAGTTTAAGTATCTTTAATACATTTATATGATAAGAAATTATATTATACCAACCCAAATAAGTATGAAATGGACTTGGTTATATTTCTTCCACGAAAGTTAAAAAATATTTAGGATGTGTTTGGTTGATAATCGGGAATCGGAATGAGAATCATAAACTCTACTATTAGTATGAGTTTATATCATTCTTCCTTACTTGTTTGGTTTGAAATAGGAATGGGTTCATTATATTAATGAGTTACTCAATTTAAAACCCATGTCACAAGTAGAAAATGAAAGTACGCATTTTCTAACACTTTCATTCCCATAGTATTCAACCAAACAACATCTTTGTGTATCATTAACTTTGATTTCCATTCCCCCTCTCATTCCAATAAACCAAACACCTTCTTAATAATATTTAAATCTTTGCATCTTCCTTAAGTATTATTTTCACGATTATTGAAACTTCGAAAATCTTTTATTATTCATAGAAGTACGATACATTTTGGAGTGCTATTTTAATTTTAAAATTTTCATAAATAGCTTTAAGAAGTTTGAAATTTTAGTTTTGTCTTACTATTTGACCATTTGAATATTGTTAAAAATCATTTTCTTTCTCATATTTGCCCTAAATAGGTGAAATATATACAATTGATATACTCAAAATGAATTACGAAATTAAAAAATAATATCTTATAAAAATTTATACATACATATAATTTGCATTCAAAATTTTATTTTTACATATAATTTGCATTCAAAATTTTATTTTTCAAGTATTATAACAATCTATATTATAAAAGTTGTATAACGGACATGCAGTTGACTCAATTTATAATTTTTTATTTTTCTATTATATTTATTGGTGTTTTATTTTTGAAAACCGTTATAATATTTTCTATAACTGTCTACGATACTATTATATTATAGCATAACGGTAAGCAATTGTTGCTCTCATAATATCTTTTTATATCACACTTAGTAAAGTGGTTGCACCCATTATCTCTAGATCCTTCACTTCACCCTAATGTTAATAATATAAAGTATGAATATAGGCTAATAATTCTTAAGCTTCATTTTACTTTTTCATGAACCAAAATGACTTAAATATCTATCTAAAGCTTACTTTACAAGATTTCCCTTCCATTTTAAATTTTTTCATTTAAAGTGTATTTGGCAAAAAAATTTAAGTATTTTATGAAAAAAACTAATCTACATTACGACTCATGAGATTTACTTTAGGTAATAATTACTAAAGCAATCAAATTCGTTGCATGTTTAGTTAATTTTTGGATTAGTTATGATATTCATAAGAATTTTATAATTAATGGAAATAAAACATTTGGAAAAGCATATTTTACTATTAAAAAATAATTCTTAGGCTTTTCAATTGGCTTTGTAAAAATTACAATTTTTCATGAATATAATGCAAAAAAAATTTAATTGATAAGAGAGAAATATAATTATTTTACTTCCATGACTTTATACGCTTCTGGTAATTATTTGACAACTTGTCTTATGGGGAAACATATTATGTTAATCTTATAAGTAATTTAGATGTTTATAAATCACCATCTATTGTATGAACTCAAAACACCCAATTCTCAAGTGAATTAATAAATTTTTCTTGAAATTAATTGGTGTTGCGTTTCCTTTTCAATTGACTTTTAAAACTCAAGAAATACATACGAATTGCAAAAAGTTATATGATTTGTAGCCAGCTTTTTAATTGCCTAATTATTCTTTTCAGTTAAAAGGAAAAATAAAAAATAAAACACATTCTCAATTCCACTTTTTGGTTTAACCTTATCTACCATCTACATTTTATTCTTTTCAGTTTACATTTTAACTAAATTGCATTACAACAACCAAACCATCAATCTTTTAGTTTTAGAAAAAAAATCGAAATTTTTTTAACCGAATAACCTAGCCGACTAAATTTTTTAAGTTGTGACAAGTTAAGCGTTGCTTTTTGTTTACTAGCCAACCCAGAAAGCTAATTGGCTTAGAAGTTGGAACAAAAACAATAGCAGTTGGCAAGTACCAATCTAGCTAGTCATCAACATGAAAGCTTATTGGAGAAACCAAATCTGAATTGTCACTCACTGCATAAATTCTTGAAAATGATCAAACATCACAAGAGTACCCGGTACCTTTAAGTTTGAGTCCTGTTGCTATGCTATGCTATCCTATCCATGAAGTGTTGCTTCTTCATTACTCTGCATCTCTTCACACCACACAATATATAGCTAATATTTTGACTACTTTGTGTGAGTAATTCCTCTAACATCGAATGGTGTTTATCACAACTTCATGAAACATCTCATCATAATCACCTTTTCTTAATGGAATAATATTAATTTTGGACAAAAGATGGAGTTGATTTATACTCAACACCCAACAAACAGAGATTGAGTGTAACAAATTAAAAATCGAATTTTAAATATTTTGATAATGTTACCGTCTTGGATGGCCGTCACATCAACCCTTGTGGGCAATTTGTATATATGTTTTCAATTTAGTCCAGCTAACTATCTACTTATCCAATTTGTAGAGAAATAACGTAATGAATCACTCTAAAAATTCGTATTTGGAGACACTATGATATTTACACAAAAGTCTCTATTAATTGTACTTTGGTAATGTAGATCATTTCTTTTCTTTTATTGTGTTAATTGGACGGACTTAGAATATCAAAAAGTTTTCTTTTACTATGTTTTTTTAATATTAGATTCTGAAGCTATATTTGTATCAAAATAGTAAAATTATTAATTGCAATAGTTAGCAAACTAAATGTGAATATATTTAGAGAAATTCTATAGTTCCGTTAGATACCATACTATTGTACTTTTACTATAAAAGTATTTAAAGTACATGGTGTGATACAATATCAGTATTTGAAGTATCATGGTACAATATCCTAACAAGATTATAGAATTTTTTTATATTTTATATTATTTTTGCCAAATTAAGAATAAAAATTTGTCTAAATATATAATTACGAGTTTAGAAAATTGTACAAAACCACAAATTCATACACAATATGTGTCACAATAGGAATCCAATTAAAAAACTACTAAACCAAAACTACGAATTGTTTTACTATGAATTTTAGATGGATCTACATCTATGGGTAGGACTGTCAATTGGGTCTTGTGAGCCGGGTTTTGCAAAACCCAAACTCGACTTACAAATTTATTTGGGTTTCGAACATTAATCGGGTCGGACCAAACTCACAAAGGTGAAGTTCATATTCAACTCACAAAATTATTCAGGTTTCGGGTTTTAATCGGGTTAGCCCAAACTTACATTATCCAATAAAAATTATTATAGTTTTTTTGTTAAAATTTTATTTTTTGCACCCAGGTCAATACAATATGGAATAATATGTACTACTTATATCAATAAACAACTATTAACTATATCATTAAGGCACAATATCTCAACTAAATTGACTAATGATGTTGGGTTATTATTTTTATTGTGCCTCAATTACCCTAGTTTAGGTAAGTTAATAAAATACTAGAATTATTAACCATTATCCACATAAAATTAAGTAGTACTATTTAATGTAGGATGAAATTAGTATTTTATATATATATATGGGTCGGGTTTTAATCGGGCTAAATCTAATCAAGCCCAAACTCGACTCACAATTTAATCGAACCTAATATTTAGACCCAAACTCAACCCAACTCACTTTAACACGGCTCAACCCACAATTGATCGTCCTATCTATGGGGCAGCCCAGCCCAAGCCCAGATTTTTGCATCCGATCTGGGGGTTGAGGCCTAACCCAACTCCGTTCTGGCCGAGTAACATTATAAGTACTAAGACCTATCATCATAAATTATTTTTTAAAAAAAAAGTTGACCTGAGGTGACTCACAGACAGTCAGCTTAGGAATCCCCAATTGGTTTCTTTTTTCTGATGGGCAGAAATTAAAGAAAAATTTTGAAGCTCAAACACTAACTTCCATTTTCCACCCCCCCAGACAGCGATAGAATGGACATTATCTTCTGTTTTTTGCTCTCTCTGATGCCTTGTTGTCATCTGCACCTACGTTACATCAATTGCTATTTACTCAATTGCCCTTGTAAGTTTTGTAAAGCTTATAAACTTTTTCTTCTTTTGACAATTGTAAGCTTATAAAGATTAATTTGTTTGAGAAAGCCTCATTATTTCAATAATGATTTCGATTTATTTTTCAATTACTTTTTTATCGCATGCATAATATTTCAAAGGGTAGCTATAACATATTTTATTTTTTATTTTAAATTCATCTCTCCTTCTTATCTATTTAGTGACTCGAAATCATGAGTATAAAAAAATAGATTATCTCATAAACTACACTTTCATAATATAAGAGATTGTTTCAAATAATGTTCATTAGATATCCTAAATAATAGTCATATAAACAAAACTACTAATTTTTTTTTTTTTGAAAAATAGTAGGACGAATACTTATTTAGAGTTGAAAAGAAAATAAAGCTGCTTAAGGCTTGAGGTAATCGAACTCAAATGGCAAGAGTTCATGCCGTAATAGTTGTTGAAAAATTGTAAATTTATATAAAAAAAAAAAAGTTATTCGAATTTGATTTGAATTTGATTTAATAAAAATTCATTTGAATTAGCTTAAAAGAAAAGTAAAAAAGATTAATTTGGTCTCTTATATTTAGCATATTAATTCATTTATTCTCTTATCTATTATAAAGATCAATTTGGTCCCTTATACTTAAAAAAACTAATTTAAGCCTTTCGACGACAATTATGGACGAACTAATAGAGTCATTAATAACACATCTATTGCAAGTTAACGGTCATGTAATTATTATGTAGTTTGCTTCATCAATGTTTTTCATAATTTTTCTCATTAAGCCTTAGATTGATTTTTTTTCTTTTTTTTTAAGATGAGGCACTAAATTAGCTTGTTGTGATAGATAATTAAGGATCACATTGATCAATAACTCAAAGATAATTATTCTTTTTTCTTAAAGATAAATATGTCAAATTTAATCTAATAAAAGTATAAATTTATTAAAAATAATTAATAAATTTAAATACTAGAGTATTTGAATTGTTTAGCTTACTCTACATCCTTGCTTATATTACCATAATATCAAATTTGTTACTACGTCCTACTATCTTAATTTGGAGCGGGGCATTATGGTAATTAAACTCAGTTGACTACAGTAGTTAGATCCAAGAATTCCCAAAAATTTAGCTGCACAGCTTCAGCTCATCTGCGATGGTCTACTTATGTCTTCTTAGTTCCACTCCACTATCAAATATCATATCAATTTATTTCCCAATCAACGAGTCCTTTGTCCATTTTACAAACCAAAGGTTGAAATTGCTTAATTTGTCCCTAATCTATTCATTAAGTTTCATCTTAGTCTTTATCATTCCAAATGAAATCTCCAAAATTTCCAGAGTACATCATAATGGTCCTTGTCTTATACATCATTGCCAAAAGGTATACAAAATTCACTTGACTCTTATTATGTCAAAAAAATAATTTACTCGCTTTTATTATTTAATTTTCAAGTAAAAAAAAAAAAAGAAACGAACAAAAACACCCACTTGCCTAGTTTGTTGTTACTTTATTTTCAGAATTGCTACTTAGAGCATTATTTACTTACATGTGTATTATTTAGTAAATTACGAATTACATTAAAGACTATTGTTATATATACGTGATTTATCACTTTTTTCACTTGTATATATAGTCATACTAATTACATGAATTACTATTATCTAGTAAATAACAAATGAGGTCGAGGACAATTATGGTGTAGCTTTTGAAAATCAAGGATCAAATTGATGAATAAGTCTGTACTACTAACTCCGTAATGTAAAGTATACATTACATCTATTAATATGATTGACAAGTATGTGATTTTACATCTGTCAATATGACTGAAAATTTTATTATTTTTCAATCATCTAATAATGTAAGATATCCAACAACTTTGCCCAAATTGATTCACCTAAAACAATGAGGAGTAAAATAAAAGTCTACAAAATAAATATCAAGGTCCATTCCATATTTTGTCAAAAGCACAAAATATTTAGCTCTTATAACCCTCTCAAAGCTCCTTAATACAACACCACGAATTTAAAAGTTGCAAAAAGAACAATCCAAATTTCAGAACTCTCTACAGTTTCCAAGAAGTCATTTCTCCAGCAAAATTCTTCTCCTTTTCTCCACTCCTATCTCCTCTCTTTCTTGTTTCCTCTTCAATCAATACTTCTGAAAAGAAAGGTGAAAAATTAGATGATGGCTGTTGTGATAGGCAGCAGCAGGTGTTCTCACACTTCTCACATCACAGAGATCATCATCACCAGCTTCTTTCGCCACAAATATTAGACTTTTTTCTCATATTTTTTGCAAAACTATAAAGAAAAAAAGCATCCCAAATACAAGAAATTTAAAGGTTTGGTGAGGAATTAGCATATGAAAACTGTGGCAGCTGGTTCTTCTTATTGAGATTGGGAAAAAAGGGTCCTAAAAAGATTGTAAAATATCCCGTCTTTTGACCCTTCTTTTTTTACTTCAAGAAAGAAAGGATCCCAATAAGAAAAGATAAGAAGGGCTGATTGAGGAGGTGCTGATACCCTTTTCTTTAGTGGAGAAAAGGGTATAGAAGTCCTATCTTTGGTCTATCAAGAATTCGCAGCTATGGCAGGTAGGACTTTGGTGTATGGCCAGGCTGGTGGAGCTGCTTCAAATATGAATAGTTTTTTACTTCAGAATCAAAGAGTTGGTGGCTCTTCTTCATCATCATCTTCTCAGCCTCATCATGATTCCCTCTTCATTTCCAGCTCTTCCTCTTCTTTTCTTGGTAAAAGTCTCTCAAATTCTCTCTTTCAATAGTGCGTTGACTTTTTATTGGATTCTTGATTAGTTTGTCCTTTTGGTGGTTTAGCTGTTTGATTCTATAGATTTGATATTTTTTGATTTGGTTGTTTTGTTTGACAATCAGTGTATTAGTTTTGTTATTTTGAATTGTTAGTATCATTTTTACATGTTGTTTGACTAAAGATCTTTTACTATCTTTCTGCTATCCTTTCCATAGTGGAAGTGTTTCTTGGATTGGAAGTGTCTTTTCCTTTGATGCCAACTATTGATTTACTGCTAGTAGGCACTAGCCGGATTTGAGTTAATCTGATACAAGATTTCAGTTTCTTATCCTTGTATATCTAAGCATTTCAAAGGTTTCATTAACAATCAAAAGATTTGCTCATAAATTTCCTTTACAATGTGTCATTAGATTCGCAAATGAATAATTTCTTGAATTAGTAACTTTGTAAATGATTTTCCTTTCTTTAATGGTCCACTTGCTGCATTTTTGGGCTGAATATAATCTAAATTTAGCTAATTGAAGAATTTTTTTTTTACCTGTCACAGAAAGTAATTGGTACATTTAACCGAAGTGTGTGTGGTTAATTGATGTTCATGAAATGGTCAATGTGCTGAAGCTAAATGTAGGATGATATGCTTTTGCAATTTAAATGATCATGTGCAATGACTTTTTAGGTCCCCGGTCCATGGTAATCAGCTTTAAAGATGTTAACGGACGGAATAGATCAAATAAGTCATTATTCTATCTAGTCGTTTGATCAAGACGATAATGTGGACGAGGAATTGGAGGAGTACTTCCGACAACCGGATAAGAAGAGGCGGCTTACTGCTGACCAAGTTTTGTTTCTAGAAAAGACTTTTGAGGAAGAGAACAAACTGGAACCAGAAAGGAAGGTTGAACTTGCTAAGGAGCTTGGCTTGCAACCCCGGCAGATTGCAATATGGTTCCAAAACCGTCGGGCACGATGGAAGACAAAGCAGCTAGAGAAAGATTACGAGTCATTGCAAACTAGCTACGATAGCCTGAAAGCGGATTATGACAACCTTCTGAAGGAGAAGGAGAAGCTAAAAGCTGAGGTAATACCACTCTGTTGCCGAAATGTTGGTCTTTTGCAGTTTAATTTAGAGCTTTTGAATGTTCTAGTGTAATAGTTCAAATTTGGCTCAGGTTGTTCTCACCACTGACAAACTCCTCCTTTTACCAAAGAGAAAGAGAAAGAGAACGAAAACTCCAAATTGTCTCATAGCAGCAGCCTCTCTGTAGCGGCACCAAAAGGATCCACTGCTGATTCAGCCTGTGAGTATGAAGCATCCAAAGTATCAGCTGTGCCTCTAAAGCAGGAAGATCTAAGCTCTGCCAAGAGTGATGTATTTGATTCAGACAGCCCTCGTTGCACTGATGGGGTTCATTCTTCTCTCTTGGAACCGGGTGATTCTTCATATGTCTTCGAACACGATCACTCTGATCTATCTCAGGATGAAGAGGATGACATGAGTAAGAATCTGTGCATTTTTCCAAAGATGGAAGATGCTAATTATCACGATCCACCAAGCTCGTGTTACTATGGATTTCCTATTGAAGATCAGGCCTTCGGTTTCTGGTCATACTGAGTCATGAATAGCTCATAGTTTGCTTCTTGTTCGCTTTTCTTTTGCCAAGAATAATGTGTAGTAGTTTTTTCTGTAAGCAATAAATTGAATCTGTATGGCTCCAATCCAACCGTGGAGGCATATAGGTTCTTGTCAAAGTTGTAAAATGTTGGTTTTGCCTTTTGTTTAATCTGGAAGTGAAAAAACACCTCTTTGGACTTTGTTAATGTATTTATTATTTTGATATTAGACTTGCATGGAAAGTGAGTAAGCAATCAAACATTAGAAATTTTTGTTTTGAGTTTTTTGGTCTGTGTTCTTACAAAAGCAAGAAGATGGATGCTTGTGCTTAGCATTTGTTCTATGAACATGTAGGATTGGAGAGGCCCCAATTGAAAGCTGGAAACCTCTGGCAGGACTTTTCCTTTTTATTATTATTATTATTATTATTAATTAATTTCAAGGAATCATTAATCTAGTAGTATTTGTTCTGGATGAGCATTTTGAAGGAGATTCTTGGGCAATCTGTTCGTGCTTAAGAGGAATAAGAATTCATGTATCCTGCCAAAAGAAAGAATGTATCGAGTTGAGCATGTTAATACGAATCTTGTATCAGACCAGTCTCAATTAGATTGGATTCATTTTCCCTCAGTCTCTTTTGCCATATGTATGATTTTTCATGGTTATTTAATGGAATGAAGGTTTTTGGATGTAATTGTTGTCCTATATTTGTAAAAAGAAATCGAGAAGAAAAAAGTAAAAGAGTAAGTATGAGTTTAGACTGAATTAGTTGCTATAGTTGGAAGATTTTTAGTTGCTCTTGTGCACATAAACTTGGCCCGCTGGCATATTCCAGGGTGATCAGTGGCAAGAAATTCCAAGTATCCTTTAAAGGATAAAGAACATGAGAGGATGGTAGCATATGTTTAACATGTGAAAAACATTTATAGTAGATTTGATTTTAGATCTAACTTATAAAATTTATTATTATAATTATATTTTATAAAATTTTATTTATATAATTTGATGTTATTTATTTTATTAAATTTAATAAACACTATAAAATCTACAAATCAAATACATAACTATTATCCTAAACATATTTAGACACTTCTTTTTCCACAAATTTGTCCTTTTCACTCTAATACAATTTTTTATACTCCACTTCTTTTTGTAACTTAAACAAAAACCTTTGCTTTACGGCATTAGACATTGAACGCAAAATGTCACTTATATTTTATTTTACAAAGCCAGGTGTTTAGTGTATACAGTGGCAACCTTATAAGGAAACGAAAGGTTGCCTTTAAACAATAAAAAATAAAAAAAAGGTTGTGAAAAATACTTTTATGGTCCACTTATGCTTACCAAATTATTTTTAATTTCAGATAAATCATTAAACTATTTCTATTTTTGTTTCAAATTGCTCGATTTCTACTTTTGTCTCAAATTGTTCAATGAACTTTAGAAAAAGTAAACTATTGGCCATAAGGTCAATTTTCAGATTAACTTAGCATAATATATTACTAATATGTGTATTGGGGAATAGGGGTGTTAAAAAATCAGTCAAATCGAATTATCGAGTCGAGTCGAGTCGAAAAAAAAAATTGACTTGACTTATTCGATTTTCGACTCGACTTCATGACTCGAAATCAAATCAACTAAGTAACTTCTTGATTTGACTTTGATTTCAACTTCTAAATCGAACTACCGATCGAATATCGATATACAGATTGACTAGTTTAACTGACTTACGGGTCGAATAAGTCATTTGACTTTGTCGGTCAAATACCGGTCAAATAAGTTGAACAAATATATATATATACGGATCACAATTATAATAATATATTAATATATTTGTGTACATAATATTTTAGTTATAATATTCTTAATTCTTAATAATTAAATATGTTAATAATTGATAATATTAATATTTCTTAATACTTAAATATCTTTTCTTTGTATAACTGTTGGTATTATGTACAATTTATGTACTTATATATTTGTACAAATTATTAATGTAATACTTTTGTTTCAATAACTATTAAATGAATTGCTAATTTTCTTTTAATACATATAGATACTAGAGTTAAATAATTATATATACTTAAATATCTATTGAAATATCTATATATAATATATCTATATTCGGCATGATACATGTTCTTATGTTCATATATTAAGATTTGTATAACTTATAATTGTAATAAAAATATATTTTACACAATATCTAATTTATATCTTATGCAGTTATACTACATAACTTATTAGTATAATATTTGTACTATCAACAAATATGTTAAATGCATTATTAACTTACTATTAGTATAGATAGAGTTAGATAATCATATATATTAATATATACTTATAGAATAAAACTTAACAGGGATTGGTGATTCAATAAGACTTTTCTATATTAATTGATTTTGGTAAGTGATTTTGAATTTATGACTTTATAAATCAATTTTAATATCTATATATAATATATATACTAATACACAATCATATATTAAGATATAACTTTTGTGTGTGCGCATATAATATATATATATATATATATATATATATATATATATTAATATTAATACATATTGTATATATAATATATTATGAATTATATTTTTGTACACACATTATATAAAACTAATAATGTGAAAATATATTGGAATAATTAAAATAAAAATGTTACATTAATAAGTTGTACACTTATAAATTTAATACACTTTTGTGGGATGATATGAAATTTGTGGAATAATGAACTAAATTTTGAAATTAAAATATGGAATGCAAGAAGATTAAATGTTCAACTTATTCGACTTGTTCGACTTACCGGTCAAACAAGTCGAATTTAAAAAACTCGACTTTAATTGACTTTGAATTTATATGACTTGACTTTAACTTTGAGATTTTCAAGTCGAAAGTCAAACAAGTCAAAATAGTCCTCCAACATCTTTATTAAAACTGGATTGGTCCCTCTAATAAAAATTTAGTTAATTTAGTCTCTCAGCTAAATACATATTTTAAAATTTACTACTAGTTTCACCTAATATGAAATAAATTACATAAATATGAGGAAAATATTACCTCAAAATTGAGACAATCAAGTGTTCCACAATTTTGAAGTCAATTGAAAACAAAAATCACAAAGCTTTAGGGGTCATATTATAAATAAAATTGGAGTAAAATTGAAAAATTAAATCCATAAAAACACTAATTCTTATCCTCCTACCTCACCCTCATCTCCTTTCCCCAACTATCAGCCACCGCTACCGCCACCACCACCATCAACCTAACTCCACTACCACCAGCCCATCTTTCCCCCATCCCCAACCCGAATGTCCTTTTCCTACTCGCCATCTCGCCACGACTCTTTCTTCGTCCCCTAGATCAACCTTTTTGCCACCTAATATCAAACCAACCCACCCCTATCCTGCCATTCCCTAGTCTCTCCCTATCACAACCCTCTCTCATCTCGATTTTCCCTATCCCAGCCTTAAAATCCCGTTTCGTGCTCCCCCAGCCTCGATCTCCATTTCCTATTCCTCAACTCAGGTCTTTTCTCCTCCACTCCAAAATCCTGATCTCGTTTTCCCTTGCCTTCATTTTTCTCGATCTGCTTCCCTCCTTGTCTCATTCCCGATTTCCCCTTTCTCTAAACTCCCCTCTTACGATTTCTGTACACTTTCCCCGCCGCTCATTTTCCTCGGTGTCTCTTTCTCCCGCCTTCCCTTCTCGATTTCCCTTCCCCTACCTCCCATATTCCTTATCCCACACTCCCCGCCGCTAATAGGGTAAACTTTCAAAATGGAAATATGGACTCATAGAGTGTGGTATAATAAGGAAGCTGCTGGCAGCTGGTTGGGATAGGGTGGATTGGGGGGTTTGAGGTTAGAAGGCTAGGGACTAAATTGACTAAATTTTAGTTAAAGGACCAATTCTATTTTAATTAAAAAAAATTAGAGGACTATTTGGGTGATGATTTTATACTTAAAGTATCGGTCCATGTAATTTTACGCTTCTACCCTTAGTCAACACTAGTTAAACTAAAAATAAAAAACTAAAATTTTGGTCGATCGTTATTTGAGAACTAAATTAGATATAACTATTTAGTTTAGAAATTAATTAGGTTAAAATTTAAATTAAATAACAATTTAGATTTTAATAAAATAGTTAGAAAATTATTTTGGTGACTGTAAAATATTTGCCTATATGTATAATACTTATGGTACACTATCTTTAAGAGTTCACTCGAGTGATTCGAAACTAAAAATAGTTGTGCGGCATAAATGAACCACAAATAGAGTTTAGAAGGCGACTTGAAATCATAAATAGAGTATAAAACTTTTGCCCTTGATATCTCCACATTTAACCAAACTTGGTCACATTTTGGATCTTGATATGCCCAAATTAAGTGTCACCTAAGTTAAATAGCTATCGAGTACTTCTTAGTTCTGATTTTTCTTTCTTCTAATCCCATCAACTTTGTATTATTTGTGCTACAAAATGATAATCGTGAAATACTTCACTCACAAACGAATTATGCTACTACATTGTGCAGGTGAAAATATTGTCACGAAAATAACGGGTCGTCTCAAACACAAAATAAGGCGATGAAATCAAATGAATATCTTACATTTAATTCTTACTGTTTTTAATTTTCTGTTTATGGACAATCTATAATAACTATTATAAATCGTTCATACGAATAATGACTGTCCAAACCTGGAAAAAGAAAATAATATATCCTCTTCTTAAATTTATATATATATATATTCCAAACCGATCACTATCAAAGACAACCTCCACCATGCAAACACCCACCCAATGGTGCATGCATTTGGAATTTTCCTAATTTCATTTTGTAGGACCCACCTATTTTTGACTTTTCAAAAATTACGTGGCAGTTCATGCGGACTCCTCTTTCTCTTATAGTTATTGGTTGTTTTGTTTTGTGGTCCACAAGAATGGGGGACTACATACTTTTTTATTTTGGGCTTTCAACATATCTTCACCGTCCAGTCGTCGACTGAATCAATCATCTCCTTTTTATTCGTACGATAGGAAGGAGTAATTGCATCAATCCCCCTAAACTTATATCCAAGTTACACATTACTCCCTTAAATGTAAATAAGCAATTCATTTTAAGGTCACCTATGATAATACAAACGGGAAGGACGCAGTAGTCACATATATATAAACTCGGAGAATGTTTACAATTTAGTTGAAGGAATTATCTTGTTAGTTTTATGAACTTTTACAATACAAAAAAATATAACATATGTTATTATACTGTTTGAGTCTTTAAAATACAACGGGCCCTTAGAAGTTTCTCATAAACTATATACTATAGCCAACTGGAAGAAAATTTTGAAATAGACATGGTCCACTGCACTATGACTAGGACCCTTTTGCATTTAAATCTAGATAAGAAATCTTATACATAACGTATTAGATCGAGTCCATCCAAGAATGGCCCGTCCATGGGGTACTTAGGAGGAAAAGTTGGAAAAAGATAAAACCTCTCCTGTATTCAGGTGTACAACAAGAACAAATTTCCATGCCCAGTCCAGGCACCTTCAATGTGAGAGTGGTTACACTATACTGATCATTTTGTTACAACATTGTGAAGCATAGATGTATGAACAAGACCACACAACTTTAGTTAACTTTGTGAGTAGAAAAGGAATCATTCTCCTGCTCGGTATAAACATGAAGATGGTTCCCAGATCTGCACAATTGGTACAAGGGATAGAGCCTAGAAGCTCTCAAGTATTGAATATGATGGACAATTTCTAGGACTTCCAAATGAAGGATTTTTCCCATATCAAAATTTGTAATTTTCTTTCAGGTAACACACCATCTCTTGCTGCAACAGTATGAAATCATGTAAGATGAAAAATTCCAAGAATCACTTGAAAATGCACTACTTGTGGACTAAACAATTTGGTACCTCAAAGGCTTACACTTTTAGCTTCTATAAAATTGTAGTATTCTCTAAGACAAACAAATTCCATCTTCTTCAAGCAACATAAATGAAATTCAGAGAAGTTACAGAATATGATGCGTGTGATAAAAGAAGCAGGATCAAAGTGATCGATGCCATTCTATTGAATGCAGAAGATCAAGCTACAATGTAGCAAAATGGAAGTTTTCAATCCGACAGAGAATACCTTTATTGTTTGCTAACTAATTAACTTTGAACACCATAGAAAAGAAAATAATACATTTTAGACGATATTTAAGATAAACAAGGAAGAAACTTACAATTAAACATAAGAGAATGCATCCAGTGGCCCCGGGGAAAAAAGCATACCAAAAGTTGAGGTGATGCAGTTTAGCACCATCAATGAACAACAAGGGTAAGCTGGCAGCTGCGATTAGTACATTTTAGTAGTTGAGCAAGAGATGGCAGATCCACGCTATGGAACAGAGGAAGCAATTAATGAGTAATTACCAGGTGGATGTACTGCACGAGTGGAAATCATGAATGCAATGGCTGCAGCCAGGGCACTGCTCCTAGCCAACCATCCAGGACCAAAAACTGTAAAGGCTAAAACACCGATAGCTGCACAACCAATTTGTGCCACGAATACGTTGTACTTCTGCAAAATTGCAATTGATGATCATATTATTTGCATGTTTCATGGGAATTTGATGTTACAAGAACATAGAAGTGATTGAGTTAAACATCCTAGAAGTTGCAGACAGAATTAACTCCCAACTGTCATTCTTCACAACTATCTGTTTATCAACTATTTGTACTGGAAACAAAATGAAAGGACTGTAAGTTAATCGTCATTCTTGGCGGTATCAATAGAATTCGGGGATAGAAAGGTATTTACATGGTGAATAACTATGAAACACATGTAACAAGATTAGCAGACTATCAGATAATAGGATAGTGATACAAAACAAGTAACTAGCTAGGGTATTTACGCACTATCTCTACATTTTTATTGTGCGAGGATTTGCTTAACTATTACATTTAATTAAATGTGGATACTTAATGTTGTCGATGTAACTATTGTTATTTCTTCCTGGGTTCAGACAGCAAATGAATTTTAAGGGTAAAATACTCGAAGACAGTCTTAGAAATGACAGATAAAGAGAAAATTTTGGCATAAACTCGTAAAGTGCAAAAGAAACTCAGCCATCTTTCCCAAGACACTCTGTATTGAACAATAATAGCATCTGTTTTGGGAACTGAAGTGTTCCATAGAATTAATTTAGTGTTTGGGATTTCACCTGTGGTCCACCAGGATTACATAGTGCGTTTAACACAACTATAGTAAAGACAACAAAAAAATCAGTACTACTTTTTGCCAACCAGAGATACAGGAATAAGGCATGGAAAAGAATGTATGTGCCATTATTTCAAATCCTCAGGAAATGAGGACTACATTTTTCACCATTAACTTCACCCGTGTTTCTTTAGGAGCAAAAAGGGCATGCACTTCTAATGACATTAGAGTTATTACCTATTCTAAGATAATATATCAAACTATCTGTGATTCAGCACCTAAAAATCTATGATGAAGTTAAAGCTAAGATTAGGCACATGCCAACATGCAGAAAGGAAATGTTGGATAGTTTCCAGTAACCTGTTACTGTTGATCTACAATTGCACGTGAATTGTTGACTGCAAAATGCATTGTATATATGTTTTATATTTCAACTTGTAGCATAACATTCCAAAGTGATAGGTTTTCACATCTCCTAGGCCTAATGAACTAATATAATGAAAAGAGAAATTCTTTTTCAATTACTATTTGTATAATTAGAACCTCAATCATTGAAATCACACACCTGTCAAATTTGTGAGCTGACTAGATCCAGAACATGCTAAGTATGGCAATTCATTCTTATCTGACATGTACTACACTTTCAGAGAAACACCAATCAAATTTTGGAAATGGACATCTGGAATTATTTTTCTTTAAAATTTAAATGACTTGCTTAACTAGTGGTATTTACCGTATTTTCACTCATCAGGGCTCATTTTTTTCCCCCTCACACATCAGGGCTCAAGTACTGGAACAACATACCTTTTTATCTAGTATTTTCTGGAATAACAAGAAGTCAAGAAGCACAATTTTACAACTAAGACAAAAGTCACACAACCCTAACTATGCAGCAATCTGTCCCAGAATCCACATTAACCATTAAAGAAAGTTGCAATTTGCAAGTACACCATCCACTGTGAGAGCATAGACAAGTAATACTAATAAACAATAATTCGTGTAATATTAATCTCACATTCAATAACACGCTACTCTAGTCATTTTCATATTTAAAATGCAAAATGATTCAATTATCAAGACCGAGGAAGAATTCATCCAAAGTCACTACAACAATAGATACGTGATTAAAATTTGTTAAACAAATTGTGTTTTCTTAAAACCTTTCCTAGTAATTTCTGAAGAGTTCAATGATTAAATTGCCATCACCCAGAAGTCTTCCTTCCATCCCTCAAGACAAACAATGTCGTCACTGATATTTACGAAACATCCTCAATTAGTCAACTCAATAGACAATATTCATGTGACTAGATTCGTGCAGTATCCTAATTAGTACACCCTTTATTAAGGTCATTGATAAACAAATAAAAGTGGGATTTAATCAAGTTTCCGAAACTGAGGCCATTAATTTGTAGTATGATTTTAATTAATCTATGAGGTCCATGACCTATAACACAATAGTTGAGCATTTGTTATGAAGCTTTATGCAGAGTGGAGAAACTACGAGTAGCGTACCCTTGCACCTGGAGATGAGGGTGTGGCAAAGAGTACAGCACAAACTGCTCCCAATGGGGCAATTGTCATTGAAATCCCTTTTGGTGCCAATATTTGATCAATCTTTCCTAGCAGTGCCATTGCAGCAAATGCCCCTGATTTATATATAAATTTAAAGTTCAAAGCACATCTAAAATACTAGAAGTTCTATACAGAACCGTTAAGAAAATTATCCCCACAAAAAAGATATGTAGTACAAATTTTCAAAACATATGGTACAAGAATTTAAAATATGAGGAACATAAAGGGGCAGTAGAATTTTTCCTAAAATACACATGCTTCATACTTTTGACTACATGAATTAAGGTAAAGATTTTAAGGTTGTTCAAGAGTTTAATTCAAAATCTACAAATGAATGAATTAAAAAATCACTGATTACATAAAGGAGTAATTGTCAATTATTGATTCTTCTCTCACAATATGCTTGTAAAAGGTGTCAGTCTGACCTGCAGATTGAAAGGCCAGAAAATGTCGCTGAGAAGAGGAGCTTTAGAGCCCTTTTCAGGAGCCCAACTATCCCAGAATGGTGCAGCTACATTGCTTGATGATGATGATGATGCTACTATGTTGATCAGCTCCCTTTTTCTTCTGAATCTTTTTCCATCCAAGTGAGAATTCAAGAATCCAAATGAAGTTATAACATGACTAATTACAGACTTTCTTGAGCAAAAATGTGAATTGAATGATGAAACTGGTTTTGGTGGCTTCAGAAGATAAATGTTTGGATGGTAACTAGAAGCAGAACAACCAAGCTGCTGCAAGCCCATTTCTTGGCTATCTTCAATCTATCAAGATTCAAGAGAGAATTGAAGACCCTGACTTAATAATTAGAAATGTAGGAAAAACAAATTAATTTAGCTGGAAATGTAAAAGAGACAGTTGGGGAAGTTGAAAGCATGGTTAGGAGGGGTGGTGAAACGTTTGGACTATTGGGATGATCGAAAGGCCAACGTTGGATTATCGAAGAAGATGGGGTCCTAAGAAAAAAGAAAAAAAGAAGTTCAAAATAAAAAACAAAATCTAAATAAAATAAACAAGTCGTAGTTAACTCTGCAAACATCAAGTCAGGGTATTATTATTAATTGGGATTTGCACTCATTGAACTCCTTGCACACCAGAGATAAGATGGGCTCAGATATTGTAGTCAACTAAGCTATGGATCGGGTTATGTAATTTAGTCTTGCAGTTGTTGTGAATTATGAGTTTATGATAGCAATAGGATCACAAATAATGTGATTTTGAGAATTATAGATATTTAATAGTAATACATTAATTATAATTCTATTCAATTAATTTTTAGTGATTTTGGATTATCTATTATATTTTTTGATATTACATTTATATTATATTATATGATAGGGTGACACTTGTTTCTCACTATAAAAAATATATATATTTTTTATCACGATCTAAATCTGTGGTATAAAATATCTTAAACCGTGATTAATAGTATTTACTACAATATTGCCGCCACGATAGTTTTGGATATGTGGTACATGCAGTCGTCTAAAAAACTATGCCACGGAATACACATAATTTTCCTATATCTTCTTATACTAGAAAAGTACACGTACTTTGCACGTGTAAAAAATAGTGATAATTAAAATCTTTAATTTTTTATACTTATCTAAAAATACTATATCTAATGTTATTGAACATTAACTATATTAGTTGGTAGATTGAAACCTAACCTAAATTTATATTAATTCTCTTTGTTCTTTTAAGTAAAATTGATTTCCTTCATCTCGTTTCGTTCACTTTGAATTTTATGAATTATTTTATTTTCATTCTCCTTATCTTTTTTGTTTGAGTCAAAACTTATAAATAACATTCTCTTAATTCCAATAAAGACTTTCATTTATGAACTAAATTTTGATTGGCACAATACAATAGTTAAAAGGTTGCAAGTAAGCTAACACCATTTATTCATTTTCCTATAAGGTATATACCATAAATATCTAATTAGTATTTTTCTTAATCAACATTTGAATCTAACCTTATCTGTTGTTCACATGTGAGACACCCTCACAAACATGTTGTAGTATCTTTTATTTGTTTCTCATATTCCTTGACCTCACTTTTTCTACATTCAAAATATAAATAAATAAACAAAATTTTCATCCACAATGATAATGATTTATGAATCACTAGGCCACTTTGTTACTGGCCAAGTTACTACCTTTAGTCCTTATTTTGTTAATTATCTAACTTGAAAGGCTATTTTTCTTTAATGTAGATGACCATAAAATAACATAAACATGTTTATTATATTTTCTCATATAATGATACTGGCCAAGTTACTACCTTTAGTCCTTATTTTGTTAATTATTTAACTTGAAAGGCTATTTTTCTTTAATGTAGATGACCATAAAATAACATAAACATGTTTATTAAATTTTCTCATATAATGATAACATTTAAAGTACATCAATTAATTTGATTTATGAAGTTATAAGTTTTATTCATTGGAATATGATGTTTTAAACCAGATATTTTTAATTTTAACAACATGTTCCATGACTGTACCTTTTTCTTTGAAAATAAAAGTTGTACAAAATAAGATTAACCATACTCTTGCTAGTGATTAGAGCAAATTTACAAACCTTACTCCTTTAAATCACTAAAGAACAAAATTTAATTTTACCTAAACTTAGAGAAATTTCATATAGCAAATTTTCAATAGTAAACAATATTCATTGAGTATGCTGGCACATTACTAAAGTAACATATTCTATGGACTTACTTTATGGGTTAAGCATAAAATGTTTAGTAGCTATTATACGTAAATTAGGAAGACTTGCATAAAACATGTTATAGTTACCGAGAAAACATCTCCATCATTCTCAACATGTTCAAAGCACATATATCTAAATTGTCTAAAGTTCAATCATACTTTATTCTCCACTGGTAATTATGCTTGCTGTAAATATGTATAGTGTGTCTCGCCTTGAATCAATTCTATGTGGTTGATTAAGTAATTCAAATCTTATTAGGGAATTCAACTTTCTATTTTTTCTTGAATTAAAGCATCAACAACAATTCAATAATGAAAGTTTTTAACAATCACTAATGTCACTCCAAATGCATAGAATGAGTAATATTAATTGTTCTAGGATTATATTGCTAGCATAAAAAATATATAAAGCACATAATACTAAAGAAAAACACGTTTTGAATAATATAAATCTAAATTTCATCTTAAGTCAAGTTCGGTAAAATAATTTAGAATTAGTGTTGTTACTTGTTATATGAACCACAAGAATTCATAAATTTGTACAAGTGTTTAAAGGTCATGTCAAGGTATATGATCATTTGACTTTTTAGACTATTTACTATTGAGATTATTAAACTTTGTCGTCATAACCTTATTTCTTAACTAAAATGCACAGAAATTTATATAAGTAACACAAAGGAAACAAATTTTATTGTTTTTCCTTAAGCTCAATTTTCTTCGTTTAGAAGTGTCATCATTAGTCTCCCATATTTGCTATAAGCATATCGTAAGTTAAACTTGAATGTAAAAACCAATTTAATGTTCAATTTATTAAGAGTTGCTACTTTGGAGTAGTTGTCCAATGGATAGTACTAAAAAGAGAAAAAAATCAAAACAATAATGGATTCACCAAGCACAAGATGTATTACAAGTACAGAAACCATGAAGGAAAGAAAATGATTACCTTTTTGTATTTGTTGTTTATTCTTTTATTTTGAGGGAATTTTCTTTGTTGTCTGTTTTTTACTAACTCAGCGATTGTTTTTCTTATTTTTAAGTTTCACAATTCATATTAAAGGTAATATATAATTTAAATTTTGATATTTTTCTTTGCATGTTCATTTTTTATGTATGTTTTAGGAGAATATGAGTTGTATTGCTAAGAGGATGAGAATACCATTAAAAATGCATCTTACATTCCGAGCAAGAAAGTTTGTATCAGGCATGGTTGACTTGAATTGCATAATTTATTAAAAGCAACAAATTAAGCAAAAAGGAAAAGAAATATACCTGGATGATACGATTAAGGGTTTATCAAATTTGTCATCCAGTGTGCACATAGTAAAACTGGCATTCAAATCGTGACCTATACCTAAAACACTAAATTATATTAGTTAACTCTCCCGTCAAAATTTATAATTGTTTCAAAAAAATTATAATTCTATTTTTTTTTCAATCATAAAATAAGGAGATTCAATAAAATCAAAATTAGTGATATGCAAAACACATCTAAAATATAAAATTTTTATGAGAGTTCTAAAAGTTCAGTTGTCATTTAAAATATATATACTACAATAAGGAATTTTACAGTTCTGTTGAGAAAATCATCCTGTTGGTTTTAAAGATTTGTGTAGTACAAACTTTTAAAACACATGATATTGTATTGTATAAGTCTTTAAAACATAATAGGATGATTCCCTTATGGGGTCGTAAAATTTTTTAAAAGTAATTGACATTTGAATTTTAATTTTTTTTTCTTTGCATTTCATGCTTTATATATGTTTTAGGAGTATATGGATTGAACATAGGATAAGAAGGGGAAAAAAAATAAAAGAAATCCATTGAGAATCCATCTTACATTCTTAGCAAGAAAGTTTGCATCAATTTACCTAACAACAGGAAAAGAGAAAGGCATACTGCACTTGTATAGTTCACTTGTATCGAGTAATTTATTGTAACCAACAAAATAAGAAAATAAGTAAAAGAAATAATCTTAGATCAATGGTGGAGCCATATATTTGAGGCTGGCAACTTCGAAAAAATATCACAAAATAGCCTAAAAAATTTTAAATTTTTTTAAAGATCTTGACTTTTCTAAATTCAGTTTGTTGAGTTTCAGTGGCTATGTGAAAGACCGAAAGGTCCTTGAGTCAAAGTCAAAAGCCTCACTAACGCTAAAGTAATATACTAATATTTATAAGGGTTAATTTTATTTTACCCCGTAATATTCGGGGTTACTATAATTTTATTCACTATCATTTTAGTCATATTTAGTATTTTTTTTTTCTATTATAATTCAACAAATTAGCCACATAATTACGTGGTTTTTACCCCAAAAAAAAAAAAAAAATTATGCTACAATAACTTAAAGAATAAAGTGAATCACATTAAAAGTTTTAATTTTTGATATGGAATTAAAGAAAAAATATTACCTTGAGAACCTACATCTCTCACCCATCTCATATAATTTTATGTGAAAACAGTGACAGTAAATTTTCTTCTCCATTCCTTGAAAGTAGTCGAAAAGTCTATTTCATGTTTTTTTTTTTTTTTTTGAAAGAATAGACAACAACTAAGTCAAGATAAGTGGTTGGCTTACTAAAATCCGTTTTGATATTTATCTTTTTTGAATAATTAGTTCATAGTGTTATTAGTTAATTAGGACCCTAGTCATATTTCTATAGAATAAGTATTTCTGAAGTCAAATTCTAAAATCCTTAAAATTGTTATATATATAAATAACATAGAATTAACTATATAATTAATTACGGTTTTGTCTATCAATCAAGGAGTAAATAATGTTTGTTTTATAGACAATTTAGGTACAACTGTTGATCTAAAATAGGAAGAAACACTTGAAGGGAAAAACATCACTCACACTTTTATAATAGTATAGATATAGATAGATTAAAATTATACATGTTATCCCATCACATAGTGTAACATGAGTGTAACACCAAAAAGTGTAATAGAAGACCCAATGTCACTTAAAACCTTATTCAATGACTAATTAATTAGGGACAAATGTATCATAACTGTGTTTAATCCGAAACATTAAGTGAATATAAACTAGTGGATTTCATGTTCTTTTATCATGCAAACGTTGTATAACTTAAACCAGTAAAAATTTTCGAAGTTTGATTTTGTGTTTAATTAGGCATGACAAAATACAACATAATCCTCTTGATGTAAAACTACAGAACAAAAATCCCTCGTCAGCAAATGTCAAATTTCTCTTTTGTTGCTAAATGGTCCTTTCATGTTTCAAGAAAATACGAAGGTAATAATGAAGATCATTCACCAACCAATTTTCTTCTTCTTTTATTTTAAATTTATGACAGGTAAAATACAGAGTGAACAAGTTGATTTCCTTTGGACGGAGCATTATTCATTTTTTTTCAAATATTTTAATGCACTTTTTCAATTATTTTTTTACCTCACATACATCACATTTCAAAAAATGTTATAATAAGTAGTTTAATAATCTTTCAATTAATATTCAAAATTAATAAACAAAGCCAATACTGCCTTAATCAAGACCTTGGTCCAATAGGTACATAGCCAGCATCCACAGCCAAACTATGCCCAGCAACAAACACAGAATCATCACAAGCCAAAAACAACACAGCATCAGCAACATCTTTTGCCTTCAAATATCCTGATTTCTTGAGAGCAAAATCAGCTTCAAAACTCCTCTCTACCTCCTCTTCACTCTTCTGAAACACACCACAAGTCATCGGTGTCGCCACCGGCCCCGGTGCCACACAGTTCACCCGTATTCCAAACCTACCTAGCCCTTTACTAGCACACCTAACCAACCCCAAAACAGCATGCTTGGATGTCATCACGTAATCTATACTTATTTTAGCACCATAATTTGCCATAACACTCGAAGTACAAATTATACTCCCCTTAACGCCACCCTCTACCATTGCATGGCCCGCGTGCTTCACACACGCTGCCATTCCTCGTACGTTTATAGAAAAAACATTTTCGTAATCGACGAGATTAAAATTCAGGATGTCTTGTCGACGTTTGCTCATGATTCCGGCATTGCTGAACATTATATCGATTCGTCCGTGTTTTTCAACGGTTGATTTCACTAGGGACTTGACTTGTTCCTCGTCGGAGACGTCGCATTTGATGAACGTGCAGCAGCAATGTGAAGTGGTTATTGATAGGGCTACTTTTTGACCCTTTTCTTCTTGAATGTCGGCAATCACAACCGCTCTAGCTCCGTTTTTGGCGAATCTATGGGCTGTTTCCTCCCCAATGCCGCTTGCACCACCGGTGATAATAGCTACTTTGTTGTGGAGCTTCTTGGTTGGTGAAGGGTTGCTCATAGTTTTAAGGAAAATTGTACTGTAGTATTGAGTTGTGGACTTATTGTTATTCTTGGTGATGTATTAGTTACCGTTTGCACACCGACCAAATTGTCAGTTTGTGCTATGAAGGATGGGGCTTTTAAGATTCCCCTGATTTTCAGCAGATTTAGGTTAGGACAAAATATAAACTAATTTCAAGATTTGTAATTTTAAATTAATATTAATATTTTATCTTTATATCACAAACAGGGATTAATTATAAAAGGGTAAAATGCAAAAAAAAACCCTTGTAGTTTGTCAAGTATACACTTTACCCCCGTGTGATTATCAAATGTGCGTTTGATTCCTTTCTGGTAAAATTTTCTTTTGTAAAATGGATGAAAACCGTTGAAACTAATCCCAACTTGTGAAATGTCATATATGCCATTTACCAATTCAAATGTCTCATAAATTTTAGGGTCAAATTAAAAATAAAAAAGGGATCACAAAGTTTTGGGATAAAATTAAAAATAAAGATGGGTTAAATAAATGAAAATAAAGGAAAAAAAGAGGTCAAATTAAAAATTAAAAAAAACCCCAAACCCTTCATCTCCTCTTCCCACCCAGGCACCAACCATGGCTCTCCATCCCAGGTCAACGCACCACCTTCCTTCCCTCCCTCACCTGTCGCCAGCACCACCCCAAACCCTCGATCTAACCAGCCTCCCTTCCAATCCTACCACTATGCCCCTCTTCCTTCTTCAATATTTTTTTCTCTCCCTCCACCCTTCCTACCTCCAACACCCTATCTACCAAGCCCCTAACCTAAATCATGCCACCGCATCTCCCGTTCCTTCTCCCGCATCCTCCTCAGTTTTTCCCTCCCCCACCTCTCGATCTCCTTCCCTAATACCAGTCTCGCCACTCGTTTTCCTTCTTCCGCTAATGGTAACCGATTCCCGGTGTTTTGATGTGCGGACCGATAGTGTTTGGTGGTTGGTAATGTGCGGGATTAATGGTGACGGGCTTGTTCAGATCGGGACCGATGGTGACGAGGTTGTTCAGATTGTCCCTGTCTCTTATAGGCCTATGTATTTTAATAGTGATGAGGCTAATGGTGTTTGGTGGGTGGTTGTTATTATTCTAATTGGGAGCTGGCGGGTAGGGAAAGGAGGAGAAATGGGAAAAAATAGAAGAATGGTGCTGTGGAAAACGGTACTAGGGGTGGGGGTGGCAGTTGGGAAGTTGAATGAAGGTGGTTATTGGGGAAGAGAATGGTGGATTTGGGGGTTGAAGTGTGGTTACTTATCTAGGATTGGTGGCGGGGATTACAAGGTTGCCAATCGTGGTGGGTTGAAGTGGTAGGGAGAGGTGGAAGTGTGGTGTGGGAAAGAGATTGTGAAAAGGTAGGTTTTTGGATAAAAAGGTCAATTCATATATAATTTTAATATTAATTTGTTAAAAAAATAACTTCACCCGCTTTACAGGCGTGAATGTCAATATCTGTTATATTTGACAGATTTCATCTACTTTGCAAAAGAATTTGAACCACAAGGGGGTCAAATGCACATTTGATAATTACAAGGAGGTTAAAGTGCATATTTGACAAATTACAGGAGGTTATTTGTAATTAATTTACCCATTATAAAACTATGTATCCTTGATAAATTCATACGTAGATCGAGTTTATGATAAATGTTATAAACCCCTTCTTTTATAATTACCACATCACTTTCAAGAAGTGTATGTTAATATAAAATTTCCCTACTATTATACGTAATTCACTTTGATTCCTCAAAGTAAGTTACTATTTATAAAGTTTTCAGCTTCGTAGGAGCTTACGACACTGGAGAAAATTGGAGGAATACCAAAATTTCAGCTTGTTCTACACCTGTTAATAAGGTAGCTTTCTTGCAGAATCTAAATACAGACCAATAGAAGTTGACTCATATGGTAAGTAAGGCGATTAGATCATATGTAAGCCTGTTAATCGAGTTATATTGGCTTAAGTTTCTATGTGCTCGAACTCAGCCTATTTAAAAATAACAGAACTTACCCCAAACTCAACTCACACAAGCTCATGCTTTTGAAAAGCTCATGTTCAGCTCACATAAATAAGCAAGTGTCGGACTAAAATTGGGCCGATCTAAACTCATAACGTTTCTTCTAAAATTTTTTTTTTAAAAATTATATATTTCAAACATACTAAGTAACTCTTTTTGAGCAATATCACCTAATATATATAAAAATTATAAAACAAAATTATTATACAATGAATATTCAATATACAATGTATATTATATATTTCATGTTATATATTTTTACCAAATAGAACAACAAAATGCAATTTAGGTAATAAAACGCTTCCTATATGACTAACAAGTTATGAGTTCGAGTAACTAGAAGATAGAGGAATGGTGAGTTTAAAATAATATATTTTTACCAAATAGCATATGTGTGTGTATATATATATATAATAAATTATTCGAGCCGAACCTTAAATGTGTTGAGTTAAATGTGATCCAAATTCAGGTCATAATTAAATCGAACTTAATTTTAGGTTCAAATTCAACTCAACTCACTTCATTTGAAACTCAGTGTATCTTACTATTTTTTGAACTGTTCGGGCCGGTCTAACTCAATTTACAATCCTAACTACATGAAAGATCTAAAATTCTACTCTTACTATCTTCAGTCCCTTATTAGTAGGCAATCTGTAAGAATCACTATAAGTTGTTAAAATATATATTAGCGATTTATCTTGACACTAAAGAAAGAGAGATAACCTACCTTCTTTTTAAATTTTTCTTAAAAAAAAAAAAAAAAAAAACCATGTACAGGAACATTTGGCTTAAGATGTTTGCAATTGTGGCTCAAATAGTATTATATATTAATGTGTGAAAAAAAATTCTGTACATATTGAAATAGTATACAATTTGTTGATTCCTACATTATTGATGGACCTACATGCCGCATTATTGGCTTGCACCACCCAAATCAAGACTCCTTTTTGCATCTGATCCACGATGGATTGATTGCAACTCCTAATTAGTACTGAACATAAAAATATCTATGCTGAAGCATTAGACAAAAAATATAAACATCAGACATTACGTGGTTTTATTATTTATTTTTTTTATAATTTTTTGCTAAGTAACAACATTTGAGATTAATGCGCACTAGTCATCCAACACAAACTACACTATCAAGATTTTTAATGGGACTGAACAATAATGGTTGTTTCTCAGGGAGAATTAACTCTTCGGAATAGGAACAACGACGTGAAATGCATATCAATTAGTAAAACACTTTTTGTATCATTTATACGTCATGAGTTTTAGAAGGGTAGGTGATCAACTATATATAACAAAAATCAATCCCAAAGAGAAACTTATCCAAGCTGAAAATCAAATTAGATAACAAAATATTATAATATTTAGTTTGTTACAATGTGATTTGTAACAAAATATACTTGAAATCATAGTATTGACTTAGAATCACTTATTAATTGTTGCAGTTTGGACCAGGAAGACTAATTAATCCACCATCAACTGACAAATCATGACCAGTAATGAATGCAGAGTCCTCAGAAACTAAGAACAATACTGCTTCTGCAAGAACATGTCTAACTGTCAAAACAGCTCCTTTCAAACTTGTAAGCGGCCCGTACAGCAAATTAACCTCGTATTCACTCGTCTTGTGCATACAGTTTGATGTCAGCGGCGTTGCAATAGCCGAAGGCGAAACGCTGTTTACTCTGATCCCATAAACACCGAGCTGTTGGCTCGCGCACCTGACTAATCCAAGCACAGCATGCTTAGCCATTATATAATCAGTCCTCTTAACTCCTCCTCTGCTGGCTGCCGCACTCGTTGTGCAGACAATACTCCCCCTCACCTTTTTCTCCACCATTGCGCGTGCAGCGTGCTTTACGCAGGTAGCCATCCCACGAGCATTAACCTCGAATAAACGATCAAACTCTGAGAAATTAAGGTCGAGGATCGTTTGATCTGAACGGCTTACTATGGCCGCGTTACTAAACATAATGTCTAGCTGACCGTATTTTTGGACCGTCCATTCCACCAGAGATTTAACTTGATTTTCATCACTAACATCACAATGGAAATAGCTAGACTGATCTGTGTGCGTGCTGCATATGGATTCGGCCACGGCTCGGCCTTTTTCGTCTTGGATATCGGCTATTATGACTGCCTTGGCATCATTTTCAGCAAAAAGATGTGCAGTTGCTTCTCCAATTCCGCTGGCTCCACCAGTTATTATTGCAACTTTGCCTTGTAGTTTTTTCATTGGGAAATTGGATGTTGGTTCTTGTGTCATTTTGTGGTTTGTGTTCTAAATTTCCACCAGGAATTGGGTTTTATAGATGATTGATTGTACTAGATTTTTGTTGCCTGTGGACTGAATTGTTTGTACGTATTTGAGTATCACCACTAATTTCATTTCAAATTATAACCGTTGCTGTTGAGCAAGACAACAAAGTTTTAGGTGGTCATTTTACACGTATTTATGAGTCGTGCTAGCTGCTAGTCGTTATCCAAATTGAACTGTTGGATGATTACAAAAATAAGAAACTCTTTATTGTAGGTCACATTTATCGAATTGTTACAAACTTACCTTATTTAATGAATATCATTGAACATTTTAATAGTTACATAATAATTAATGCAAATACTCATTCGAATTAAGTGATTTACTTTTCTATAAAATAGCAAATCATATATATTTTTTTAATTAGTAACATTCCGAATGAAAACCTCCGGTCAATTGTTAAACAATCACTACAATACTTGATAATGTGTAATACTTAATTATGATCAAAATAAATTTTACCGATCAAACAGGCCATTCTTTTCACTTGATTGTAACACGGATTGCGGTGCCGACATCCAAAGAAGCTATCTTATACCATGCGTTATCTCATACTTCCATTTCTTAAAAATCTAAATGTTTCCAAATCTTTTTTTGTATGTTTATGCATGCACAATCGGTAAGAGTTAGCAAACTTGAATAACTCATGACCATTTGAATTATCTCAAAAGTTCTTTTTTTACTGCTTCTCAAAATAACAATTATATGTCGCTTTAAAAGATTTTTAAAAAAATTAAATATGAACAATATTTTTTAAATTTTTATCCTTTCATGCCATATTAATGAATAGAAGATTATGCAACTGAAATATTAATGTAAAAAAATAGTTTAATTATTTTAAATTATTTTTTTGTAAAATTGATATAATTTAATAATTTTTTTAATTAATATGCATCAATCAAATGTAACAATTATTCGTACGCACAAACCGAATGTGACAATTATTTTTTAAAAAAGGCAGTAGTAATTACTCCTAGACTACTCTTTCTAAGGATTATAGACCATACTCTATTTTGAGCAAAGAGAAGTGAATGTTCAAGAAAATTAGAGATAATCACATCGTGGATGCAATTGTTTGCCTTGTTTGTGTAAATTTGTGTAAAAAGTGGAATAAGTATTGATTACTCACTCCGTATTATAAAATGAATATTACAATCGTTGATATTACTAAAATAACAGTGAAACCCCTTACTTTTCAATCATTCTAACGACCTATAATACTCACTCTGAATGAAATGTGAATAGCAAAGAATGTTTTTTGTAAAAAGAGATTATGCATTTTAAGGAACGTATAACAACATTTTGGGCAATGAGAAATGTAGAATTGTACTGGTACAAAGACCACTAGTTTTACTAGAAGATTGACAATTGAAAAGAGCAAGAGAAAATATATACAAAAAAAGGTGCAACATAAGTTGCACAAACTTAATCTGGAAATTACTAACATACAACACCTCCACACATGGAAGAGTAATGAAGACAATTTAACCATAACCACAGGATTTTATGTTTCCACTACATATACTTGCGAATAATCTGAATGAGATTCATAGAAATCGCTTGGACAAGGTGACATGACCTCTTGCTCTAGAAACTGCAGAACCTGTTGCATTGAAGGCCTATCATCTGGATTTGCATCAGTGCACCTTGCTGCTATTTCTAGAACAGCTTCTACAGTCTCCACATCTGCATCGTTGCACCTTCTATCTACTACATCTTCCATTCGATTCTCTTTTACTAAGGTATTCATCTGTCCAAAGAGAATTTTTGCACATTAAAATCAGCACGTTGTCAAGGATATCATCGATACCAATGAGAAAAAAAAAAAAAAAATCTCTGTTCTTAATCTTCAGGAGTGCAAAACAAGAAATGTAGAACACAATGAAAACAAATGCTACAGTGCATACCCAACCAACAACATTGAGGCCACGCTTCACAAAAGTTGGATCAGTAGGTCTTTTTCCGGTAACAAGCTCTAACAACAAAACTCCAAAGCTATAAACATCAGATTTATCTGTTGCTCTTCCACTCTGCAAGTACTCTGTTCCCCACGTCACGAACAAAAAAGAAAATGATATCACTAACACATAAATTGTGTGCAGAAAATTCGTGACAGTTACATTCACAGTTTTATATGACTTACCTGGTGCCAAATAGCCAAACGTGCCAGCAACCACAGTTGTGACATGGGCATCCTCATCTACCAAAAGCTTTGCAAGGCCAAAGTCTGAAACACGGGGCTCCAGGTTCTCATCAAGAAGAATGTTACTGGATGTTTATATCACGATGAATTATCTTAGGAGAACAGTCATGGTGCAGATATGCCAATCCTCTGGCAGAACCAAGGGCAATCTTCAAACGAGCACTCCAGTTCAGTGATCGGTTGGATTCCCCATGTTCTGATGAAGAATCACTAAAGAAGTCAATGTTCCTTCTAGGAAAAGCAATCACCAAGCAATCAGAATTCAAGGTTTTTGGTTTCAGTATTCCATTCAGATTAGACTGAGTAATACCAAGATCAGTAAGGAGACTTTCCCAATTCATGTAATAATATTGTCTGAAGAAAATTTGTCATAGATAACTGGGTGATAAATGCAGGTGACTGCAGGATTGCAACACAAGATACTTCTGACGGTTCATTTATTAGTCTCAGAAATTTTATATGATCCCTCTTCTTAATAAGTGTAACTTTTCAAGAATTTTTGAAGTGAATATGAAACTCCATGGCTCCAGAAAAATGAAACATACCATGCAGAAAATCATCTAGACTGCCCATAGATTAGTACTGGCCAGGTAATCATAGATAAGAAGCTTTGCAGCAGGAAGTCTACAATAACCTCTCAGGTTAACCAGATTAATGTGCTTGATGCTGCCCAATATCTCCAACTCTCTCTCAAACACTTGGTCAGAACCTTCGCGGCTACGATCAATCCTTTTAACAGCAAATGTACCACAATCATTCATAACCATACGATAAACAGTACCAAACCCTCCTGCACCGACAACATCCTCCTCATCAAGAGATTCAATCTTCTCTATCAGTTCACATGAAGGATATGGAAGATCTCCATGGAAAGTGATTAGCTTTGCGCCTTTTTGAAAAGGAGAGAAAATCAAGAGCCATTGAAAAATGAAAAAGGAAACTGCAAACATAAAAGCTTGAGATTTACTTGGTTCTTGGTGAATTTGTTTTCTGACTTCTGTATATCTCTTGGCAGCCCTTTCCTTCTTTGACAACAAGCATACCCAAAGTAAAGCAAGGAGCACAATGAGTACAAAGCCCATTTAATTGTAGACATCGCACCAATGACGAGTCCTTTAATATAGTGTGAGGATCGCTTTGCAGGCGCTATAAGAAAACAGTTAAACAAACATGAGTAGTATATAGTGAACAGCTAGGGGTTGAAAAAAAACATAGCATTGACAGAAAACTTCCAGAACCAATGGAATTCCTAAGCAATTTCATTCATAATGATTACCTCTGGCTTCATCACTTTCAGCTCGAGGCAAGACTGCAGGGAACCCCAGTGAGGTTCGACAAGGCTTTTGCACTTGTTGACCACAAAGATCTAAATTACCAATAAACCTAGGCATAAGCACAACATATTCAGAACACCATTGTAAGGAATCAGTATGAGAAATGGGAACAACCCAACTGATAGTGTCATGGAACATTTATCATCTGCGGGCAGAATTCTATTTCTCTTTAATTTTCCTTTGAACTTTGCTTTGTTTGAAGTTTCAAAAGTAATGCAACACTCAATGATTAACTGATATATTGATACTCTATTAGTTGCAACATTTTATCCATTACTTTGTTGACAAAGTTACATGGCTAATTGGGCATCAAAACCAAGAGAACGCCGTTTGTAAGAATTATTCTTTAGGGAAATTCAAAGGTAGAGAATGGTTTTCGTGTCTGCATGCATAGACTACCATTGTTCATACAACTAATCTTTCTTGGGTGTAGATTTTGGAATGTACGTAGTGGATATATATAGAATGGTGGATGCAATGCAAGAAGGGCAGAAGTTCCATCTGAAAATTCTCCACTTAAGAAGCTCCCATCTTCTTTATTCCTACTTCGTTCTTATAATCTCCAAAAAAAACCCCATACTGTTGATGCATTGTGAACAGGGTGTGTAAAGGTTAAAAACAGAAAAAAATGGATTTTTCAACTTCAAATTCAAACAATTCATTTTATGAGCACTTCAAATCGTTGCATCATACCAAAGTGTCAAACATTCCAGTAGTGATGATGTATATTGTCTGGTTAGAAAAGACTTCATTAACATCCAAGTTTTTGTCAACACTACTCAAATGCAGTCATTTTTGAAATGGCAAGAAGTTCAGCATAAAGAAATGATCATCTACAGGCCTAAGAAAATCTAACACACCAGGAAGAGACAACTTTTGAAGAGATTTTCAATAAATAAGATTAGCTTGCATACAACGAGAGAAGTGGTACAGCAGGCTAACCAGCTCTAAGCATCTAGGTAACAAACATTATATGATTAAGTAAAAGATAATTTTAGTGAAATGAAATACAACTTAGGAAGCAAATGAAGTTGGAAGTTGTGTGCTCGAACACAGTGAGGCCAGTACTTCCAACTTGGCTTACCTTTAGGCTCTTCACCCTAAATAACAAAAGTCTTAGTCATAATAAAATCCTATGTGTATCGTGAAAAGAATAACTGGAAGGTTCATCCATTTTAGGCTCTTCACCCTAAATAACAAAAGTCTTAGTCATAATAAAATCCTAAGCAGTCGTGAAAAGAATAACTGGAAAGTTCATCCATTTTATAGGCTCTTCACCCCAACTTCTGATGACCCAAACGATCAAAACATAATCCATTGGCAATTGTTCTACGACAACCTCTAACATATGAATTTTCAAACAAGAATGCTTTGAAGAGAGAAAAACAAAGAAGAGTACTTTTTTTTTTCCAGTACCAGTATTATTTTCATCAGCATCAGCAATCTAATCCCTCGAAACTCATACAATAATATTTTTTAACATCTAAATCATAGTAGAAATGCAAATGTGAAGGTTCACATCGCAACGGTAACCACAGTTAACAAGAATTCATTGCAGAAGAAACCAAATAATAACAATGAGAAGGAGACTTACGAGTTGTTCCCGAAGGAGCTTAGAACTCCAACATCTGGGATTTCACCAGAGAAGAAATTTGTTGACAAGTTTCTGGATTAATTTGCATAACAAACATTAGTAAAGGACAGAGCTTTCAACTTCCAAATAAACTAAAAAATACTATATAGTCCAAACTGTCAATTTGAACTTACAGAGAAACGTAGACGTGTCAGGCGACCAAGAGAAGAAGGTATAGCGCCCTTAAGTGAATTACTTGATAAATCCCTAGGTATCATTTATCCAATATCCATTACCACAATCAAATAATAAAATTCATTAAAAGATGGAATATCAAAAATGCCTTACAATATGGTCAGAAGAGAAAGGTTCCCAATATTTGGAGGTATCCCTCCTTGTAGATAGTTAGCCCTCAAGTACCTTAGTCATGTAAAATAATCATAAGGCTCACATTAAGAATGTAAACAAGAAAACAACAAATAGGAAAGTCTAGTAGCACTTCTACAAAAGGAGTTAATTTTTACTCACAGGGCTCTGAGATCAGAACAATTGGTAATCTCATTAGGAATTGTGCCATGTAGGCTGTTTTGGTGAAGTGCCCTGGTCAAGAAATGTACTAATTAGTCACAAATTATATACTATTTTATAAAACTAATTCAAATACACTATCTTAAATAAGGACTAATATATATAGTGGCACTGTTAGATTACTACAGTCTTTGAAGTCTACTTAATTTACCAATGCTTGGAGATATAATGCCTCCAAGTTGCATATAAGGCAAGTTTCTGAAAATAGAAATTTCAAGAAAAAAAAGCTTAAATCTTTTACTCAGAATAAGAAAATACAAAAAACTAGATAATCTAATGAAACAAGAGAGGGTGGTAAAATACATAGAAATAACACTATGGTCTTGAGGCTGACAAGAAATGCCAGTCCATCCACATGGAGAATCATCAGAACCATTCCAGTTACTCAGATAGTTGTTGCTATCATTCAAGCTGTTTTTGAATTCCAACAATGCAATGCCTAAAAAGGGACAAAATAGACATCCAAATAACAAACACATTAAAGCTCCTTTCTTTAACTAAAAAGATCCAAACTTATAACAACAGTATTAGCTGCTGAAACAGAAAATAGGAGCCCAAAAAAAAAAATACCATCTGTAGTTAGAGCCAAAGAGATCTGGCTCAAAAGGGTTGCTGCCAATGCTGCTGACATCTAAATACCAAAATCCACACTCCCCTTTTCATTTCTTGATGTAAAATGCGGATTTTTTATTTTTTTTAATTTTTTTTTTTGGTACAAGCTTCAATATTTTTGCCCTGTTATTAGTGTAGATTTGAGGCTATAAAAGGGCACCAACAAAACAAGAAGAGAAGAAGGAGAGAGAGGGGGATTAGGAAAGGGATGCTGTGATCATTATAGTTGCTTCAAAATGAAAAATTAGTAATAATAATTTCAACTCAAGCATGAGAAGAGGGAGAAAAAGAGAAAGTTTGAGTGAGAAGGAGACTTCACTTTGAAAGTATAGTAGCATTGGCATGGAAAGTTGTGCAAAGGGTTTGAAAAAGCTGGTGTCCAATGTGCAATGGGGAAGTTCAAATAAAGAGAGCAATAAGATAGGAGGAGCCATAGCCACTCGCTCGTGTGCCAAAACAAATTCAAACTCGCCAGAATTAGAGGGAAAGATGTCTGAATTTTATTTTTTTATTTTTTTATTTTTTTTGGTAATTTTAGATAAATAAAGTGTAAGAGAAGGTCAATATTAGTCAATATCACCTGTACTGTACATATTTTACTGATATATATTAGTACTTACATATTTATTATCACTCATCAACAAAAGACCGAAGCTTTATAATGAAATTTAAAACTTTTTATATAAGCAACGCTCTGATTGATCAAAGGTGTCTGAAAGAAAGTTACTACTGTTTACAAAGAAATCTAGCGAGTGATGCACAATATATGCAATTGACTGGTGTAGACTTGTGTACTGGGGATATGATGATTATTATTTGTTTTTTGAAAATCTAAAAAGTGGGACCTTTTGTTTACACTGCCCGAGTCTGGTGTATGCCCAGAAGATTTTAACGGGAGGGACCTTTTTAGCATTACTTTTTATTTTTTATTGGAAACTTTATTAAAGAGTATGAATTTTTATTTTAACACTAATGCATAATGAGTGATGTGTTCTATAAAATTTATTAATGAGTTTAAGAATTTTTTGATAATCGATGTAGAATATCTTTTTATTCGTTTTTACATTCTTTTTTACACGTAATTTGGATTATTTGAAAATCTACAATATGAGATGATTGGACTGGTAGAAAGTTAGAAACTAGAAGAGAGCCCAAGAGTTGAAATGGGTTTGAGAGAATTCAAAACACGTGTAGAATTTTTTTAGAGCTTTTTTGTGAATAAAACTCGAGATCTAACTCTGATAATATGTTAAAGAAAATGAATTTTCATTTCAAAACTAATTCATAAGAGATCTGATGGAAGGAATAGATGTATTTATGAACCAATACATGATCTTGTGATTGGTGTTATCCCAGTCCTCTAATCTATCAACATATTTATCATATGACTCTTCGCTGTCTTGCATCAGTTTAACTCGATCTCCAGCGATATATCGCCAAAACTTACGACCTTCGAGAAAACTTCGTATGACTTGCATTCAGATTCCATAGTTACTTCCATCAAGAGTGATATTTGTTGGATGGGTGACATCGAAAGTAGGATTAGAAGCCATAATTGTTGATGAAGAAAACCTATAGACAATGGACAAAAGTACCAAAGAACCAATTTTCTGAGCAAAATTTGCACAAACAAAGGCCGAAAATGAATGCAGAACACCGAAAAATCCTAGGAATCGATGTGGGATATTTTTGTATATTTAACAACTACGAAGTACAAATTAGAAACTAGTAAGCACTCACCTTATTCTAACTATAGGAAAATACTATCATAAACCCGATTTTTGACTCCACCTGTAGACCATGCGGTCAAAATTAAATCTTATAGAATCTTACTCACATCAGTTTATGTTATAGATTTCATAACATTTAATTCACACCACAAGGTCTACAAGTGGGATTAAAGACCAGGTCTACCTAAGTCATTCCCCTAATTATATGGATAAATTACATTTACCTTCCCTAAGGTTTAACCAATTGCGACAAAATCAACTTTGATGTTTGGTTAAATAGCAAATACCTCCCCGATACTTAGACAGTATTGAATAAAGATAAATAGTAAACTTAATAAATTTTTTTGGGCTACACTTCCTATAATAACATCGATGGCAATTTTTGGTTACTATTCAGAAAATTAAAAAAATTTATACTTTGGACGATGCAACTAAATAGAGAAGAAATTGAATATAAATATTTAGTTGAGAGACTAAATTAACTAAAATTAAGATTGAGGGATCATTTCGGCTATAATAAAAAAGTTGGAGGACCATTTAGGTGATTTATCCAAAAAATGAATTATTGTATGAGAAGTTGGCATCATAGAAGCCAAAATCATATACTCTAGTTATAAATGCAAGCAAGAGTTTTGTTTAACGCAATGTCTAAAAACTAAAGATAGAGTCATATCTAAAATTCAAAGATGAGATATAAGTATTTAGAGAAAACTATAACTTATTGGAAAGTTATAGTTTATAATCTTCCTATTTTTCTTATTATATTTAATGAATTTTAAAATGAGGATAGAGTAAATGAAGATTTTTTAGTCTTTTTAGATAATAAAAAAGGATAGAAGTCATATAAGAGACTTTTGGACATGTGCAAATATCATTTAGAGGAAGTATGTAAGAGACTTTTAGACGTGTACAAATATCCTTTAGAGGAATTCTATGATCAAGTTATGGTACAATACCCTTGTACTTTAAAATTTGTATTGTAAAATCATTCAAAACACATAATATTATACTATACAAATTTTCAAAATAAAACGATATGGTACCTAAAGGGACCATAAAAATTTCCTATCATTCACATGAAATTTTGATTTTTTAGTCTTTTTAGATGATAATGTGTAGATTCAATCAACCGTATGGTGGTTTTGTATACAATATACTCTCTTCTGAACCAAATTGAAATCTTGGTTTGAAAATCACAAACCAACAACAAAGTCATTGAACTTGTTTTTTGGTGGTGTAGTTGGCTATTTTTTTTTTTTTTTTTTTCTAATTGCAATAATCTAACTTACTTCTATCGAATAATATCTATTACTAAGGGAAAAGGAAATGTTCAACAGGACTAAGAATAAGTATAAGGAGACCTAACCTCTGTCTTTAAAAATACAAGGCTGGAATAACTATTTGGAGCGGTTTCACTAAATGTCTTGAATAGTGCCATAAGCAATGTATAAGACTTGAATGTGCTTAAATATTAAGGAGAATTCTACAATATCATTTAGAGAACCATTCTGTTGGTTTTAAAGGCTTGTATTGTACAAACCTTTAAAGAACATGGTATTGTATTGTACAAGTCTTTAAAATACAAATTTTCTAAATATTAGAATGGAAAATAGTTAGATAGACTTGGTTTTGGAATTTACCTATAAGCCTTTTGGTGAAGATTAAATGTTATGAAATCATATTTACATGATCAGTTGATATTATTTATTCCATAATATTTAATTTACATATGAAGTCTACAAGTGGGGTCGTACACTAGATCTACCTTTATTAGAATGTACTTGCTCGTTGTAATACAAACTACTAGAAAAAGAAATTATATTTGAATAATTATCTTAATTAGTAATTATGTTAAACATTATCATGTGGTTATAAGTCTATAAAAATCTTTTGTTTTTATTGTCATTTAATTTTGTTCAAAAAAATTTATACATTTAGTTCATGATAATATATTTATAGGCTCCTTATGTGGATTAACTCATCAAAGGCATTTATGATTTACCATATTGAATAAGACAATTATTGCAGTTAAAAAATAAAAAAAGAATAAGACAGTTATCGCAGTTAAAACCTCCTATTCGAAACCAATAAATAGGAGGAGTTTTTATCTTATTAATGTATATTATCATTGCTTAAAATAAAAGTATTTTTTCTCTATTTTCTCTCCCTAACATTTGCTGTTCATTAAGTGCATCTATATGTGAGAATTGAACCCAGGTTAAAATTTTAGGGGAGTTCTTACCTAATGTGAAGGTCGGTTGGAAAATTTTTATATGGATTTGATCCACGATAGGTGAGATGAATCACTTAATCTATATTTATTCACATCACTTTAACTCATTAAAAATAAACTTCTGTAGGGTGATTATAAATGATTATAGACTAAAGAGTTTATTCCACTTACCGTAGATCGGATTCATGTAAAAAAATTTCAGGGCCGGCCTATACAAGGAGATCATCGCTAAATTGATATTTTTTTGACCTTGTAAATTTACAAGGCCTATATCCTTTGATAAGTGAAGGGCATCGGTGCCTGTTGTAGAAGCCAAAATGATAAAGAAAACCTATAGACAATAGACAAAATTACCAAAGAATCAATTTTCAAGCAAAATTTGCACAAACAAAGGCCGAAAATGAATACAGAACACCGAAAAAGCCTAGGAATCAATGTGACAACTACAAAGTACAAAGTAGAAACCAGTAAGCACTCACCCGATTCTAATTATATGGATAAATTACATCTACCTTCCCTAAGGTTTAACCAATTGTGACAAAATCAACTTTGATGTTTGGTTAAATAGCAAATACCTCCTTGATGCACATACAATATTGAATAAGATAAATAGTAAACATAAATTTTTTTAGGCTACCCATATAGTAACACTGCCTATAATGACATCGATGGCCATCTTTGGTTACTATTTGGGAAAATTATAAAAATTTATACTTTGGACGATGCAACTAAATATAGAACAAATTGACTATAAATATTTAATTGAGAGACTAAATTAACAAATTGAGATTGAGGGATCATTTCGGCTATAATAAAAAAGTTGGATACCATTTAGGTGATTTATCCAAAAAATGAATTATTGTATGAGAAGTTGGCATCATAGAAGCCAAAATCATGTACTCAGTTATAAATGTAAGCAAGAGTTTTGTTTAACTCAATGTCTAAAAATTAGAGATAGAGTCATATCTAAAATTCAGAAATGAGATATAAGTATTTAGAGAAAACTATAACTTATTGGAAAGTTACAGTTTATAATCTTCCTATTTTTCTTATTATATTTAATGAATTTTAAAATAAGGATAGAGTAAATGAAGATTTTTTAGTCTTTTTAGATAATAAAAGAGGATAGAAGTACATAAGAGACTTGTAGACAATGTGCAAATATCATTTAGAGGAAGTATGTAAGACACTTTTAGACGTGTGCAAATATCATTTAGAGGAATTGTATGATCAAGTTATGGTACAATACCCTTGTACTTTAAATTTGTACTGTAAAATCATTCAAAACACATAGTATTATACTATACAAATTTTCAAAGTACAACGATATGGTACCCAAAGAGACCATAAAATTTTCCTATCATTCACATGAAATTTTAATTATTTAGTCTTTTTAGATGATAATGTGTAGATTCGATCAACCGTATGGTGGTTTTGTATACAATATACTCTTTTCTGAACCAAATCGAAATCTTGGTTTGAAAATCGCAAACCAGCAACAAAGTCATTGAACTTGTTTTTTGGTGGTTTAGTTGGCTATTTTTTTTTTTCTAATGACAATAATCTAACTTACTTCTATGGAACAATATCTATTACTAAGGGAAGAGGAAAGGTTCAATAGGACTAAGAATAAGAGACCTAACCTCTATCCTTAAAAAAAGTCATACAATGCTGGAATAACTATTTGGAGCGGTTTCACTAAATGTCTTTTATAGTGCCATATGTAATATTTAATTTACATATGAAGTCTATAGGTAGAGTTGTACACTAGATCTACCTAAATATTTTTTTTATTAGAATATACTTGCTCATTGTAATACAAACTACTAGAAAAAGAAATTATATTTGAATAATTCTCTTAATTAGTAATTATGTTAAATGTCATGTGGTTATAAGTCTATAAAAATCTTTTGTTTTTATTGTCATTTAATTTTGTTCAAAAAAATTTATACATTTAATTCATGATAATATATTTATAGGCTCCTTATGTGGATTAAGTCATTAAAGGCATTACTATGATTTACCATATTGAATAAGACAGTTATCGCAGTTAAAAAAAAAGAAAAAAGAATAAGACAGTTATCGCAGTTAAAACCTCCTATTCAAAACCAATAAATAGGAGGAGTTTTTATCTCATTAAAGTATATTATCATTGCTATCATTGATAAACTTAAAAGAAAAGTATTTTTTCTCTATTTTCTCTCCCGAACATTTACTCTTCATTAAGTGCATCTATATGTGAGAATTGAATCCAGGTTAAAATTTTAGAGTTCTTACCTAATGTGAAGGTCGGTTGGAAAATTTTTATATGGATCTGATCCACGATAGATGAGATAAATCACTTAATCTATATTTATTCACATCACTTTAACTCGTTAAAAATAAACTTTTTTAAGGTGATATAAATGAATATAGACTAAGGAGTTTATTCCACTTATCGTAGATTGGATTCATATAAAAAATTTTGAAGGCCAGCCTATACAAGGAGATCATTGCTAAATTGATATTTTTTGACCTTGTAAATTTACAAGGCCTGTATCCTTTGATAAGTGAAGGGCATCGGTGCCAGTTGAAGAGGGTTGTTTTTCTGTTTTAAAGAACTCTCGAATAGATTTCACAAGGTTCGAGGTATCAAATGGGTAAGGTATTTTTTCTACTAGTCATGGATCGCAGTGCGGTTTTTTCTTAAATAAGATGCATAACTACTCGAGGCGGAGTAACATAAAAAGCTCCATTATTTGGCACTAAGTTTATACAATGCTTGGAAAGAAATGGGACATACATAATATTTTCACAAGATTAGTTGGGAAACATTAATGTCCCAGTGGTTTGCTAATTCTACAAAAAGGAAGGAATGGGAATTCGATTGCCAACAATCAACTGATCCTCAAAGATTGTCATGTATCCTGGAAGAGAGGTATGAGGTCGGTCCTCTTTGGAAGCATATTTTATATGCACTTCCAGGGCCACATTGAAGATCCACCTAAAGGCTGCTGCTTCGATAGAAGGTGCTTGGAATAGGGGCTGTGACAACAGTATAGTTGAGTTCAGTAGTAGTATCAGGGGTTGAACTCTGACTTGTGCCTTGATTGGGGACTTGAAACAGTAAGTCCAACTATGCTAGTTGATTGAGAATGGCTTTTACTTTTAGAAGGAGGCTTCAATGTCTAAGAAAGGAAGACAAGCTATGTGTCTTGGATGAGGTTCCTTGTATCAAAGAAATCAAGTAAACAAGTGCAAGAATCTCGGATGGGGACTCTCCCACACAAACTAAGATAATGGGTCTCGAGCAGGGACTTCAGTGTAATGTAAGCCTGGTCCTGAAGCTAAATCCCAATATACGAATGAGGAAAATATTGATGATACATACATGCATTCGTAGCATAATTGATTAAAGACATTATAATTTATCACTTTAAATAAAGTGATTATAGCAGATATGATTCGAAATCTATAAATAGAGGATCTTTACTTTATTAATGTATCTCATTAACACTCGATACAAAACATTCTTTCTTTACTTTCTCTCTTTAGCATTTACTCTTCATTAGTTCGGTTTGGTACTCCGGTGTAATGTAGGCCTGTAAGCTTGGTCCCAAAGCTAAATTTAATATCTGAATGAAAAAAATATTAAGGATAAATACATAAATTACATAAGTAGCATAATTCATTAAAAGCATACATAATTGTTAAATAATTTATCATCTTAGATAAGACAGTTACAACAGATAAAATCCCTTGTCTGAAATTTATAAATAAAGAATACGTGCCTCATTCATGTGTTTTATCAACACTTGATACAAAACATTTTTTCTCTACTTTCTCTCTAGCATTTACTCTTAATAAGTTCGGTTTTGGGTCCTGTAACATAGGAATTGAAATCAAACCATTGTGTAGTGTTTATCTGGACAATGTTTAATGGTCTAGTGTTTGGACAATATTAGAACGGTTTCTCGGTTTGAGTTTAATTGGTTGCTCGTTCAGCCTATTGGGCAAAAAGTCTGAGGAGCCCAAATTTACAACTAATGCGAAGGCATGAAGCACAGGTTAAAAGAAAGTTAGTTGAATTCCATGATTTATAAAACTAGAGAGGTTCAATTGAAAACTTTTCTCAATGTCCACAAGTAAGATGGGCCTGGATCACACCTGAGTTCGAGGAGATTTTTGCAAAAGCCCAAGCTTTCAGAGAATTAATTATTTCAAGATTATATACTTGTCAATCTCAATTTAGGATAATAATTTATAAAATCACGAATTCAACATCACTTGTTAAATATTATTTATTTGACAAATTCCTATTGAATGACACAATCTCTTGATTTTAGATCATTAATCGAATTTTGTTCATTATTTTCTAAATCTAGTGACATATTAGCGAATTTGTCACATTGTCATTTTGCTTAGATGTACTAATGAGTTTATTATCAAAAGATTTTTTTCGATGCCTACAATTCGTAATTAGAAGGTAGAGAGGGGATTGCTGTGATTATCAAAATTATCATGGTAGGTCATGGTAATTTACCCTTCTCATTGGTTTCTCAAGTTCCTTCTTATTTTGTGAGACTGTTTAGTCCACCATATACTTGAGACATTTTTAGAATTACAATTGTCTCCCTCAAAGTTATCATAAAGTATCTTTATGAATCCCCATATTTATTATAAATTAAATTACTCCCTTCTAAACTATGTATTCAAGGGTAATACTTTGAAGCTAAAACAAATTGAGTATGAATGACGATTTACCTTAATTTATTAATTTGCCAACAGAGAAATTAGTTTTTTGACAGATTTTTTTTTTTTTAAGTATTTCCAACAGATGTTTAATTCCAAGTTTCAGATTCCTTTCATACTGGAGTTACTATTAGACAAAATTGACTCAAAAAGACATATATATGGACCTAATATCACATCCGAATCGATAACATTATACTAGATGACATAAACAGATGTGATGGATTGATTACGATTTACTTAATGACAATGACCACGTTAGAATTAATATATAATATTTTTTTTTGTTTCAAACTAATTATCGTTTTAAATACATTATCTTATATTAAATTATCTCTTACTTTAAAAAGATTTTAAGTATTAAATAATTTTTTTTTATTTTTATCCTTAGTTCCATATTAATAAAAGGAGGATTATACAGTTATTTTTTTTTCTCCAACAGGAGGGTATAAGATTATATAGTTATATATTAATGTAAAAGAGTACGTAATTTAATCACTTTAAACTATCTTTTAGTAAAATTATTACAATTTAATATTTTTTAAAAACCGTATATATTAATCAAAGGTGATAAATATTTTAAAGCGACGAAAAGGAAGTAACACCTCCCTAAAATGATCAACAGGGATAATGATAATAATACTACACATCGATAATTAACCACCTCCTTCCACACTTTCTCCTTTATAATTTATTCCAACAATTATTGTGGTAGTTGTCCATAAAATATTTGTCTGCTAGAAACAACACTTGGGGGGGAACATTTTATAAGGCATCTTTTGTACTACTAGATTTTAATTGATTCATCTCATAGTACTATATAAACAGGAGAAGTAATCAAAATGAGTAGGATAATTAATAAAATGGAAATAAGAATGGAAATGTTGTTGGCTTTGGTTCTTGGAGCTTTACCATTAATGGGATTGATTTTATGGTTTTGGTATGATATATGGTACGCAATTCCCCTTAAACTTCGATGCAAATCTCTGCTGATGGCACAAAACTTCCACCTGGTTACATGGGGTTTCCATTCCTCGGAGAGATGTTAACTTTTCTTTTGTACTTCAAGTATCTAAGACGGCCCGATGATTTCATTAATTCCAAGAAACACAAGTAAGACATTTCCTTAGTTATTAATCATTTAAATAATTTCATGATATGAAATTTAATTCACACCTAATTAGCAAAAACTCGTATTCATATAATTTCACGTATCTACAAATATTTCAATTTTTTTTGTACTATTATGTATATTTTTTAAATACGCTGACTTTTTTCGTATTATATTGTACGAATAAATAATGTAAACTAGTATTCCAAGTAGACATTGATTATTATCTACATCACCCAACAATAAGCATTAAGTTTGTAGTAATATATACAATCTGAATTAATTAAATTGGGATTAATAGCAAATAATTAATTAATGTATTTGAAATTATCCAGGTATGGCGATGCAGGAATGTTCAGAACTCACCTCTTTGGTTCACCCCATCCATTATAGCCTACTCTCCATCACTTAACAAACTTGTTTTACAATCGGAGAATCTGTTTGGTCAAAAATGGCCTTCTATTGAACTATTAGGCTATGATTCCATTATAGGTGCTGAAGGGGAAGAACATGTTAGGATGAAAAGATTTGTGGTAGGAGCCATCAATCAACCTGATGCTCTCAACAGGGTGGCACTTCTGGTTCAGCCTCGCGTCATCAGTGCACTCCATTCATGGGCTGAAAAGGGTAGAATTGTTGGATATGACGAAGCAAAGAAGGTACCAAAGTTTGAGTTCATTTATATTCGTTCATATTCGTTCGAACAACTATTATTTAAAATATTATTTGATAAAAAATACTATATCAACTTTTTAAAATGTTTGATAATATACTTGAAATAAAAGTTAGTTCAAAAACATATTTAGATATTGAAACAAAATATTATTTTAAAAATAACAAATAATGAAATAATCCAAATGAAAACTTATTAGTAGTTGCTAAACTTCGCCATTTCCATTTCAATGTAGGACATATAACAAGTTTTCATTTAGACTATTATTATTTTTGATATATTACTTGAGTAGTTATTGTAGTAACTTCTTTGATGTGATATAAAAAGATGATAACGTGTAAGAAATAATTACAATATAGTATTATTTAGAAAATAATAAAAATTTTCACCATTTTTCTTGCAGTTGACATTTGCGAACATTGGCAAGTATTTTGCTGGTTTGGAGCCTGGCCCAGAATTAAATACCCTTTCCAAGCTTTTCACCGAGTTTCTTAAAGGAGTTAGAGCTTATCCCCTCAAATTTCCCGGAACTGCCTATTACCGCGCTATTCAGGTTAGTTTAATTTCCATGCTAATTCCTTCCTTATCAACGTCATTTTTCTTGTATCCTCATTCTTCACACTCGCATCTGTTGAGATATATTTTATAATTTTATTGTTGTTGCTATTGGCTTATTGCTATTTGTTAATTTGTTGCTATTAGGATGTAATCGATCGGGATATATTTTGTGACTTAAACTTAGTTGTTGTTAATTTAATTGTGAAATTAACTTGCCTAATTATTATTATTTAAATTTTTATATTTTGTTACTAGTGAGGATTGGGTCTTCTTTTGCGGGTACCCGGTAGGTCGAATACCAGTTTTGTATGGATGGGGTAGAGGGTCGGAATTTTTTTGACCCGATCAATGAGAGTCAAGTATTTTTTTTAACTCATAGATCGGGTACCCGATCCATGAACACTCCTATTAAGCATAAGGAATGTCTTCTACCAAAACATTTACTTCTATTCGTTTAGTCATCTTAGGTAAATTATAAGAAATTCTTTGTGATTTGTTACCTCTATGATTTATTAACTTACAATTTGCCTCCTTGTAATTTATATTAAAGTGAAATTGTTAAATATTCTTTTAAGTTATCGTTAGGAGATTTTTGATTAAAATAGGTTATTTTAGTAATTTAAAGGATCTAATCAGTGTTAATTATATATTTTAACAAATAAAATACAATCATCCCTTCTGGCGCGAGGAGTTTCTAGGTTGTGGATACATTTCATGGTTTAGGAGTATTTTTAACTTTTTGTACAAATCTATTAAATTTTTAACATTTCATCTATTTTACACAAAAAAAAAACCCCAAAAAATGAATTATAAATTTATAAACCATAGGGAGAAAATCGAAACATTAACCAAATCACTAGGAGGGTCCATGTAATTTACCCTATTAATTAAGGGAGATACCCTTTGGTCTCATTATCTCTCTGTCTCATTTCTGAAATTTATTTACTTAAAAATTTAAAATTACTCACGAATTATTAGTATACTTAATCGATCTATTTGATAGAAGACATCAGTGAAAATCTAAATGTTTCCACTTTATTGAGAAGTACTCCCGCCTGTACTTCCATGATCGAATTATCCTCTGTTCTCCGTGACTTGCTTTTTGTACTCTTTTTGTCTTAAACTCATCCAAAATTGGAGAATTTTATTATAAAAAACTTTCTCAAATCTCGAGGAATGCATCAACAAAAGAGCAAATTTGAGTATAAACACCAATGAATTGCTAGCGAATTTGTGCTAAAGATTGGCTTCTCATTAATCAATCCTCATCCCAAATCTAACCTCCTAAGAACACTATTACGTACGTGGAAGAAATCGAATGACATGAAATTATAAAAAAAATTTCATTAATTTGTCAGAGTCGGAAGAAAGCTATATCAATCTTCAAGGTAGAAATGGAAAAAAGGAAGAAAAACTTGAACGTTGAAACTGGTGAAAAAGATCTTATGGATGGACTGATGAGACTTAAAAATGAAGAAGGCAAGCAGTTGAGCGAAGTTGAGGTTCTTGATAACATTGTGAGCCTCGTTGTTGGAGGATATGAATCCTCCACTCTTTCCATTATGTGGGCTTTGTTTTATCTCGCCAAATATCCTCAGGTTCTCAAGAAGGTTCGGGTAAGTAGGGATAGAGGTGATTTTTTTTTTTAATTAATTAAAAGAAAAAGGTTCGGTTATTAGATAAAATGACAATCTATTTATTTATTTTGACCTCATTTCTAAATTTTTTTTTTGGGACATTTTAATTTACTATGTGATCCAACTAAACAATTGCAGGAAGAGAATGTTCTTGTTAGAAAAAATTTCGAAGGAGATATGATAACCAATTATGAGATATCAAAGTTGAAATATACGAACAAGGTACTTATGCAATTAACGATCATTGTATATTTAATGAAATTTTCTTCATCTATTCTTACCTTGTCTAAGTGTTTACTGGCTTTAACATATGTAGGTGGTAGAAGAAATAATAAGATTGGCTAACATTTCAGCATTCGTGTTTCGAATCGTACATAAGGATGTCGAACACAAAGGTAGATCATTGAAGTTCGGCTCAAATGTGTGTGTCACATAAATGTCTTTGGTTTGTTCACATGATTTTTTTTAATTAATTTTTTTATTATTAAAGATAAAGGATTAAATTATTTCTTACGATACATAGGGATTACATTAGAGCACCCTCTAGATTAAAGATAATAAACTAAGTGGTCTTTTTCCCTATTTATGAATTGAAATACATATGTTGTTGTTTATTGCTTCTTCAATCCCATTTTTTTTTTTTGTCGCAATTTGACTTATTTGATCAAACAGAGTAATTTTATAATGAATAATTTGTATAATTTTATTCAATTTTTAATGAAATTTATTCAACAAAAATGAAATTTATATAAAATATTAACACATAAATTTAAAATTTGAAAAAAAATTAAAGAAATCTATATAAAATTAAGCTATGAAAATTTAATGTGTTGATCAGAAAAGTCAAACAGTGAAATACGGAAGTATAATATTTTCTATAATATTATTGTTATCAATAACCGGTTAAACATTAGGGTTCTCTAGAATCACGAAATACATCTTACATTCTTGCTTAAGGACGATGCCGTCTGGAGCATGATTTTGTTGGGTTGATTTTTTACTTTTTTTTGCAGGGTATAAAATACCAAAAGGATGGAAAGTAATTTGTTGGCTTCGATAAAGCCTTCATGAAAATCCTGAAAACTTTGAGGATCCGTTGACCTTTAATCCGGATAGATGGGATGTAAGTAAAAGTGTTGCTACCTTGATGAACAAAATAATATTTAACTTTGCAATTATTTTTAAATACGTTTTTCAATTACTTTTTTTAATCTTACACAAATCACATTTGAAAAATTGTTATAATATTTATTGAAATAATATTTAAAATAATATCTTAAATAAGTTTCTGATTTTATTTTGTCAGGAAAAGCCAAAGTCCGGAACATTCTTAGCGTTTGGCGCTGGAAAAAGAGTGTGTGCTGGGAACATGCTTGCTCGATTACAAGTTGCAATTTTTCTACATCACTTGGTTTTTGGTTATAGGTATAATCCTTTTTATATGCTTGTTCTTATGAAGGTTGTTACTTTCTCCAACTAGTCATAATTCTATTTGTGGGAGCTTTTTCAATTATTTTGTAAATATTTTCTCAAATTCTTGTAGGAATTTTCACAATTCAAGTTCTTATCATTAGATATAGGATTGTAAATGATCCAAATTGGATTGAGCAGTTTTATTTTTATATTTCCAATTTGTTTAATGACTTATAATAATTTTCAACATTCATTAATTCGATTATTTTTCGAGCCAATCTCATACAAACTTTTATTGAGAGTCACGTTCTAATAGCTTGATTTATTTGTTTAAACATCAAAGTCATACGAGTGTTCTATGATTGATTAGTTGACCGATCACTATTGAAAAGCTCTTAGTATTTCTGGTCTGAGTCGGACATTGAATAATTAAGTTAGTTTGTTAGAAGCCCCAAGTATTTGATAACCTTTATTTGAAATATTTATTGCAAGGAAATTATATTTTTTGAGTTGTGAAAAATTTCATAATTGACAATGTAATTAAGGTGAAGTAAGCAAGGGTAGATAGCAAACTGTTGGAAATTTTACAATGTTATTGAGAAACCATACAGCGAGCTTTGAATGCTCCTACGGTGTAATACCGTATCGCTTATTATTCTATTTTGCAATTCTTAATTTGTACTCTATATTTCTTTTTTAGACATATTATAATTCTAAACTTTCAGTTTTATTCAGTTCAGTCAAAATTTTAACACTATTATCAAAGTTAATGGATGTTTCAGTCATGCACACCACACACTTAAAATAGAATATTCGTCAAATTTTCAACACTATTAAAAATTTGACTAAAATGGAATGAATCTAAGAGTTAAAGGTGCAATGTGTCCAAAATTTAGAATTTGGGTGCAAAGTAAAAACTAATGATAAGTTAGGGGGTGCAAAGAGGAATTGGTCATGACTATTTTTATTAATTGGCACAATACGCCCCTAAACAAGGCGTATAGTATACAATTGTTTAACATCCATTAATTTTGATAAATGACGTTAAAAATTGGATTAAAATGAGAGAAATCTAAGAGTTCGAAATGTATTATACTTAAAAATAAATATAAAATATAAAATAAGAATCAAGTACAAGTTAAACAGTATAAAGTGAATTGTAAAGCCTTTAATAAAAATTTATATTGTACCGCCTATAGTGTGGTTCCCTACACAATTACACGACATTACCTTTAATTTTTACTTATGATATTGAGCATGTAATGCATTATGTAATGAGTAGTTTTTGATTACTCACTCTGTATGCGGAGTGAGTATGACATTATTGAGATTACTAAAAAGTAAATAAGCGATTATATTATTTTTTAATCATCTAACGACTTGCAATACTCACTTTGTAAAGAATTTTCTTTATGTAATACGTTTTCTATATGCATTTCTAGGTGGGAACTGGTCAATCCTAATGCAAAGATGAGTTATCTCCCCAATCCAAAACCGGTCGACGGAGTTGAGATTGCGATAACCAAAATATGAAGTGCATATCTAAGGCAACTTTATTTGTGTGGAAATTTTAATGCTTTATTTTCTCCTTGGCAAGTTTGTTCCACTGGCTTCTCGGTCATTGTAATAATGATAGATTTATGAATTCTCATTAAAGCCATACGTTCCTTTTTTGGAAAATAAATTTGGATGGAGTACTTGAAATACATATAGGCTGCATTTAGAGGGAGGGATTGGATTTGAAATTCCTTATTCAAATTAAGGAATTTAATTGGGAGTTGAAAATTTATTAATAAATAAAAGTGAATTTCAAATTTAACTAAATTTTATATTTTTTTTGAATCACTTGTTACAAATTCAATCATTTCAAATCATTCCTATAAATCAAATCTACCCGACCAAATACAATCATATGTAGATGGGTAAATTCACTTTACTCCCTTCAACTTGTTATAATTTATCACATTACAATCCGAACTTTTTTTACCACTTTGTGCCCTACTATTTTTTTCCTCACCATTTTAGTCCAATTGTAAAAAGTTTTCAATTGCTTCTGTTAATTATTGAGCTGAAGTCTAGATAAAAAAATGTGTAATTTATAAGGTGCAAATTGTAAAAAAAAAAAAAAATTTCGTAAAATTATATGAAATTTGAACAAAAAATCAATATAATCTGTCTTATAGAAAAATTTTAATTTTTTCTTCATTTTGACCATCAATTCCACATGCACAGCAAAAACACATTACAAGCATAAATTAAACATTCTACCTTATCTAAAAGACTTAAATAACAAATTACATAGTACAAGATCGAACCACATTTTCAAAAAGATCATTCTCGTGCATAGCTCCCCTTAACTTTTTCTCATTTTTGACAATCAAATTCAACTAGAGAGAGACTCTCATTTTCTTGATAAAACTCCAATGAATAATACCAAACTCTTCATTGTCCAATCTACTTGTTTCTCTAAATTGCTCTTATATTGTAATAGTAGAAAGTGTTACATTTTGTACAAGTAATTAATTATATATTTATATATATAAATGTAGAGTGAAAGAGTAACGAATTGTATAAGAGATTATTGAAGGCTGAGAGCTTGAAAATATGATCTTGAGACAATAACCACAATAACGTTCTTGATTCAACTCTTAATTAATTCCTTAATCACATTCTGCTTATATTTTAATCTCAACACCATCAACTGGTCTTGGATGGGGCAAAGAAGTCATCCCAGCATTATTGTTGACTAGTTCCCACCTGAAAATTTTCACAAGTATAAATGTCTCATTTTTCTCCTTCAGCAAATAAAATTACCATTATATATATATATGATACTTAATTGCTTAATCAACAAAAAGAAGAGAGAGAAAATAAAGTAAAATATATTGACATATAGCACATGATACCTGTAGCCTATAACCAAATGGTGGATGAAAATGGCAACCTGCAATCGAGCAAGCATATTCCCCGGACATATCCTCGGTCCCCCGCCAAATGCCAAGAATGTCCCAGGCTTTGGTGGCCCCTGAATAAGTCATTTATGCATCTAACATTAAATAAATATGTAAATTTATTATCGATGAGCTTTGACTCAAGTGATATTGAAATCGACTTAAGAATTATATGTCTCGTGTTCGACTCTAAGTCACAGCCCAAAAATATCAGAAATAAATATGTAAATCTATAAAACTGGTCTTAATTTCCAGGCAGGTGCAAGTAAGTTTCTGCTTACATTCCATCGATCTGGATTAAAACACAATGGATCTTCAAAGTTTTTCGGATCCGTATGGAGGTATCGAAGCCAACATATCACTTTCCATCCTTTAGGTATTTTGTATCCTGCAAGAGTTTCATTAATTTTTAAGCAGCAGAAGATAAGCTGTATGCTCCTCGGAATGTATTTGTTATTTTGTAATCTCGAAAAACATTATATGTACTGTGATTTTCAAAATTACAAATATTATAGTTATAACTTTATGAGGAAAATTTTTTATTTTAATGAATAGTATTTAAAAACTAAGGGGTGAGATCAATTTAAAATTGAATAAAGAGAGATGAGCATTTAGAAAAGTCTGTAATATTCTTATTTTTAAAAAAAATTTCATGAGCTATATGGAAATTAAAGTGAAAGAATTTCTTCGCACCTTTGAATTCAACATCCCTTTTAGCTTTTCGGAAAACAAATGTCACCGATACATTGGCTAATCTTATTGTTTCTTCCACAACCTGCTTATTAATTAATTATATTACTCGTCCAAAAATGAGCAAAATTAAGACACTGAGACTAGTATATATTTAATGATTTTTTTTTAATCGAGTGAAGAGTGTACCTTGTTTGTGTACTGCAATTTTAGAATGTCATCGCGGGTGATGAAATCACCATTTCTAGTAACAATCATGTGCTCCTCCTACAAGAAAAATAATGGAATGAAGAATGACCAAACAACTCTCTAACTTGGTGATCTTAATTATATTGTTTGATAGGCATAATATATATTACCCTAAGCTTTTCGAGTACATTGGGGTACTTCGCAAGATAATACAAAGCCCACATGATAGATAGTGAAGTAGATTCGTAGCCAGCAATTATAAGGCCTACAATGTTATCAAGAACCTCTCCATCTTGTAATTCCATACCCTCTTCATCTTTGAGGCGCAGAAGTTGATCCAACAAATCATACTCGGCTCTTGCCGCAGCATCTCCTTCAACCCTTCTCTTGTTAATCTCCTTTGTAAAAATTGCCATGACTTTCTTTCGACACTGTTATTACAAATTCATAATTATGGGAATGTTCTCCTAAATAGCATATGTTATTCATATTCCCAAACTAATTAACTTTTAAGGGAATTTTACAGATCAGTTGAGGAAATAATTTCGTTGGCTTTAAAAGTTTATACAATACAAGTTTTTAAACTACATATTAATATACTGTACAAAATTTTAAAATATAACGAGATAATTCTATTATGAGATCGTAAAATTTTCTTGTATGATGTAAAAAAGAAATTAAAGAAAGAAACTCATTGGTTGGGGATGTCAAAAGTTTAATAATATATTAAAATTGTAGGTTAGATACTTGATTAGCAATATATTTCGTGATGAATGCTAACCTGGAGGGCATAATGATAAGAAGTTCCTGGAATATTTAAAGGTTGACTTCTGACTCCTTTTATCATGCCTGCAAATAGCTCATCAAGTGTGTCCAAATGGGGACCGGGCTCGAACCCACAAAAGTACTTCCCGATATTCTCGAAAGTAACCTTCGGGGTGTCTCTAATATAGGGTTAATTGAACCCAAAATAAATACACAAAATAAAAGGGTTAAAAAAAAGGCGAAAGAGAAAAAAGAAATAAGATTTAAATGTGTTTAAGCCTTAAAACTTGGAGGGGTATCTTTGTCCAATAAAGGTGGTAAATAAATAACAAAATAACCAGAGGATAAAGTGGAGAAAGTGGAAACGATAGAAGTGGTAATTGTAATTAACCCAAAATAAAATTGTTTTTTGAAGAGGGGCCTAGAGAGTTTTCTTGAAAGCTGAAATTAGTATGAAAAGTTACATCAATTAATAGAAAAAGTCTTTGTTTCTTCAACAAGTAGTGAGTATTCTACTATTGTATATTATTATTATTGAATGATTAAAAAATATTAAAAATATATAATTTTTAATTATTTTAATGACCGTGATATGCATCCAATATTACAGGTAGAGTGAATAAAACAGTTTTCAACATTACAAAGTGAGTAATACAGTCTTACTCGAGATAATAAATAGGGTCAACAATTTATTGTACCTTTTTGGCTTCATGAAATGCTACAACTCTTCCTTGTTTTGACCACTGTTGAAGGGCTGCTATAATTCTTGGTTGGACCGTAATGGCTATCCTCCGGAGAGCATCAGGTTGATTGATGGTCTTCACAGTTAAGCTTCTAATCCTTGCATGTGATGATCCTTGCAGGGAGAGGATGGAATTTCTGCCTATAATTTCAGTAGCCGGCCAGCCCGTACCAAAGTTGTCTTCCGATTGAAGGATGAATTTGTTAGCTGATGGAGAGCATGCAATTATAGATGGTGAACCAAAAAGATGTGTTTTGTACAATCCTTCTCTATCACCATATCTGATTATTTGGATAATTAAATTTTACAACATGTTATAACCTTAATGAAAATTTCAAACTAATCAAACTCAAAAGCTAATTAATGGAAGTCTTTATTTCCAATATTAATTATATTTTACAACATGTTAACCTAAAACACCAATAATTGAGGCAATAAGTGTATTCTTATTTTAATTTTGAAAAGGGCCAATGACAAATGTTTTTAGGTAGATCATGAGACATTAAAAAATAAAAAATAAGTTTTTATGTCAGGTTTACCTGTAGCTCTGGTCAACTTTCAAACTGATTAAAAGTTCATGAGAATTTAAAGATTAAACAAAGCACATAATGACAAAATCAATTTATTAAACAGAACAGAATTCAAGTTTGAGTTTTCGCCTTAAAATTTTCCATTCAAAAACAATACAAGGCACGTCAAGAAAAGCATCTTCATAAAATTATTCTTTCATCCCATTTCATGTATTATATATATAATATTAAAAAATTTTATAGTCTCTTTAATAAAATCTTACATTGTATTTTAAAATCTTGCATAATATAATATCGTGTGTTATAAAAATTTGTATTGAATAAGAGACAGGAATTAATAAAATAATTTAATGAAGAAATACCTAATGAGAACGTAGAAGTTGCCCATAATACTACACGCAGTTCAATTAAACAATTTAAATTTGATCATTACACATCAATTAAAAAGATTTTCATCTTTTCGTCCAATTAAAACTGTAAATGGTATTTATTAGGGTAAATCACTTCAATAGTACTTTAACTAATTTATTAAAACTGAAATGATTTTTTAACATAAATTTTAGCTTAATTATTTGCTCAATTAAATAATTGTATCTAATTCGGTTCTTAAATGATGGCGCCGCCCAAAACATAAAATTTAATAATTTTGATTGGTATTAATTAAGGGCAGAAGTATCAAATCACATAAACCTGATACTTAATTTAAGTGTGAAATCATCACCAAAATAGTCCTCTAACATTTTTATTAAAATCAAATTAATCCCTCAACTAAAAATTTAACCAATTTAATCCCTCAAATAAAATTTTCAGTAAGGGGATCATGAGATTGAGAAATATTGGCAAATTTCTCATTTAATTTTTAAGCCTTTTCAATCATAACACATATTTTGAGATCGGAAAAAAGAAACAAACATAACAGTTAAGTGGGATATATAGTTATATATGTATTTCGTAGCTCAAAAAAAAAAAAAAAAAAAAGTCTTTTTTTTTTAACTATTACCAAAAAAACATGGGTACTGAAGCTTGGATATATAAAGTGATCTTACTTGTTTCTCTTGTGGTTAATGTAGTCATCGGGGCGATTTACAAACTTAAAGTACCAGAGAAAATGAAGCATCTCTCCATAAAATGGAATTCCCATATGGCCAAGAGGAAGCTTGGTGCCGTCGCCGGAACACCGGAAAGTAACTGGTAAAGCATACCGGAAATAGTTCCACCACCACATCGCCCACCCGATTAATGGTACAATTCCGACCAATATTGCCATCCACATTCCTGATAAGGTTATTTCCATGGGGTTTCTAACAATTTCCCTAGTACTCTATTTTTCCATTCCAATTTTTGGTGATTTTTGAGGGAACATATGACCTGCTTTGATTATAGATGTAATAAATACATGTTCTTGGATGTAGTATTCTATTGTTTTGGTTCTATTTCCGGAAAAATATTTAAGTAAATTTGATTTTTGACTCATCTATAGACCTTGTAGTCAGGGTTAAATTTTAAAAAAAATGTACTTACATCACCTGATGTCATAGATTCTTTAAAATTTAATCCACACCATAGAATCTACAAGTGAGGTTAAAGATCGAATCTACCTAAATTTTTGCTCTATTTCAGTATTACTATAATTTTGTTTCTTTTCTATCATGATAACAGTGAGATTTTTTTGTCCTTTAATATTTACTCACATTTAAAAATATTAAAAAATATAAGTTTTTATATTAAAATTAATTGGTAACAATTAGAGTAGCTTGAAAACTTATTAATTAATTTAGAATTTCAATTAGTGACAAGCAAGGTGACCTATAAATTTATTAATTAATTTAAAATCTTTTGACTAACAAAAATGATGTTTATATTTGAACACTTTCTCTCACATGTGACTTGAGCTGAATATGAAGATACTCTGTTTCACGTGAATCAAATGGAGACTGGAATCTTGTTATACGTGGGTTAAACATAAGAAAGCTCGTTGGAAGGGGTTTAAACAAAACTCTTTTACACGTGGATCAAACGTAAGAGGTTGAATATGGAATTTTGTTACACGTAGTCAAACATTGACTGAAACCCTGTGTACACGTTGGTTAGACGTATGAAAGATCGTTAGAAAGGATTGGATAGAATTCTGTTATACTTGGGTTAGGCGTAAGAAAACTTGTTGAAAGGAGATGGACAAAATCCAAGACACGTGTAAATAGATAGAAAAATACTTGAGAGTTAGATCTGATACTATGTTAAAAAATATGAGTTTCTATTTTAAAATAATTAGTGACAAATAAAGTGACTTAAAAATTTATTAATTAATTCAAAATCTTTTGACTAACAATGTAAAATTTATACTTTAACATAAAATAAAATAAAAAAAGAAAGAAAGCATGTCATCATAATATATAATGTAGCACGCAAAAACATAGTCAAAACTATATATTAGTTAAAATTTGGTTAATTTCTTAGAAAATGACGGTTTTTAAAATTTATCTATTATTTGTTAGGGGTATTCTGGAACTATGACTATCGCACTTTAAAAGTGCGTAATCAATTTAATTACCCACTTTTAAAGTGCGTAATCAACTTTGGTTTTTTTTTTTTTTTTAATATGGTGATTTCGCACTTCAAAAGTGTGAAATCACCGTATCAAAAATAAAATTAAAAAAAAAATTGATAACAATAACACTTTGCCTCCATGCACTATATGGGTAATTACATTTTGTCCCTCTAAACAAAATATATACAATTTGTCACCAAATGACACTATTCATTTATTACCAATATTAAAATTATTAAGATAATTTAATTACATAACTAAAATTCCCTTGGTACTGTATATTGATTTTTATGTATTTAAATTTTGATAGTGATGTGATAATTATTTAAAATAAGCAACAAAAAAAAAAAACTATATAATATTTCAATGTATTTCTTGGTCTTAAATTTTTGAAATGTTTGGATTTCATTTTTTATTATTTTGAATTTGAATGTTTAACTGAGTGGTAGAACAATTTTCAAGTAAACTTGCTTTCTATGAAAAAATTTTCTGTAAAGGTATTGTATGAAAATAAAATTTCGATTAAAATTTGAAATTTTTTCGATATCTTTTAGTAGTTTATACTTTTAATATACACATCTAGATATTCTGTACATATTGTGATGTTGGATATAATATAATTCAACAGTTTCTCACATTTTCACTCCTTAAAATCCAAGATATCAATGTGTTATTATATTTTATTTTTTTCTAATTCTTTTAAACTATCAAAAATCAATAAAATACATGAAAAATAAAAATATGATACTAAGGTTATTTTAGTCATCTAACTAAATTTTCTTGGTATTTTTAAAATTTTAAAAAGTGAATAATATGAATCGGAGGTAAAGTGTATATTTTTATAGTTCAGAAAGACAAAATGTAGTTACACTTGTTGTTTAGGGAGCAAAGACAAGTGTAATTACACTTTGCAAGTGCGAAATCAAGATTTCGCACTTTGCTTTAATTTTTGTTTTTAAAAATTGCAAAATGGTCCTCCTACACCTTATAATAAGTGTAGTTACACTTTGTCCCTCTAAACAATAGAAATATACACTTTGTCCCCGATTCACATTATTCATCCTTTAAAAATTTTAAAAAATCAAGAAAATTTAGTTAACTGACTAAAATACCCTTAGTATCATATTTTGACTTTTCATATATTTTATTAATTTTTGATAGTTTAAAAGAATTAGAAAAAATATAAAATATAATAACACATTGATATCTTGTATTTTAAGGAGTGAAAATGTGAGAAACTATTCAATTATATTATATCCGACATCATGAAATACATTGACATAGGTTATATAGCAATATTATATAATTTATTTTTGGATTTTTTTAAAATAATTATCACATCACTATCAAAATTTAAATGTATAAAAATCAATAATATAGTTCTAAGGTTTTTATTTATTTTAACTATATTATCTTAATAATTTTAATATTGGTAATAGAGGAATAGTGTTATTTGGAGGGGCAAACTTTATATTTTTATAGTTTAAGGAGACAACGTATAATTACCCACTTAGTGTAGAGAGGCAAAGTGTTATTGTTTTAATTTTTTTTTTTAAATAATGGAATTTCGCACTTTATTAAGCACTTTAAAAGTGGGTAATCAATTAGATTACGTACTTTTAAAATATAAAAATTATAATTTTAAAAAATTATCACTAAATAATTACATTTACTCGATAAATTTTAAAAACAGTTATAATCCGAGAAATTGGCCTTTAAAACTCCGAGTGAGTTGTTCAGTGGACAAACCAGGCCGGCAGTCAACCATAGGCTAATAATTCTTCTTTTCTTTTTCTTTTAGTCTTGGCGGTTCATTGGTTAGAAATGAATCAAATGATTGGAATTGTAAATGAAGTATCTACCGCACAATTTGGAAGTTCAAATGGCACTGTCAACTTTCAAGCCTACAAAAAGCAAAAACAGCCTTTCACGAGAATGAAGGCATAGAGTAAAATACACTTAATTAGGGCCCAACCAATTATAATCGAACAAGTCGAAAAGATTTTTACTAGGAAATATGACAGAAATAGTCCCTCACATTTGGAACAATATAAAATGGTCCCTTAGACAAGTGAAATGCACCAAGGAAAAAAGAAAGATTATTGACTGTAGTTTTCTATAAGTTAATTAAAGACTCTTAAATTCTTAAGTCAGAGTTATAACTAGTGTTTATAATTTTAAAAATTATAATTTCTATGATACTATTATTTCTCAATGCACTAAACGGTCCTAGGGTATGAATAATTATGTGAATAAATCATCTTGAAATGAGGTAAGATCTTGAGAGTCCCTCTTTTACATAGACGTGTAATAACCTTTTTTTTTTTTTTTTTTCTCTCTCCAAGGAAATGGAAGCAGAAAGTAAATTTTATGGTAGTCGATGCAATTTAATATCCACTAGCTAGCAAAGGTGTGTCCTTAATGTGGGGGCAAGAGAAACAACCGTAATGTTTTGTGGGGGAAGAAAGAAAAATATGAAATTTTAATTTAGCCCCCTTTTGGCTTTTATTCCATTTTTATTAACTTTAATTTATACTTGGAGGAAATGATCAGTTAGATACTTAGATTACATGGGGCTGTATTACTTTTAGAGTATCATAAGGGACTAAATTAGTTTAAACCCAAAACACAAGGGACTGAAGTAGTATATTTTTCAATATTTTATTCACAAATTTAACATCATGCCATTATCTTTCTTCAATTTTGGCCTTACATTGGTTCTATTACCAAAAGTCAAGGGACAAAATTAATTTGACAATGATACTATGCCCAATTAGATTATACGACCCTAAAATAATTATTAAAATGATAATTTTTCCATTTAGTACCTGCACTGATCTAATTCAAATTATCATAAAAATATCAAACCGACATCGTAATCCTTTCTAGATGTAGCACCAAATTATCCAAGGACTTTATTCTTATGAGATGCCCATAATAACGGGCTTGTATTATCTGAGACCTCTCTCTGTCAAGAAATAGACAAACCGGTCGGCAAATAGTCAAGTGTCCTATATTTTTATAGGACTGATATAATCATTTGTTTTTTAATATTAAATGATTCTATTAAAGATGAGCAAGAATACATGGTCACCAATCGAGCTAATCTAATAACCAAGAAGACAAGGTCAATGAGATGATCTCATGTGTATAAGATATGTCTCTATTTTTTAACGTAAGTTTGCAACACAGGAAATCACCATATATTGCAAAAAAAGTAAAGGAAAATTTTATAGTTTTGTTGATGGAATTATTCTGTTGTTAATATAATATATTTTAAAAATTTATACCGTACAAATTTTAAAATCAACAGAATAGTATCTCAAGAGTATTATAGAATTTTTCTAAAATAAACGGGATTAGTATTTTATTTGAAAAAACACAAACTCGTTAATTAAAATAATAAAAATGCATTTTTCGATGAAAAATTAAGTGATTTTGTCAATTTATTTAGAAAAGTGCATGTTCGTGTTAATGTACTTATGTCAGTCTATTTGAACAAAAATATGGAATAATAGAAGCACACAATATACTATAATCAAAAAATGTGACCCATATTTTAATTGTTTAGAGAATCGTAAACTTGTAAATCGAAAAACTTGAAAATGTTTCTTTTGATAAATTTTTTTATTGACTTACTTATAAAAATGTGTGCATGAGTTAACTACGTTTGCTTGTGTTGATTTGAAAAAAAAAAATCGAAAAGAAAAATCACACCAGGCCATATACGATTAATAAAGTATGTGATTGTTACTTTGTTTGAAAAATCACAAACTTATAAAACTAGAAAAACAAAACGTACTTTTGGATAAAATTTTGTGTCAACTTGTTTATAGCAATGTATGTGCTTTGATGTGACAATAAAACACAACTTAGATAATAAGATGCTTTTTATATGATTTAATAGTTATGCGTTCGAATCAAATCATTAGTGGGTAGGAAGGAAGAAATACGGTTTAAATAATAATAAAAAAAATGTGCTATGGTTTAAACTAAATTTTAAAATATGTAGAATTACACCATATATTTAGGGGTGTCAATAGGTCAAGTTATCAAATTATTATGTCATATCGGGTGTGACCCGTTTATTATCGTATCGGATTTATGTCGTGTCATGATGGGTCCATTTTTTATCGTGCGTATTCGCGTCTGACCTGTTTATGTTTGTGTCGGGTTTATGTCTGACACGTTTATTATTGACAAAGAGTATTAACCTACTTGACAAATTAAATATTTTGCGATCCATTTGAATTGAAGTATCAAATTTTAATTATTTAATAACTTAAACAATTATTAATACTAACCATGTTGTCATAGTAATTTAAAACACATAATTAAAATTATTAAATTTTTTTGAATAATATTTAAAATGATTATTATATTTGATTTAATAATCTTATATTAAATCTATTATTCATAATCTTAAACTATACTATATTAAAAATTCTCGCAAAATCTGTTCATACAGTAACTTAACGAGTTATTGTGTCAACCCATGGATTGACCCAACTCAACCCGTTTAATTTCGTGTCATAAACGGGTTGACTCAATAATGACTCGCTAAATTTTAGGTCGTGCCATAATTTGTTAATTTTGGATCATATTCGTGTCGTATTATCGGCTCGTGTGAGAAATTACCAGCGTTACATATATTGTAATAAAAAATATAATTGTTATTTTGTTCAGGGAATGAAATATTCATAACTAAAAAAAGGGTAAATTATAATGAATTCCCTTGTGATTTGGTTAATATTTACGTGACTCTCTATAATTTTCAAACTTACAATCCGCCTTTTTGTGGTTTTTTTTTTTTGAAAAATGGATGATTAAAAGTTAAAAATGTAATAGATTTGTGTAAAAAGTCCAAAATACCCTTTATTCTATACTCATCTACTGCCCAAAAAATCCCTCCACCAGAAGGGAAGGATTGCGATTTATATTAAAATACAACTAATCTTAGGAGATTAGAAAATTTAAATTACTAAAATAATCTTTTAAATAAAGAACTTTCAACCTCCTAACGGTTACTTAATGTAATTTTCCCTTGTCAACACCGGTCAAAATTAAATAACTTATCTTTTGGGTGGCGTCACCATTTAGGGACTAAATTGGATATAACTATTTAGTTGAGGGACTAATTAAACTAAAATTTAAGTTAGGGGCTATTCCGATTTTAGTAAATAGTTGGAGGGCTATTGAGATAATTTTTTCCTAATTAATAATACCTTGGACTACTAACTATTATTTTTTAATGTTAAGTAATAAATCATTCTATTAATTACTAATTTGAAATAAAATAAGTTTGAATTAATTAAAAGTGGGTCAGTTCTAACTCGAGAGTGTACGCCTCGTAGTGAGCCTAACACGGTGTTGGGCCATGGCCTAATATTTACATTTTAGGCTAGGTGCCAAACCAGACAGTCTCAGCCCGCGAATAGTGATAACTCGTCTGGCTTTGGCACGTCACTATTCGCGGGCGTCCGGCCTAATCCTACTCCTGGCCATCTCTACGTGCATCCATAACTACATACATCTATTTATCTCGTAGTTATTTTTTTTAATAATTAAAAAAATGTTTTATGTCCACGACAAAACGCAATGATATAGTAGAATCATACAACCGACTTTATTTAGTGGAATTAAGGTTTGATTTGTTTGTTTAATTAAAAAAAGGTCTCATCATCACTTCTTTATTCTAAAATACTATATTTAACACAAGTTTATAAATAGAATTGCAAATCAAGTTTATGTACGAATTTATTTATAGAAGGATTTCTCACCTTCATTTGTGTTCTTTTTGCGAAAAAAATAGAATGAGAAAACACAGACATTGATCTTACTTGTTTCGTTTTGCATTAATGTAGTCATCAGGGCAGCGAAGAACTTTGAAATAATAGAGAAAATGACCCATTTCTCCAAAAAAGGGAAGCCCCATGGATCCCGGAGGAAGCTTTGTGCCACTTGCAGAACACCGGAAACTTGCCTATATAGGTAGGGTGCAGAAGATATCATTCCACCACCATAAGAGACACCCCAAAAGTGGAACAATGCCGACCAATGCTGCCCTGTAAATTTCGATATTTATTTCCATAGCTTTTTCTTTTTTGTTTTGTGCGTATGTAACGGATGTTCTCCTTATATCGGAATATATACTAGCGAAAATTCTTACATGGATCGCGCCTACGATATAATGTCATGTATTCTTTGGTCTATATTTTGTAACAACACAAATTTTTATTTTGATCTAGAATAACAGCTGGACATATGCAAGAACTACTGAACATGCCTAGTAGTTGCTCTTCAATTAATAAGAGTCTGTCATTTCAAATACATGGCCCAGTTTTCTGAATAGAATGACCTTCTCATTTTTCAAAAGTACGGATCTTTCATTCCAAATGAAAAACTTTCATTGGTTGAAAAGTAATTACTAAACATGTCTAATAATTATTCTTGACCGATATAAAATTTACTTCACTAAAGTAATATAGATAATGTGAAAAAATTACCATAGATAAAAAATCAAGAATTAAATTCATACAAAAATTTTCATGCTATCGTTCTAACAAACATCAAATCAAAGCAAAGATGCCTTTCAGGTTATTCGTCGGACTGATGATGCTAGAAGTCAAATATTACATACTAGCTACCATCAAAATATTTATAAAATACTCAATTATTCACACTCATGCACCTAAAACAGTATATATAATTTATAATAATATCCACGCAGAAAATTATTTATTTTCTCTATCTTAATTTTATTGTTTCTCATAAAATGTGCACATTTTTTTAGAAAATTCAGTTTTATAATATATATTGCCAAGTGATTCCTCATTATTGAGACAAAACAAATTAAAAAATAATAATTTATAAAGACATAAATTTAGAATTATTTATCAAAATCAATTTACGTGACAAATCATATTTATTAACAAATCTCAGATTTAAATTATTTGATTTGATGTTTGTTCCTTTTTTATCAGAATATTATCACTAAACATATATATGAGGTATTCTCTTGTGTGTGATATAAGAAGAATGAGAGTTTTGATGTTCTTCTATGAGTGATAATCGTGATTAGGTCTTACAATTTTGTTTAATTTATGACATCTGTTGGAATGTGCGAATTTTATGCTCACAAAATACAAGTGAAACTTTGAACATTGAAAATGATTTAGATTTTTTTTAGTAAATTTAATAATACATTAAAATTTTCATCACTAGATAAAAAAGCCCTCAATTATAAATTGATGTTAAATCCCTGAAACCATTGAACCGCCATGATGTTATACAAGTGGTTTTTAATGTAGAAACGAATATAAATTTGTTGGAAGACAAATACAAATTTTATTTACAATTTTTGAATATTAATAGGACAGATTTGGACGAATGGTGATGTTTCATCCAGCAAGGGTATCAGTCCTACCGACACAGAATAGATATATATATATATATATATATATATATATATATATATATATATATATGTACAGATTTGATAAGGTTTTCGACCAATATTCTTTAGCTATCTGTGTGACACTCGATGATGATATAAAGGTGCCAATTCGACTCAAATGTCAATAATGTTCTACTTAATTTCATGCATGATTGGAGTGGAGCGAGATTAGAACAAATGGACTTAAAATAATGGCATCCTCTAAGCATATATGCCAATTTTAATTATTCAACAGGTTTGAGAATCTTCAAGATTTGAACTCGCGAGAAACAATATTACGTATCAGACATCCAATCAACACACATATCCCAAATCTTATATCATGTGCATACAAATTAAATACAAATAAAAATCAACACACAAAATAAATAAAATTATGTGTCACTTTACACTAGTGAACACTTGATAATTGCTCATTGGAATTTCAGAAACCAGAATCTTCTATACCTATCCAAACTCGATTTGTGTAGAGAGCAGATATACTTCTGTACATACCTTAGCAAGGCGAGGGAGAGTAAATGTTGAAACATCCACCTTTAAAGATTTTAAATTCCACAATTTCAATTGAGCAATTAAAAAGAGAGCTTGAAGAAAAGAACTGACAAATTATCAAAAGTAATCAAAATTGGAACCATTAATGATTCAGCATTCAATTTAAAGTTTGGACACCACTTAAATACCTTCATGTGAAATCCAATAAACCATGACTTCTTGAATCAACATCTTAAAAGGTCATCTTTAAGGTGAAAATGATTGAGAGACATTTATTCCTAAGAACTAATTAGTACAATGTTCATGGGAATGATGACCCTTGGTGGACGATACTTGATCTGCTTGAAAATATGTATAACTTGAGTTGAGCAATTTAATACAATAATTAAAAGAAACGGATGGTATAAATAATTCAATTAAATTTTTTTACACATTCTCAATAAATAAATATAACAAATCCAAAATAAAAAAGTTGATGATATATAGTATTAAATACTGATGACTTATTGAAGGCTGAAAGCTGCATACAATACATTCCAAGACTGACAGAAATCATAATAAAAAGTGATATTAATAATATTGCTTTCCTCATCAGATCCTGCTTATGTTAATCTCAACCAGATCAACTGGTTTTGGGTGCGGAAGGTAGGTCATTTTTGCCTCAGGATTGACTAATTCCCACCTGAGAATTAATTACAATACATAAAGACTTCTAATTAATTGCCATCTTAATTGAACAATTTTATAACGGATTAAGGGGCGCAAGATTTCAAAGTATTAATTTAAAAATTTAATTAATTAGCAAAATTTAATTACCTGTAGCCTACAACCAAATGATGAATAAAAATGGCAACTTGTAATCTAGCAAGCATGTTTCCAGCACATATTCTTGATCCCCCGCCAAATACCAAGTATGTTCCGGGCTTCGGTTGTTCCTGATTAATTAGTAAAATATTAATTGTTTCGATAAATATTTATTAACAGTTCTATTTGTTGGGAAAGTGAAAATAGGTGTTTGCTTACATCCCATCTGTCTGGATTAAAGCACAAGGGATCTTCGAAATTTTCAGGATTCAAGGTGTGCATGTATCGAGCCCAGCATATTAATTTCCATCCTTCTGGTATTCTGTAACCTGCAAGAATTTGACTGAATCATTTTGCAATTATATTGAATAATTAAGGGTTATTGCCTAGCATAAAGCAAGTGTCTTTTTGAGTGACATGGCAATCTTGATTTTATTCTTTTTGAATTACACCCTGTGAAATTACAAAAGCCAACATAATTATCAGTAAAAATTAAATCATAAAATTACTTGACTATTAAAAAAAATAATAAAATTGATTTTACTTGACTATTTAATTATATGTGAAGATTTCGACTTTTACTACCTTTGACCAATATGACCAAAAGGATAACAGGTATTTCGTCACAACAGTGCACCTTATAATTGGAAAACAAATTATCCACCTTTTAGGCTACGACTTTGCAGAAAATGTTAGTAGAAACTCTTTAATTTGGTGCCAAAATTTATAATTTTGGTTTATCTCAAACGGATTTTTTGATTTGGGATTTATTTATTTTATTTTATTTTTACTATAAGGTGACCAACATTATTGAAATACCCCCTTATGCCCTTGTCAAACCGGTCAAAGGTAACAAAAATTGTAGTTAGGGCACCACCACTCGGGACTAAATTGGTGTAAAAAGGTCCAAGGTATACTATTAAATGTCTAGAACTATGACACGCTGTACCTGAAGACAATCCTAAGCATACAAAGTATGGTACTTCGAGAAACTAATAACTCGAGCCACAATAAACCCTTTGAAGTAAGGGTATTCAAACCGAATCCAACATAACCTAATAATCCAATAACTCAACTATATCCCTTTCATATAACTTATACTGTTTTTCCTTTTTCATTTTTCAAATAACATCTTATTTATCATGCTGTATAACTTTTTCCTTTTTATTCTTCACCTAACCATTTCATTTTTGATCAACCATATTTTTTAATAAATGATATTACATTCATGATATTTTATTTTTTTATTAGTTTGAATTTTTAACCCAAATAATTCAAAACATTCAAGTAGTCTACCCAACTAATATTTGGGTTGGTTTTATTTGGATTACGATATTAGTTGGGTTAGATTGAGTATTAATTTATTGATCCAAAAATCCTAATACCCTCCAACTTGAAAACCTAATTTATGAACACCTCTACTTTCATGTATTAGCAAGCCATACCATAAAATACAGGTAAATTCTTTTATGGACTAACATCTACACACCCACAAGATATAAAGTTTGTGGGCCATATTGTGGATTCTATTGTGGAGTCCATGCAGGACTCACAGACTTAGTGTTTTGTGGATACATGCATCTTGGTGCATGTAGGAATTTGCCTACTGTGGGGTCCATGCAAGACTCTCAAATTTGTATCTTGTAGGTGCATATAGGAATTTACCTAAAATATATTTTACAGACAATCACATAGGGTGTTCATCTTGATCTGATGACTCGAAAAACCTGCTAAACTGGTCCGTCTTGAACCAGAAAAATAGGGTACTGAAACTGCATTGAAACCAAAGAGACAGGTCCAGTACAGGTAGAGTGTCGGATCACTCAAGTAGAAAGTCGAGTAGAGGGTCACATTTTAGTGACCCGTAGCATACCCGACTTGGTCTACTTCGGGGTAAATTTGTAAATTTTCTTAATAGGGTTTCGTTAGATTTAGAAGTTAATAGGGTTATTACTACATTTAGTATTATTTCGATAGCCTATCACAGATCTCACATCTTTTTCTTATTACCTTCCTCACATCCTCTTTGTTATCCTTTAGTTCTCAATCACCTGAAGTCTACCCTTGCAGGGATGTAAGCCTATTTGTTGGGATGTAAACATTTTTATGTATTTTGTCTAATAATTGAAAACTTAATTGTTGTTGTTGCCTGTTTGTTGAAATGTAAGCAAAATGTATGAAATTAAATCCATTAGCATTATTTTTATTTTTCATATTTTGTTGTTTATGGGGTCAGATACTTGGTCTACTCAACCCTTTTTGCATTTGAACTGGATAGAGAGTCAGAATTTTCTTGACTCGATTAAAATCTTGTAGAGAGTCAGGTATCATTTTTGCCTCATGGATTTTAAGCAAGTCCATGAGCACCCTACTATCATGTCCCATTCTTTTACACAAATACAAGATAGCTTAACTCCATTTTTCAACCCCAACTTGTACTAGATTTTCACTTTGCACCTTAACTTTATTTTAGACACTTTACACTCCGAAGTGTATAATTCTTCCCACTTAAATTCAAAATCTAACTCCGTCAACAAAATTAAAGTATTTAGGGCGCGTGATCCAAAACTTCTATTTAGACAATAGATAAGTCTTCACAAAATAAGACAAAATAGCCGTCAGCAATGTACTTCCAACTAGTTAAAATTATGAACAAAATAAGGTAGAAAAATACACTAAGAACACCAGTATAACTACAAATAAAAGGTATACAGATCAATCCCACATGAACAAAACATTCTTTCTATATTTAGGTCACCTCTATCAACAGAAGTTGTGGATCACGCACCCAAAATTTGTTAATTTTGTTTATAGAGTTAGATTTGGATTTAAGTGGGAAGAATTAAATAATTCGAGATGTAGAATATTCAAAATAAAAGTTTAGGGTGCAAAATAAAAATTTGATACAAATTGAAGGGTGTAAAGTGGAGTTGCGCCACCAAAATATGTATATGCTTACGCACAACTTGGGGATAGGAGAGTTCAAAGCATCAAACAAAATGTTCAAAGTAAAACAAAAGACGCAAATTAAACAATTGTAGCTAGATTAAGAAAATTGTTTGAATTAGGGTAGATGTTTAATACCTTGGAAAATACTTAGGTAGATTTGATTTTTGGCCCTATCTGTAGACCATGTGGTCAGGATTAAATTTTAAAGAATCTTGCTTACATCAGCTGATGTTATAGATTTTCTAAAATTTAATAGACACAAGTGGGACCAAAAACTAGATGTACGTAGGTATTTGCCTAATACCTTTGTAGTCAGCGTCCTTTCTAGCTGTCCTGAAAAAAACTTGAGCAATGTTGGCTAATCTTATTGCTTCTTCTAGCACTACCTGCTCATAACAGTGCTACTATTATGAGTGAATAATTAGATTGTTATGGATGGGAATAAATGATTTTTCGAAACCGTAATAAATTAAATTCTTTCTTTTAATTACCTTGACTGTATACTTCAATTTCTGGATGTCATCACTAGTAATTAAATCTCCATTTTTGGCAATTGATTTGTGCTCTTCCTGCATTTCAACCAATTGCATGAATTGTCTCATAAATTAAAAATGTTGTAAGGAAGTGTTTGGTTCGTATTCGGGAATCAAAATTGGAATGAGAATTATAAATCTTACTATTGATATGGATTTATATCATTCTCCTTTACTTGTTTGGTTTGAAATACGAATGAATTTTATTATATTAATGGGTTACTCAATTTGAAACTCATGTCACAAGTGAAAAATGAAAGTAGGCATTTTTTAACATTTTCATTTCTATAGAATGAATTATATAATATTCAACCAAACAATATATATAAATATCATTAATTTTGATTTTCTCATTCACCTATCTCATACCCATAAACCAAACACCTCGCAATATAAAATAGAGAATAATTAGACAACTCTGGCAGAAGAAAAGTGTATATATTACCTGAAGCCTTTTCAAAACATTGGGGTATTTTGCTATATAATACACAGCCCACATAATTGAGATGGAAGTGGATTCATAGCCAGCAACAACAAGGCTTACAATGTTATCTAACACCTCCATTTCACTCAATTGTTTCCCTTCTTCGTCTTTTAGCCGCATTAGGCCATCCATTAAATCATTTTTTGCTTTTGATTCATCCCATCCGTTTTTGCGTTTATCCATCTCCTTCTTAAAAATCGCCAAGGCTTTCTTCCGACACTGATAGCAAATATATGATCTAATGTTAACACTGTCATGCATGAAGCCTAAGCCCATTAATTCTTAGCAAACGAAAATCAAATAAACGAAAAATAAACTACCTGGAGTGCTATCAGAAACTCAAGTTGATCAACAACAACAAAATGATATGACCAAGATACTATCATAATATTTAGAGCCAATAGAATCGAAGGTGCCAGTTGCTTCATCAGATATGAAAGACGAATTCATAATGATGAAAATGGCTTTTTTCGTGCCAAAACTGGATCACGAAGGTGTAAGATTTATAATTCACATTCCATGATTGTGCGTCGTGCTCTCAAGAATCAACATTTAAACAATTCATAGATTTTAAATTGTAAGAATTTATCTTCTGCATTCAAACTTTGAAATGAGCTTTTTCATCTATCGTGTACTACAATCTTTGGTGATTTTTTTTTTTAAAAAAAAGAAAAAAAACCTACCTGGAGTGCATGGTGATAAGTTGTCCCTGGAAAATTGAGGGGTTGACTTCTTATTCCTTTTACCATACCCTCAAATAGCTTATCAAGGGTTTCCAAATGGGTACCTGGCTCAATTCCGGCAAAATATTTACCAATGTTCTCAAAGGTGACCTGCAGATGGAAAAAAAAAAGAAAGTAAATTGGTTTTATTTAAATAAATTGAATATTAATGAATTCGACATCATAAGAAACTTTGTTTTCAGAGTACTTAGACTCGGTCCCTTCATCTCACTTATTTTGTCATAATTTAATTTTTTTTAGATACACTCTATTTTAGAATCAAGAATTGTTATAAATTTTTTTTTTTTGGGTGAAATTTCTTCAATGAAAGTTAAATTTGTATTCAATATTATCACGCATAAGATTAAAATTTGAAAAATATTAAAGAAATTCACACAAGATTGAACTTGAAAACTTAATATATTAATCAGAATAAATATTGTAATAAAATAAGGGTGACGAAAATAGAACAAATTATGGATGTACCTTTTTGGCTTCATTATATGCTATAATTCGGCCCTTGTGTGCCCATAATTTTAGGGCAGCAATTATACGGGGTTGGACAGTTTCAGCAATCCTGCGAAGAGCATCAGGTTGATTGATGACCTTAACAACTAGGTTTCTGACTCTAGTATGTGATCGTCCTTCGACCGCTACGAGGGAATTTTTGCCTTTGATACAATTTCAACAGCAGGCCACTCCAAGAAAAAGTTTTCCTCTGATTGAAGTACGAATTTGCAAGCTGATGGAGAACAAACAATGATGGATGGTTTGCCGAAGAGATGTGTTCTGTACAATCCTACTTTGTCACCGTACCTGTCAGAAATATATGCAAAAAAATATGTATTTTTAGTTATCCGATACTAATTTTCTACCTAAAGTCTAGCATTATTGGCAATTGTGCACTATATCACGAAACGTGTACATAGCTTCTCTTAATTCTTTAATTTCTAGATTTTTGTAACTAAATTAAAATTTGGGTCGCATTATCACTTTTTTATTTTAACATATATCATCATTTATCATTTTTCAACACATGTAGATATCATTTAGATAATATAAACCTAATTTATGTAAGAATTTCTTTCCTTAATCAGTAGAATGAAGAAAACACATACATCTTACTTTTTTCGTTTTGCATTAATGTAGTCATCAGGGCGGCGAACAAGTTTGAAATAATCTTAGAGAAAATGAAGCATTTCTCCGAGAAAAGGAAGCCCCATGGATCCCGGAGGAAGCTTGGTGCCACTAGCAGAACACCGGAAACTTAACGGTAGGGCATAGAAGATATCATTCCACCACCAAAAGAGAGACCCCAAAAGTGAAACAATACCGACCAATATTGCCATGTAAACATCTATTGTTACTTCCATAGCTTTTTTTTTTTTTTTTTGTACCCATTTTAGTGAAGGATTTTCTCCTTATATAGGCACTTGTGCCTAAAAATGGATTAATCGACACTAGAATACGACAATAGATCATTTGTTACATATTTTAATGTTATATTTGTCTTATATCACATGATAAATGAGAGATACGTCTCATCTCATTACGTGATTATACCACAAAATGTAATACTACCAAATATGTAATAGAAGACCCCAAACCGAATAAATACTATATCCTTATGCCTAACACTAAATCAAAGTAAAGATGCCTATAAGATTATTCGTTCGAGTGATGATGCAAGAAGACAATTAGGTACTATCTTCACAAGATATACAAACTACAGTCTACAGTAGCATCCATACAGAAAATTACAAATTTATTTACAAGTGTCTCTCAAAGACTCAAACCTTCCAATAGGTTTTCGATTTAAATTCTCTTAATTATAGATTGTAGTTGGTGTTTATGTGTTGAGTGATCCTAACTCTCCGATAGGGACTCCAAATTTTGACATCGACGTAAAAGCTGTGAAGATATGTCTTGGAACGGACTTTAGGAATTGGTTAGAATTCTCTCCATTACTTTTCTCTCTATTTCCTCCAATGATAATTTATTTTTAACCTAAAAATTATCAAATTATGCAAATAATTTTGTGTTAATGAGTAGATCTCATTGTTAAGTACAAAATTTTAAATATAAATATATTGTTATATAATTAGCTAAACAGTAAATATAATTATTTGAATATGAATAGAAAATTAAATGTATTTTTGTAAATTTTTTATCCTTAAAATAAAATACTCTTACTTAAAGTTACTCATAACTGTATAGAAACAATTCATAGTATGAATAAGAATCAAATGAGAAATTTTTTTATATTTTCTTTAAAATTAAGGGTATGTAAATTAAACTAATTTAAAATGCATTCCATTCTTACATCTAAAAATGATTATACTAAATAATGAATTAATATACATCCTCTATTCTAAATTATGTAACTAATCAATGTAGAGAATAGGTGTTTTTGCTTATTATGTTTTGATGGAAACATATTTGGAATGACATTTCCATCTATCTAACAGGCTTTCCAACCTGATGTACCAAAAAAATGAAAAAAAAGATATGTTATCTCCCTCTATTCTAAAGACGTAGTCACATTTTCATTTGTCTTGGAGGTTAAGATAACCCTTTAGTCTTTACAATAGTGGAATATTTCTTAAATTTCCCTATATCATACAAATAGACAAAATTGTTGGAGCTTGATTACGGATTTTTTTTTTAGATATAAAAATTAATATTAATCACTCTTTACGAAAGTAGACAAGCATTATAACGAAAATATCAAGTGTCACATTGATGTTAATAAGAGATAGAGTAATATATCTATGAATATGTGCAGATAACGTTCTGCTTGTAGCTACTGAAAGTTGCGAAAGGCATCGACCAGGTATGGATCTAAAAGTTGAACTTTGGGGTAAAAACTATAAACACATATTTTTGGAGAGAGAATTTTATAATTTTTGTAAAATTTTAAGAAATAAAGTCTAATTTTTTTAAAAGGGAATTATTGAAATTTTTAATAAATATCAACAAAAAAATATTTTGAAACTCTTGAGAAATAAGATTGTATAAATACATACATAAGAAACACTTTTTGTTTTATATTCTCAAAGTCTATTTTTTATAATAATATAATAATAATTAATTAATTTTTTTTTAAATAAAAATAATTTTAAAAATCTTGAGTGACCGTCCCTCCCGACCCCTATGATCTGCCGCCCCTAGCGTCAACCGAAAACAATAATTTTTCTTTTTGCAAATTTCAAGATACTCAATCAAAATTCCTCATTTATTCTCTCACTAGAAGATAAGAGCACTGATTAATTTATGCTGTACAAAGTTACAAACTACAATGAGGAAAACACATCGGCCAACCTTTTTTATTTAATTTTTTGTTTAATTGCCTCCGTCAGGTGAATAATTTTAATTTGCACTTCTAATCCGTCAGCAGATGAACTCGATCGGTTGGTACGCTTTCCAAATTGGACGAAGAGTTAATCTTTCTTATACTGTTGATATAATTTTTTTTTTTATATCAATAGATACAGTCGTATAAATACATATTATATGTATAAAAATAAATTTAAAATTCAAAAGATAATTATTTGACATATATCTATACTTGATGATATAAAAAAAAATATTTATATCGTCAATGTAGAAAAAATTCTGAAACAAAAAAGTAATCTTTCGTCCGATGTGTCCTTCCAATCTATTCTGGTCCCTGAATTCTATAGAAAGAATTGATAAAAAATGCTTATCAGTAGAATCCTACCTTTAACGTCAATCATCTTCAAAACACCAGTAAATAAGTCCACAAAGAAAACGAGAAGAAACGTCTTTTTTTTTTTTTCCTTGTATTTATCCCTCCTTAGCTGAAAATCGAAAAAAGCAACTCCATAGTCGAGTCAAATTTCATTCCATTAGAGTTCGTTTATGTTTGTTTTATCAATATTTAAGTCAAATTTCAATAAAATTTGGCATCCGTTAACGTTTTGTATTCAATTCGAACTTGACTCGATATGCTTAAAATTTTAAATTTATATATAAAAAATTTAAACTACGCAAAATCGATTTGAATTCGGTTAGTAAAAGATTGTTTGAATTCAATTCAAAAGATAAACAAGTTAATTTGAACAAAACTATAAATTCGTTAAAACTTTGAACACTATAGTGTTCAACTTATTTATATTCATTTATACCTATACTCCGAAGCAACGCAATCGATCAAGGGAAAACTATATATTTCCTGGAAAAATACTTACATAGACTCAAGCTGTAGTCTCGATTTGGAAATTTTGTAGTTTATATTAAATCTCATAAAATAAATGATATTGACTTAAATAAAAATGATTAAATTAAACATTACCACACCACAAGATTTATAAATAAAATTGCAGATGGGATCTTTGTAAATATTTTTCTACATTTCCCTACTAGTATTGAAAAAACAGTAGCAAAGGGAGTCACTTTGTTTAGTAACATTTATCATATGACCACTTTGTCTGCACCCCAAAAAGCTTATCGATAATTTTCTTGTTTATTTGCATTCTTCTACTGGGGAAGATTGTGAGCTATGATGGAGTGTAAATTGTGAACATGCCTAATTTTGCATGTAACTCTTCGGAAGCTAGAAATATGACAATTACAAAAATTACCCCTCAGCCGATTAATTAACTCAACTTGAGGGGTAATATACTAATATTATAGTAACCACTTACTACTTTGTCACAGAAAAAGAAAAGGACTAACACTATTAAGTTAGATTTGAATCTTTTGCAACTGTTTAAGTTTAAAAGCCTGCTAATAGTCATTTATTTGAAAAATAAGAAAAAAAAAAAAATCCAACTTAGTCTGTAAGAATTCCGACAGACACTTGTACACCGAGACACACTTCATGAATATAATATTTCAGCTTGTGATGAAATCATGATGTATCTTAGAAGTTGTATACACAATAACATATTATAATTCCTCCATATATATATATATATATATATATATTCTTACGTATAATTTCAATAGAGTTATTGTCAAAGTATAGATATCTCATGTGGATTAGTCAATAAATTTTAAATTGATTAATAAGGTTGATGATCACTCCACTTATTGTCAATTAATTTAAAATGCAAGCGGATCTTCTTTAAAAGTTACAAAATTATAATTAATCCTGTGTCCCGTATACAAGAAGAGAGTTATAATTGATGTTGATGCAGGATACTATTCAAAATTATAACAAATCCAACTATAGGTCTTAAGTCCATAATTTTCAAATATATTTCAATTATTCAAGTATAATGATTTTTATATGTAATTTTCCATAATTTGTATTTTGAACCGAACTTTTAATTATATCTATATTTTTTTGGAACAAAAAATCATATAATACACGACACTTAAGATTAGCGTTAGGCATTTTATTAACAATTATATAGCAACATTAACTGAGTTTATTTCAAGAATACAGCACGTGGATTTCTCTGAAAATTGGAAGAGGCACTAAAGAAATACTAAGATTAATCCTTTTTGTTAGGAAATATTGGTTTCTAACTCACATACCACGGCTCAAGTAAAGGCAGTTAGAAATAATGAAATAGTAGTAGAATATTCCATGTATCACTTCAAATTTATGGGAATTTTACATTTATGTTAATGAATCATTGCGTTAGTTTTAAAGATTTGTATATAAATTTTTTAAAGCACAATGAGATGATTCGGTTAGGAGTAATAAAATTAGTTTTCCTCAAATATAATTCAGTTGTCTAAATGACTCAATCTTAACCACTAATTTCCCAATTAATCAATTAAAGATCCTTGGTTTAGCTATCTCGTTTTACTAATTCAAATAACGAAAATGAAGCTTGTCTTCAAGAACTTTATTTTCTTACCAACACTAACACAATATTCGGAGGCACAAACTTGAACAAGTCAAACAGTCATAAAATGGGGTTTCTTTCCTTTCACTAACTCATGTGGGGAAAAAAAAAAAAAAACGTAAGATATTCACAAAGGAAGGCAGAAGGGGAATCAAATGGCTTTGGATTCTTCAAGCCATTCTCCTTCGATCGAAGATGAAGATTTTCCTCCTTCCACATCCAAAAAACCAGGAGGCTGGAGAGCCATCAAGTACATTCTTGGTAATGCATGATGAATTTTACTTTATTTGCTGGACTTATTTTTTGGTGTGGGTAATATTGATGTCTCTTATACAAACCAACCCAATGTTTTTGTTTTTTTGGTTAGTTTTGTACTTACCAACAATTACCTTTTCTTTTATTAGCATTCATGATTTCATTTTCTATTGAAAAGTCACTATTAGAAGTTATAGACTAATTTCATGTTACGCCTTTCGATTTACATTCAATTGTCACTTTATTCAATTTTAGTTGTTGACAGTTTACATTTTGACTCTTAAAGTTTGTCCCACTTGAGTTTAATTTTTAACAGCATCATCGAAGTTAACGAAATTTTTTTAGTTGAATCGCAAATATTATATTAACATTGTTGTACATCCTACAAAATGTATTGCATATATGAAAAGATTCCGTTAATTTTGATGATGGTGTTAAAATTCGAATTAAAGTGTAACAGGTTAGAAAATGTGGGGTGCAAAGTAAAACTTGAGCATAAGCTAAGGTTACAAAATGGAGTTGATCCTCACAATTATTTAAGAGCTTACAACTGAGTTTAAGCAAATATAATTGATCAATTTGCTAACTTTATTTATTTATTTGTTTATTGGTAAGGTAATGAATCATTTGAGAAGTTGGCATCCATGAGCTTGATAGCTAATCTTACATTCTATTTGCATTCAAAGTACAACTTGGAAAAGGCATATTTCTTGTTAATGTGGTCACTATTTGGTCGGGGTCTTCCAACATCTCATCAATTGCCGGGGCAGTTGTTTCCGATGTATATCTGGGCAGATTCCTTACTCTCCTATTTGGCTCCATATCATCTCTTCTGGTAAGATTCATTTCCTTAATTTATCCAATATAATGCATTCCTAAAGAATGCATACTAATCATGTTCCTATGTTATTCTTAGAAAAGTTAAAATAGAATATTGTACTAATATCACAAAAATCATTGCGAAAAGTAAAGAACGAATTTCACATTATACTTGGATTTTAATGGGTAATTAATTCAGTGCCTAAATTTAGCTTTTTATTACTTTGAACAAAATTAGTATTTGAAGTGCTTCGTGTTCGAAAGCCTTCGATCAATTTTTCGTTCTTGGGATGAACCTTATGTAACAGAGGAAAATAAGAATATAACAGACGGTAATCTTACAGACATGTCTATACAATAATTTATACTTATCAAATTCCCCCTTCCCTGGCTCTCCCTCTCCCCAAATTTTTACATTTTTCCGGTGAATTTATTACTCTACGAAAAGAGTTAGAACTAGAGTTTATTTAGATATATTTAACTTTCAAAATCACAATCCTTGAATTCTCTTGAAACAGGGTATGGGCACAATAGCTTTGACTGCAGCTATTCCTAATCTAAAGCCACCAGCCTGCCATGAGCCATCCATATGCGAACAGCCTCAGCATTGGCAGTTGGCAGTGCTTTTCATAGGCCTTGCATTGCTGGCTATAGGTGCAGGAGGAATTAGGCCTTGTAACATTGCCTTTGGTGCTGATCAGTTCGACACAAGAACAGAAAGGGGAAGAGCACAACTAGAAAGCTTTTTCAATTGGTGGTATTTCTCATTCACCATTGCACTCTTAATAGCCCTAACTGGAGTTGTCTATGTTCAGACTAATATCAGCTGGGTTGTGGGATTTGCCATTCCAACAGCCTGTCTAGCCTTTTCCATACTCATTTTCTTGATCGGTCGCGCCACACCTACATAATCAGGAAGCCTCAAGGGAGTGTCTTTTTAGACATGGTGAAGGTGATCAATGCATCTATCAAGAAAAGAAAGGTAAACCTGAGAGAAGGTACCGATCATACCTTCTATAATACTCCAACAAATGAGGAATTGGAGGAGCCAAATCAACTGCAAATGACTGACAGATTCAACTGCCTGAATAAGGCTGCTGTAATAATTGATTCAGGGGAATTGAACTCTCAAGGTCAGCCCACAAACAGTTGGAGTTTGTGTAGTATGCAGCAAGTTGAACACTTAAAATGCCTGTTTGGAATTGTGCCAGTATGGTGCTCCGCGATAGGGTGTTTCGTAGTAATGGACCAGCAAAGTACGTTTGGTATCCTTCAGGCAATCCAAATGAATGAATATGTTGGATCTCATTTCAAGATTCCACCAGCTTGGATGGGAATCACATCGATGATAGCGCTATCTATTTGGATATTCATCTACCAACAACTCTATCTCCCGCGATCACGAAAAATCATGAAAAGGGATACAAGAATAACAACAAAAGAAAAGATCAGAATAGGCATAGTGATGTCCATTTTGTGCATGGTTGTGGCTGGCATTGTCGAGAAAAAGAGGCGCGAATCGGCTTTAAAACACGGATCTCTCGTTTCACCTCTCAGTATTGGATTTCTATTGCCTCAATTTGTTCTATCAGGCTTGACAGAAGCCTTTGCTGCTGTTGCTATAATGGAATTCTTTACCATCCAAATGCCTGAGAGCATGAGAAGTGTTGCGGGCGCCGTGTTTTTCTTGAGCTTGTCAATTGCCAGCTACCTTAGCTCCCTGATTGTGAATATTATTCACAGTGTGACTGGAAAGAATGCGAGATCACCATGGTTAGGAGGCCATGATCTTAACAAGAACAGGCTGGATTACTACTATTACATCATTGCCTCTTTAGGAGCTATAAATTTTGTATACTTCACATTCTTTGCCAGCAAATATGTAACTAGTGGGAAAGCTTTATATAACTACAAGGGGAGACCACTCAATTTCCCAATCAAGAAAAAGTTGTACTGAAAAGGAGGAAGAAAAGGGATTACCAGCATAGGAAGACAGTTTATATTTTTCTGATTTCTATTAAAGCGTCTAAGCATCTTAATTGTATCCAGTATAGGAATAGATCGTAATTTGGATAGACGAAAAATACTTCATACTTTAGTCTTCCATCAGACTGGCGTAACTGTGTTGCATACAATGGAATGAATGAATACATTTTTTTCGATAAGTTTGCAAAGTAGAATCATTGTTAAAAGGCCGAATCCGTTCTAGGACTCGCATTGTAGGAATCCCTTTTTTCAACAATTGGATTGATAGAAAATTTAGGACCCTCTTATTTTTCTATCCTTCGGTGAAAACAAGTTATTTCCTTCTCAGAACAACTCTATTAAGCCCAAGAACAACCCAGTAAATAACAGGAACTTTTGAACCTTTCTGGACTAATTAATAAGTCACATCTGTTTATTAATTTTGTCAAGCCCAAGAATAACTCACCCCCAAAAGGAAAAAAAAAATGAAAGCCCAAGAATAACTCATTATGAAAAGGAAAAAAATAGAAGTCCGAGAATAACTCAAGAACAAGTAATTACGTACAAGCCCCAACATTTAAAAAAAAAAAGAAAAAAAGAAATCCAATATCTAAATTACAATGTATAAACCTTTAAAACAAAAAAAAAAAAAAAAAAAAAATGAAAACAAATAAAAGATGTAAAACATAGAGTATTTAAAAAGTTAAGTACGTCACCAACATAAATTCACTGACATTATATCACTCTAAATAAATTAGAAATAGGAGTTGTTTGTGTATTTTTTCGACAGCCCTAGGCTGAAAACGGCAAACAAGCCAATTTAAATATTGCACGCTACATTACGCAAGCAAAAGTGTTAAAATAAACATAAAATAAGTGCAGTGAAATATAAATCTAACATCTAAACGATTGTTGTTCGTCCATCTTGAAGACTCAAGAATTTAAAATTATTGAGATACAAAAACTTGAATTTGGAATGATCAGCAACAAAATATAAGGTTAAATGGAAATTTAACTATTAGAAAGGGAAATACTTGATAAAAATACATAAATTACTTGCTGAAATGTATAAATTGCTTGTTAAAATAGATAAATTGCTTGTTGAAATACATAAACGGCTTGCTAAAATGTAAAAATTGCTTACTAAAATGAATATAAACTTGCCGAAAAAAATAAACTGTCTAAAACTAGAAAGAAACTGTCAAAAACTAGAAATTTTGAGAGGTTAAGCCATTTGATTTTACTGATTTTTGCTGGAGTTTGATTGTTGTGCTGTTTGTAAGCCTTCTCTGTCTTTAGAAACTGCTATCCACAACTGTCACATTTAAATTTAAATTTTTTTCACCTTTTCTATTCACTTAGCCAGAACTATCTATGTTTCTATTTGTGGGCTGATTGCTTACATGTAGATTTTAGTTATGCCATTTATCATGATAGTTGACTCATGTTTATGCCACTCAGCTTTCATTCAATCTTTAATTGACACTAAGGGCCTATTTGATGATAATACATAACCGACATTATTGATACCCGCATGCCTACACTAATTTGTTACCTTACTGATTTGGTAATAATACTCCATCAATATAATTAATATCATCACAATTAGTATAAACACATTCTGCTATGGCCGTCCCTCATCTTAATCCTGCTACTGCTGGGGCCATCCCTCGGGCCACGTCCATTTTTCACCACTCCACCCAACCTCTCCATTAATCTCCTTTCTAATTAAACCGCCTCTTTTAACACAATTCAACAAAACAAATGCAAATCGTATTTAAAGTTGGCAAAATCCGAGACCATGAAATATACAAAAATCACATTCTCAAACAAAAATAGAAGAATCCTTTTTGTATATTCTTTGTTGTTAAAGAGAGAGGTTAGGAATTTTGGGCTGCTGGAATTTGCTTGGGATTGGAATTTTGGTGGTAGCCATGAAGCCTACGAGTTAAAGGGAAATTATATTACATGGACTTGATCGATAGTAGGTGGTATGAATCCCTTGATTCATATTCACCCACATTATCATGAAAATGATTATTTTAATAAAATAGAGTAATGTGGTTGAATTTGAACCAAAGAATCCATATCACGTGTCGTTGACTGCATCTATCTAAGAATTTTCCCAAGTTATGAATATGGGTTGGATTGTTGACAGGGCAGTTAAATGTGGTTGGAGAATGAAAATTACTTAACAAATTAATGATACTTTTGACTTATCAGGTTATAAAATTATTTGTTTTACCTTTAAAATTTTTTGGTTTGATTTAAAAATAAGTCCATAAGGGCATCCTTGGATAATCAATTGGAATTTAGCTTGACCTCAGCAAAATCGGTTTTTTTTTTTTTTTTTTGTTACCAATAAGTAACTTGTAAGAAAATATAACTTATTTAGAAATTATGTAGAATATGATTCATAACAAAACGCTATAACATAGCAAAATTCATGCAGTCGATCACTATTTAGTGGATATCTAATAAGGCTTAATTGTTTGTTTTGGCTACCAAGAAGTATGAAATAAGGGGTGTCAGTGTAATTATTCAAACTTGAAGGTAGTTTCCTATAATTATGATAAATTTCAGGAAAGGTATATAAAATTATCCCCTTTTTCCCCTACCTAAAAGTCTTTCTCGTTATAAGCCAACCATCAATAACATAAAATTTACAATAGTTTGTCCTACATTGTGTAAATTTGTTACGATCAAGGACTATATTAGTTTTGTAAAAATCATAAAGGGATCAAATTGTTTCATTTTTAAAACATAAGAGACTGAGGGATCAAATTGATTCATTTTGTAACG